>CM063172.1:175166135-176366135 GCA_031835075.1 Saguinus oedipus | reverse complement strand
GGGGTGCCTGGAGGTGCGGAGATGTTCCTGGCTGATCTGGGGGGGGTGCATCTGGAGGTGTGGAGATGTTCCTGGCTGATGGGAGGGGCCCTGGAGGTGTGGAGATGTTCCTGGCTGATCTGTGGGGGGGCATCTAGAGGTAGGGAGATGTTTCTGGCTGATCTGGTGGGGACATTCGGAGGTGTGGAGATGTTCTTGGCTGATCTAGGGGGTATCTGGAGGTGGGAAGATGTTCCTGGCTGATCTGGGGGGGTGCCTGAAGGTGCGGAGATGTTCCTGGCTGATCTAGGGGGGTGCATCTGGAGGTGTGGAGATGTTTCTGGCTGATCTCGGCGGGGGGACATCTGGAGGTGTGGAGATGTTCCTGGCTGATCTGGGGGGGGGACATCTGGAGGTGTGGAGATGTTCCTGGCTGATCTGGGGGGGGACATCTGGAGGTGTGGAGATGTTCCTGGCTGATCTGGGGGGGGACATCTGGAGGTGTGGAGATGTTCCTGGCTGATCTGGGGGGGGGGACATCTGGAGGTGTGGAGATGTTCCTGGCTGATCTGGGGGGAGACATCTGGAGGTGTGGAGATGTTCCTGGCTGATCTGGGGGGGGACATCTGGAGGTGTGGAGATGTTCCTGGCTGATCTGGGGGGGCCCTAACTGTAATCACAAGAGTCCTCCTAAGAGGAGGCAGAGGAGATCTGACTGCAGTGGTGGAAAGGGTGTGATGAGGGAGGCAGAGGTTACAGGGGTGTAGCAAGAGGTCAGGAGCAAGGACCGCAGATGCCCCCAGGGCTGGCCATGGAGTCACTGGAGGGACCGGCCTCGCCCACACCAGCAAAATGGATCCCAGACTTCCGACCTCCAGCGCCGGGAGGGAAAAACTGTGTTTCAAACTGCTCAGCTTGTGGAATTTGTCACAGCAGCAAGACACAGCGAATATTCTTCCAGCTTTGAGGAAGGTTCCGTGTTGTATTAGAGGTGGCAGACAGGACGCACACAGGGCTGTGGCCTCAGTGTGGGAGAGACACTGGCGAGAGCCAGGGCAGTGCAGGGCCTGCTCACAGAAGGTGAACACCTGCACTCGGGACCATACAGGAAGCTGGCCGGGCACACAGCTGTGTCCCAGTGTCCTTGTGGGAATGGGGCTCGAGGTGTTACAATAATTCACGTCCATTCACTAGACATCCACATGGCATGCCAGGGCCTGGTGTCCAGCCTCCGACAGGCACAGGGAGCTTGGCTGCTTCTAGATCTGTCTGCAAATCAAGTCTACATAGAAAAATGTACTCATCTCAAACATACAAACATCATATGGTGTGAGCAGGAGCCGGGAGTGACAGAGGACAGTGTTCCAGAGGGCAGTCCAGGGAAGCATCTCCGCAGGGCTGAGTGAAAGAGATGACGCCCCAGGAGGTGTGGGGCAGAGCTTCTGAGGGACATGTGGCTCAGGCCTGGTTCCCAAGCTGGCTGGGCTTTGGCCTCATCAGGCACCTGCCAGAAGTCAGTGTCCCCAGAAAGAGGGCGGGGAAGGGGATGGCTCATAAGAGCCCAAAGGTCTTCAGGTCTTGGGGAGGAGTCTGACTGTGTCCTGAGGGCCATGGAAAGCCCTGATGATTTCACATAACTGAGTGATGGGATCAGATCCCAATTTAAAAAGATGCTTTGGGTGGTACATGGCAATTAGATTGCAGGGTGGTGGAGAAGAAGCTGAGCTAGCAAGCTCTCAGAGCTGCCACCTGACACCAGATGGACAGTCCTTGCAGATGGCCTGGACCCAGCATCTGTGCAAGAAAAATCAAAGATGACTCCTAGATCTTCGGCCTGAGCTACCTTTTAGGAAGAGACGTGACCCTGAGGCGGGACAGTAGCTCAGGGTGTGGGTTAGTGAGGCAGGTCAGAGCTCTCCTCTGTAAGGAGCAACCTGCAGCTTCTTCAGTGACTTGCTTTGCAAATGTCAGCAGTAGACAAAATTGCTTTGAAAAAGCTCCATGTTTCTCGTTATACTGCAGTCTGTTTGCTACGCTGAAGTCTTCATAACCTTCAGCAGCCCTGCTCCTAGCTCCTGCATCCCGGCTGCCAGAATGCTGGTGACAGCTGGGCTGCAAATAGCAGGTCTGTTAAACGCAGTGTCGGAGCTTTCGTGTCAAACCGTAGATACCACTGGAAGTGAAGGATTCCAGGTAAAAGCAGGCATGTTTCAGGGCTGGAATTTTTTCTGATCTCTAAATCAAACTTTCCCTCCAACTTAGAAAATTCAGACACATGCTTTTTACTAAGTACTCGAAACGCAGGGAAAGGCCCTGGAAAGTCCATCTGAAAGGATAGCTCCAGTTCCTCTGGCTCAGCTCTCTCTGGGAGACCTGGGAAACACTGCTCAAGCATTTGTCTTTTTAAATAATAATTAAGGGGCAGGAGGAGAGGGCAGAGAAGAGACAGGAAGAAGGAAGACAAGCGAAGGGGAGGGGTGGAGAATGGGTCAAGAAACAGGTGGGAAGTGGTGCACAGAGCCAGCGGGAGTACGACTGGCGGACAAGGGCACGGAGAGGGAGAGGCTGGTGTGGAGTGAACTTGACCATGGCCACTTGGGAAAACGGATCCAAATGTAGGAGGAGACGAGCTTCCCAACTGTAAAGTCCTGCTACCTTAGCTCAGCATTTTCCTACCTGAGCGTGGGTAGCGACGGCCGCCCAGGCAGCATGGCAGATCGAGCACAGCCCATGGGCTCTGCCAAGCAGTGTCTGACCTGAGTGAGATGAGTAGGATCAGTGGAGGCAGTCGGGCAGCAAGGCCCCAGCACAGAGCTCCTCAGTCCTGCTTTCCTTGCCCTGGCCTGTCGCGGAGGGCGAGAGGAAGAGTGCCTTGTTACAAGCCCATGAGGGGAGCCACGGACACACGGGAGCCACGGACCTGCGGGAGCCACAGATCTGCAGGAGCCACAGTGCGTTATAGCTTTGCTAGGCGACCCAGGGATGCATGCCATCTTCCTTCTAAGGAAAAGCTACAAATTCAGAGTTTCACACATGCACCAACTGCAAGGAGGATAAACATGTCTGAGTAGAGCACTGAGATGCCGGAAAGGACAGGTCCCAGGCCCTGTTCTTCCATCACACCTGCCCACACCGCACAGCTCGTCCAGGGGAGAACGTGGCGAGACTCCCCTGAGCTTCCCATGAAGAGTCTCTTCCAGGCTCTTCCTAGAGCCCCCAGATGGTCAGTGAGTTCCCTGGTCCTCACACGCAGACTGTGGCCCTTGCATCCTGGTGTTGGGAGACTGATGAAAAATAAGAGGAAAAAGAACAAAACAAGCCTTGGAAGGGGACGTTGGAGAACAGGCTGGACGCCTAGTTAACTCACAGTATTTCTTCTGTGCAGTTAGAGGAGGAGGCAGTTGGAGACAGCCAGGCCTACCTTGTTTTTAGAGAACCGTTTTGTCTTTAGTATGTTTGTGCTGCCCCCAGGGAGATCCACATCCTGGGGGTATATGCACTACCCATGGTACTTTCCTGCTCACAGGGATGAGCTCAGGCTGGAGGATGTGGCCGAAGACAGTGAAATAGGATGTAGCTTGAGACCCCTGCCCAGTGGCTGTGAAGCAACATGAAACATGGAGTCCCAACTTGCAGTTTTGCAGCCATCTGTGACCATAAGTTACCCAGCTTAAGGGTGGTGCCAACACATGGGAGGACAGAGCTGGGAAATCCACAGAGAAACGAGATTGGAGCCCTGATCAGCCCGAGCCTGAAGTCTGTATTACCTTGGGATATTTCAGTTATATGATCCAAGCAATTTTATTAAGCCAGTTTAATTTGGGTTTTCTCTTACACAAATAAAGGCATTGTGACACACATATTTTTATCTCATTCAGTCTGTACAAGAAGCTGAGGGTAAGTATATTATACCCTTGGCCTAGATGAGGAAACGGAATCCAGTGCTGACAGGTCCTCTGGCCAGGAGTAGGTAGGTTATATTGGATGATGTTGGAGTGTACGGTGAGCCAGAACAGCTTCTCCGCAGCTGCAAGCTCGTGATACTTTCTGAGCGGAGGGGCTTGAATCTGGTGATGTATCTTATTGGTTCCTTAGAATAAATGGCCAAATATGGTTTATTTAGCAGCTTTGGACATGTTGAAATTCTGCTAAATGGCTCTATGTGAAGAATATGGGTGTCTCTTAATAGGATGTATATTTGGAAAATATAATACTTTTAAATTTGTTTCAAAACATAGTAGAAATGCTTCTTCCATTTTACCAGTTTATTTCAGATAGTAAACTGGGAAAAGCAGGATTACATTTATTTCATTCATTGAAAAAAAGAAATGTATTATCTGTCTGTACTCATCCTTTTTATTCTTCCAGTGTGTTTAGTAGGTTTAAAGACATTTTTGTTCTTTTTCTTTCTACTTCTTGTTCTCATAATACTCTCCTGGGCTAAAATTCAGAATATGCAGATAGTAATTTAAAGAAGTGAGGATTCAAAAAAGAAAGACAGAAGTAAGTACTGATTTTAGGAAAAGTATATTACTTATTACATGTGGCTTTCCTGTTTAAAAACTATTCTAACTGTCTATAATAAATGCCTATGCACTTATTCACTGGTAGGATGAATTTTATGAAAACATCATAACATTTTTTATTACCACTACTTTCCATGTGCTTTTATGGTCAAATATAAACTACCTTTAACTGCAGTGATTATGTTTCGGTAAATTACGAGAAGGAATTTGTTGTTTGTATAGGAAGCAATGGAGAAGATAAAGACTCCTGAAGGGCTCTGGGTGAAAGCAGTCCTTTTCAGAGGCCTCCAGGGTCATCGGCAGAAACACATTTTAATGCTAAATGCATATTTAAGTGTTTGGCCTCCTGAAACATGTAACCCAGTTGCACAGGTGTTGTCTGTATTAACCATCGTGAGTTCTTTCCTTTGAATTGTGCCCTTGACTTTTGCCTACAGCTGACGGGCCGCTAGTCGTCTCAGAATTCAGACATTCTCATTAATTTCTGGCCCCGCTTCCTGCCGCCATGGTCTGTGTTGCCGGGATTATCTTCTCATTCAGGGTAAAGGAGCGGAAGGCCATTTGCATTTACCTCCCATGATATTGCCAGGCTGCTCGGGAGTGAAAAGAACAATTTATGACTTGCTGTTTATACATTTATCAAATGATGTGCCTTATGCTGCAGTTGATGCCACGCATGCTTATATAACCATTTCCAAACACCTTTCCTGCCATTTACCATGAAGTGTTGATGTTTCTAGCAAGCTGTTTGGTCATAAAAGATCTCATGTTGAACCAAATAGCAAGAGATCTAATGAGGAGACAGGGGTAGAGAAAAAAATCAGAATGAGAAAACGAGTAGGAATGATTAGAAAACTATGTGAAAGAGAACAAGAACAAGTACTATGAAGCTAATACATTGTTTAAATTCTCCTGAAATAAGTATAGAAAATGTTTTCCAGTTGCCTGAGTGTTCCAGTTTGTAAATTTCCCATTTTTTAATAACTACAGATTAATAAAATATACTTGACACTAAAATGTTTCTAAATAAAATTAAACTTTTGGGCCGGGCAAGGTGGCTCATACCGGTAATCCCAGCACTTTGGGAGGCCGAGGCAGGCAGATCACCTGAGATCAGGAGTTCGAGACCAGCCTGACCAACATGGAGAAACCCCATCTCTATTAAAAATACAAAATTAGTCGAGTGTGGTGGTGTGCACCTGTAATCTCAGCTACTTGGGAGGCTGAGGCAGGAGAATTGCTTGAACCCGGGAGGTGGAGGTTGTAGTGAACCGAGATTGTAACCATTGCACTCTAGCCTGGGCAACAAGAGCAAAACTCTGTCTCAAAATAAATAAACTTTTGATAATTCAGTATACCAATCTCAGTGCTCCTGAGTCATTGATACAAACACCAAACATTGCAGTACACCACAGTAACTATAACAATATTAACCACAGAGAAATAATGAGAATCATCCAGTCACACCCCAGACAGCCCAACAGATCCTCTGTAATAAGCCTGAAAGTAGATCTAAATCAAGGTTCTGCCATTTATCTCATACCCGGAACCCAGTTTTTTAAACATCTTATTCAGAAAGAGCCACTCTCTGGGGGCGCCTGCTTTGTCTCTGTAGTACCTCGCACTCCATGGAACTTAGGGTCCTACTGAACCCCAGTTTGAAAACCAGGAGTGTAGAGTCTGTGCAGACATTTATCCAGGGGGAGGAAGTGAGTCACAGCTTCCTTACTTGGCTCTCCCTGTATTTCCATCCCTTAGTCCTAGAGTGAAGTAAACAGAACCCACTGCTGTCTCTCAGGCTTGATAATTTTCCCAACCGCAGTGGAGATGGGGTTGATCTGGGGCTGAGCCTATGACATATTCCGGAAGGTTCCCTTCAGAGTCAATCCCCACTCTTAAGTTGTTTATTCATTGTTTTCTTTTATAAATATTCTACATGAAAAAGATAACCTTAGCTTGCTGGTTGTTTGGATTTGTGAATAAACATGACTTTGGGCCTAAATAGAAAAAAACTGAACAAACATCTAAAGAATATCTCACTATCACCATGAGCCAGTGCTGGAGCCCTAAAAAAGTGGAGAAAATCTTTCCTCACAGCAGAATAGAAATAGAAACCGTGTGAGGGACCATATTGTAAGCCTCGTAGGAAAAAAGCCATGAGGCACTTGAGCTGAATGGTACCCAGGGAGAAGTGCTTTAAATGCCTTTTAGATTTAAACAGTAATCTAAGTGTTATGCTTTCCCTGAGACTCTAAACTTACTCCTGATTTTATCTCCCTCTCAGAGATAAATAATCGTGAATTCATTAACTAGAAATTCTTAAATGGGAATTTTATTTTTTGATGCACCGATGCATTGTTGAATCAGGTTAGATGTAAGAATTTTGAGTCAAGCATTTTTAATTTTTGTCTCACCAAATTGGATTGAATTCACTGGACATAGAGATAATGGTTACCACCCTACAAATAAGGTTATCCAACTTCCAGCCTGTTTTATACAGTGGCTAAGAGAAGCATTGTCTACCCCTTGGGGACTCCATCTCAAAATATGCTGTATTGTTTGCATTCTAAATTTTCTTTTGTTGCCAGGAAGCAAATATCCTGAGGAAATTGCTTATCATATACTAAGCCATTGCCTCCTGGGAGTCTATGAAAAATTCTAAATCGTTCCTGAGTATGGACTCAGAATGAAAGATAGATGTGTGGAAGAAGGTACTCCCCTCCGTTCTTCAAGGTGTGCTATAATAAAAGGCACCAAGACAGCCCCTCGCTCTCTCTTTCTTTTTCTGAGACAGACTTTTGCCTTCTCGCTCCAGCTGGAGTGCCGGGGCATGATCACGGTTCCCTGCTGCTTCCACCTCCTGGCTTAGGCGATCCTCCTGCCTCATCCTCCTGAGTAGCTGGGACCACAGGCACACGCCACCACACTGGGCTAAAGGAAAGTCCCTTCTTAAGAACTATCTTAGTATTTGTTTTGCTCCAAATTGCCCTGAATGTTGTAACTTTTTTTTGGTTTTTATTTCTGTGTATAGCTTTGCGATCTAATTCACATACCAAACAGTTTACCCATTTGAAGTGTACAATTCCTTGTTTTTAGTATATTCACAAGGTTGTGCAGCTGTTACCACATCTAGAATGTTTTCATCACTTCAGAACAGAACCCTGTCCCCCTTTTCCCCTCCATGACCCCCCGCAGCCCTACATCCATTTTCTGTCTCCATAAAGTTGCCTATTCTGAGTATTTCATATACACGGAATCATACAGTGCGGGGTTTTGTGGCTGGTTTCATTCACTTAGACTCATGTTTTCAAGGCTCATTTATGTTGTAGCTGGTATTTCTCTCTATTGCCGAGTAATATTCCACTGCATGGATATACTACATTTTATTTATCCATTACTAAGTTGATAGACATTTCAGTTGTTCCCACTTTTTGGCTATTGTGACTAATGATGCCATGAACATTTTTGTACAGGTTTTGATGTGAACATATGTTTTTATTTCTCCTGGGTTTATACCTAGGAGTGGAATTGCTGGGTCATATGGCAACTCTGTGTTTGAGCCTTTGAGGAGCTTCTAGAACATTTTCTAAAGTGATTGCAACATTGTACACTCCCACCAGCAGCAATAAAGTGATCCTTTTTTTTTTTTTGAGACGTAGTTTCCCTCGTGTTACCTAGGCTGGAGTGCAATGGTCTGATCTCGGCTCACCGCAACCTCTGCCTCCCAGGTTCAAGCGATTCTCCTGCCTGAGCCTCCCTAGTAGCTGGGATTACAGGCAGATGCCATGACACCCAGCTAATTTTTGTATTTTTAGTAGAGACAGGGTGTCACCATGTTGGTCAAGGCTGGTTTTGAACTCCTAACCTCAGGTGATCCACCCACCTCATGAGCCGCTGTGCCTGGCTGGGATCCTTTCTCCCCCCCAACACTTGTTATTGTTCACCTTTCAAATGCAGCTATCCTGGTGGGTATGAAGTGGTGCCACCTTGTGGTTTTGATTTGCATTTCTCTGATGACAAGTGATGATGAGCATCTTTTCATGTTTTTATTGGCTGTATGTCTTTGGAGAAATGTCTAATCATGTCCCTAGCCCATTTTTTAAAATGGGGCAATTCATCTTTTTATTGTTGAGTTATAAGAATTATTTATATATTCTAGATACTAGTTCCTTCTCAGGCATGTTATTTGCAAATACTGTTCCCCATTGTGAGTTGTCTTTTCGTTTTCTTGATGGTATTGTTTATAGCAAAAATGCTATAACTTCTGTCTTATCCATATCATTCCACTGTAATTTGCAGTCACTTTGAAGGGCCTACACAACCCTGCTTAGGTGCTCAAATTTTCAGCAGGGAGTTGTGTTCAGGATATATTTGTTCAGAATTACATTCACTATACCAGGTGCTTTTTGCTTTTTTTTTTCTTGTGTAATTGAGCAAGGAAGGCAAGGGGTCTCTTCAGCTTTGGTTAGTTCATGGTGCACAGGTGAGCGTGTTTCCAAGGAAATCATTTTACCTCTCTAGCGAGCACTCTGATCTTGTGGGTCTGAAAAGAAATGGGGTCCAGCTGGCTGAAGTCCAGTCTATTTAGATAGTCTTATATGGTGTGCACCATTCTATTTCCTAAGGGCAGTAGTTGGCACGCATCCCCAGGCTGTAGCTACAATAAAAGTGTCAGGGAGAGTAATGTGTGCAGCCCCTCAATCCTACCATGGGCGGCATTGCGCTGCCTCTGCCCTCTTGTAGACACTCATCAAGGTGCTTTGTTGGCAGAAGGAAATCGGGACTCAAGGCCAGTGATCTGAGAACAGGTGCTGATTTAGTGCCTTAGACTAAATCACATCAACCTGCAAAGTAAAAAGCTCTCTATTTTGGTCGCAGCCCCACTGGGCAGCGCGATGCCTTTATAGCCCCACCATTGCTCATGTGTTTTCATTTCAGGTCTTATCACCACAGAAAACAGTCTTTTGGTTTGCTCTTCTCCATAAAATTTGTGTGCTGTTTCTATTTTGATGTCACCTTTGAAAGATCTCGGTTGGATGCATGAAGGGAAGTGTGCGTATGCATTTCTATGTAAAATGCTGCCTCACACGGCCCTTTCACATTAGATCATACTCTACATGTTAATTTCTTGCTCTAATATCACATTTCACATGCCAATCATATTGTACATGCTAATTTTTGGTTCTAATGTCACATGGCATTTTATATGCCTAGATAGGAAGCATGATGTTTTAAAACTTAAATAGGAATGTCTGCTAGAGACTTACAGATATCAATCCCAATAATATAATTGGATTAAGTCTTAATAAGCACATTTAATCATCAAACAGAACATTCACACCCCTGTATTTAGTCTCATTTGTCTTTTAGGCTATGTGACCACCCAAAGGTTACCTTTTAAGGAGCTTGTAATCTAAATAAGGAGATAGAGACATTGTCTTGAAATTATTGTAAATGCTCTAAGACTGGATATCATGAGCATGTTGTAGATTTCAAAGACAATATAGCCTTAGAGGGGAGGCAGGTCATTCATAAAATGAACACAGATCTACTGGCAACACCCAGGCCCCTTGAGGGCCACAGCCCCTGTGCAGATGACTTGGTTGCAGGTTGGAGGTGGTTCTAGGAGAGGCAGGGGGGAGTTGGACCTTGACTGCAGAAATGGAAGGATATTCCCAGTGAAGAGTGCCCTGTGGCAGTGAGGTGAGGGGGAGGGCCCTAGGGGCCAGCTGTGGGAGAGCCTGTGGCACTGGTGCGGAGAGCCTGGCAGATTGCGTTGGATGGGGAGGGCTTGTAAGTCTTCTCCTCCTTCCCCTCCATTAGTGTGGATCATTGTTTTGCTGTGGAAATAAGAGTGTTTGATAACAGTTTGCTGCTCCCAATGTCAGACACCCCGTGTTCTGAGCACTGTCCATATTTATGTTGAATCCTCACAGCAAGCCCATGACGGAAGGACTTTTAGAAACTGACTTTCAGGTAAGGCCTGAGGCATGGAGTATGAGGTGGCTGGACGCCACCTCCCCAGGCTGTGGATGACCTTGTCCAGGAACCTCCCTTGTGGTCCCGAGTGAACCTAGCTCTGGCAACTTCAGTTACTCCAGTTACGGGGAAGCATGCACTACTCTGGGCGTTATGAAATATGGAGTTTATGTCTTTATTGATTTCTGAATTTTTCTTTTTTTTTTTTTTTTTTGAGTTTTCCACATGCTCATTCCAAACTCCCAAATAGATCACATAAGGAAGCCTTTTTGGGGAAAAGTTTTTTTAAAAAAGTAAGACCTTCCTCATTTTTTATTAGTGAGGTGTTATGTTCCAATTCAAGTAAACCCTGAAACCTCCAAACCCTGATGTGAAAACAGTTATTTCCTAGATCCCATGTTCCATCCCCTCTCCCCACAGGGGAATGTGTTGGTACAGATGTAATTTAAAAACTTTCCATTGGAAGAGTCACCTCCTCTGGAGCTTTTCCACAGAGGGTAGATCGGGATGGAGCTCTTCTTCATTTTACTGTCACTTCTTTCCATTTTTAAACACTTTGGCGTGGACTTTATTCTTGTTTCATAGTCCTGCCCTTTGGCTTCTAGGAGGGCACATTAGGGTGAGTTGGAGAAGTTCTTAGCTCTAATCGCACCCCTTCCAACATGTCAGCTTTGCAACGATCCAGTTTCTGCCTAAAACAACCTGGATTGCCCCTTTGGTGGGTGTGAAAGGGAGTCTTTGGCTCCTTCAACCTCCCTCACTTGATACTGCAAACAACAGTATGGGGGCGTTTCCTTGTATACCTGGGCCACAGCCATTCCCCGGCCTCCCTCCCATAGCCTCACAATATTCAGGATCCTTCCTGTGCCTGTGACTTTGTCTAACCCGAGCCTTAGATTGTCCGGCATGTGCCAGCCACGTTCACGGTGCCCTCCCAATGACAGGTGTGGTCCCGGTGGAAGCATCTCCCGTCAGGTTCTCTCCCAGAACTCCCTCGGCAACCTGTACTTCCACGCCAAAGCCCTTTACCCAGGCCCCCTCCACTCCAACAAGTGACTGGTCAGTAACTGTCCCCATGCTAATCCCATTTATGAGGCCAAATGAAGCCTTTCAATCCCATGTGGCTGGTGGACGCTGGGCTGGAGGAAGTCACTGCTTGGCCTCCCAGAGCCCTTCCCCACCCCACACACTCCGAGGCTGCACTGAGTTTCTGGTTTAATTATGCTAAGGAGGGTGATCTTTTTTGGAAGTGCCAGGGCCACACAAGCCAAGAGCAGATGCAGTGATCTCAGCGAAGCTTCCCTGTCCCTTAGAAACCATAATATGCATCATACAGAGACCACAGACAGGGAGGTAGCAGAGGGAAGGCTCTTTCTGAATCTGTGATATTTGGTTCTTGATATCTCACCCAGATCTCTTTTAGACTAAGGTCATGTCAGAACTTGACACTGAACACATGTGGATTTAAGTGAATGTTTACATTTCCAAATGTTGAGGTCTCTTCGTCTTTGAATGAACTCCTCATCCAGCAGGTGAAAGCAGAATGGGTTCCTAGGGGCCCCTGACCAACACCGCTCTCTGTCTAGATTTTCACTGTGACTAGCTCACTGGCCTGCAGAAAACTTCCTCAATTCAATGAACAGAAATATTGACTTGAGCCATTTTCAAGTTTTTCATATGAAATATTTTAGACATTTTTAGGAATGAAAATACTGTAAGTAACACCTAGGCACCCATAAATTCAGCTTAAGAAATAAAGAAGTTATCGATAGAATTGAACACCATTTATGGCTCCCCATCTCATCCTCCTTCCTCCCTCTCCGAAGCTACCATTACCTTGGATTTGATGTCTACCACTTCTGTTTCTCTCTTCCTGTTTTACTTTGCGTATCCTAAACACCGTATTGTTTTTGCAGCTTACGTGTCCTATAAATTGAGTCACCTTGTGTGTAAATAATGCGCCCTGCTCTGCATGGTGTTCCTCAGCCGTATCCATGCTGCGGCTGGAGCTTTGTTCCTACGTTTGCTCTGTGTGGTGTTTCATCTGACTGTGCCGGCCCTCCTCTGTCAGTTGCTCTTTGGCTGGATGCTTGCTGTTTCCCTCTGGTGTTACTGAGAGCAGTGCTTCTGTGAACCATCTTGTGCATCTCTCCTGTGAGCACAGCAGGGCCAGGTGTTGCGGGGAGGTTCTCTAGGGTATATATATGCCTGAGAGTGAGATTGCTGGATCATGGAGCACATGACCTTCAACTCTAGTAAATATTCTCTTCCAAAGTAGTCGTATAAGATGCATTCCCAGCAGCAGTAGATGTCAGTGCTCGTTCTCTCCCTCCTTGCTGTTGGCAGGGCTTCTGGCATTGAGCCGTTGCCCACCTGCTATGTGTGAGATGGTGTCCCACTGAGGCCAGACCGCTCCCTACCTGACAACCAGCGTGGTCAGACTCCTTTCGCATGTCAGGGGTGTTTGTAATTTCTCTTTGCCTTCCCCAGCTATAGTGTTCCTATTCTCCTTTTCTCTGTCTCTTTGAGTTAATTTGTAAGAGTTCTTTACATAGTCCGTATAATAACTTTTCGTCAGTTATGTGAATTGTAAATGCCATCAAGTGTGTGGCCAATCTTTTAAACGTTTTTATACGGAAGTTTTAAATTTGTATGTAGTTGAATTGATTCATCCTTTGCTTTACATGACATGCCTTCTGTGTCTTAATTAAGAAGTCTGTCCTCACTCGAGTCATAAAAATCATCTGTTATTATCTAGAATTTTCAACGTTCTATTTTTAACACTTTGGTCTTTAATGACTTGCATTCTTTGCATAGTCTAAAGAATGGAGCTGGATTGTTTTCTGTTTTTTCAGTAAGATGACCAATTTCGTGAGCACCCTCTTTGTATTGTCTGTTCTTCTCCATTTACCCGCAAGGCCACTGCAGAGCTTGCACCATTCCCTGTGGGGACGGAGTCTGTTTCTGGCTCTATTCTACTTCATTTGTCTAACCTGTGTCAAAATCACACTGTCCTATTAACCGTAAGTTTTGATAGCTATACAGCAAGGCTCTCCTACCTTTATCTGGTTGGGGTTTTTTTTCTCAGTATTATTGTAGCTCTTCTTGTGTTTTTATGCTCCCAATAGCTTTTGGAGACAACTTGTGATTGACACAACTCTTTAATCTAACTAGATTAACTTCCTTTCAAATTAAATGTTTTATGTAGAAGCGCTTTGTAACCAATGGAATGCTGTATAGATTTAAGCTGTCAGTATTTGCATCATGAAAATGTGATTTATTTGGATCAAGAGCATTTTGTGTATTGTATGTATCTGCTAGTGTATAATTTGCTTGCAAGTAGAGAAAGGTAGCTTGATTTTTATTATTTTCTCTCTGTAATGTCGTGTGGCCTGTGTGTGCCCAAGAAGTCTTATCTGAATGGAATCATCAGTCAGGATCCCAGATAGACCACGTAGTTAATTGTTTTTTCTTTTTCTTCTTTTTTAATACTTGTAATTCTTCTTTCATCTGTCACCATCTTTTTGAGCTGAGTGTAAGAGATTTTGTTTGTTTGTTTAAGAAATATTGGATATGCAGCATATTTTAATAAATTGCTCCCTGCCTACAGGCAAAAGCAAGATGAATTTCAATAGGGAAAATATAATAGGAATGACTTTGAGTTTAAAATTTAATTTCCTACTGATTTTGATAAGACCAATTTCAGAATGCTTGCATATTCCATTTACCATTTCTATTCACTGTGTGCAGTGAACTGCTTTCACTGATGTCTACACATCTGAAATTTCACTTTGCTTAAAATATGCAACATGCAACTATATTATTTAGTCCTGAAAATAGGGTAAATAGAGCAACTTGCATATTAACAGAATTATCCTTTTCTTCTCCTATTTTTTTATGCAACCAGTCTTTAGATTTGGTACTCTGGTAGGTTCTTATTCAAAGATTTATCAGGCACACTTCCTGCAGTAAAGGATCTCAAAACCCATCAGGAGTAAGAGATATTTCCAAATTCCCAAGACAGTGTGTCAAACAGGAAAACCAGGTGAATTTAGATAGGAAGAAAAATCACATCTGATCGTGGTGACTCATTCATTTATCTTCATGGAGCAAGCATTGATGAGTTTCTGCAAGGCACCAGGCATTGCCTGGCTAAGCATCTGAGAGAATAAGACAGATATTGTCTGTGCTCTTGGAGCCCATGGTCCACTTGGGAAGCCAGATGTTAAACAGTAACCTCGGCCAGGCACAGTGGTTCATGCCTGTCATCCCAACACTTTGGGAAGCTGAGGCAGGAAGATCACGTGAGCTCCTGAGACTGGTCTGGGAAACATAGTGAGACCTTGTCTGCAACCAAAACAAAAATAAATTAGCCGGGCGTGGTGGTGCACCTGTACATCTCAGCTACTTGGAGGCTGAAGGCAGGAGGATGGTTTGGGCCCAAGAGTTCGAGGCTGCAGTGAGCTATGATGACACCACTGCACTCCAGCCTCAGCTATGGAGCAAGACTCTCTCAAAACAAAAACAAAAAAACCCACCACCCTCACCAGCATGCAGAGGAGGAGGCTGGGTGTTCATTGAGCTCATGATGGAAGGGCTCAGGGAGGAGGTGGCTTTTGCTCTAGGCTTTGAGAGTGACACATAGAGGGTGGAGATGGCATGGGAAGGAGGCCTGCCCTGGGCAGATGTACACCGAAGCCTGCATCGTTTCCCGCAGCATGTACGTGATCCTCACATTACTGAGAGCGTATTGGGCTAACACTGCTTGCTCATCTGGCCCCTCCCCCGGCAGCTTATTTGTTCTTTGTTTAATAAGAGTAAGACATTACATTTACTCTCTTATTTTGTTCTTAAATTCCTATATCCAGTTGGTTGGTGTTCTTAGAGACGCGTATCCCGTCATCCTGCACGTGTCGTGCTGTCTTCCCAGTGTCCTGAAGCTTCCTGCTTCCCCTGGCGCTGAGAAGGCTGAATGGAGGAGGCTGGGAGAGTGCCCTTGGACCTGCCCTCCTGGTTGACATGGAGTGATTAATTACTTCCCTTTGGTTGAGGCAGCTATTAATCTGCCAATCATCATTTGTTCATTTTATTTGTTGTACATAATGAGAAAACCTTGTTAAATTCTTCCTGAAAACCAGAGACACTGTTTACCATTTTCCTCACATCTACCCATCTGGTAACCTCATCAGAGGAGAGAAGGAAATCAGCATAGATTTCATAAAACTCTCCTGCTGACTGCTGATCGCCGCTTCCTGGCTAAGATGCTGTCAAGCTAATTGCCAGTCTCCCTGTCTGTAGTTTGCAGAATTTACCTTTCTAAAAACCTCTACCTACTTTCAGTCCTTGATACCGATCCAGTGCTTCTTCACACATCCCCAGGAGTGGGTGTTTACCTATGGCACACACCAGGTGACTCCCGCTCCGGAATCTTCAGTTATTTCTTAGGATGAAATTTATCCTGGAGATTCTAATCCCCAAAACTGAGGCACTAGTTATAAACCTAGACAAGCAGTAGTAACCCCTGCAACGTGCTAGGCTGGCCCTGCCTGGGCATCGGGCACCCCACCGTTTCAGCCCCACCCGGGGGACCACCTGAGAGTGAACCGTGTCTGATGGGCGTGAGCTGAGCTCTGGTCAGCTGCGGAATACAAGGATGGAGGGAAGACAGAAGGGAGACAGGAAAGAGAGGTGCTGTGTCCTGACACAAAGAAAACCCTTGTTGTTTCCTGGACTGCTACAAAATCTAGAGTTGGGACATCATTTCTCTTCCTGACTCCATTATCTGAAAGAAAACAGGCTTCCTGTTCCTGACACGATGGGAAAGAATGTTGTATAAACAGAGGCGCTTAGAGCCAAAATACTTAGAGCGTCTACCCACACCAGCTACCCATGACTCAGTGCGTGATGGGGAGACTCCAGGCTGTTTTGCCAAATCAAGTTCAAAGGGTAATCTGATTCCAACTTCTCCATCCAGAATTGGTTTTGAAATGTCATTAGCTCCAAATGTGACTTGTCTTTTTATCCCTTTCTTGTCCTTGCCTACCTACGTGGTAGAGAATCCAGTCTTAATTTTGCAAACCATTTAATTCAGCCACAAGCCTCTCTCAGCTATTCCTGTAAGAACATAAATGCCTATAAGAAAATGGAAGCATGGTCTGTCTGCCCCCGTTGCCTTTTGTAGGGACTCCTTCCATACCAGGCTTGGGAGGAGAACAAGGCTTTATCCTGAACAGCAGGGAGGGAAAGCATCAAAGGAAATCAGAACGGCTCAACAAATGCCGTCCTGTGCTCTGATTCCTTCCCACAATGTCTTCTTTCTTCCCCTTTCCCCCCCTCTCCTGAGAAGTGTTTTGTTTACTTTCTGCCTGAGAGGTGAAATAGTGAGGCAAATAACAGCAACAATTACCATCACCGGGAGCCATGTGAAGTCAAACGATGCCTCCCTGCAGCTGCAGGTGTCACTGCGGCTGCCCCTGGACCCATTTAGATGGGAACAGGTAGAACATTTTCACAGAGGAGAAAACACCATTTGCACAAAAGCTCGATCTGTTGCATGACTGCAGTGATTCCGTCAGGAACTGGGTGATGAAAACTGACAGTAGCATGGTGCCCGGCTGGGGCTGGCACACCAGAGAGCAGAGTCCCGTAAACTGGAGCCTTTCACCAGCCCGTGGGCTCCAGAAATCTGTTTCTGTTCTCTTCTTAATGATGCCATTGCCCATTGGACATTTCTTGTCTCTGATGTTTAATAATATGAAATGGTCATTTTGGGGCGACTACTTAAATCCATGAAAAATTCATGAAAATTTTGGATTGCCTACAGTATCTACTAGAGCTGTAACCGTGCATATTACCAACTCCACAATCATTGCCTTGCAGAAAGATCATTTCCAAAATCACTTAAATTTTTTTATGCTAAATGTTTCTATCTGTATACCAATCCTCCTCCTATTTTTTCCCAGAAGAAGAGATTCTCTTCCTCCTTCTGAAGCCAGTTCCTCCTCCACCTGCTGCCCAGCCTCCCCTCCACCAGCGTCCTTTCCCCGAGCTCTGTGTCCTATGGAGATGCTCAAGTGGCCCCCATCGCCTGGCTGCCAGGTGTTGGCTTCACATTTATCTTTTGTCCTTTTTCTCTCCCTTCAGTGACTGCCACCTCCTCAGAGAAGAGCTGTCTCCATCTGCCAAGTCCCTTTCACCTCGGGAGCTGTGTCCTCTGGGGTCTCACAGGGGCCTCGCCACCAGCTCTGCCCTCTAAAGACTCCATTCTTTCAACTTACCCCGTAGCCTGTGTGCCCAGCCACCTGTGTCCCTCTCTTGCCTCCCATAGCATGCACTATCTTCTTTTTCTTTCTCTCCACCTCACTTTGTCTAGTTTTTGTGGGTGAACACCATGGGCCGGTGCTCAGAATCTGTGCCCCCCCCCCCCCACCGTCTCCTTTCTCCATCCGCTCCCATGGCCGTGCCTGACATCGCAGGCACCGATCATCCAGGCCCCTCTCTCTAACTCCCAACTGGTGCATCTGTCCCCCTCACCCCTATGGAGCTTGTCAGTCCAAGGGACAGCTCTGCTGCTTCTGCAGTAAGGAGCTCAGTGGTGGAAATCCCCACCCCGCTTGCCTCCACCCCACTTACCCCCCACTCCACTTACCTCCCACCCTGCTTGCCTCCTGTATTCAAGCCCAGTGTTTCCTCACAGAGTGTATGAGTCAGAGTTCTCTAGAGGGACAGGACTCATACGATAGATGCATATGTGGAGGAACTTTATTAGGGAGAACTGATTCACATGATCACAGGGTAAAGTCCCACTACAGGCCATCTGCAAGTTGAGGAGCAAGGAAGCCAGTGGTGGGTCAGTCCAAGTCCCAAACCTCAAAAGTAGGGAAGCGACAGTGCAGCCTTCAGTCTGTGGCCAAAGGCCCAAGAGCCCCTGACAAACCACTGGTGTCAGTCCAAGAGTCCAAAAGGTGAAGAACTTGGAGTCTGATGTTCGAGGGCAGGCAGCTCCAGCACGGGGGAAAGGAGAAGGCCGGGAGACTCAGCCAGTCTGCTTTATTCTGGCCTCACTGGCAGCTGATTAGATAGATGCTGCCCACCCAGATTGAGGGTGCGTCTGCCTCTCCCAGTTCACTGAGCTGAACGTTAATCTCCTTTGGCAACACCCTCACATTCATACACAGGAACAATAGTTTGCGTCCTTCCATTCAGTCAAGTTGGCACTCAGTATTAACCATCGCATAGAGTGTTACTAATTGTAAACGCCAGCCTACCTCCTTCCCTGGCCATCGCCTGGACCTGACCTCCCTCCTCCCCGTGGCCTGTGGCCCCTGTCTGGAGACCGCCCCACCTTCCTGACCTGCACGTCAACTAGTGAGTGCGGTTTCCCTGGCATCACAGTGCGAATCACATGCTTAAAACCCATTGAAAGCCTTTCCCTTTCTATGTGATGAGATACCGATGACACTTCAAGGATTTCTGTATCCAAACCTTGTGTTATCTTATTTTAAGCTTTGAAAAGCCAGTTGGATACTATTACACTACGTTCTAAAAGCCATTCCACTTTCAGAGGTTGTGGCCTGTGGCTGGGCTTGGATTTGCTTGCCTCGGGACTGGCGGATGTGGGAACCCGGTTCCTTTATGGGTAATATTCGAAGGGAGTTTCCCTCCAAGTCGTTTCGTTTGCACCCACCCTCACTCCTTATACCTTTCTGTCTCCCTTGACTGTTAGATCATGTAAGGACAGAAAGTCTTCCTTAATATCACTTCACACTAGACTGGATTCTCTCCTTAGAAACATCAAATGTGTCTGTTTGACTCACATCACTGAGAGGTTGAGATTCCTAAAGGTTACCAATGCATAAAAATATGTGTCTGCCTGTGAGTGGCAAAATAGAACCAGCTGTGACTGTAGCGCCTTTCTACATTTCAGGGAGGAGAAAGGGCTCACAGTCGCAAGCGTACCTGAGGATTGAAGTCCCAGTGACAGGCGCAGTCTGTGCTGGTGTAGGACCCAGCTGCTTCCCTGGGCAGCTTTGCTGTCATTGAACTTGGCTTTTTGGGGGAATTATGAAATATCCTCATAGAACTTTAGGGTACAAAATTGCATTCAAAATTATTCATTTTGGCCGGGCGCGGTGGCTCATGCCTGCGATCCCAGCACTTTGGGAGGCTGAGGCGGTTGGATTTCTTAAGGTCAGGAGTTCAAGACCAGCCTGTTCAGCATGACAAAACCCTGTCTCTACTGAATTACAAAAATTAGGTGGGAGTAGTGGTGTGTGCCTCTCCTCTAATCCCAGCTACTCAGGAGGCTGAAACATGAGAATCGCTAGAACCTGAGAGGTAGAGGTTGTTGTGAGCTGAGATCCGGCCACACTCTAGCCTAGATGACAGAATGAGACTCGGTCTGAAAAAATAAACAAACAAAAAATATTAATTCCAGCTTCTTCGTTTCCTTGGATGAGAAAACCCAGACCAAGAACTTTGGCTTAAGTCACAGAACTAGTTAATTTCAAAACTAATGCTAGAGTCCCAGACCCACTTACCAGATCCCCTTCTATTGTTATTTAACTCTTTTATCTTTTTACTGTTTTACTTCTTTGCATCTCAATAAATATTGGATGGAAATAACTTTGGCGTTCTGAGAACCTTATAACAGAAAAGCACTATGAAAGTGATATTTTAGGACAGATCTTTGAAAAGTCAGTGGGTTTGGACATACATTTGACAATGTTTTATAAGATATTTGTTCTGATTACTAAAATGACACATTTGATTGTGTAAAGTATGAGGGAAATGAATTTTTAAAAACTCAAATTATTTAACACCTCCTACTTTAAAATAACTCCCGTTAAATTTTTGATTTCCCCTGATTCTTTCTTCATGTATACATATGTGCAGTTCTTTAAAAATTCGAATCACCTTCTAGAAACTGTTTCATATTACTTACTACTACATTTTCAGAATTTTACCTTCACCATTAAATATTCCACACATGCGAATACAATGGTCACACATCAAGTAAAGTAAGCTTTATTTAGTTAATCATACATTTTAAGTATTAAATTTATTTCAGCCTTTGCATTACTAAAACTCCCATGACGAGCAGTCTGGAGCACAGACTTGTTCATGCGCTTTTATTTTCTTAGGGTAAACTCTCAGAAATGGAATTGCTGGGTCACTGGCATGAACAGGGGCATTTACATTTGTAGTAGTGTTACCTGAGGTATCTGAGATGTTTATTCTTCTAGATTCTCAAAATCCTTAATATCATCATTTTATTATTTTTAGAAGTTTGACAGTATAAATATATTTTTACGTATTAGTAAGTTTGAAGTCCGTTCGTATGTTTGATTGTGTTAATCATCTGTTTAGATCTTTTGCCATTTTAACTGGGCTATTTGTCTTCCTTACTGATTTGTGGGACTCTTCCTAAGAGCTCTCGCCTTTTGCAAGTTTTTTTTTTCCTAAAACCAGTTTGTCTTTACCTTTTTAAATGGAATGTTTTGATACTGGTCAATTTTAATGTAACCAAATCCATAAATTATCTCTCTGCTGGTGTACCTGCATGAGAAAGATCTATACCGCCTGAGACTGATGGACCTGGTCGCCTGTACTGCACTGGTTATATTATAATTGTACTCTGTTAACACTTTGTCATAAGAATGCCAGTTGACTGCAGTGTGAGCCAGCATATTATTCTGGAACTAGCTCTTTACCCGCGATAGGAAATGCTGCTTTTGTCATGTGCTCTGTTTTCATGCAGTCTTTCTGTTTCATTCCATTCCGTTCCATTCTCTTCTGTTTCATTCTATTCTGTTTTGTTCTGTTGAGTTCTGTTCTGTTTTTCTTCTTTCTCTTTTAGCTCTGGTGTTCCCTATAAAGAATGTTTCTTCCAAACACTTAGAATCCACAAGGATATGTTGGGATTTGATTGGGATTTAGGGTCCACTGAGTTCTCCTTTGACTTCACTCAGCCTCCTTTGGTGCTCCGGCTGCATCCAAAAGCTTCTCTTTCTGCAGGGTCCTGCCGCCCTCCTCCTGCACGCACTTTTGTTCAGCGCTACTGTGAAGGTTGCATCAGTGGTGAGCTCTGAGGTCTTGAGTGACTGGCATGTCTGTGTGTCCTGTTCCTGTGATAACTGTCTCAGCTTGATGCCGAATTTGAGTTTCAAAGATACTTTCTTTCACCCTTTCATGCTGATGATTTGGGGCTCAGATGTCTAATGATCCTTTTGTTATTGATTCTTGCTTAGGAATATAGTTAGGATTGATCGCTGGCACGGTCTGTTTCCCAGAAGGCCTATTCTCTGAGTCGCACTAGACATATGCAAGAGCAGTTTCCCGGTAGAATGTAAGGCAGATTTTGCGGTGGGCAGGTAAGGAGGCAGTCCTGGCAGGGGGCGTGCTGTCGTGTGGTTCTCGGGGGTGGGCTGCCCGCCTGCCCTCCCCCATTTCTTTCTGTGTTTCTGTCCCTGTCCTTAGGGCCACACGTAAGGACAGGCGTTGATTCAGATTCAGATTTCTCCCCACACGCATCGGGCATCACAGCAGAATGGTCAGGAACGTTGCCTCTGGGCTTCACATTCCATCTCCTCCCTTATTAGTTATAAGAAGAGCTAGTAAGTTCCTCACCTCCCAGTTCCCTTATGTGAAGTGAGATTCACAGATTCTGTCCGGGCACGCTGGCTCCTGCCTGTAATCCCAGCACTTTGTGAAGCCAAGTAGGGCGGATCACGAGGTCAAGAGATCGAGACCATCCAGCCCAACATGGTGAAACACAGTCTCTACTAAAAAATACAAAAAATTAGCTGGGGGGCGGGCGCAGTGGCTCATGCCTGTAATCCCAACACTTTGGGAGGCCGAGGCGGGTGGATCACGAGGTCAAGAGATCGAGACCATCCTGGTCAACATGGTGAAACCCCGTCTCTACTAAAAATACAAAAAATTAGCTGGGCATGGTGGCACGTGCCTATAATCCCAGCTACTCGGGAGGCTGAGGCAGGAGAATTCCCTGAACCCAGGAGGAGGAGGTTGCGGTGAGCCGAGATCGTGCCATTGCACTCCAGCCTGGGTAACAAGAGCGAAACTCCATCTCAAAAAAAAAAAGAAAATTAGCTGGGCGTGGTGGCATGTGCCTACAGTCCCAGCTACTTGGGAGGCTGAGGCAGGAGAATTGCTTGAACCCGGGAGGCAGAGGTTGCAGTGAGCCAAGATCGCACCACTGCATGCCAGCCTGGTGCCTGGTGACAGAGTAAGACTCTGTCTCAAGAAAAAAAGAAGAGATTCACAGATTCTGCCTAGCCCATAGGCTGTGTAAGTAAATAGCCCTGTAAATCCCTGAGGACGGGACAAGCATGTCAGCCCTTCACAGCACCTCACCAGAGCCCTCTTCCCTGCAGATGAGTTCTCTGGTTTTAATCTGAGATGCACTCAGCAGAAGCATTCTGCAGGCCAGAACGCCTCATAGACCCAAGAATTCATTATCCTGTTGATTTCCCCATGCCCCACGCTGCTATTTATAATATGTGACTCTCCAGTTCCCTTGAGAAGTAATTCTTGGCTGGGCATGGTGGCTCATGCCTGTAATCCAAGCACTTTGGAGGCCAAGGCGGGTGGATCACCTGAGGTTGAGAGTTCAAGAGAAGTAATTCTCTTTCTGCTGATGTTCGGTGAAGTCACTTTCTCTACAAGCCAGGCTCATCTCTTTCCCACTTTTCAGGGCTTCTGAGAACTTTCTGGTCTATTGCTATGTCCTGGCTGGTGATTATTATTATTATTGTTTTTTTTTGAGACCGAGTTTCGCTCTTGTTACCCAGGCTGGAGTGCAATGGCACGATCTCGGCTCACCGCAACCTCCGTCTCCTGGGTTCAGGAATTCTCCTGCCTCAGCCTCCCGAGTAGCTGGGATTACAGGCACGCGCCACCATGCCCAGCTAATTTTTTGTATCTTTAGTAGAGACGGGGTTTCACCATGTTGACCAGGATGGTCTCGATCTCTTGACCTCGTGATCCACCCGCCTTGGCCTCCCAAAGTACTGGGATTACAGGCGTGAGCCACCACGCAAACAAAGTGTCCATTTCTCACTGTCTGAGCTCTGAGTGATTTCTGTGTCACGGATGTTTCTGTTTTCTGCAGGAGCAGCGGATCCAGCCGGTCCCTTCAGTGTGGGCGGGCCTGGGTTTGGGGCTATTGTTCATAGCCTTCTGTCTGTCTGGGGAACTCACATGCAGTACACACAGGCTTGAAGGTGGCCACGGCGGGTACACTGGTGAAATTTCAGTAAAAACTAAATGCTGGGTTAGTTTTCTGGGGCTACTATAAGAAGCCTCCCTTGAACGGGGGGTTTAACCAATAGAGTTTATGCTCTCACAGTCCTGAAGGGTGGATATCGAGGATTACGCTGTGGAGAAGACCAAGCTTGGTGAGTCTGTGTGGCCAGCAGTCTCCTATCTGTGCGGGGTATTCATGTGTCAGGGCTGAGTGTTCTGGGATTGCTCTAGAGGCTGGTAAGGGCTGCCGGTCTGCCAGGGTGGCAAAGTCCAAGCTGAAGGACCCGGTTTTCTTTCTTAGCTGATGTTTTCCTGCCGCAGCACCGTGGGCTGTTACTTGCCTTGCATTGGAAGCAGTTTGCATTTACACCTGTAAATGTGTTCGTCCTTTTAATTTATGTAAGGTTTTTTTTGTGCGCAACTCTCGATTCTTTAAAGAGTGGCGTACAAAAGAGTATGATCAAATCCCAACATATACTGCCTTCTGGTTTCTGGTGGCCCTGGGCACTGCTTGGCTGCCTCCAGCATCCCAGGGCCAGCTTCTTGTCTGTGTGTGCCTTTGAGTGGCCGTTTTAGAAGTCATCTCGGATTAGGTAGTCATCCAGTCATCTTGGATTAGGGCCACTCGCCTTCTCTGTGATCTCATCTTAACTAACTACATTTGCAGTAACCCTGTTTCCAAATCAAGTCACATGCCGGGGTCTGCAACTCCAACATGTCTTTTTATGGGGGGTGGGGAGCACACTTCAACCCATAGCCCATGCCAAGTGCTGTTTTGATGGAAGCAGCCCCACTGTGGCAGGTCTAAAGGCATTCTGCTCATCCCAGACGGAACTGTAATGTGGCGCTCTTGGCCATGTGAAATGCTGCTGCCATCTTTCCCAGGTGCCTCCAGCTCCTCCCGTGGGGGCTGTATTTGCTGAGTCTTGCACACTGGCCTTTTCCACATCACCTGCATCTATGAAGGGTGACTGGGCAACCTCGAAATGCCTGGGCTGCAGCCTTTTTGTACCTGATGCTCAGAGAACATGGCTCTCTGGCATCTTCTGGCATTTAATATGCAGAAGGGAATTCTAAAGTCAGACTGAGACAACCTGTTTTTCTGCTTTTGTGATGCTTGTAATGAAATAATGCTTAGATTTGACCCTTCATTGACTGTACCACGGCAGGCAGATCCATTTTACTTGCAAAGGTTTGTGTGGGTTGGTTTTAATCTGTTTTTATATCCAGCAAGGCCTTACTGTGTCCTGTCTTTGACGATCTCTTCCGTTCCCTTATTATGCTCTTTGCCAGGGGCCGTCACTTATCCATTAGAGCTGATTATATTCCTGCCCCAATGAGGATTTTTTTTTTTTTTAGTTTTTAAAATAAATTTTATTGTGTATATTTAAGGTATACATGACGTTATGGGAAACGTATGCAGACAGTAAAAAGGTTACTGTAGTGAGACACGTTCATATAGTCATGCTTTCAGTTACCCGCATGTGAGTGGGGGGCGGGGTAAGAGCTGCAGTCATCAACTCATTCCACAGGAATCCCCTGTATAGTACAGGTCCTCCATGAGGATTTCAATCACGCTGCTGCATTTCTGGAATCTTCTGGGGCAGGCTGATGGCATGGTTCTCACCCTAGTCGTGGTCTAGGCTCCATCTTTAGGTGTGCCCAGTCCTGAAATAGGATCCGTCTCCTAGAGAAGGGCAGACTTGGAGGTCACACGGGAGTAGGAACTTAATCTCACATGGATGCTGTGTCTGCCAGACCCCAGTGACTGATTCTGACCAGCTCTCGGTAGGTTCTTGCTCCTCCAAGCCTATCGATGTGAGAACTAGTAATTTACTATTCTGATTTTATTTCCCACTATGTCCAAGCTTTAAGCAAAAAGTATAAGCAAAACAAGCAGAAGCAAGAAGGCTGCTCTAATCAGATAGATTTAGTCTTTATCATCCCGACGACGCTTGCCAGTTCTGCCTGTGTCTTTGTTGAGCTGTTGTATTTCACCTTGAATGCCCTCTCCATATCACAGTCAGTAATGCCCCCCATTACCCTGCTCCCGCTCTGGGCATCGCTAGTCAAGCTGCCCCAGGGCCCTTCTTCCTCTGACCTCCCCTGTTTGTGTTTTCTGTGTATTTCATTGCTTGTCTGTGGCCTTACATGTCTTTGGGTTAGTGGGTATGGTCTTGTCTCCCAGTAAGATCACAAGTCTCTCTCCATTCTATTCACGCCAGAATTTGGTTTTGTTGTATATCAAATCTGAGAGTTAGAAATTTTGAAAATGTTTCTAACAAATCTGATTTGTATGGACCAAAGCGTTCTGTGAGAGTCTTCTGTAAGACTCATAGAGCACAGTCTACGTTTTAATGCAGAGATGCTGGAGACATAGGTGACGCGGGCCCCTTTCTACCAACAGTCTCTGTTGGAGCTGATAGTAAAAGCTGAAAGTTCGAATTCCCAGTTTCCCTTTAGGCTCTTATTTTCTGTGACTTCATGAGGATGGAATGGTGTTGTTAACTTGGCCTTCCATAAAGCGTGATTGATTTCATCTGATTTCAATTCTAAGGGCACAGTCCAACCTGTCAGGCTTAGAAGATACTCTGACCGTGGAGGCTGGGTCTATTTGGCCGGTGAATGGATCTGGGTTATTTTTCAATCCCAGTGTGAATATGTAATGTAAATAACTTAGAACAAGTGTTCACAAAAGTGCACTCCTAGTTCTGCAGATTAATACTGCCCATCCTTTTTCTTTCTTCATGTGTAAATGAGCAAAGGAACCCAGGAGGGACCCTGGAACGCACTGTGGTTTCTCGCTAAGCTGCTGAGCAGACACTTTCTCCACACTGGCTGTGAAATATAAATTCACTTTTGGCTTTTGCTGGTGGTGGCAGGAGATTGGCCCCATAGCCAGTGTTTTTATTTCAATCTGACCACCTGTTTCCAGAAAGCTTGGGGCTTGTTTATAAAGGACTTAAATTTTGAAAGAGTAGTGACAACCCCAACGTTACTAATTTCAGCTCTGACTCATCAAGGGCTTAGAGCTGCTTCCTCCTTCTCTGCGGGGGCCACTCCCTTGCCACCCACCTCCTAGATGCCCTTAACCACCCACTCCTCCTCCTCCTGCTTTGGAAGTCAGCCTTGAGAAAGTGACTATGTTCCTTTCCCAGCTACTTGCCGGAACACAGGCCGTCGCACGTGGCCGCCTCTGCATGGCCTCTGCTGGCGGGGTTGACCGTGAGCACGGATGGCTGTCGGCTGCCGCTCCCTGTCATATGGCATTGCCCGGCTGGACTTCCTTAGGGCCCAAGCTGCCAGGAACCCTGTGCCCATCACTGGCACAGTAGCAGCCCCAGGTTACAGGGCAGCGACGAAGCCCATGCTCTGGAGTTGAGATCAGAAGATCTAGTTCTACCTTTGATTGTTTTTCTGTACAAATAGGAATTATGTACATGCAAGGCTACAAATCAGCAGATGGCAAATTCAGCTGGAGCGAGAGGTTGGGGACAGGCAACTTCTCCAGGCCCTGGTGTCTCAGCGGTGTGCTGCAAGTTCCCAGCGTGGGGTCCCTGCGGAGAGGAGGCAGCAAAGGTGCCTAACAGGAGTCCCCTGAGACTCCCAGTTCAGGAGCATGATGTGCCGTGTGGCTAGGGCCTATGGAATCCAGTTCAGCCACCCCTCTTATTTTCTGCAGAAAGCCGCTTCTGCTGAGACTCACTGGCCCCACCTGGAAATTATAACGGGTCCGTGAGCGGCTGCACATGCTCATGTGCTGTTTCTCTGTGGAGATTTGCTTCTGCTGTCCCCCTGCTGACTGTGGAGCCGACTCTGTGGAGGTCCTTGTTCCTTTCTTTAAACCACACTCAGGGAGCAGCTGAGCTCCTGCCTTGTTTACTTCAGACCTCAGCCCAGGGTGTACACTGGGGAGCAAAACAAAGGCCCCCTGTTCCTTGGAAAGATGAAAATTCTCTGTGACTGGGGTCTCCATTTTCATTCATTTTATGAATGAATGAAATGCATATTTTGCATTCAGATGTGATAAGAAGCCAAACAGATAAAAACAAAAGAGCCTGCGTGAGTTGGGTGCAGGGTCTCACTCTCACCTCCTCGGGGTCTTCCCCACAGGGCAGAGCGCGCACGGTCCTGGAAAGTCCTGCCATAAATGACAGCAGCCAGCAGGAATTCAGACTCTACCCCCCAAGTTAGTGAGGCCGGACCACTAGTTCCAGCACCTTCAGCTGTGGCTTTTCAGAGACATGGGCCCTTTGTCTTCTACTTCGGAATCCACTTGTATGTTTTACATTTTTGTATATATATATAATGTTTATGATGGTTTGCTTTTTTTTTTTAAGCCAGTGACAGACTTCAGAAAGGGCAGACTTTTTCAAGAGAGTTATTATATCACTGCATTAGAAATTCAGAAAGAACTAAAATGTTATTTCTGAGAACCCACTCTATGCCAAGTACTGTTTTGGGAGTTTTGCATGTGTGGGTTCGTTTATTTCTCACAATGACCAATTTAGGTAGGACCCCCTCATTCTACATAGGAGGGAAATGAAGCCAGGGACAGGTGAGGAGCTTGCCTGATGCCGTACAATTAGAGTGACGGCAGTTAGAACTGTATTGATGATGCATTTCTCTTGTACTTATGAAAAGCCGATATGAATCACTAGTTTGTGCTTACCTCATCTTCCTTACTTCCCTCTGTCCCATGCCAGCATCCAACTAAACCTTTCTTGGGCCTGCTGGGGCTCCAACCCAGGGACTGTGGACTGTGGGCTCTTGTGTTTCAGTAAGATATTTCCGTGAGTTCATAAAAGCAAAATCATTTCTTGCTTATATGTTTGTCTGATATCAGTGTTCCTGATGAGTGGCCACTTTTCTTCCATGTGGGGATTTGGGAGACCCAGGCTCCTTCTTTGTATACCAACAGCCCTGAGGTCCTACAGTCAGCTTGGAGGGGAAGAGACTAGGAAGGAAGCACCTGCTTCTTAAAGGTAAACCATACACACACACCCCATTGGCCAGAACTAGTCGTGTGACCATGTCTGGCTGCAAGGAGGGCTGGGAAATGTAGTCTCCACTGGGAGCCACCTGGCGGGAGCCCCAACCTATGGCAGGAACAGAGATTTCTGAAGGCTGCTGGCTCCCTCTGCCCTGGAGGTAATGCTGAAATTTGACTTTGTGTATAACTGATGTGTATTACCTTTGTCATGTCTTTGGAATAAACTGTGGTCATTCTTTGTCTTTCCTCCTCTTGTATATATCGACTGGTTCATGGGCCTTATTAAAAGTCTTGTTTGATATCATGTTTGAGGTTTGCTCTTTAACCTTAAAAGATCAGCCTGGGCAATTACACCCAATTATAAGTAAATGTGAAAATTAGGTTCTGTAATTTGGTTGGCAGTAAACATATTGGAGAACCATAGCTAATCAATACAGATATGTCAGCAATCCTCAATTCTTTAATCTTCAAGAGAAAAGAAACCTCAAAATTAAGAAGCTAAAGTTGCTGAGGATGTGAGACCGAAAGGCAAGGGTGGCTTTGTTTCCAGCCCGGAGTCACTCCCTCTTTTTCATGCAGCCAGAGCTGCGTCTTTTTCCATGTTTTTCGGGGCATTCTGGATGGAAGGAAAAATGTGTTAGTTATGATCTTCTTTAGAAACTCAAGTTTCCTGAGCCCCACATCGTCGTAGCAATTTGTCCCCACACGTGGGCTCGGCACTCAGAGGTGCAAAGACGACCGAGAAGCTCTCGGGTTTTCTCACACTACAGCTACAGCAGAATCTGCTGTGGGTTTTGAGACATCTTGGGAATGACACAACAAGGTGCCACCCCCTCGGGATCTTAAAATAGGTCCAGATTGAATCTTTAGCTAATGTTGTTAGTGTAAACCCTGAGTTCCACCAAATGTTTCTGAGCTTCTGGACCAATATTGCATTTCAAATACATCAATCATGGTGTTTCCATGAGAAATGAACTCTATTGCGATATTTCTGTGCTTGCAGCTCCTCAGTGTATTTACTGAAAACCTGGCATGACAGCTTAACCGCTTTGTTTCAGTTAAAATTTCAGTTAAAACTACTATAAAATAAGGTGCAAAAGGTCACCATCGCAGATGGAAATGGCCGGATTGGGGGGTACTGAGTTTTCTTAAATACTGGAGAGCTGCTGAGCATCCCAAATGCCCAGGCATTTTTCATCTGTTAATGCCATGACATAACTGGCCTGATAGAGCTATAAAATGTATTTGAAGATGTAAATTCTGACATTTAGAGTGTCCCTGTCACCGCTGAGTAAGGTCATGCTGTTACTGCAAATGAGGGCTGTGGTGTTGTGGGCTAAATTGCATCCCTCCAAATTCACATTTGGAAGCTCCAACCCCCAGTGTGATTCTATGTGGAGAAAGGGCCTGTAAGGAAGTGATTAAGGTGAAGTGAGGTCCTAAGCATGGGGTCTTGATTCGATGGGAGTAGTGTCCTTAGAGGAAGAGGAAGAGACCGGAGCTCTTGCTCCGCCACCAAAGGCGCTGCCAGAAGCAGCCCTCTGTGAGCCAGGAATCGGGTCCTCACCGGTACCAAATGACCAACACCTTGATCTTGGCCTTCTTCCAGAACTGTGGGAAATAAATGTCTGTTTTGTAAGCCACCCAATCCATAGTACTTCGTTATGGCAGCTCAGGCAGACTAAGACAGGAGCAAAACACACCAGGGTATTTTAAATTTATTGACCTTGTTTCATTGCACAGTAGGCCAACCAGAGCTATAAAATATATTTTAAGATGTACATTTTTATTGACTCTGAGAGGGTCACTCACTATGGGGTAAAGTGATGAAATTACTTGAACTAAAACAAATGTGTTGAGTGTTTTGCTCTAGCATATGTTACCATTAGATAGAATCCATGGTACATTTATGGAAGTAAAATGCTGTAGAAAAACATGAGAACTGGCAATTTTGCAAATTTCTTCCTATGGCATAGGACTCCGATGGCATGGTACCTCCCAGACTGAAACAAGCCCAGTGAGTACGTCCTCTGCCATCCAGAGGAGAGAGCCACTGTCTTGCAATGCTTGTCTCTTTTCATTGGTGCTTTAATAAGAACTCAGGAATTCAGTGGGCTTAGCTTCAGTTTTCATGACAAACTGTCACGTGTGAACATTCCTCAGGAGTGTCCCTCCTTTGTCACCTCTGTACAGCGGGGAGACCCTGCTATAGACATGACTTCTTCAGTGTTCTGGCTCGGCCTGGCCAGAGCTCAGAGAGGATGTGCAGGGCACGTAAGCTCTCCATCACCAGCTTCTTCCTGTCGCTTTCACCTCTGCTCTGAAGTCGCTCAACAGTTTAATCACCAAGTCTCGTAGGAGGCAAAGTGGAGTGAGCTGTTTCCACAGATGACAGTGACAGTGCCAGGGTTTGACCTGAGAAAGCTGTGCCCTCTGGTGCGAGTCCTGTGGGGTGCAGAGGGCTAGACCCTGGGGTGAGCAGGGCATGAGCCCGTGTGCTGTCTGAACGAGCGCAGATTCAGCACTTTCAGCTCACAAATAGCAATGTGGTTGCTTCTAGGATCTCATCATGTGTAATACGATACCTTGAAAAGCATGCTAATGCAAGTAAAACTGATCAAGCTGCTTTGCCCTTTTAGAGTTGGTATTGAAGTAATTATTATATATATGCTTTAGTCTGTTTGTCCCAAGTGAATTATGAGTAAAAGCAGTTAACACCCAAGTCAAGGCGAAGGATGTGAATTGTAAAGTAGGAGAAAACGTGGAGGGTAAAAAATAGAGTGAGTTATTTTTCTTAAGTCTTCAAATTATTATCCACATCAAGCTACCAAATATATTTAAGTTTTAAAACCAGCCTATTAACATACTGCTGTAGTTTGTAGCTTTTATTATTCAAGAGGATTTTTTTGTGGTTTTGTCTTTTCCTTCTCTGTCAGTTGGATTCATAATAGCAATTCTTACATAAGAACCCCTAAAAGAGGTTCTTCCAAAGTCTTCTGGCTTTTTTAGTCAAGATAGAAATCACATCTAATGTCTTGAATAATGGAAATTGTATTACTGCCCATTTTTGGCACTTTTTCTGTAGAGAAATGCCATTTTGTTTTCCAAAATAAGATGTATGAATTTATGTTATGAATTTGATAAAAATTCATTGCATACTATAAAACTTGTGACTTATGAAAAATCTCTCAGAGCTCCATGCTGCATTTCAATTGTGGAATGGAATTTGTGCTGGTAAAGTGACTGTATATTCATCTACACCCAGCTAACGAGGTCATGGTGGTGAGCAGCTATGAACAGTCAGCGCAGTAGATTAGCACATGGTCCTTCGACATGTGTTCATTCTCCCAGGAAGTTTGGTTTTGTTGAACATGTTCATAGTCAAATAAAAAAGCCTTATTTCAAAAAGCATATGCCACCAGAAGCCAGCCCAACAGTTCAGATCTCCATGGATGGCTCAGCAGCTTTCAGTGGTCAATGTGCTTGCCCTCTCCTGTGCCCTCCTGCCCAGCCCACCTGCCCACTGGATATTCCACTCCATCTCACCTCTGCCCATGCTCTGCTGCTCAGCCCACCTGCCCAGCCCACCTACCCACTGGATATTCCACTCCACCTCGCCCCTTCCCCGTGCCCTCCTGCTCAGATCACCTGCCCAGTGGGTATTGCACCCCATTCTGCCCTCTTCCTGTGCCCTTCCGCTCAGCCCACCTGTCCAGTGGGTATTCCACCCCATCTCACCCAGTGTGGGTTCTCATTTAAAGTAATGACTTCTAAAGGCTTTCAAATCTAAACTCATCTGTCTCTGGGTACAACTCTCTGTAATTCAAATAGAAAGTTAATATAAGGAGAATGCACACTGTGAAATACCCACCCACTGCCCCACAAACTTGAAGCTGGGCTCTCTGTGGTCTGAATAGGCTGCCATGCCTGGTCCTTGGGTTTGTGGAAAATGCCATGCCCACTTGAGGACATTCAGCAGAAAGAAGGGCTGAGGGGATGTCAGTTCCATCCCTGAGAAGCAGAACCCTGTGGCCTGCTCATCTAGGTGGGTGTGGAGAGGCCTATGCCCCAGAAGGCGATGAAGCCCAGGTGCTGTGTGTATTCTCTGCAGAGCCCTTGAGGGGAAGGATTTATCATGAGAAAAGTTGATACTATCAAAACCAGAGTGGATATTTGAGTGGATTTTCACTTAAAGAATTGTAGGCAATATGTATGTACAATATTAAATTCCTCAGCCCTGGCTGGGTGCAGTGGCTCATGCCTGTAATCCCAGCACTTTGGGAGGCCAAGGCAGGTGGATAACTTGAGGTCAGGAGTTCAAGACCAACCTGGCTACTAAAAATACAAAAATTAGCCAGGTGTAGTGGCAGGTGCCTGTAGTCCCAGCTACTTGGGAAGCTGAGGCAGGACAATCACTTGAACCTGGGAGGTGGAGGTTGCAGTGAGCCAAGATTGCGCCACTGCACTCCAGCCTGGGCGATAGAGTGAGACTTAGTCTCAAAAAAAAAAACAAAAAAAAAACCTCAGCCCTTTTTCTAGTTATTAGAAATCATCGCTGTGGGTTTTATGTCTTTTACCACTTAAAGATTTAATGTCCCCCGTTTCCTCCCCCCTACCCCTGCTACACATGAAAATCCAGTCCATGTCTAATCAGATCTGGTTCCCCCAGGGTCACAGGGCAAGTTGGGCTCACTGGGCCTTTGGTCTCAGCCGTCCTCACTGGGGACCCTCTGGGGGAGACAGGGGCGGGTGTTGGGGTAGACTGAAAATCAGGTCTTTTTGCTCAGTTTGATCACATGCAATGACAGGCACAGACTGGGGGCAATCTAGAGCAAGCTTGTCCAACCCACGGCCTGCAGGCTTTGAGTGCTACCCAACACAAATTCCTAAACTTTCTCAAAACATTATGAGGCTTATGCACTCACCTGTTTTTTCTTAAAGCTCATCAGCTATCGTTTGTGTTAGTGGATTTTATGTGTGACCCAAGACAGTGCTGCTTCTTCCAGTGTGACCCAGGGAAGCCAAAAGATTGGACCACTTGAAGTTTCCTTCAGACCTTTGGATACGCACGGGACTCCGGCTTAAGCCAGGGTGGATGGGCACAGTGGGTTTAAGGCCGCTCTCCAGGGTTTGTGGACACCTGTTCTACCTTTGCTGGTGCCTAGTTTCCTGAGAGCCATAGGGCAGCTGTGTCACAGGGGCCCTTTCCTCTCCAGCGGCTGTGTCACAGGGGCCCTTTCCTCCCAAGTAAGGGAGGGTGTCGCTGGTCATCAGTGCCAAGGGGCAGGCCCGGGGGCCCTCCAGAACATCCAGGACTGAGTCACAGACACACGGCTGGTTCAGTGCTGTGACTTGACGAAGAGCCGTGATCCTAAAGGCCACAGTTAGGAATGTGTTGTCACTGTGCATTCTCTGTTCTTTTTGGCTGACATAACAAAGGAACTATCTTCAGATGATTTACTTGTCTCTTTTTTCCTTCTCAAAACAATATGTGAGTTATTTGCATAATCATAAAAGTGGACTATTTACGAGGCTCATTCTTATTCCAGAGATACAATTTCAATCATGTGATCTTTAGATCTGAGAACAAGAAAAATGTAGAAAATGTTAAATCATGAGATTTAGCAACATTAAATGCCACAGCACTGGTCTCCTACCAGATGCGCGGCTGTCACTTTTCACAGGCTGCTTCCTTCCGTAATGTGACGCGTGGCGTTTCCTAATGGCCCAATCTTGAATACACCAGTTCTTGAAAACGATCTTGAATATGCCTGGTGACACAGGGCATTCATCTTCTCCAAAAACAATTTTGTGCTTGAAAACATTTTTATTTAACAATGTTCTCTAAATTTTCTTTAAATATAACCCACTTGTAACTAGCCAATACAATAATGTATTTTTAATAATTGCAGTAGAATTGCCACCACCAGAACCTCTGGAAGCAGAACATTCCTGTATACATTACTTCCTCCCCAGACAGGCTGGGGATGACAGGCCAGCACAGCTCTGGGAAGGGCCTGAGCAGCCGAGCGCTCTGTATCATTCTGTACAGAACGGAGGTCGCACCTGTTGGGCACATCATAACCTGGATTTTATTATGACTTCAAATTTTATGAGAACATTAAGTTTTATCATAATGATACTCAAAAGCTGAATGCAGAAAACAGAATACAACTATAGATTATTTTCTAAAAAGCAGAAACAGCTACTTATCTAAAATCACACACCCCTGAGGCCGATGTGGCCAGGCAGTAGCGGCTCGGGGCTGACTTGACTGACACGTCTCCACCTTCCGTCTTGTTTTTCATGATCCTCTGAGCTTCTGTTTTCCATGCTGCCCGACATCAGAATTATCATTTCCTTCTGGCCTGGCCTTCTGGCTAAATGTGGAATATGGAATGCAGGGGCTGTTTGGTCTTTCTGAGTGCAGTTGAGTCAAGGTGGGTTTTAAATGCAGAATTTCATAGACTGCGTTTCTAACCTGTGACATTGCTGTCCCTCACATATCTCTGCACAGATCCTATCAATATCCTGGATCAGTCTATACTCTTCTCTGTATACAAAGTGCACAAGGCACATGGTGTAAGACCTCAGAGCTGAGCCCAGAGGCTCTGAATGAGTAGGCCGCCCCAGCACGGTGACCCTGGCATGGTGACCTCAGTGAGCAGCCTTGCTGGTCTGGATGCTCCTGTCACCTGAAGACAAGCATTGCAAAACCTTGCTCTCTAGGTTGGAGCATGCTGGCCAGATGGGTTTTTAAGCCATCATTTTAAAAGAGAGAACTGTGTTATAGTTATCACTAGTATCTGTGGGATGCTTGCTTTCCTCTGCATTATTTAGCACTGCTGAACTTTACAGCCCTAAGGCCAAAGCACTCATCTCTGCTTTGCAGAAGTGAACAGCAAAGTGCTGGAGGGCTAAGGTGCTTGTCCCCGGTCACACAGCTCCTACATACTGGTGCCCGGACCCGAATCCCACCTGTTCACCTCAGCATCCAGGCCTCTCAACTGCTCCTACTATTCCACTACTTCCTAGGGCCACCCAATTAGAAGCTCAAGGACAGTACATGTAGGTGTGCAGCAGCAGGACAGCCCCTGGTCCAGGGCACAGATGGAGGAGTCCATAGCATGTGGCTTCTGAGGGAAGGAACACAAGGCCCAGCATCTTGGGGGTCAGGAAACCTGGTTTCCAGTCCTGTTGTATTAGTCCATTTTCATGCTGCCGATAAAGACATACTTGAGTCTGGGAAGAAAAAGAGGTTTAATTGGGCTTAGAGTTCCACACAGCTGGGGAGTCCTCAGAATCATGGTGGGAAGTGAAAGGCACTTTATATCTGGTGGCAGCAAGAGAAAATGAAAAAGGAGAAAAAGTGGAAACCTCTGATAAACCCATCAGATCTCCTGAGACTTATTCACTAGCATGAGAACAGTATGGGGTAAACTACCCCCTGGTTCCTCCCCCAACGCATGGGAATTATGGGAGTACAATACAAGATGAGATTTGGGTGGGGACACAGCTAAACCATATTATTCTGACCCTGGCCCCTCCAAATCTCATATCCTCACATTTCAAAACCAATCATGTATTCACAGCAGTCCCCTAAAGTCTTTTTTTTTTTTGAGATGGAATGTTGCTTTTTCACTAAGCTAGACTGCAGTGGCATGATCTTGGCTCACTGCAAACTCTAATTTGGTTCAATTGCTTGAACCAAATTCAAGCAATTCCCCTGCCTCAGCCTCCTGAGTAGCTGGGGCTACGGGCATGTGCTACCATGCCCAGCTAAATTTTTTGTATTTTAGTTGAGATGAGGTTTCACCAGGGCCAGGATGGTCTCAATATTCTGACCTCATGATCTGCCCGCCTCAGCCTCCCAAAGTACTGGGATTACAGACATCCAAAGTCGTAACTCATTTCAACATTAACCCAAAAGTCCACAGTTCAGAGTGTCATCTGAGACAAGGCAAGTCTCTTCTACCTATGAGCCTGAAAAAAGACAAGGAAGCTAGTTACTTCCTAGATACAATGGGGGTACCGGTATTGGGTAAATGCAGCCATTCCAAAGAGAAACTGGCAAAAACAGAGGGGTTACAGGGCCTATGTGAATCTAAAATCCAGCAGGGCAGTCAAATTTTAAAGCTCCAAAATTATCTCCATTGACTCCAGGTCTCACATCCAGGTCATGCTGATGCAAGAGGTAGATTCCAATGGTCTTGGGCAGCTTCACTCCTGTGGCTTTGGAGGGTACAGTCCCCTCCTTGGCTGCTTTCACAGGCTGGTATGAGTGTCTGAGCCTTTTCCAGGTGCACAGTGCAAGCTGTTAGTGGATCTACCATTCTGGGGTCTGGTGGATGGTGGCCCTCTTCTCATAGCTTCACTAGCCAGTGCCCCAGTAAGGACTCTGTGTGGGGCTCCAACCCCACATTTCCCTTCTGCACTGCCCTGGTAGAGATTCTCCATGAGGGCCCCACCCCTGCAGCAAACTTCTGCTTGAGCATCCAGGTGTTACCATACATCTTCTGCAATCTGGGTGGTAGTTCTCAAACCTCAGTTCTTGACTTCTGTGCACTTGCAGGCTCAATACCACATGGAAGCTGCCAAGGCTTGAGGGCTTCTACCCTCTGAAGCAATAGCCCAAGCTGTACCGTGGTCCCTTTTAGTCACAGCTGGAGTGGCTGGGGCACAGGGCACCAAGTCCCTAGGATGCACACAACTCAGGGACCCTGAGCCTGGCCCGGGAAACCGTTTTCTCCTAGGCCTCCAGGCCTGCAATGGGAGGCTACCATGAAGACCTCTGACATGCCCTGGGGACGCTTTCCCTATTAACATTTGGCTCCTTGTTATGTATGCAAATTTTCTCAGTGGGCTTGAATTTCTCCTCACAAAATGGGTTTTTCTTTTCTATCACATTGTCAGGCTGCAAATTTTCTGAACTTTTATGCTTTGCTTCCCTTATAAAACTGAATGCCTTTAACAGCACCCAAATCACCTCTTGAATGCTTTGCTGCTTAAAAATTTCTTCTGCCAGATACCTGAAATCATCTCTCTTAAGTTCAAAATTCCACAAATCTCTAGGGCAGGGTCAAAATGCCAGCAGTCTCTTTGCTAAACCATAACAAGAGTTACCTTTGCTCCAGTTCCCAACAAGTTCTTCTTCTCCATCTGAGCCCAACTCAGCCCCAACTTTATCGTCTATATCATTATTAGCATTTTGGTCAAAGCCATTCAACAAGTCTCTAGGAAGTTCCAAACTTTCCCACATTTTCCTGTCTTCTTCTAAGCTTTTCAATTGTTGCAGCCTCTACCTATTATCTGGTTCCAAAGTCACTTCCACATTTTCATGTATCTTTTCAGCAGCGCCCCACTCTACTGGTACCAATTCACTGTATTAGTCTGTTTTCATGTGGTTTCAAGAGGTTTAACTGGATTTACAGTTCCACATGGCTGAGGAGGCCTCAGAATTATGACAGGAGGTGAAAGGCACTTTTTACATGGCAGCAACGAGAGAATGAGAAAGAAGCGAAGGTGGAAACCCCTGATAAACCCATCAAATCTCTTGAGACTTATTCACTATCAGAATAGCATGGGGGAAACTGCCCCCATGATTCAGATTATCTCCCACTGGGTCCCTCCCACAACATGTGGGACTTATGGGAGTATAATTCAAGATGAGACTTGGGTGGGGACACAGAACCAAACTGTATCACCTGTTTTGTTTTGAACCTCAAGTGATTCACTCTTATCTTTGGAATTTTGTTTTTCATCTGAAATGAATAGATTGATATTTTGGTGAACTCCTTTACACCCGAAAATTTTATTCTTCCAAACCAGCCCATGGAGGAAATTCTATGTTTACAGAGATGGTTCCCATGGATAAAGAGGCAGTGGAAGCATTAGTGTCCTTCCATTCAGCTCAGTGGGAGGTGTTGTTCTGCGGTCTTAACTCTCCTGACATAAACTGTTTAATAATGAAAGCATGTAGAAAAAGAAAAATCATTATACTTCTGTGAAGTTAAAATGTTGAAATATTTTCAAATGTAGAGAGAATAAACAAAAAGCAACACCAAACCCATCTGCTCATCAGTGGATCATCATTTAAAATAGAAATTGGCTCTTTTCCCTTCTGGAAAGCCCCACATGATAAACACAATGAACAGGAAATGAACAACCTTGCATTTCAAAGTGCTTTCCATCTTGGCAAAAGGTACCCTCTCTTGCTAGATTTGGCAGGTCTGGACTCCAGCAAAAGCCAGTACTGAAAATAGTTCTCCGTACACTCTCTCTGAGCCCAGATCACACATAGCCTCGTGTTATGCTTCTGACTTTTGAATGCAAAGACCAAAAAAAAAAAAAAATCACATGAATCATTGTAGTTATTCAAAGTTTTTATGTGTCTAAAATCTTCCCTCCAGTGTTCTCTGAGAAGTTGTGTGGCTTTCATAAACAAAAGCTGTATATTTTGCATGTCTAGTTTTGATGATGGCCGCACCTGTCATGGTTGGGGAGGTCAGTTCCCACCCAGCCCAGCCCAGCCCCAGTCAGTATAGGAGCAGTGAGGCAGAACAGGGGAATTTTTGAATTATTTGCTCCATCTTTCTTGATGTGTTCATTTAAAATCATTCGTATCAGTTGACAGAAGTAGACCCTTGGTAGCTCTTCCTGCTGGTTCCTGGTGTCTTACTAAGTTTACTATATTTGAAGTTAATACAAGTTTCATTTATATAGAGCCTAGTCAGATGTTTTACTACTTCATAAAGTCCTTCTCAAGCTGCCTACTGAATTAACCTAGTTTTTCTGCATTTGTATGGTTCCTGTTTCCATCTTACCCCTATCTTTATGTAAGTTTTAATTTAAAATACTCTTATAGAACTTAGAACTACCACAGCAATTCCATTACTGGGTGTATATCCAAGGAAAATAAATCATTCTACCAAAAAGACACAATCATTTGTATTTTCACTGCAGCAATGTTCACAATAGCACAGACGTGGAATCAACTTAGGTGCCCGTTAACGGTGGATTGGATAAAGAAATGTGGTACATATAGATGATGGAATACTACACAGCCATAAAAAGAATAAAATCATGTCCTTTGTAGCCACATGAATGCAGCTGGAGGTCATTATCCTAAGCAATTTAATGCACAGACACAAAACCAAATACCGCATGTTCTCACTTAAAAGTGGAAGCTAAACACTGAATAGACATGGACATAAAGATGGAAACGAGAGACACTGGGGCTACTGGGGAGAAGGGAGGAGGCAGATGTGAACTCAAACAAACTGCCTACTGTGTACTGAGTACCTGGGTGACGGGGCCACCCATACCCCAACCACAGCATCATGCAATATACCCACGTAATAAATCTGCACGGGGACCTCCTGAATCCAGAATTTTTAAAAAGAATTAAAAAAATTAAAAAGTCCTCTTGCAGCTGGCCTTGGTCAGCACACCAGGACTCAGTAGAAGAGCAGGGAGTGGTGCCTTGCGGTCTGTGTGCTTTAGAGAGACAATGGCCATGGCGGGATCCAAGCGTGTCTTGAGTAGATGGCACAGAGATGGTTTATTCTGAGCTGTTAGGACTGATGGTCCTTTTGACGGTCCTGTGTGGCTGCTCCGTGTGGAACGGCATTCCTTTTGAAGTGGATTTTCTCCGTCTGACACACCTTCACATGCACGAGGAACTCATCCTCCTCCTCTCTCGACGCTCTATTAACTATTTAAAAGCTATCTCTAACTTTTTTCAAAACTGGGAAGTTCCCAGACTGTTTGACCATGCAGCTGATGGACTCTCAGCTGGAATCTCACACTACTAGACTCTGCAAGAGAACCTTGGTGTTTATGAATTGTGACCCTGGCAGTCCCCAGGAGTAAGTGCAGCAAAGGCTGGTCAGGCCGGAGCGATGGAGTCAATGCGACAAATCCCATGGGCTTTACAGCAGCGAGCTTGCATTGTAAAGAGTCAGCTGCAGCCGAGCCAATGGCACATTCTGCAGGGAAGCACCTGGATACCTTCCTCAGCAGGAATTTAATCCCAGGTTTGCTGTTGGTCCGTACTTTACCTGGAGAGCAGTGCCTCTTCCAGCATCAGAACACGTATCCTGGGTCCTCCATCCTTGACGTAGAAAATGATAAATTCCCCAGGGAGACGCTACCATCATCTTCAGCAGTGGACCCTCTATTTTCCCCTAGTTTGCACGAGGGTGCTGCTCCTCCGTGCAGTGCTGCATAATATGAGGTTCAGAACTCTCTAACCAGAGGTAATGAGTGCCCGCCCTGATGGAGGGCCCTTCTCATCGCAGGGCACGGGAGCTGGATTTGTGCAGGGTCAGCATTGTCTTTGAAATGGACTTTCTGTATCTGATATGGCTTCCCATGGACCAGGGGTCTCAGCCTCCTGCCCTCCTTGCACCAGGCAAGCCCCACCTCTGCCAGTGAAGGAGGGCTCCTGAGAGCTCCTGGGTGCCCCAGGAACCCTGTCCTCATGGCATGGGTGGGGCTGGGCATGCGGAGGAGACCTCTCCATCTTCCTCTCCTGGCTTCGCTCCCTCTGACCACGCAAGGGCTCCCTGGGCCCAAACTCATGAGCCGCATTTCTGCATTTCCCCTGCTTCCTTCTTAAGCAGGCACGGGTAAGAACTGAGCGTTCAGATGCTGGGGGAGCAGAGGACGTGGGAGCTGCTCTGTCTCACACCCTACATGAGGGTAGGGACTCATGTGCCATTGCTAGTGATGTGGGTTCCACGTGGGTTATGTTCCTCTGCATATGTCCCCCAAGGACCCTGAGCGAGGGGGGTCACAGGCAGGAGAAAAGGGGGCTTTACAGGTCCAGATTTAGCCACCCTGGTCCCCTATCTCCAGGCCACATGACCAGTGGAGCCTGGAGGAGCTGTGAACCCATAACTAGGGCTCTGCCGCAGGGCGACAGGCAAGGAAAGCAGCTGGCAACAACAGCCATGTGAGAACCTGGTCCCAGAATCCTGAGGAGGGTTACTGTGAGCAAAGAGCTAAATACCTCACCGGCCACTTGTGTGGTTTCTGCAGAAATTGACGAAAGTAAACATCCCTTGGCTTAGCCAGCCTGAGAGGCTACCAGACAGCTTCCTAAACCAGTATCTATTCGTGTTTGTTTTATAACATGCATTCATTCTCTTCTTAGGATAAAATGAGTAACCATACATGTTTATGCTGTAAGTTTGAAAGTTTCATTCTTCATATCAATATTTATTGGGTAGCTAATACATGGAAGACATTGTATCAGATATTCCAATTAGAGAACTGGAAAGAAAATTAGAATCCCTCATAAATCCCACTCAGATACACATATTTAATATCTGCGGACATTTTGGGTCTTCCTAAATTTATATCTATGTAGGAGTTTTGTTATAAAATTAATAAAATTCTGAACATAGAATTCTATAATCTTTAAAAAGAAACTGAATATTATAGTGTAAGTATGTTATTATGTTATTAAATATTATGAATGCGTTTTATTTTATATGTAATGTTCTGTTGTTTGCCTTTCTTTAGACGATAGAGAAGATGTAAGGGTTTTATTCGCCCCACTATTCTTCACTATAAATAATGCCAACGCCTCATGTTTACACAAAAGTATTTGTCCCTTCCTCTGATTTTTTTTCCCCAAAATTCTGAAAATGAAGTCAGTTGTTTCAAGAATATGATTTTCGTTACAAAAGCACCAGATTGCTTTCCACAGGCCATTCAGGCTGCACTCACACTGGCATTCGTCAGCAAGTCATCACCACACTCAACATGGCAAATATTAGATGTTTTTATTCTCAGCATATCTTGATTAACTAGATAGGCAAAACAAAACTCTCACCTATTGGCCGGGCGCAGTGGCTCAAGCCTGTGATCTCAGCACTTTGGGAGGCCAAGGTGGGCGGATCATGAGGTCAAGAGATCGAGACCATCCTGGACAACATGGTGAAACCCCATCTCTACTAAAAATACAAAAATTAGCTGGGCATAGTGGCATGCGCCTGTAGTCCCGGCTACTCAGGAGGCTGAGGCAGGAGAATTGCTTCAACCTAGGAGGTGGAGGTTGCACTGAGCCAAAATTGTGCCACTGCACTCCAGCCTGGTGCCTAGCGATAGAGTGAGACTCTGTCTCAAAAAAAAAAAAAAAAAAAAAAAAAAAGCTCTCACCTATTTAATTTTATTTCTTTGATTACTAATGAGACTACTTTAAAGAATATATTTCTCGGATTTTAAATTTCCCTTCATGTAAACTGTGCATTTTATTCCTTTGTCCGCTGTTTATTTTGGAGTGCTAAAACATGCATGTGCGTGCATACATGCACACACACACTGTTTTGTGGTTCCCAATATTTTCTGTCATTGGCCTTTTCATTTTGCTTACAAGCTTTTCAAGTTCAGAACCTTTTGTGTAGCTAAATCATTGTCTTTCTGCTGTTGCACTTGCTTTTAGGCTGAGTTATTTGCTGTTCAGGAAACAGTGACCTCTTTGCTGATTTCTCCTAGTTCTCCATGTTGTACGCGTCAGCATTTAACATTAAGCCAATAGAAGATGTTTTGGTATCTGACGGCAGCTGGAGATGGACTCAATTTTCATCTGGTGAATTCCAGGGCAGTTTCCCCGGTACCCTCATGGGTTGGTCCCGCACTTCCTGTTTCGAGTGTGAAGTGCATCTGTCTCCTGGACCTGTGGGGCACGCGGACCGGCCTCATGGGTCCTGGGTGCCTCTGCACCTCACTGTTGTAACGGTGCAGATTCACAGCATGGTTTAGCATCTGGCAATGCAACTTCTCTCTCATGCCTTGGTTTTCCCAGAATGCCTATGCTACTCTTTATTATTTCATGTAAAGTTTAGAAAAATTTGGCCATTTTTGGCTGGGCGTGGTGGCTCAGGCTTGTAACCTCAGCACCCTGGGAGGCCAAGGCAGGTGGATCACCGGAGGTCAGGAGTTTGAGACCAGCCTGGCCAATATGGCGAAACCCTGTCTCTACTAAAAACACAAAAATTAGCTGGGCATGTTGGTAAACGCTTGTAATCCCAGCAACTTGGGAGGCTGAGGAAGGAGAATCACCTGAACCCGGGAGGCAGAGTTTGTAGTGAGCCGAGATTGTGCCACTGTACTCCAGCCTGGGTGACAAAAATAAGACTCCGTCTCAAAAACAAAACATAAAAAACAATTTGGCCATTTTTTGATTCCCAAAAAGACCCTTTAACATTTGGATTTAAACTGGGTTAAACACTATTACCATGGAAAGAATGAAGACACTCAGTCTTCCCAGGCTACCTGTCTGCTTACTCAGATCTACCTTTGTGTCTCTGTAATGTTTCCGTCTGCTTTTCTACATACCCTTATTCATTATTGTCAATATTTTAATATTCACTATTAAATATTTCAGAGTAAATCTTTGAATGTTGCTGGTTTCCCTGTGGCATTCACTGTCTTGCTAATTTGGATGTATAAGAATGGAATTTATATGTGTATTTCACGTTGCATCTAAACCCCGTATTATTGGATCTGCTGTATTTATTTTGGTTTATGCTCTTAAAACGCTAAGTCTACAAGCATACCGCCTTAGAGCTATATTTATAGTTCTTATTTCTATTTCTGTGCTCACTTCCTTTGCTGAAATTTCCAGGAGAGTTTTAAGTAATGGTGGCAATTGTGTATATCCTAAATTTAGAGGTTTTTGTTTTTGCAGATGAAACATGTGAGACAGAAATCGAAGCGTTGTCACTGGTGACTCTAGAGTCTGACTGTGGAGTGATCACAGCTGTCAGAAACAGCTTCAGGGCATGCAGGGCGGTGGGAGGGAACCAGGGCCCGAGGTTACCCCTCTTGCACCCTCCTTTGAGGAGGCAGTGACTGCCCGTGTTTCTCCATTCCTGGTGATGCCATTTCTCAGTACTGCTCCCTGAGGGTCTGGAGCTGCAGGAGGAAGCTCCTGGGTCTGAGACCGTGTTGTCGCGGTCATGCCCTTGGGGTTGGTGCACAAGGTGGCGGGTGCTCAGTAGACTTCTTTTGTGGGAATGTGTCCCCTTGTCACCCTTATGCTGGACAGCCTCTTCCTTGGACTTATACGTGTGAATTGTGAACTTTTTTTCAATTGTTAACTGTCTAGCCAATACTTGAGTTCGGAGTTTTAGACCTGCGTAGTAAAAATAAGACATCTCTTGTGTGAGTCTTGTGATCCTTAGTTCAATGGCAGAGGTTGGAAGTACAGAATGAGGCTTTTCTCCTGGGACTGTGGAATTGGGATGTAAGTTTCAGTGATGGCTAGCAGGCTGCAGGACGAGGGGAAGACGCTTTGCAAGGACACAGCACAAAGTCAGTGCAGGGAGATGCATTCTTCCCAAGGGAGCAGTCCTCTGAGAAGTGTTCTGCCATCCTTCCTGTCTCGAATCACATGGCAAAGTAAGTATAGTTCCCAGAGGGATTGCAAGGACGTGTAAGTCCAGAGCTCACAAGGTGACCTCGCCTCTAGTCTGTGCAGCTGCCTATGATGTGGCCCCAGCCTGTGGAGGAGTCCTGGGAGTGACCAGAAAGACCCCTCATGAGAGCGGGCCCAGAGAGGACACAAGAAGGTGGGAGAATGCCTGGAGATTATTCTCAGGGCAGCCTCAGCAGCCACCCGGGAGCCATGTCCAGGAAGGTCAGTGAGGGCAAAGGCATTCGATGACAGGCCAGGGCCTTTCCCATACCAGTCAGAAGGTTCTTCCACAGAAAGAGACACACACCATGCAGACATCCGAGATGCAAAGGGAGCTGAGTGAGAGGAGAGTGATCAGAACTTGGAGAGCGGCCAGGGCAGCCACAGCGCTAACCTCTCATGAAGCCCAGCCCTTGCTGCCTTCCTGCGGAGAGGTCACTCAGAAGAAAGCCTGCCCTGGAAGACGGGAGGAGCAGAAGGTGCCAAGCCAGGGCCAGCCCCAAGGCCCCTGTGGGGTCTCAGCCTCTCAGCCCCTACGGGATGAAGACTGTGCCAGTCCCTGGGGAGGAATCCAATGGAAAGAGAATAATTATGCGGGATATGCTTACATCTGCACCCATTAACTTAGACTAACCTTGCATCTTTTTACTTATAGACCTGTTTTTTCCTAATACACTTCTTTGATATTAAATCCAGAATATAATGTTTCATATACATTTATTAATGTAAGCTTAATTTGTAATACACTTTTAACATACATTATTTGGGTAAATGAGATGAAAAAAAAACTTGTTCAAAATCATGAAATCAGGAAGAAGCAGAGTTTAGATTGATACCCAGATTTTCTGATTTAAAATACCACATTATTTACACAAAACACACTTGTCATTTGCATGTTTGTATTCTAGTGTCAGTAACTATCCACATACATTCAGAGATGGCTTCGAGCCTGTGCCGGTCACTACTTACGCAGGGACCAGCCCTGTGAGCTCCAGGTCAGGGCTCTGCCTGGTTAGTGGGGCCTCTGAAGTGTTTCAGCCCCAAAATGTGCTGGTCAGTAATAGATTTTGGGTTTTGTTTTGTTTTGTTTTCTGAGATGGAGTTTTGCTCTTGTTGCCCAGGCTGGAGTACAATGGTGCAATCTCAGCTCACTGTAACCTCTGCCTCCCGGGTTCAAGCAATTTTCCTGCCTCGGCCTCCTGAGCAGCTGAGACTACAAGTGCCTGCCACCATGACCACCTAAATTTTTGGTATTTTTAGTAGAGATGGGGTTTTGCCATGTTGGCCAGGCTGGTCTTGAATTCCTGACCTCAGGTGATCCGCCTGCCTCAGCCTCCCAAAGTGCTGGGATCACAGGCGTGAGCCACCACTCCTGGCCAAGTAATAGATTTCAGATTCAGTTTTCTTTTCATACGGTCCTCTGAGAACAGGCTTTCATTACATGGCTTCTATGGATGGGTCTCAGGAATTCCGGGCAGTCCTTGACAGATTTTATGTGGATGTGCATGTGCATTTTTCCAGGAAGAAAAGTCTAAGATTTAATCAAATTATCAATTATTCCTGTCACCCATGAAAGCTGAGGCCTGTGGTGGGTATCCAGTGTCCTCTTTCTCTTGGTTACAGAGAGCAGATGTCCCAGGGCTGATTTTGGGGCTGGCGGTGGATTTATTTCCTCTTCCATCCTAGACCTGAAACGGGATGCTTCCCAGGAGGACTGGGGTACCCTTGGACTTTGGTGGTGTGCTCTTTCCCCAGGGGAGCTGGCTTTTAGATTAACAGGGAAATAGGTTGCTCTAAGCCATTGTTTCTGTGAGACCCTTGGGCAGTGTAAGCTTATCACGGATTGCTGGGAAGAGATGTCATCTCTTGTCTCCTGCAGGTCTGGGTAATTCGGCAAGTTCCTTGGAAAGGCCAGGGGTTTCCCCTGAATAGGTTTTCCAGTTCAGACGGTGGCGGCGGTGGGCGGTGGGGGGGAGCATGTGCTGTGATTTATCTCAGTCCCAGCTCTATTGGCAACCCCCGCTCAGTTCAGTGATATGTGAATTGCACATTGGACTGTAAGCAAACCAGTCTGCTGCCAATTTACTACTTTCTTTTAAGCTAGTTTCCTGGGCGAGCATGATTTGCTTAGAAACCTGGTACTGCGATGTGTTGTCATCTGTCCATGTCTGCTTCTTATGTCAAATTAGAAATGAATCAAAATTCTTCATCTTTTTCTTATTTTCCCTCTGGGTGTTTGCTCATCCCTGATGGCCGCTCTCACATGGACACTCATTGTTCCTTCTGCTTTTTAGCGACTCACGTGAACCTCTGGGTAACTGCCTCATAGGGGCGTGTGGAAAGTGAATGCCGAGGCTGCGTGGAGGTATGTGATCTGCGTGTGGACAAAGGCAGGGCTGCAGGCTCATGGCCAAGCACACATCAGGGACTTGGACTTCTCAAATCCCACTTCAGAAAGAACATCCAATTTGCCACGATGCATATGGCCCACGGCCGACTGAAGGGTGCTTCTGTGGGTAGCAAGCAGGGCGTTCTGAGGGAGGGCAGGGAAGGACTCTGCGTTTGTAAGTGTTCCTGGTTTACCTCAGTGGCTCGTCATGGATTGTTTTCTAGCCATTCACATGACCCATTCTGGGAGCTGTCTTCATCATTTTTGCAACTCTTTGGGTAAGAAGTTCCTTTAGTTCACATTTGTGCCTGTGACTATGTAATATAGGGTTTCTGGAAGTTACTGTGTCCAAGGGAAATCCCCTTTGCCAACTCTGCTTTCTGTGATCCTGTCGCAGGCACAGAACTGCACAGGAGAAGAGAACTTCGGCTTTGCGTGGGCTGGGGGATCTCCAGCCGGTCCCCCGGCTTCCCTGGGCCTGTCGGGTGCAGGAGTGGGGCTGTCAGGGACTGGCTCGAGCCTATCCCACCCCTTTAGCAAGGATGGCTCCTGGCTGAGAGGCTTCAGGGCCAGGAGTGGACAGAATTGCTTCCCTTAAGAGGTTTAGGGAGACTCCAGGCAAGGGTGGGAAGGTGCAGAGAGACACATGGGCCTGTGCAACACAGACTCTGGACCCAGCGTGGACTTCCAGGAACCAAAGCATTGCACAGAGCTTGGGAGAGGGCCACCACCAGCACCTGTGTGGAGCTCTGCCATCTGGAAGCCTGAGCCTGGTGCTTCGGAATCATCTGGAGACAGAACATCTAGTGATATGGGGAATGGGCAGACCTGTGGTGCCAGCAGTGAGGTTATCGAGGTGACTGAGGTAGCAGCCCTCATCCCTCATTTAGACATGGCCAGCAGAACTCAGGTGTCCCTGCCTGAGATGCTGCCCACACCTGTGAGTGGGCCCTTTGGAGATGCCAGGAAGCAGCCTGGGATTTCCAGCATGTTCCAGCAAGGACACTTGTGTGGGCTCTTCCCGATGTGGTACAATCATGAAAGGGGCATGGCCTCCCTGCAGTAGCAGCCTGCGCCCGGCCGGGGCCATCACATCCAGGGAGCCTGGGAGTAGTTCTCTTCCCCTCCCGCACACCCTAGGATGTTCCCAGGTGTCCCACACCTCAGGCTGAACTGTGAAGATTAATTCCTACATTTTCCTCTAGGTTTCTGTGACACTCTTCTCATTCTTTATTTCTATCCCAAGTTCCATGCGTCTCTTCTCCTGAAAAGTGGTGATCAGAACCACATGGCAGTTGTCCACGAAGATGGGAAGATGGTTTTTGTTTTGTTAGAAATGTGCTCCTTTGATGTTGCCGCCTAGCAGTGCTGGTTGCAGTAGCTCCCAGGCATGGTGTCTCCTGAAATGGCCAGTGATGACCTCTGCATCCATGTGGAGTCCCCAGTGCCAGCTGATAGCTCGGTGTACACCGTCTTCCAGGCCATCTGCTGTCCCGTTGGCCCACACAGGAGCCCCCTGGCAGCCGCAAGCCCCATGTCCAGGCTCCATCTAGTATCTGGCTGGTCTCCACTGGCCTAACAGATAGCTCACTGGCTGCAGGTGTCCATGGCTGAGTAAAATCCACACTGGGACTATCTGAGTGTGACACAGGATCTCAGCCACCACTGAGGAATGTCGGGTTGGCTGAAGGTGAGGTGGTCAGTGCTCGGATGTGGACCGCATGGTTCTTGTGGGGACAGCTGGTCCCTACCATGGATGGCATGGTGGTCAGAGGCAGCTGGGGTCTGGGCCCGCCACATCGGCAAAACCTGCAGCCAGGTGCCAGGGAGGGCAGACTCCCACATGTCAGCACAGGGTTTGGCTCCTGGGGTCTGATGAGCTCAGTCAGTCCCAAGGGAAGCTGGAGAAATGGCTGAGGAATTTCCCAAGGGAAGCTGGAGAAATGGCTGAGGAACACCACGGAAGAGCGAGCTCAGGGTGCTGTTAAAGCCAACCCTTACCGCCCCTGTCATGACTGTATCAGCTTAAGCAATGGGCCTCTCCCCAGTTTGAGTTTACTGGTTTGGAATTGGTGGCGACTTAATTCACTTGGGGTGGGGAAAGGTTGGGGAGGCCCTGGTTGCGTAGCAGGGGCCCAGCACTGGCCCATCCTGCTCTTTTCTCCCAGGAATTTTCAGCCAGACTCAACAGGCAGACTCCGGAGTGACTTTCAGCCCGGCCGTCTCCACTTTGCCAAGTGGCTCTTCGTGTCTGCCTTAGTCCCTCCTGGCTATAGCATCCAAATGGGGAACCACATGAAAGCCTCATAATGGTCATTGAAATGGCCATTTTAAAAAGATTTTCATGGCCCACAGAGGACAGCTCAGACACAGAAGGGGATCATATATCCCAAAGCTTCTGCCCGTCCCTGAAGCACAGGACCCTTGAAGTGGGCTCTGGGCGCTGAGGATGCTTCCTGAGGACTCGCAGAAGGTGATGCTGCTGCAGGGACACGCTCCAACCCTCGAACTTGATCCATGGCTCGGGAGGACGAGCAAGGACTTTCCCCCACGGAGGGTTCCCAGTTTTTCCATCTATCTAGACTGCGTCATTTGGGTATTGGGAAATGGGCCATTTTTACAGTGTCTGAATGAGAGCTCCTGCAACAGATATACTCAAAAAGCTTCACATTGAAGAGCAGGTGCAAGATAGACACTAGAAAAGGGAAATTACACTGAAATCTGTCAGTTCTCACTGTCATTTCCTCCAGAAACTCTTTAACCTTGGAGATGAGAAAGAGAAGAAAGGGGAGGCATGGGGTGGATGGGGAATGTCTTCAGGGTAATTTGGAAGCGTGAACAGAAGCTGCTTGTGAGTGGCAGGCCCTCTGCAGGTGCAGAGTGTTTAGGCTGAAGGGGATCTGCTCCAGAGACTGGTGGGGAGAGGGAGGCCCCTCCAGCATCTGCCTGAAGCTGGGAACCCCAGAAACAGGTGGGCTGAGGCTGTAACTGCCGATTAGGCAGAAACAGTAAGGATTTGACACGTGTGATGTTATGGGGACTCTTGATGAAATGATGCGGGTGACAGGCGTGCAGCCAGTGAAGACACCTGGGGAGGACAGGGCCATGAAGACTCGGCCTCATTGCTTCACAAAATGGATCTTGCATTTTCCTGGGAAATGTTAATAGGCCGCCTCTCTAAGTAAATGCAATTCCTGGGGAAACGGAGCCCGGAACGTAGCTCACGGTCCGCAGCGGGCTGTCCCGTATTTCTGCAAACCATTCCTACTCAGTGAGCACGGAGCCCCAGTGCTGAAGCCTTCGCACGCTGACATCTGCCATTTCTTCATGCCGAGACACAACACAGGGACTAATTGTCTCTCCTCTCCTGCCATGTCCACCTGGCGGGTGGAAGCCCGTAATTTACAAATGGTAAAGCTCGTTTGTAAATGGATGGTAAACATGAGAAAGTTTTTTCACGCAAACAATGTTATAAGCACTGTTATAGATATGAAAATAAAAACTTCTTATAAACAATACCCTAAAGGTCCAGCCCATAAAAGCTGAGCCACTTATCAATTGCTGAAATATTTAAATTAGCTTAAATATTTTCCTCATAAAATCCATCAGCGTCTTTAACCGGATACCCAGCCCATGAGGTCTGCCTGTGGGGTAGGTCTTAGCTGCCTCTGGCTAGAGTTGGGGGCTCCCTGTGTGGAAGGGAGAGGGCGGGTGGGGGTAAGACTTGTGACCAGTCAGCCGCTGACCAGGTGGAGGGGGGCAGGCACAGTACTCAGGAGGCTGAGGCTGGCCATCTGGGGAGTCGCAGCCCCCTGGGGATGGGGGCGCCTGTCACCAGGAGGAAGGAAGAGGCGCCTCCATGAAGGAAGGGGATCCCACCACTGGCAGCAAGCCCAGGAGACTGGGAGGAAAAGCTGGGAACAGGTAATCTGCGGAAAAGAAGGAACAGAGGCTGATTCCAGGTGGGCCTCCTGCTTCTTCGACGGCTTCCCTCGGGGAGCCTCTCCCAGCTCCAGCCCTTCCCACTGAGGATCCCTCCTCCATCTTCCTTCTCTGGAATCATAAATGCAGTGGCATCTCCACTCCCCCAGCAAAGCCGCCAGGACCCCTCGTTGCCTCCAGAATAGACTTTGTCCACACCCACCCCAGTCATTTCAGGCTGGGTGTCTTCCACACACTGCAAGGGGCGTCGGGGACCAAAACCTGGAAGAGCCTGTGTTTCCCGCACTCAGGACCCTCTGGCTCCTGCTGTGACTTGGATGACACCTTTTGCGCTGTTCCTCGATCTGGCTCGTCTGCCTTCTCAGTCCGTCCTGCTGGGCGCCCGTCCTCGTACTCCCGCTTCTGCACCAGTCCTCCGGCCCACACTTCCCAGGCCTCCTGCACCCCCAGCTTTCTGGAAGTCGAAGTGGCCTTCAGAGCTCAACTCAGATACCCTGTCTGCAAAGCTCCCACCCTCCATCGTGGCCACGCTGGTCCCATCCACTGCCACAGCATCTTGGATTTCACAGTGTGTCCCACATGGAGACCTCCAGTGCCTGGGCTAGACCTCTCCTGAGGCTCCTTCCTGGAATGCTGAAAGGTTATGTGTAACAGGTTTGTCTTTCCTGCCAGGTTGAGCCTGAGGCAGAGAAAAGGTCGTGCTTTACCATACCTGAGGCTTAGCAGCAGTCCGGCTCTCAGTAGGTGATTAGGACCAGGTTGGAATGAATTTTCCTGTGCTTGGCAGTCTACATATTTAGTTTATTGCTTTATCACTGGAGTCAGAGCACCTTGAGAGCAGGGATTATCACTTTTTATCTTTCAACAGAGGAGATCCAGAGATAGTTGTTACATTCATTGATTCCACATGTACTATGTGCATATGCACATAGAAATGTGTGCATAGAGACGTGTATGTGTCCATGCGTGATACTAACAGTAGTGTGAATAATAGGTAGTGTCTGATCACCAACACTGGTTGATGCCATCTCTGCATTAACTCAGTGAGGTAGGTACTGTGATCACCGCATTTTACAGAGGCCCAGGAGATTAGGCAGCTCTCCCAGACCTGCAAAGTGATTAAGGAGTATGCCTTAATCTTGGAGTGTGCTTCTCAGATGCTGCTTGGAGTGTGCCTCTCAGATGTTGGATTTTGCTTTGAAATTTATTTGGCTCAAGCTGCCCATCCTGTATCCTGTAGGAAGTCTAATTCCTTCTCTAAGGACTCTGAAAATATCCAATTCTTTCTCTAAGGACTCTGAAAATATCCAATTCCTTCTCTAAGGACTCTGAAAATATCCAGGGCTTATAGTTTCGGGTGACTGTGTGCCTCCCTCCCCAGATCTCTAACGTTGAGCCAGCAATGCCTTCCTCTCCTCCTGCTTTGAAGATTGAATGACGTAATGTTTGCAAAACGCTTTGCACGGTGCCTGACATACGTGTGCTCTGGACGCACTCACTTTTATGACTTGGCTCCTGCGGGCTGCGCTCTCCTCCCTTGTGCTGTGTGGTACAAAAGCCAGTTGCTTCTCTGTGACTGTTCCAAAGCCTCCCTCTCAAAAATCTGTGTGTAAACCAAGCTTGTCCACCCCTCAGCCCATCGGCCACCTGCGGCCCAGGATGGCGTTGAATGCGGCCCAACACAAATCTGTAAACTTTCTTAAAAATTATGGGATTTTTTTTTGCAATTTTCTTTAATTCATCAGTTATTGTTGGCATATTTCATGTGAGACCCAAGACAGTTCTTCCAATGTGGCCAGGAAAGCCAGCAGGTTGGAGACCCCTGGGGTAAACAGACTTTTCCAAGGCTTTGGGACACGGTGCATGTCAACTGTGACTGGAGCCAAGCAGCCTCCTTTCTAACAGCCCTTCAGCCGTCCTGCCTCCTAGAGCATCTCATGGGTCAGCACTGCCCCAGAACTCCCCTCACAGGGTCAAGAGGACAGAGTCTAGGGTGACTCCCAGAGCAGGATCGGCAGTGAGGACGGGGCAGCACTAGGGGCATAGAGCAGCACGCAGTGAGGAACCAAGCTCGACGGATTTTCTTCTTTATGAGAGGGAAGGGATCCATTGGCGGGTAAGGAGCAGGCCTGGGAAGGGGAGCAGGCTGAAGACTGGTGCAGGGGAGGAAGGAGCAAGACCGAGAGTTCAGGGCATCGGGGACAAGGCGGGGACCTTGAGCAGGGCACAGGGTCTCATCCTCCAAGGATGGAGGGAAAGTTTTGAGATGAGTAAAAATGAAACCGCATTTGCAGGTCGGGGCTCTTACCTGCTGGCTTTCCAGGGTCTCCTGAATGAGGTGTGTAGGGCTCCAGGGGGAGCGTGGGTGCCCAGGTGCACCCAGGAAACTGCCTCCAGCTTGGAGGAAGGCCATTTACATGATTGTTGTTGCTACTGGAAACAGTAGCCCTAAGTTGTTTATTTTCATGGTGGACAAGTTGAACCCTTTTCTCTGATGGATGCCTGCAAAAGCTTGCTTTACTTAGTGGGGGTGTGGGTTACGGATGCCCATGTGAGGGAATGGGATTAGCCTCGGAAAGAAAACACCCTACGGGGCTAAGAAGTATGCCCCAAAAGGACCACGGAAGGAGCCACTTGCACGAGACTCAGTGACCACTGATGGCATTTCCTTTGGTGTTTGCTTGGGGAAGGGTTAAGAAAGAATAAAAACATCAAGTGAGAGTCTTGTAAAAGCTGTGCAGATGCAGGCATAGGAAGCCGGTCCTCGTTCACCTGGGCACGCTGCACCTGCACCCTCCTGCCCAGGCTGCCTCCTCCCCGGCCCTCCCCTCTCACCAAGCGGGCCGCGGAGTTTCATGAACACCTTGTGTGTCTTTCTTCTGCTGTGATTTCCCTGTCACAACGGGTGCACGTTTGTGCTTTTCCTTCCTCAAAAGCCCCCTAAGCACATTAAGACTCTTGTCTCCTCTGAATTCTGATCACGTATCTTAAGCGAAATGTATGGCATGCCTCATTGTTCTCTATGCTGCATTCTGGCACAGTGCCTGAGAACATTCACTGTCAGGAAAACAATTGTAAGCCCTCTCATTGGAATGATAATTTATCTTTTTTATCTGCCTTCGTTGTGTTTGGTTATTATTTTTTGTAGTGTAAAGGTACTTGTTAAGACCTTAAATACTAATACTAGTTGTTCTTTGAAATAAAAATCTGTATTTCATGTGAGCGCATTGAAATATGTGCTCAGAATCCCAGGAACTAGGCCCATTGGTGATAGAGCCCCTCCCCTGCAGAACACGCAGGGCCAAAAATGCGCGCCAAGCTGATTCGTTGGCATCTTCTCTCCATGGCAGGTGTGGTCTGGTGTCTGCTGTGTCTGGTTCTGTCCTGAGAGGGTGGTCTAATTTAGATGCCCACTAGACTCATATCTCAGTCTGAATAATGCTGATTGTGGGTGTCACTGTGGTAGTGTCAGGGAAGACCATGCATTTTGCATCTTTATAAGTTACATGTACATGTTTTTCTGGTTTCTTCTCAAAATACCATTAGCAGAAAGTTGCTGAGAGTTCTTGTAAAACTGCGGGTCTTGTTCTAGCATAGATTTTTTTCTTTTTGGTAACATTTTAAGAGGGCTCTTGATATTTGCCTGGGGAAAACCTGACTTTATTGTAATGTTTCTCTATTGATTCCTTAAGTTGCCTAGACTTCCCTGTACATCTAATACGCAATATAATACATATTAAAACCTTCTTTTAATAACACAGACACGAAAACACAAAAGCTGATGTTTCTCTCATTCAACAAAGGTGACCTGTAACTCAGGCCAGACCATGTTGCTCAATTTGGATTATGGATGGGGGAGAGTTTAGGAGGCCATGCTTATTGATTTTACTTCTACGGGTTACTGAAAGTCACTCACCAGGCCACTGGAGATGTCTTTGGACATACGATATAGTGATTTATAGCATGGTCATTATTAACTAATACTTAGTAAGGGAAGCATTCATCACTTAGCATGGAGGCTTCTGCCTCGATTGGCTTGGCTCTGATACGATGATTTTGGAATTCAGGAAGCATTGGAAGCCCTCCCCCTTCCCCAGCCCAGCCCAGCCCAGCCTTGAGTGTTGTCCTGGGCACATGCTGCTTGGGATGCAGGTTAATGTCATATGTCAACTTGTCCATGCATGTACACGTATTTAGTCAACCCTTATTCTGGGTATGTCTGTGAGGGTGTTTGTGGATGGGTTGTGGATGGGTTTGCTGTGAGGGTGTTTGTGGATGAGTTTACTGAACTGAGTGACGTAGGTGCCCCCTAGATGTGCCCCGCCTCCATCAGCCAAAGTCTGGATAGAGGAAAGGGGCTTGCCCTACCCCGAGGAAGAGGGACTCCTCCTGCCTGACTGCTTGAGCTGCGACATTGATGTTTTCCTGGCTTTGGACTTGAACTGAAGCATCAGTTCCTCCCGGGTCTCTGGCTTACTAACTGCAGATCTTGGGACCCATCAGCCTCTACACATGTAAGGGCTGATTCATTATCTCTCTCTCACTCTCCATACATAAATATCATACACACCTGTATATACACACATACCCCTATATATACACATATATACCTCTATACACACAAACATACACACCTGTATATACACACATACCCCTATATATACACATATATACCTCTATACACACAAACATACACACCTGTATATACGTGTGTGTGTATATACACCCCTCTGCATATACATATATACCTCTATACCCCCCCACATGCACATATCACCTACTGGTTTTGTTTTTCTGAACAACCCTGACATTCACTGGTATAACAGTCTTTCTATGTGGATGGTGAACTGGGGCTAAAATGTTTTGCAAGTTGTTGTGGAAAATATTAGGATACTGAGGGTTCACAGAGTGAGAGAAGTCTGTGTATAGATTCTAGAAGGATTTCAAGTTTCATTTTGACCTCTTGATGTTTGCCTGGGAATAACTTGACTTTCTTGTACTATATCTGTATTATTTCCATGAGTTGCCTGGACTTTTCTATATATCTATTATGTGGTATAATACTTTATTAAAACATTGTTTTAATAACATGCAGACACAGAAACACAAAAGCTGATTTTTCTGTCATTTGACAAAGGTCCAGAGAAACTCTAACTTAGACCATATCGCTCAATTAGGATTATAGGAAAGGCACATATTAGCATAATTTGATCCATGCATTTTCCTCAATCCCTGTAAACAGAACTTCAAGTTAATTTGGGAGAACAGTTCAGTTTCGGAGTGACCACAGCCACCTGACCATTGAGTCTGTGGAGGACACAGTGGCCAGGACAGTGTCTGGGTTGAGCTGGGTTTCAGGCAGCATCTCTGCGTGCTGTGCTTGGAAAGTGTGCTCTGCACCCACCCACACTCCTAACCCCGGCAGGAGCTACCCTCTGCGCGCTCGGAGGCAGCTGCCTCTGCCTGTGAGCTGGGTGGGAGCCGCCTGCCATAGCTCAGGGAGGAACTTAGCAGAGAGGGGGAGGGTGTGTTCTACTTTGTGCCCTCTCATTCAGCACGGTCACTTGGCATTGGGCAACAGGGAAAGAAAATGTGTTTGACGAGGTGGGGTGTGACCAGTCAGCCCTGGCTAATGCCCTGCGGTCTGGGTGCTGGCATGCAGGTTTCTTGGCACTTGCCTGAGAACTCGTGGATATGGCCACAGCGCTGGATGCCAGCCACACATTGAGTCCACGCCTAGCATACCAGCCTCCAGCAGGTTTCCAAATCCGCCTGGGCGAAAGAATAGAAATGTTTATTAGGGGATTGTACTTTCACGAAGAGTGCCCAGGGGATTGTACTTTCACGAAGAGTGCCCTGACAGGTTTTTTGTTGTGTTTTGTTTGGCTTTCTGGTGGAGCTTACTGGAAGGCTGTGGGTGGCTTACCTAGAATGATGCTGCCTGATTCAGACAGCTGGAGTCAGGGGTTTTGCTCCACACAGAAACAGTAACGTTACATTCTCTTTGGGGTTTTGTTATTGTGGTGGTAAAGGAAGGTTTGTATTATGTCCCGTGTTCATGTGGGCATGGCAGATGCCCCTCTGTACTCTTGATTGTATTCCAGCGTGACCTGGTAATCTTCCTTCCTACAGGTTAGTGGTGGGATTCTGCTGTCTTCTCAGGAGTAAGTGGTTCCCAACCACAGCTCACTCATGGAAATTCACTTTCTTCTATGATGAAGGATTAGCATGCTTAAAATGCCAGTTGAGCCCGGGCAAGGGGGCTCATGTCTGTAATATCAGCACTCTGGGAGTCCAAGGTAGGTGGATCACCTGACGTCGGGAGTTTGAGACTAGCCTGACCAACATGGAAAAACCCTGTCTCTACTAAAAATACAAAATTAGCCGGGCGTGGTGGCCCATGCCTGTAATCCCAGCTACTTGGGAGGCTGAGGCAGGAGAATTGCTTGAACCTGGGAGGTGGAGGTTGCAGTGAGCCAAGATTGCGCCATTGCACTCCAGCCTGGATGACAAGAGCAAAACTTGGACTCCCCCCAAAAAGCCAATTGACTCAGAGGTGGAGATTAACATGGGTATTTTTCAATGGATATGGAAATGACCATTTCTAACATGTCGAGTGTTAGAGGGGAAAGTCATTAGGAACTCACAAGCCAGGAAACATGAAAATGCAGTAACATCCACACTCAGTCACCTGTGGCGCCAAGGAGTCAGTGGGAGTGAATTTGCACCCAATGGGCAAGGCTCTGTCTGAATCTGAGCAGGGACTCCCAACAGGTAGGGCCTGGAGCAAGGACCCTTGCACAGGAGAGAGCCTCCTCCTGATTTCCTGCCCATCCAGGACTTCACAGAAGACAGGAGTGTCCAGGAACAGGCTATTCACTGCTCCCCAAAGACCAGCTACAGATAAGTGTGTATGGATAACTCCCAGATTACAGGAGAAAGAATCAGAAACTGCCTCTTCTTTCCCCAGGGCTTCTAGCCATGGCCCTTCCACCCCAGCCCTGTGCTTACTGCCCCAACTGTTTTCCCCCAGATGCCCCCTTTAGCAGCTGTTACCCTGGGACTCTCGGTTACCTCCACCCTGGTCCATCCTTCCTAGAGGAGCATCCCCTTGTCTCCTTCTTTTTCTGCATAGTCTGCCTAAAATGTATTTTTACCTACACTCGAGGTGACAGCAGCCCTCCTCCCTGATGACGCCTGGCTGAAGGACCTGTCTGGGTGGGGAGAAGGATGCTCTTGCTCCATGATGATTCTGTGTCCCCTTTCAGAATATAGACATCTCAGACATTAAGGCAGATGGGGAACTGTAACCAGAAGAGGTTTGTCACTTGATGCACACCAAGGCGTCAGTACACCGAGACTGGGTTGCAGCAGAGAAAGAGGTGCAATCGTATTGTCCCTGAACGAGGTGATGGGAGGGAACCTCAAATCCACCTCCCCGAGGAATTTGGGGTTAGGATTGAGGCTTTTGGAGTGGCTGAAGTGTGGAGATCATTGACTGGTGGAAGAGTACAGGGTGAATTCATGGGACAGGGAGAGGAAGAAGCTATATTCTACACCAGTCTCATTCCTCTGTGGGGGTCTTAAAACTGGCTGCTGGAATTCGGGGTCTTTAAAAAAAAAGCTTTATGACTCAAAGGTTGGAGATCCCAGAACGGTAGGGGTGCAGGTGGTCAGCTTCTAGAGCTACGTGACTTTTCACAACAAGGGAGTGGGCCAGAGTGTGGCCTGATTAATGCTTGTTAGAACTGTATTCCTGTCCAGAAGCTGGCATGCAACTCTTCTCTCACCCCTGTCCCTTCTGAAGAGATGTACAAATAACTGTGACTTGGAGGAGGACTCCCTTTTCCCATTGTAAAACCTACCATGTACCTGGGAAGGAAACAAATTTACCTGCTTAGGATATATGTTTCTAGTTCAAGCTATTACAGTGTCTTTGAGCCCAAATTGCTAGAGAAATCATCAATTTTTACATAGGGTTTAGGAAACTGATGTTTTCTGCTGTCGCTTGCACAGTATTCTAGCTCTGTAGGGAAAAAGTATAGAAGCAGCAATTTCCTAAAGTCATCTCAAAATCAGGTTTTGTAAATTACCAATTGACCTTTGTAAAACTGAAGACTTTTTACGTGGTTTTCCCTGAGCACACGTGCAATCTTTGTATTTCTGACTTGCCAAGGAGTTGCTGGCCCGGGCCGTGTCTCCTCGGATCCAAGTCAGAATTCTCATCACAAGTAGGCTTTTCCTAGGGATGGGAGGTCAGATTTGTTTCCTTAGAAAAAAAAAAAAAAAAAAAAAAAACCCTTTTAGACAGCAGGCTGGTTTTGCTCCCTGCTTTCAGGCTGCAGTGGAGGAGGATGGAGTCCCATGCTGGGGTTGGACTCCCCCGATGGCCACTGCATGCCGGCCGTGAGTTTTCACATGGAATCAGACCTCATGACTTAGGTTCTGTCCCTGAACGCTTCTCTCTGTCCCCCACACAGGATGCACATCCGGAGCTGGGAAGAGGAATAGAAAGGAACAGAAATTCCTGTGGGATTTTTATTCAGCCAGCAGCTTCTAGTTCCATGGTTAATTCTGCTTTGCATCCAATGTTTACAACAAAAGGAAGAAGGTTAAGCTTTAGATCACTTTCAGCTTCATAAAACTTGCCTGACAGTCTGGGAATATGCTAGTCCCAAGTCTTGAAACAGAAGCTAAACTGTTCCTGAATGAGCAAAAACGTGCCGATCTCTTACTTCTGGGAAAGGAGTAGCAGTCATGTCTCAGGTCATCATTATTTGAAAAGTTCTAAGTGTAATGAGAAAAATATGTCACTCTGTGGGAAGAAGGAGCAGAAAGCTGAGCTTACGAACTGCATCAGTGGCTTCAGTGATGGCAGCGCCAAGAACTGTGCTGGAAAGTCCCAAATGCTCTTCCCAGGACAGACAGACAGATTCACACACAGGCTTTGGTACAGTTTCCAGCCACTGCCTTGGGGTAGCCTGTAGGTGAGAGCTCCTTCTGAGATGTGAGTACTAGTTTCCCATGAACAGACTTTGACCTAACTGTGTGTTTTTCAGCGGGGCTGAGTTCGCAGTAAGATCCAAGAATACGGATGCAAATCTCAGTAGGGATTTGAGCTAATGTTCCAAAGCTGTCATTCTGAGAAAGAAGAGCAATTTGGAAACATTTGAAAACAGATGATAGTAGGCTGGCTTTCCTTTTTTAATGTATCAGCTTGTAATGGGTGCAGAGATTGGCCAAGTCTGTTTAAAGCAGTGCCCTGCGTTGGGCTCAGCAATGGCATTGTCTAACAGTGGGATGAGCTGCACGTGTGATAAGATGTGAGCTTGAGTCAGGGCTGACCGGCCCACATCAGAGCCGGCAGAGGGAGGGCTGGGGGCAGGTCCGTGAGTTGTCGTTGAGTCCTTCCCACTCTGCCCCAGCAGCTTGCTACTCAGGAGCACTGCAAGTGGGTGCCTTTTTGTTTTTTTAAAAAAACTCTTGCTTCTTTCCCAAGCATGGTCTCGCATTAAGGAGTTTAACTTTAGAGAAAAAAAAGTGAGAATAAACATGAGTAAGTGGAGGCTGGGTGTGACGGCTCACACCTGTAACCCCAGGGAAGCTGAGGTGGGCAGATTGCTTGAGCTCAGGAGTTTGAGCCCGGCCTGGGCAACATTGTGAGACCACCACCTCTACAAGAAAATACAAAACAATTAGCTGGGCATGGTGTCACTTACCTGTAGCCTCAGGTACATGGGAGGCTGCGGTGTGGGGAATCACTTGAGCCCAGGGAGTGGAGACAGCAGTGAGCTGTGTCTGCACCACCGCATTCCAGCCTGGGCAACATAGTGAGACCCTGTTTCAAAAATAAAAACAAAAACAAAAATGAGTAAATGGCTGAGACACCTGCTCCCTCCAGGGTATCAGTTGAGCTGACCTTGCGAGTTTGACATTCCGCAATGTTATGTTAGTAAGTGTTCATATGCTAACGAGAATAAACCATTCAGATGTCACACTCTTACTAAAACCTACTGGGTGAATGTCAGAGCCAGACTGCAGAATCCGGAGAGAACCATTGCCCACTGTGGCGTTGCCACAACCCACATCAGCCTCCGGCTGATTGGGACCCGCGTGGTTGTCGGCCTGTCCCTGCCATGCCACTGAAAAAGAACTGGTGTCTGTGCATAGGGAATGATAAAACTTCTTAACAATTCGGATATAGCACCCTCAATGCATGTGTTACCTAACCAAGTTTCCAGATCACCTTTTCTAAAATAAACACTGGACTTTTCGGCGTGTGACTATGAGAGCTTCAGAAACCTTTTGGGATGTCTTCTCCATCACTGAAGTCTCTCCCAGGCAAGGCATGTGGTCCAGATGCAGAACAGGATGCCTGCAATTGGGGAATGTGGCCAAGGCGTTTTACCAAACCTCAAGCTAGCATACATTAAAAAAACAAACAAACAAACAAAAAAAAAACAAAAAAAAAAACACTTTTATAATACAATTTCTTTTGATCGTGAACATTTATATATAATGCCAATAAAGGCTTCTGAAGTGTGGAAAGTTCTCAGTGCCATGTCTTTTGCCACACAGAGGGATTGGCTGTCATCATGATGGTGAGGCCCTGCCGCTGGGTGATTCTGCAGCCTGGCATTTGAGCAGAGCCTCCTGGGGACCGCCAAGCACCACTCTAAACCATTTCACAAGTTTTCATTGGTTCCTTGAACAAAGACTGGAGAAAGATGGTACCAGACACTGCAAGGTGGAAGGGGTTAAACAGCCATCAGTACAAAATGTAGCCTGTCCTGTGGGGGGTAACAGACCCATGAAATGGAGACTGTATTTAATGCGTGCACAACCCCTGGTTTCCCTTGTGTTTATGGGGTCAGGGAACTGCTTTTGAGCAGCACTGGGTACCAAGGATCTCTAGGTAGATGAAATCCACTAGGTGTGGCTCTCCAGCCTGTCAGTCTTTGGTGCTTGCAAATGACGTGGAAACACTGATGGAATTAAGGTATATCATAAGACAGTCTGAAGGGACACATTGCACTGTGTAAACCACTTCAGTTTGTCACCTCACTTGAAATACCCTATCTGTGCCTGTGACTTTTGGAAATCTGCAATTTGTAGCTCACATTGGCAGAACCTACTGCATGTGTGCATTTCGGCAGTCAACGTAATTCCACTCACCGTATCGTTTTGCGCCAAGTTCTTCCAGCTCTAACCAAGCTGCAGGCTCAGGGGTGGAGGGCAATAGGAAGGTCGGCGGGCTGGTGGGGCAATAGTCAGGTCGGAGGGCTAGTGGGGCAATAGGAAGGTCGGCGGGCTGCTGGGGCAATAGGAAGGTCGGCGGGCTGGGGGCCGTTTCAGAACTTTGTGCCGTAACATTTTTTTTTAAAACAAGCTTCATAATCTTTTAAAATGTAAAATAAGTTATTTTAAAGAGGAAAGAAAGACGATGCTTATTTAGTTAACTTATTTGAATGAGGTTTTTGTCCATAATTTTAATATCTTTTCAATAGTTTTGGAAACTGCTAAGATATTATGTGCACATTACCTCTGAAATCACTTAAACTTATTCTGAAGTGTTGATTGTTGTTCATGTGGATTCCATTTGTAAGGATCGTCAGGGTAGGAAATAGTGCACACAGCAGGTGCTGCCGCATGCTGCACATCACCTCCGCTGGCCACATTGGAAACCCTCTCTCAGGAGAACTGGGAACTGAAAAAGTAGTTAGGACCAGAGAGTGTTGCAGAAGAAGTTCCCTTCTATTGCCCCAAGTATCTCGTTTATGCACTGGGGAATACCACTCACACTGAACCTTGCTTCAGAGATTGAGTATCAGTCCAGCACACGCATACATTATCAAAGGGACTGTCGCCGATTTTGCTTGAGTTAATCCTAATGACTCTGAAAGAAAAAAAATTAAACTCTTCATATTTCTATCTAGAAAACTAATGTAAAAGAAATAAACATATAACAGTGATCTAATTAGTGTTACAGAGGGTAATACCTAATTTTACTTTTAAACAAGTTCTTTCGTTTGTCAGTTTTCAGTAAATTGTTGCCACCCACCCCGAGAGACCCCTGCCTCCCAGGAAAACCTCTATTAACTGACTCCCTGGCTGCCTGTGGTGCTGGGAAGTTCATGTCACCGTTCATATTGCACGTGTTCATGTTTTCCATCTGCAGCCTGATTGGAAATTGCGTGTTGATGCACAAGAGGAATCTTGTGTGTTGAGTATAAAAAATGTTAATAGCTTTAAAAATATTGATTCTTTTTTTAACCGATTAGTAGGTTTATTCTTTGATCCAGAAATGATATCCAAATTATTTCCATTGCCTTCCAGGTTTTTTCCTTTCAGCAAGTTGTTTGATCTATGTGTTTTTCAAAACTCACAGTTAATTTTGCTTGAACTTTCCATTATAATTCCGTGGAGCTCGATAGGATAGCAACGGGTAAACAAAGGGAATGTCACATAATTTATCCTTTTAAATGTCCGGTTTTCTATTTCTGTATAGGAAATTTAGAAAACAAGGGGGAGGAAATTAATCATTTATATTTTCTAATACTATCACTTCTAATATCTTCAGATATTTTTCCTACCTTGTAAAAATGTCACGGTAATCATCATATACTGACGTGTATTTTTCTGCTTTCTTTAAATCTTATAGCAAAGCTCTTTCAATGTTGCCAAATAGACTTAAAATCACTTTTTAGCATTTTTTAAATTTCTAAATGATTATAGAGTCACAGAAAGCTGCAAAAGACATGGCAGAGGTTCTGTGTCCTTCACCCAGGCTCCCACTTGTACAACCACAGGACAGTATGAAAACCGGGAATTTGGTATTTGCTGCAATCAGCGGACCTTATTCATATTTTACCAGTTTAACATGTACTCATGTGTCTGTGTATGTGAGTTCTCTGCAAATATGTCATATGTATAATTTGTGGCAGTACCATCCTTATGAGGATATAGAGCTGTCCCAGCGCCACAAAGAACCCTTATGCTGGACACACACACACACACACACACACCCCAACACCAACCATCCCTTACCACTGGCAGCCACTAAACTGTTCACCTCTATTATTTTACATTTCAAAAATGTTATGTAAATGGAATCATACATTGTATAATCCTTTGAGACTGGCTTTTTTTCCTTAGCATAATTTTCTGGAGATATATACACCTTGTGACTCACAGTAGTTTATTCCTTTGTATTGGTGCGTAGTATTCCATGATGTGATGTCTTGCAGCTTTTTAAACCATTCTTTCATTGAAGACCATTGGGGCTGCTCAGGCTTTTGCGTTACAAATAAAGCTGCTATGAACATTTGAGCACAGGTTTTTGTGTGAACACAGTTTTCAGTTCTCTGAGATAAATGCCCTGGAATACCTTTGCTGGGATATTTTGTTTTGTAAGACACTGGCCAGACTGTTTTCTGCAGTGGCTGGAACCTTTTGTATTCACGCCAGCAATGTATGAGATCCAGTTTCTCTGCATCCTCACCGCTGTTTGGTGATTATCACTTGTTTTTGTTTTAGCCATTCTGATGGGTGTGTATTGATATTTTATTACAGCTTTAACGATATTGAGTATATTCTCATGTGCTTATTTGTCATCTGTATGTCTTCAGTGGTGAAATGTCTGCTTCTCTCTTGCCCACTTTCTAATGGATTGTTTGTTTTGTTTTACTGTCAACTTTGAAGAATTTCTTATATATTATGTAGAACGTTTGTTGGATGTATGATTTACAAACATTCTCTCCCTCTCTATAGCTTGTCTTTTCATCTCCTTCACAGAGTCTTTGCAAAGCAAAAGGTTTAAATTTTGATGAAGTTGGATTTGTCAGTTTTTCCTTTGAGGAATTATGGTTTGGGTGTCATGGCTAAGAATTTTTTCTCTAGCCTTAAGTTTGGACACTTTTCTCCTACGTTTTCTACTAAAAGTTTTGTAGCTTTATGTTTTATATTTAAGTCTGTGATTCATTTTCAGTTAATTATCATGTAAGGGATGGAATTTAGGTCAAATGTCTTTTTTTTCTTTTTGCCTATGAATGTCCAGTACTCCAGTATCATTTGTGGGAAAGGTTGCCTTTCCTCTATTGAATGGATTTCCAAAAGCAGCTGGGCATATTTGAATGCTTCTATTCCTACGTCCTCTGTTCCATTCTATTGATCTGTGTCTCTGCCCTTCAGCAGGAACGCACTGTCTTGATTACTGTAGCTATGTAAACTTTCATTTGGTGGAAAGAGCATCATTTTCCTTCTTCCCCACTTGCTGGATGTTGTGATTGTTTCTTGTTTCTTCTTGTTATAAATAACGTTAGAGCTCTCTATGTGTAAATGTTTTTGATGAATTCTGAGGAGTGAGGTCCCTGCGTCAAAAGGCATGCAGGTCATGCCTGTCAGTGGACGGTGGAATTTATGCAGAATAGAGGGCTTTTTGTTCAGAACCCATCAGTCCGCCCCATAGGACAGGTGCATTTCCAGTCACGGTGATATTTTTTTTGAAAACACCGTCTCAGTTACTTCCATCCTTTGCTGCGTTGTGGCTGATCGCTCTCTATTACAATGAATATACAATTCCATATAAGGCACAATTATTGTTTTTCCAAAAACACAACCTCGTGCTGCACACGTGCTGCAGGAGAAGCGGCTGCCGCCATCACTCTGCCGGCCAGAATGGCCTCTTCTGATCCTTTAGCACAGCATTTCAATTTGCTAAGGTGTCATCAATTTGAATAATACACCCAGATCTGCAGCCTGACGATTCTGCTCGGCTTGCTGTCATCCAGATCACAAACATGGCGCACGACAAGTCGGACGCCAGCACCACTGCCAGGGAGCGCACGCTCAGCCACCGAGCTTTCAGAGCCATTTCGGGGATGAGACTTTCCCAGTCACCCCATCATTTGTGATATTGATTGCCATGAATTTGGTGGACCGTTTTTAAAAAACCCATGACTTTTTAAGCAGCATTTCCTTGCAGAGCCCAAACTGCCTTCCTCTAAGGTGGTGGTGTTGCAGCGCTGCAGGGTGAGCTGGCCCCGTGCGCACTCCCATCTCAGCTGCTGGAGAGCAGGACGCACGTCAGTGGCCTTGTTACCCCACAAGCGTCCTTCTACTGGGTGTCTGAATGGTCTGATCTATACAGCCTCGTGTTTTTGCTCAGTGCGCTTGAAATAGAAACAAATTTTGTCTACTCGCGGGGCTGAGGTGGAAGGATCGCTTGAGCCCAGGAGGTCAAGGCTGCAGTGAGGCAAGATTGTGCAACTGCACTCCAGTCTGGGCGACAAGGTGATACCCTGTCAAAGGAAAGAAAGAAAGAGAGAGAAGAAAAGAGAAAGACAGAGGAAGAAAGGAAGGGAGGAAGGGAGGGAAGGAGAAAGGGAGGGAGGGAGGAGGGAAATGAAATGAACTTTGTGTGAGAAGAGCCCACTAGCTCAGAGTTCCCAATGGCTGGGCACTCATGGGATGTGCGTTTTCTTTCCATCCCAGTTGACTCAGCATTTTTTATTCTGCTTAATGGAAATATCGCAGCCATCAGCAGCTTATTCTTGTAGAGGTATTTACCATACATTCACCAACATGTTGCTTTTGAAAAAGAATGAGATCACATTGGAAACATGTAGATAATTAAGTCTGGGAGAAGACAGTATTTGTAGAGATTCTGTTTTCCCTTTTCTGGTAAAGAAGTAGGAAGTTTATCCCAGCAGGTCTCACTGGGATGTGACTGTCGTTTTCTTGGTTATACTGATCACATAGTTTACTATAATGTAGGTTTTTTCACTTGTGATTTTAAATCCTATGTTACCAGTTTTCTCTCATCTCTTGGTGCAGTTTCATACTATATATTCAGAGACAAAGAAAAAATGTTAGTTTCCTGAGTCAGGGTGACACACTGGTGTAAATAATGTTGTACTCGGTGAACACCAAGCATGTCTCCTGGTATCACTGTCACCCTCTGTGGGTTTTCACCTGGCATTGTTTAAAATTGTGCTAAATAATGCCGATGTAGTCAGCCCTTTAGGCACTCATCCCACTGCTCAGACCAGAGATCGTCCACCTAAAGCTGTTCCACGAGGAAACGCTGTGGCTTGACCTCACCTGCATTCATGTCCCTCCGAGTGTTGAGGCTGCTCAGAGATTGTCCGTGCATCTTAATACATTCACATCAGTCGGCAGCTACTGTCTCATTCTCCCATGCTAGCAATTAGTCTCTATAAAGCAAGTCATTGGAGATCATTTTCAAGATGGAGTGGGAGGGGTCAAGGAGCCACACCTAAAACACCGTGTCAGACACCAGCACCAACACCCCAAGCTTCTGTGAGGACTTCACACTGACATTTCCCAGGGAGGTGAAGGATTGGAGGATTGATTAGAATGAGCGCACCCAGAGTGGCCAGGGTGTGGACTGGGAGCCCCCGTGTGTGCAGGAGCCCTGGCTCTGCACTCTGCACGTCTTTTCTGTGGGAAGGAAGTCCCTGCAAAAGCGGAGCTCCATCTGTCAGTCACCGTTTATAAGCACAGCTTTCAGAGTCCAACTGCATTGACTGCGATTTATAAAAATGCCAGCAGACTAAGGGCTGAGAAGGAGGGAAGGGAAGGAATCCAAGGGAGCAACAGACAATGAAGCGGAAGCAGAATCAGTGGTGGGTGGCGGGCTTCATTCAAACCGGAGAAAAAACGTCCTGGGGGAGCGTTCCTCTCACCCCAGTCACTAACATGAGCAGGGACGGGGTGGGGCGGCAGAAAGGCAAGAGTTTGGATAGAAAGAGAAAGGAAAGGACAGGCGTGCTGAGCTGGTTTTGCGGCTTCTCCTCCTTTCTTTCCGTAAGGCCGTCCACCCAGTGCTGCTGTGTTCTAAGCACCTCACACTCAGCCCAGCCTCAGTTCCATGGAGCTTCAGTGCATATCGTAACGGAGACTTCTCTCGAAGATGAAAGGAGCCCCAGCAGCCAGCCCACTCATTGACTATCACTGTGTGTGTGGTGACTGCAGTGACCACTCTTGGATGCTAAATCACTTTGGTCAGAAAAGCAAACAGCAGTTTTCCAGGATGGACGAGGAAACAGCTTAGCCCTGTTCTTGAAGGTCGCTTTCCCTCCGGGATCCTGTGGCATCCATTTGAGCATTGTATTGAAGATATGTGGTGCAAGCTCTGAAAATGACCAGGGCTGAAAAGGAAATTTTGGCTCGCTGAGCGGGCCCCTGCTCTGTCAAGCATGTAGGGTCACACTCCTGAAATTTCAGAGCTTCTGTCTGCGATCTTGACACTGCGGCTGGTATTTTCCTTTCTCTTTCCTTCTCCTGCTTCCCTTCCTCCTGTGACTTGGTGGCAGATTTATCGCTCTTTAATTAAACTGTCTTGTTTCACCTAGATTCCAACAGGCGCCCATGTCACCAGCCTGATTTCCATTCTCGGGGGTACGGGTTCTGCTGCAGTAAATGGCTCACTTATATTTAGCTTTTTCGAAATGGAAGGGAAACTTTCTGTAGAAATGGTTTCCTAAGGAGTTGATTGGACAAATGCAGCTGGTCCCATCTTTTCACTTCAAATTTGCTCACACCAGCAAAAGCAGACACATTCGTGGAGACACAGAAAGGGCAGTTTAAAGAGCAGAGAAGGCCCCGGAATTTGCAAGCTGTTACTGCTCTAAACGCCCTAGGCCCTGGTCAGAGTGGAAGCAGCGTTGCTGGGACCGTGGGTCCTGGGCCTCCGATGATCTGAATTCTGGTTCCTTGAATAATAAGATGCCCAACCTGATACATGGGAAGTTCCTTCTGGTTCTTAGAGTCTGTGGTTCAAATGTGTAGTTATTTTTATTTCATGTTAGTAGTTAGAAAAACGGCCTACTGGGGGATTTTTGTCATAGGTGGCAGGTGTTCGCTGGTGTAGCCAGCTTTCCTGGTAACAAAAGGCCTAGGCCGCACGAGCTGTCAGGAGTCCCGCGGCAGATGGATCTTGCACTCCCGAGCTCTTCCTGCGCAGACTCCCGTCTACTCTTGTCAGCAAGTGTGCACCTGTTTTTCCTTTCAGACAGAGGCAAAAAGGCCATTTAGTGAATCTTCTCTCCCTTTAAGAGCATCCTGAACTCCCATTTCTAGCAGCATGGTAGACTAGGCGTGGCCGGCCCTCATGTGAAACACAGAAGCCCTGGATAAAGTATCTCTTTGAGGATTTTAAAAGTGTGAGTGAGTCGGGAAGTAAGTAAGGAATACGCAGAGGCCAAACCGGTGCTGAGCAGGGACCCAGAGCAAGGGGATGGTTAAAGCCAGCTTTCTCCAAGAGGCCAGGTGACAACCTGGTGAACTTGAGGCTGGCTGTTCATGGCCTCGCAGGGCCGGGGAACTGGAGACAAATCCCAGGGCTGACCCCAGGCAGACCTCTTGCCCCACTGCCTGCATAAAGCTGGGACTTGAAGGAGCTCTGTCCCAATGTAAGAAAAAGCCAGAATAAGACCTGTCTACCTCACATACACTCCCGTGTGTGCGTTCCACATGAACACACATGGCCACACACACATGCACATACCCAGGACAGTCGTCTGTGATGGGCCTTTAGAACTGGACCTCTGGGAGCAGCCCCTGCTGCAGATTGAGATTTGAGAGTTCTCAGTGTTTATTTACATGGTACGTAAAGCCCTGAGACAGGATGCGGTTCTGAGGGGGTAACTACACGGAGACAGGAGGCCAGGGACTGTGCCCAGGGGAGGGGTGACCTCAGCAGACACAGAAGGAGGGGCAGGTGGGAGCAAACCCAGGGGAGTGGGAATCCAGGGGAGGGGAGGGATTCCAGCAAGAGGCAGTGAACGGCCATGTCCAGTGCTGTGGAATATGGAAATTTGGCCGCTGGATTTAGCAATGGGTAAGATTTGGATTACTTGGGAAGGACACGTTTGGTGAGATCATGAAAGGCAGATTCTAGGTGAAGCCATGTTAAGAGATTCCAGACCAAGGAGGCCTCACCTAGGGCTTGGGATCTGCATTTTAAGCAGTTCCTTGGGGTGATTCCGAAGCAACACAGAACATTCATCCAGAACACAATGCTGTTCCTTGGCAGGCGTGTCTGGGTTTTGTGCCTTAACAGAGTGACATGTGATGTGGTGCTCTGAAGCCTTTATACGATGCCAGCCTCTTAGCCACCTGGGATTCAGGAGGACTCTGCCAATGCTGCCCTCAAAGCCAGGCTCTCACCCACCTGCTCATCTATTCACGCCATCAGCAGTGGAGCGGAGCTGGCTTGAGGGGACCCTGAGTTAAGGTGCTTTCCTTGTTCTTTTCTACATCTTCTTAAACCACCTGTCTAATGATGTATTCTGTTATTTTCCTGGGAATTAATATCCTTCATGTGAATTGATGATTTCTAGAATGACCTCTCTCCTTTTTTTGGAAATAATGTGAACCCTTGTGTATCTTTTATTTCCTACGTCTTTATCACTAATATTCTGCAACTTTTAATTTGCACTTTTCATAAATATTATCCCTTTAATGACATGAAGAGCAGATGATTCAGAACAGAGGAAATGACCTAAGAATGTGACTTTGGCCCAGAGAGGTGTGCAGAGCCGCAGTGGCCGACCTCCCTCGTCCTTCTCCCTGTCTCTCCCACTTCCCAGCTGCTCCCAGCGGCTGCTGAAATATCTGCCCGGGACTTCCTGCAGCCGCTGGAATTTTGAGTGCAGTTCCGCAGGAATTTTAAAAACTCCTTGTTACGTTTTATCACATTCAAACGTCATTTAAACAGTTTATACCTCTAGTTTTTCTTTCTCATTTTACAAAATGTTTGGAATCTTTGCTTATGGAGCTAGCACCTGATGGTGGTCCCAGCTCCTCCTCCTAGAGCTCTCAAGTTAGCTTTAAAAATACTGTTTACAGGAGCTGTGCTGGAAACCACCTGATCATCCCGTGGGTGCAGCAGATTCGCGGACAGACTTGATCTTCCCAAGGGATTGCATGCAAATCCACATAGAGTTCTAGATAAAATTACCTGCCTCGTGGAAGAGAAAAGGCACAGATTTCAAAATGAAATGTGAATAACATTTTCGTGCTAGCTTCCCCTCAGGGCAGCTGCCACGAAGGGATCCAGAAAGCAGGACTGTCCTGAGACGTGGTCAGCAGCCCCGGCGTACGGCGACTGGGCTTCATCGGGCTGTTTTCTATTCACACAGACGGCAGAGTCCGCGCTGAGTCCAGGAAACGCCAGATCTTCTTTCGTTTCATTTTGTTTTCATTCTGGGGAAAGTGAAGAACAGAATTAAGCCCCCTCAGGCAAGTTCAAGCTAAACTGTCACTTTGAAGGCAGAACTCTGAAGTCTAAGAGGTGACACTCTCAGGATTATTTTTCCATCGATACTTCAGGTTCTTCGCTGTTAAAAACCTTACTGCTTTTAAATGAAAAATTAACTCTACTGCTGTATTATCAGAGAAGGAAACTGAAGTTTCTCGTGTTATTCTAGGAGATTAACTTATGTATGCATCTTGGGTACATTTGCTCTAAATGCTTTGACAGCAAGAATCTGCACAGAATTTGAAATGTTGTGAGATAGCTGTGCCGAAGGCTTTGATTCAAAACGTCAAAGACATGACTCAGGAAGGTGAACGTCTGCAGTGGAGGGTGCGGTGTGGACAGGGAGGCAGGCGGCAGCATGGGAGGGCAATTCGGATGTGCTGAGGATGGCGTGAAGCCAGCCTAAAGCCCTGGGAGCTGGGGAATGCCCATGGGAACCCCAAGGTGCCAGAGTGCATGGCCAGGTGGCATGGTGGGCCACGTAGCATGGTGGGCCAGGTTCCATGGTGGCCTGGACACTGTTACTCTCACTGCAGAGCCCAGTCCTACAAAGGCGTGTCCCGCAAAGACAGAGAAGGGGACCGGGGCCGTGGGCTTCATGAGCTCATTCACCACAGCTGTGGGCCTCAGACCCTCCACTTGCTGCTGAAGGAAAGGAAGGAACTGGAAATCTTTAAGAATTGTACATAAGGGCTGGGAAACGTGCCCCGGGAGAGGGTGGTGGCTGGAGCAGGAAGCCTCCCTGGCCAGCTCGGGCCTCCCCCGCCCCACACCTCTGGGCAGTGTCGGATTTTACTTTCTGTTCAGCAGTGTAGCTGTCGCCATGCTCACATTACCGCAGTGAAGTCACAGAAGGATGTGCTTTGGTGGTGATTCCTTTTTTCATGGTGCGGGCGTCGCATTAACACAGCTGCATGATGGGAGCTATTTTGGGAGGGAGGCTGGGGTGTGGATGACTCATGCTCATGCTAGTCCTGTAGGTGGAGGACGTTAATGGACCTGTTGTGAGGAAAGCGTTTTATTAACCGAAGAGGGGCATTTTGTTGGTCTTTAAATGACAAATCGTCAGCAATTTCTTTCTTCTTTAGGTAGGTCAATGACGGGAAAAGATAGCGTATATGTTTCTATGGTGAATTTTTTCAAACCTGGGTTCCTGGCTTTGTCTCCTGTGCAGGAAGCCACCTCCCGCAGCCGCGTGGAAGGTAGTGGTTCTCACAGGCAGTGACACATGTGGAGCCCTGAGGGCCTCATTTTTTTTGTCCCTCTCTGTAAACCGGGAGATTTCACCACGAAAGCCGCACAGTCCCTGGTGGCTAGTGTGGTCGTGCAATTCCAGAAAGCCTGCACTGTGAAGCCAGGAAGGGCTTAAAATGTGATTTCTGCCCACAAATTAGCATCTAAATATAATGCCCATTGGCTGGGCTCTGCCTAGCATGTTACTTACTCTTTCAAGAAGTAATTATAAGCAACAAAATTGTAATTCTGTGTCTTCCAGCTGTGCTCATCTGAACCTCTGGATGGATTAAAGAGAGTCAATTTTGGCTATACTCATTGTTTTCCCAAACAAAAACACTGTTTTTACAAAAATAGCAAATAATCCTTAAAGACATGGAGATGGAAGTGTTTGCTTTAACTGTGAGAATGGAAACGACATGGATACCTGCATAGGCCTCTAATCCATGAGTGTCCACAGCTCAGACACCTTACCTACTTGTACATGTGCCTATGTTTGTGGCATGGAGGTAAAATAACAAGATTTATAAGTAACCATTTTGAGAAAGTGAATTTTACAAACACTGTAATGTAAATTATTGCAATTGTGATTTCATTTGAAAGTATTCACTCTTAGACTAAAAGAGGGCCTTAGCTGTTTTAGTCTAAGAGTGAACACTTTCAAACGAAAGTGACGGACCTGGGTTTCCCATCAGGAACTGACTTTAAAGCTACGTAACTGATGGGAAGCCCACCTCCGTCACTTTCCAGCTGGTAATGTGCAACCTGAGTCTCAGGAGAAAGTCGCCAGTTTCTCAATGAGAAGAAGGGATGAATGAAAGGCCCTGGTTCCCACAGCGCACCCCGGTACAATTCCCGGTAGCTGTTTTTGGATGAGCGTTTTAGCCAGCCCTTTCTGAAGTTTTTCAGCCCCTCACCCCCTGCGAAAACTGTAGAAAGGGGTGTATGAATGCATAGATAATGGAAGAGGAACCTCAGAGAAATACGGAGATAATTCAAGGAACAGCTGGGCTCTGAAGTCTCATGCGGGGAAAAACACCTACTTCCCAGGTTTCCAGTTCCAGGCCTGGCACTTGGGCAGATGGCTTACCCCTTTCCAAGGGAAGTCATATGACTTCGGGACAGGAAGCTCTGTGGGGAAAATTCGTGGTGTTTTCTGTCAGTATGTTCACTTATAGACGCTTTTTCCTGCAGGGAAATCTTGCTTTCTGGGCTGGTAGGAAATCTTATCTGACTGCTTCTTCTGAAAACAATCTATAGGACGGCAGTGAAGGGTTCTTTGCATTAGCTTTGACGAAATTCTAGGAATGGCATGAGTCAGAAGGAGAAGGAGGACAAGCCGTCTGCATTTCTCAGACCACTTCTCCGTGTAGGAATCGGTCAGCGCTCCTTTGGGGTCACTGCTGTATTCATCGTTCCAGAACTTCTGCCCAGACTGTTAAAGAGCAGAATGGATTTTATTGAGAGTATCCTTAGATTTTTCTGAGGTCCCGGTAAGACCAAATGACAAAAGTCAATGGAGAAAACAAACCGTGAAGGCCCAGGTGGGTACACACAATAACTGCACACGTCACCAGGGCGATTCCATAAAACTAAATGGTGTCTCCACTTTTAAACTCCAGCGCTAAAATCCATAGCAACCCCGGCTCGTGGTAATGTCAGGGAAGGAGGAGGCGGTTCCGAGGAGTTCCTCACTATGTTTCTTACCTGTGCCGCTCTCTTGCAGGAAGAAGGCGTCGTGAAGGAGATTGACATCAGCCATCATGTGAAGGAGGGCTTCGAGAAGGCAGACCCTTCCCAGTTTGAGCTGCTGAAGGTTTTAGGACAAGGATCCTATGGGAAGGTAAGTTCAGCCCTGGCTGACTCTGAGTCTCATTCCTGAACTCAAAGGATACCTGGACAGAGCCCCACTGGATGAAAATGGCAGGTGGTCCTCACCTGCAGGGCTGCGATCTCGAACCTGGACAGGTCAGAGCAATGGCCTTACTTTGCACAGGGCGGGGCTGTGCCAAGTGACAGCAGCAGTGCCGTTGGGGCAGTCACGTGCACGTTTCTCCCCCTCCTACCGCCTCCCTTGGCTCTTGGTTTATCACCAAGGTGAGGAGAGTTACTGACCCTGCAATGTATCTTTGAAAGCGCATTCTAACAGCTGTTTTCCCCAAAGAAAGAAAAAATAAGAGAACAAGGAAAAAAAAACCCTTTGAATTGTGCGCAGGAGCCAGGAAAGCTGGGGTCTGTCTGCAGCAGACTCCCCTCCTCACCCTGTGTGGTTGCCTCCAAAGCCTCGGCTTCCCCACCCGCTAAATGAAATGATAAAACCTACTTTATACAGTTGTTCCTTGGAGTGAACCAGGCGTGAGTCCCACCCAGCAGTTGACTGAGGTGTATTTGTGGAGTGGAATTGTTAATTTCCTTTTTTTTCCCACCTTCGAATTGCAGCAATAAAAGCTAATTTCTTTCAGGAAATGAGAAATAGTTGGCTCTTCATTTAATGCCTCATCCACATACAACAAGATGTCAATAACGCTTTTCAGTTACCATGCCATGTGACTTACTCCAGCACAGTGCTGATTTCTCTGCCTCCTTGGGTTAGCTGTTAGGAGTATATAGGCTCTGACAACTTGATTTCTGGAACATAAGGGCCTGAAATAAACCATGAAGCCAGTCGTTCCTTGCATGTAAGCAGAACAGCCCTGGCTCTTTAAAGCAACCATTTTTGTGTAGTGTGTAGACATTTACCAAATCTTTTCATTCTTCACATGACTTTGTGCCAAAATGAATGTGGCTCCTGTTAATTTGAGTGTAGAATGAATAGGACGTTAGTGTTCTGGAAAATCCTACAGACGGCATGAACTGGAATGTTTGCAAAATTTCTCTTTGTCATGCTTGTAATGTAGAATATCTTTTTCTTTTCTCTTTCTCTTTTGTATGTGGTAATAAGGAACATGTGTTTATATGATATGTACGCAAAATGCATTAGATTAAACCATAGGAAATTGCCAGCATGTTGGACCTACAAAAATGGCTATTTAATAGGGCTCACATGGTGTTTATGAAATAGGGGGATGAAGATTTCAGTTTCTCACAATGTTAATAGTCATTACCAAAAAGCACAAAATCACAGAAGGCAGGGCCTGTGAAATGTGGTAGTGGAATGCCTTGCTATTAATTAGAAATGTGGAGAAAAAGAGAGAGGGGAGTAATTTTCTCCGTGATTTGAGAACAGAGACAAGCGTTCTTTCCTTTTCCCACCTTTCACGGTGTTGCGGGTGTGGTGTTTCTTGAGAACATATTCGACCTGTGGAAGCATCAGCCCAATCGTCTTTATCCCGAGGGAAGGAGCACTGGAGTGCGTCCCACGGGGGTGGCCCAGGAAGCGTCTGGGGGGCTTTGGTTGACTGGCTGTTACAGAGCGAATCTTGCCAGTGTCCTCCTCAGAGAACTGGGGTATTAAAGACGATAGGAGAAAGGCTTTTCCAGCTCCCTCGTTCAGATTTCAAATTTTGAATTTTAATTTTGCTTTAAAAAAACATATTTTGGAAAACAAGTGAAATCATGGCGTTTGGCAGAAGCCCGCTGGAATGAGAATGTTCCTAACACTCTGTCCCTTACCTTCCCAGACTTTTCACCACTTCTTATTTTATCTTTACTTGTGTCTTTATTATATGAGGAATTGTAAAGTTTCAAGAACAGTAGTAAGTAGGGAGAAGAGACGGATGAGGCGGCGGCAGCGCCCATGGGTGTCTGACCTCCAGGGATTACAGAATGGGCCGACTCCAGTGATGCCTGTCCAGAGCTGGTGTGGGGGCAGGGGGGCAGGTTCAGGCTGGGGCTGGTGTGGGAAGGGAGACAGGTCTGCTCCATGGATTGATGTGAGCGGGACTCTGGAAAGAAGAGTTATTATTCTCAAAAGCATTGCTCAGACATTCCCAGGGAAGGTTGGAGCTAACATCAGTCACTAGAGAGTCACAGATACAAACTGTGTTTGTCCACATAGGTCTGTTTGTGGTGAGCTTTTTTAATTAAAGCAAAACCGATGACAGAGGGGGAGAAGCCACGTGTTCCAACGCCCCACATTCCAGTATTCCTCCTCTCTACGTGCAAATAACACAACCTTATGTAAGAGTGTCTTCGCTGTTGCACCTCCCAGGGACAGAAGGGCAACACTGAATGTTCTCATCCTGCAGAACGCGCCTGTTCCTCACGCTCCCACCTCCTACTTCCGCTCCAAAGAGCAAAGGCCTGGGGTGAATCTGGACACAGTGTTACGGGGCAGGCCTTGCCTGGGAGCTGAGTCTCTCAACAAGGCTCATGGTTGCCTGTCACTGAGCCACTCCATTCTTTCTCTCTTATGTAATGACAGTAATGGAGACGCAGAGATGATAACATGCAGTTACTTCCCCTTAGAGTTTGCCACCAGTGCCAACTTTTGACTGCAGGCTGTGCGTGGAGTGACTGTCCCATTGCCTTGGCTGTGTGCGCTCCTTACTTAGGCTCTCCGAAGTCACTGCTCTTTGCCTGGTCACTGGTAATAAGCTTGTTCCTGTGGCAGAAGCCGCACTTGCCACCAGTGGGAGGCATCTCTTTGCTCTGAGCTCAGTCCTGCAAAGGGAAGCTGTCATTCTTTCCTTGCTGTCCAGAGAGCAGGGCCATGAGTGGTACTTGGGACCAGAAATGCACAGAAAACAGCCTTGTCCTCAAAAAGAAAAGCAATTTAAACTTGAACCAGGAAAGCAACGAAACGTGGGGAAGCTCGTTCAGTGTCGGAAGGAAGAATGCAAACCCAGTGCTCCCTGCGAGCTTAGAGGACAGCGGCGCAGGAACCACCAGGGCCCACAAAGCAGCTGTGACCCTGGTCCCGCCTCACCTGCTCCTGGAGCCCCCCTGTTTGTGTAAGTGCCAGGGGTAGAGTTGAAATAAAATATTCTGGAGAATGAACCGTAGGTTGTGATTCCTGCATTCTAAAAAGGAACCAAACCAAAGTTTTTTTTTTAAATCCTTGCTTTCACGACTTCTCTGGTGGCATGATAAGAACGGGTTTTACACGTCTTCCTTTTGCGGGCAGCTGTTACCCAAAGGCCCCCGGAAGTGCACACAGACATTCAGCTCCTGCCTGAAGGATTCTGCAGCCTGGCAGTGACCTTCTACTTCCAGAGGAAGCTGAGAATTCTGCTGAGAGAATCTGCAGATCATGGCGATCTATGACGTCGTGACATCAGTGATGTTTCACCTGTCACTGGGTTGCAGTTCCCACAGCGTCTGCAATGCAGCACACCAAGCTGCTGGAGAGGCAGTTCTTTTTTTTTTTTTCTTTGGGGAAGAGTTTTGCTCTTTGTCACCCAGGCTGAAGTGTAGTGGTGCGATCTCGGCTCACTAGAACCTCTGCCTCCTGAATTCAAGCGATTCTCTTGCCTCAGCCTCCCGAGTAGCTGGGGTTACAGGTGCCTGCCACCACACCCAGATAGTTTTTAGTAGAGATAGAGTTTCACCATATTGGTTAGGCTGGTCTCGAACTCCTGACCTCAGGTAATCCACCTGCTTCTTCCTCCCAAAGCGCTGGGATTACAGATGTGAGCCACCGCACCCAGCCTGGAGAGGCAGTTCTAAAAATGAAATGAGGGGCACACGAGATGCCCACTGGGTTCAGTATTAAAGCCCCAGAGCCCGCGTTGGCTCAAGGTGACAGTGTGTTTGGGAACTTATTCCAAATAACACTGTTTTTTGGAATAAAAACTGTTCCAAACTGTTTTTGGAAAAAAAACCCTGTTTTTGTTTTTTTTTTTTTTTTTGAGAGGGAAATCTTTATTATTTTCTGCATAAAAATGTCCATTAGATGAAGGTCAAAGGGATTGGGGGCAGATGCTTCTGTGGGAACAGCGAGGTGGCAGCCCCCGCAGCCTTTCAGCCCTCTCTCGTGCAGGCCCTGCTCAGAGTCCCAGGCGATCCACAGGTCTGGCATGAACAGTGAGAGGGGTAAGAGGTGGAAGCCTCAGCAGGAGAGGAGAGGAGGATCAGCAGAGGTCATGAGAAGGCCAGAATCCGGGGTCAGGCTGTCCTGGTCGAAGCTGAGTTTCTTTTGGGACTGCAGAGAGGGAACTTATTCCACTGCATTAGGACTGATTCTTAATAAGAATGACAGCAGAGAATGACAGCAGCACGGTGCCCAGGAGTAGAGATCCCTGTTGCGGACCAACAAGCCGGTCTGTCATTACCGAAATCATTTTTGCGTCTTGGCTGTATTTTGTTGCTCATATCAAGGTCCCGTTCCCTGCGCTGGGGACTCTGCTTGCCACTCGGGCAGCACCGGCTGCAGGAATCCGCAGGACCTGGCACCATGGGGGAGCGTGGCAAATGTTGGTAGGAAGGAGTTTTTTTTCTGTTCTTTTCAAAAACAGAAGTAGAATTCTCTTTTCTAAACAGATAAGCATGAGCATTGGCCATGACGATCACTCATCTCATCTTGAAGGCCTGACATACAAGAGAGAAAACTGTTCGTGTGTCAAGACTTAGGCGAAATTTGACATTGTTTAAACCAAATTTTAACTGGCAGCTGGCCCAGGCAGGACCAGTCTTCAGTTCAGACTTGAGTGGGATGGGGTTTCCTCTGCTCTTTGAGTTTAGACAGTCTTCCTGTGGGTTAGGGGTTGAGTGCAGAGGCCTAGAAAGCAGGTGCCTGTTGAGGATATTCCAAAGGCTGGACGGTCCAAGCACAAATCCTTCATGTACCTTGCTCCCTTTTTCTTCAGGCTTCTCCCGTTTTGAAAGAGGAAGTTTGTTGTTGTTTGTGAACTCCTGGGCTCAAGCGATCCTCCCGCTTTGCTTCCCGAATAGCTGGGCCTACCGGCACGCATCACCACACTCATCTAACTTTTATTTTTACTAGACACAGAGTTTTGCTATGTTGCCCAGGCTGGTTGTAAATTCCTGGCCTCAAGAGATCCTCCTCCCTCAGCCTCCCAGCGTGCTGGGATTACAGGTGTAAGCCAGTGCACCTGGCCCTTTGTTTTCTGATTATAAGAATGCCTCATCTTGGGAGCTAACAGTCGGCTTCGCCCTAACAGAATGGGTAGATTCATCTGTCAGGCAACCAGAGTTCACCATGAGCTGAAGCAACTTCCCAAGGCTTCCATCCTCTATGCAGTGACTCAGTGATCTGTTGCCTGGATTGTTCCCCACCAGATGTCCTCAGTTGCCATGGCAGGGAGGGGCAGCTGGAACGTTTTGTACCTGCTCTTCATTACCTGGGCCAGGAGGGACTGACTGGCACACCCCTGCACTCGCTGATGTCAGTGCCCCGCTTACCTGCAGGGTGCAGGGAAAAGGCAGCATCCGTGCCAAAAACACAACTGTCCTTTGTTCCATCCCCCTTTCCTTGTTTTGGGACCCAGGTTCCTCCCTACTAGTGTGGCCTCTTTGGCACTGGGACTCTCACGCAGCCTTGCCCAGTTCCTGGACTCCTGGGCAGCGCCTACCTCCTCCCTGCACTGTCCTGGCTGGTCCTGATCTGCACACACTGCTAAGAAAGTCAACCTAGGGGCATTAGGCAGAGGACGGGCTGGAGAAATGAAAGGAGTTGCTCAGATGAAAGCTAAAACCGTGCATGGCATGTGACTTTCCCGTGATTCAAAGCAGAAGATCTCAGGAGTTAAGCACTGATGTTTTTCTCTCTGCAAAAATCCTGTCCTCTGACCACTGCCTTTGATCTCTACCTGCCTGTCAGGAAGCTCACCCACCGCACCGAGGGAGCACCCTGAGCAGAATCCTTCCATGTGCAGTAACTTCCAGGGCTATGGTGGGTCTGCCAGCAACAGCCATGGGACCCTGAGCCCTGAGAAGGACTGTGCTGTGTCTCCCACTGCAGTCCACGTGAGGGTGAAGCCACAGCCATTGCCCCAGGGCTGCACCACAAGCTTGTTTACCAGCTTTGGGAACACACACACATATACGCACACGTACACACACACACACGTATGTACATACACATATGCGCACACACGTACATGTATGTACATACACGTATGTGCACACACGTACATACACTTATGTACATACACACAGATACACCATACATGTCCCAAAGATGAATATTAACTGTCAGCGATGGTATAGTGCGCAGACTGGGGTAAGAGGAAACCTCTTTCTAATTACTTGTGACGTCCTGGGACCTAGCTGGGTCCCACAGGCAGCATTTCATCGCACAGGACGATGCTGCACCATCCTGCGCCCTTGGTAGGGGTGCTAGGGGCGTTTTCCCGTGGGCATCGTCTAGGAGATTCTCTGCCTGGGAGGGGCTGTGATTCAATAGTAACAGTGATCAGGACAAATGGCAGGGCAGTACTGGGTCAGGAATCGCTTCAGGGCACATGGTGAGAACGTGACACTGATACTGCAACTCCGGGAATCCACCTGCCTGTGCTGGGACCTTGTGTCTTCCCAGTTCCTCTTTATCTGTGTCTCTAGAATAGACGCTGGTTGATCTTCCTCTGGTAAAGGCAGGGGCCAGTTTGCCTGTCCCAGCAGCCCCTGCTCTGAGAGCCCCTGCGCTCAGTAAGTGTCTAGAGATTGTCCCCCGGGCTGCCGGCAAGTCGAGAGTGCAGAGGTCCCGGCCTTGTCCCTCTGCCCACAGCGGGTGAGGCTGCTGCTCCACATGGACGCTCACTGGGGCGTCCTGGAGTCTCCATGGCACTAGACCACCTCAGAGGCATCTAGAATGGCTGGTCTTTCTGGCTTTTTGAGGCTTAGTGAAGGAGACGTTTTGGGAAGGAGCCACCGCACCTCGGCCCTCCAGCCATACTGTGTGGGCCACACCAGTGTGCCTGTGACATTTCTCTCATGCAGGCAGATGTTTGCATCTATTGGAAAATACTTTTAGGAAAATCAAGTACTGTTTTCTTCATTTGCATGGAATTTTTTTTTTTTTTTTTTTTTTTTTGAGACAGAGTCTTGCTCTGTTGCCAGGCGCCAGGCTGGAGTGCAGTGGTGCGATCTCGGCTCACTGCAACCTCCACCTCCGGGTTCAAGCAATTATCCTGCCTCAGCCTCCCGAGTAGCTGGGACTACATGCGCACACCACCACGCCCAGCTGATTTTTGTATTTTTAGTAGAGACGGGGTTTCACCATGTTGGCCAGGATGGTCTCAATCTCTTGACCTCGTGATCCACCCGCCTTGGCCTCCCAAAGTGCTGGGATTACAGGCATGAGCCCCCGCACCCGGCAGAAATTTTTTTAATAAAGGAACTCCAGTTTTGTTTTGTTTACTAAGTTTTTTCAAAAATCACAAATGTAAATTTAAACTCAAGCTCTTAATGACCTTTTTTTTTTGTTGTTTTTGCAGTGATGCACATCAAAAAGTATTTCAGAAAGTATTGTCAAATACCTATATTTAAGAGCCAGTTTGAAATGAACTCATAAGCTACTCACAGCTGAAATTTGGTTGAAGACAGTTCAAATAAGAGCAAGAAGCTTTTCTTGAAAATGGGATAGAGCTTGTTTTGTGTGATTGGTAAACGTTTCAGCACAGCCTCTCGGTGGGGATTTACAGAGGGATACTGAAATCGAAGGGTCTCCCTTAAAACTTCTGTTTGTTTTTCTAAACAGCTGGTCTTCAAAACAAGGGGGTCATATTACTTCTGATATAAAATGGAAAGTTAAGGATACCACAAAGGACGCGTCTTCATACAGACACGTAGTGGTGTTCTCCGCAAGGCCAGAGCGACTTAGGGTGTTTCCCAGCAGCCTCGATGCTGGGAAGATTGTAGATGTTCCTGCAGTGCACGTTCCTTGTGTATCCCCTTGTCAAGTCCAATAAGGAGAGTGAGTTTGAGGTCTTGTGGTTTCTGACCTTCCATTTCTCTCACGCAGGTGTTCCTGGTGAGGAAGGTGAAGGGGTCTGATGCCGGGCAGCTCTATGCCATGAAGGTCCTTAAGAAAGCCACCTTAAAAGGTAAGGGCTTCAGGAGGGCTGGCCGCTTCTCACGCAGGTAACTGGAATTTCTACTTCATTGTTTGAGGAAATACTCATTCCATTTAATGTTCACTTTAGATTTCTGAAGATGTCTGAACGGGCCACTCTCTGATTGATAATGAACAAATATGTCCATGAATATTGAGAATATCACGTTCTCACAATTGTCAGAGAAGAGCTGTATTGCATAAATACCTTTCTCCCACATGTGTGCTGCCAGGAGTGGCACTGGGAGAACAGCAGCAGGATGGGACCAGGCCGTTGGACTGGCGGTGGCACAGCAAACCAGCCTCGATTCCGGCCGGCTGGCGGCCTTGCCCTGTTTTAAATAAAACGTGACTCATGGTTGCATTGTATTATTTCCCTTTTTTGACCCAGTGGCTGCACCTTAGAAATACAGCCCAACTGTCATTCCAAGTTTTAAGGGAGATCCTTTTATTTATTTTAAATATCCTTCTGTAAATTCCTACCAAGGGACTGCGTCAAAAAGTATTACAAATCACACAAAATTGGCTCTATCCGATTTTCAAGAAAAGCTACTTTTTAGCTGTGAGTAGCTTAAGAGTTCATTTCTAACTGGCTGTTAAATATATTTACAAATATTTGACATTTCTGCCCAGCTCCTCTGCACGTCCATCCTGCACGTGAGGTATAAGCACCCAGCGCAGCGTTAGTCAGGATGTGATCCAAAACCTCTGTTCCAAGCTCACAGTCACGAGCCAGTCATTAGCTGGGCACCTCCTGTATCTGTTCTGATCACCTCCTATCCACTCCGTTGGTGAGAGAGGGAACTTCCCCCTGCCCTAAATAGCACAAGATGATTGAACACACAGGGCCGGGCCCTGGACAGGTGACATGACAGCAGCTTGTTAGTTACATAAGTTTGCCCTCTGGGGAGGAGGGTACCCTGGGCCCCACAGGGGCTGCATTTAGGCGCCGAGACCGTGAGAGGCTTCCTTGGAACAGGAGGTGAAGTGATCCCTGGTTCCTGCAGAAGGTGTGTCTGGCTTGTTGGAATGATTCTGGGGGCTGGCAGGGAATTGAAGCCTTTTAGGGTGGGTGCTGGATGGGAATAGCTGATCCAGCCTCTGGGGAAACCAGCAGGACAGGGAGCCTTCCTCTTTGGGCGGGGGCACACTTGGCAGAGCAGGGAGCTCATGTCGAGGCCTTGGGTTCCCCTGGGGCTCCGAGATGTCAAGGCAGCACTTGAATTTTTAGATCTTGCAACGGTGTCCACAGCAACTGCAGGCAGGCGAGCAGTTCAGATATGTCATTCTCTGCCTTTAAGTCACTTGCCTTCTAGCCAAGGAAGTAAGATATATATTGGGAAGGACCTGTCACCTACAACAAGGACAGAAGATGCATAGACCAAATGCGTACAGACTTTAAAGCACTTAGGTATACAAAGGAGGAAGAGCGTTCCTCCACTGGAGGTAGGCCAGGCGGGAGTTAGGAAGGACATGGGACTCAAGGCTTAAAGGGTGGGTGAAATTTTCTTCAGGGGAAAGAACTCTGGTTGACATTTGTCAGTACAACTAATGGTAAGAAAATGCAGACGTGGACCACTTTGGCTAGACTTGATTAGAATTATCTGTGTGGGGGGTGGGGTGGGGAGGGCACTGTTATAAATACAGATCAGGCCCCACTCCCGACTTATTGAATCATCATTTCTTACAAACAAGGCCTAGAATATGACTTTTCAAACAAGATGTCCCAGTAATTGTTATGTACACAAAAGTCTTCCATGGGGCATTCTAGTTTATTGTAGGCACCTGAATTTTCAGTTCAGCGTTATCAAAGTAACATAATTTAAGCCATGCTTTTTAGAGTGAACATGTTTTTATTTTAGGTATAATAATATTTCTAAAACTGTTTGTCATTTGAACATTATCAACTATTTCAAAATCCTCAAAACATATTCAAGAATGGTTCTGTGTTGAGAAAATGTACAGAAAACAGAGCAGGTTTTGACCTTGTAACCCTAACTTTTTTCTTTTTTTTTTTAATTTATTTTTTAAGTTTCCTATTTGTCTCCTGCATACAGAACAAAGCTTAAGGTTTTCTTTAAGTCTCCAATAAGATTCTTTTCATAAGTGAGTTAAATCATTTACATTTATTGATATGATAGATATATCTGGCCTTATTGTTTATGCTGTGTTATCTGATGACAGTTTTTTAAAGTGCTTTTATTTATTTATTTTTTATTTTTTTTTGCCAGGGGTAAGGAGAGAGGGAAATGGGGAATGCTTGGCTATGGGGTTTCTATTGGGGTGACGAAAATTATCTGAAGTTAGTGGTGATGGTCGCACTTTTTTTTTTTTTTTTTTTTTTTTTAAGGAGAGAAGGAAAGAAAAAAAGGAGTGAAGGAAAGGAAGAAAGAGGAAGAAAAAGAGGGAGAGAGAACGGAAATGTTGTTTTATTCTAAAAATGGGTATTAATAATGGCCGATCAATATTTCATTTAAACCTATGAGTAGGTGTGATGTGCTATTGACAAGAACGTATATTTTGTGTATTTAAAATGGAGAGCTCTATAAATATTTATTGAGTTTACTTGTTCCAGATCTGAGTTCAAGTCCTGGATATCCTTATTAATTTTCTGTCTCATTGAGTCTAAGTCTCTTTATAGGTCTTATGTATTTGTGTGTTAGGATCATTAGATCTTATTGTAGCATTGATCCTTTTACCACTGTATCTTTGTTGCTTTAAAATCTATTTTATCAGATGTGAGAATTGCAAATCCTGCTTTTTATTTATTTATTTTTGCTCTCCATTTGGTTGGTAAATCTTTCTCCATCCCTTTGTTTTGAGTCTTTGTGTATCCTTGCATGTGAAATGGGTCTGGATGTAGCATATGGTTGGGTTTTGGCTGTATCTTTTGATTGGGGGATTTAGTTGATTTAAATTTAGGATTACTGCCATTTGACGTTAACTGGCTGTTTTATCCATTTGTTGATGTAAATTCTTCTTTATGTTGATGCTCTTTACTTTTTGGTATATTTTTAGAAAGGCTAATACTGGTTGTTTCTATGTGTCATGCTTCTTTCAGAAGCTCTTGTAAAGCCGGCCTGGTGGTAATAAAATCTCTGAGTACTTGCTTGTTCATAAAAGATTTTATTTTTCCTTCAGTTGTGAAGCTTAGTTTGGCTGGCTATGAAATTTTGGGCTGAAAGTTCTGTTCTTTAAGGATGTTGAATATTGGCCCCCACTCTCTTCTGGCTTGTAGGGTTTCTGCTGAGAGATCTGCTGTAAGTCTGATAGGCTTCCCTTTGTGGGTAACCTGACCTTTCTCTCTGGCCGCCCTTAGTATTTTCTCCTTCATTTCAACCCTGGTGAATCTAATGATTATATGCCTTGGGGTTGCTCTTCTTGAGGAATATCTTTGTGGTGTTCTCTGTATTACCTGGGGTTGAATATTGTCCTGCTTTGCTAGGTTGGGAAAGTTTTCCTGAATAATATCCTGAAGAATATTTTCCAGCTTGGATTCATTCTCTCCATCGCATTCAGGTACACCTATCAAACGTAGATTAGGTCTTTTCACATAGTCCCACAATTCTTGGAGACTTTGCTCATTCCTTTTTTATCCTTTTTTCTCTATTCTTGTCTCTCATTTTATTTCATTAAGTTGGTCTTCGACCTCTGATATCCTTTCTTCTGCTTGATCAATTCAAGTGTTTAAACCTGTGCATGCTTCTCAGAGTTCCCGTATTGTATTCTTCAGTTCCATTAATTCACTTATATTCCTCTCTAAATTGTCTATTCTTATTAGGATTTCATCAAACCTTTTTTCAAAGTTCTTAGTTTCTTTACATTGGGCTACAACATGTTCTTTTAACTCACAGAAGTTTCTTATTATCCACCTTCTGAAGCCTGATTCTGTTAATGGAATGCACTCGTTGTCCATCAAGCCTTGTTTCCTTGTTGATGAGGAACTGTGATCCTCTTTAGAGGGAGAGGCATTCTGATTTTGAGTATTCTCAGCCTTTTTATGCTGGTTTCTTCTCATCATTGTAAATTTATCCACCTGTCATCTTTGTAATTACCAACTTTCAAATTAGGTCTCTGAGTGTACGTCCAAGTTGTTAATTCCCAGGGCTGAAATTTGAGCAACCCATTGGGCTGGCCAAAACAGCAGCGTTAAGACTGATGGTGCTTTTCTGCCCGGGAATCTCCAGTCTGGCTTCCTTCTTGAGTCCGTAATAGGCGACTCTGCCTTCCCGGAGCTCCAAACGACATTCAGAAGGGGAACCAGTCCCATTTACTCTGCACCAAGAGCTGCCGTGCCGAGGTGCCAGCAAAACCGCTGCACCGGCCACAAGAGTCGTGCTGGCAACCCATGGGGCTCCTCCACTGGGAATTTTCTGGTCCATGAGAGACAAAAATTTGTCTGAAACTGTGGCGTCCTCTCTGCGCTTTCACTGGGAGCTGCAATCCCGAGATGTTAGCGGTCAGCCATCTTGGATCATTCTCAACCCTAACTTTTAATAAAATAATTTCCACAGTTACAATTATCTCTTCAAAACGGGGAGTTAAACTAGACATTGGGTAGCTTAGGATGATCTGAATGCCGACACAGCAAACTGCTCTTGCAGTTTCTCCAAAGGTTAGCCACAGATTACCATGTGACCGGCTGGTCCACGTGTAGGCGGTTAACCAAGAGCAGTGAACACACCTGTCTACACAGAAACTACCGCAGGAATGTCCATAGCAGCAGAACCAATTCACAGTAGCCACAAAAGGGAAAGAGCTCCAATGTCCACCATCTGGGAAATGGGAAAATGAAGTGTCTGTCTCCACAGCGGAATATTTGGCAATAGAAAGAGAGTCCTGGCACACACTCCGGCATGGCTGAAGCCTGAGAAGCACGTGCTCCGTGACAGCAGCCGGGCACCGAGCCCACGGGTTAACATTCCATTCATGTGAAAGTCCAGGACAGGTGGGTCCTAGAGGCAGACGGTAGATGAGTGGTTTCCTAGACTGGGGTGTGAGAGACAGGGGAAGTGAGTGCTGACAGGTCCGGAGCTGCTTTGGGGGTGATTAAAATCCTTTAAAACCCACTGTGGGGATGGTCACACAACTCTGTGAATATCCTAAAAACCATCGAATTGAGTACTTTAAATGGGCAAATCGTATGGAATGTAAATTATATCTCCAAAAAGCTGTTACTGTTCAGATGAACAGCTGCTAGAGAATACAGTCATTTCCTAAAACCCACCCTTTCATCCTCAAGGCATTGAGATTTGCTCTCAAACACAGATGAGGCGTCCTCCTGTGGTTTAAGTTAAAGGTAGGTAGAAGCAGGAAGCTCTCTAGCCTGTCCTTGGCCACACACTGTCCTCCTATCCATCAGCTGGTTCCATGTTCACCTCTCCAGGGTGCCAGGAGTGGCCGGAAATAGCTCCTTCTCTCCTTCAAGCGTAATGGTTCCTTCTTTGCCTTCAAAGTTGGTTTCACCCTCCCTGACCCCTGAAGGAAAGGGAGGAAAGCTGGAGTCCGTGCCCGTTCGCCCTTCTCTGGAGGAGTGCAGTGGAGTGGAGGAGCGGGAAGCTGCTCTCTGTTGAAGCCATGGCTAAGCCTGGACTCCATCAGGGCTGACCTTGACCTCTTAGCTCAAGTGCAGAACTCTCCATCTTGATGACTTCACTCTCCTTGACGCAGGTGTCACCGGCTGTTTATAAGCCAATTCGTGGCGTCCTTGCGTAAGGGCTCCTGATCCCCTGTTACATGGAACAGGCTGGATATAAAACTCTGTGTTCAGAATGATCACGGGATTGTTAAATGGAAGAGGGCCTGGAGCAGTAGTGAGGTGTGTGGGTTTGTGTGTGCACATAAGATAGACACTGTGCCAGGAGCCAGCAGGCCAAAGCGAAGGCCGGAGTTACAGGGTTAGGCTGACTGTTGCCTTCTTCCCCTTACTCTGTTACTGCAAGTTTTCAACAAAAATAACATATATCTGACTTTTTCTCATATAAAGTTATTTTTAAAACATTTTGGAACAATATGCTTGAGTAAGTAAAATCATTTTTATACTGTGAAAATGAGCCATGTGGCTGGGTGCATTGGTCACACCTGTAATCCCGGAACTTTGAGGGGTGGAGGTGGGAAGATTGTTTGAGCCCAGGAGTTCAAGACCTACGCAACACATTAAGACCCCATGTCTACAAAAAAATTTAAAAATCAAAAAATTAACTGGGTATGGTGGCACACACCTGTAGTCCCAGCTGCTTGGGAGGCTGAGGTGGGAGGATCGCTTAAGCCCAAGAGTCCAAGGCTTCAGTGAGCCGAGATTGTGCCACTGCACTCTAGCCTGGGTGACAGAGCAAGACCCTGTCTCAAAAACAAGAGCCACATAAACATAGAAGAACAGAAAAATTTTTTGTTTCCTTGTGCTCCTTAAAAGTCAGGTGTAAAATGTATCACTGTTTTACGTCTTATACTGTTTCAGCTTTCCATAATGATCCATCACTGAAATGTAGACATTTTTTCCAAAAATTTTATTGGAATTTATTTTCTGAAGAGAAAATAGAAAAGCTTTGCAAATAATACTTTGCATACCTCAAAGTAGGTTAGGTCCCCGGAGCTAAGCATGACCCAGCAGAGTTATGTGGAGAGGAGACTTGGTCTGGTAAGGACACCTGCTGGCCCAAAACCTTAGTTTCTTATTTCTTTCTTGTCTGTGAAAGAAGAGGGTTGACTGGAAGGGACTCCCACCTCTGTCTCAGCCCTAACACCTCCGCATGTCATCAGCGTAAGTTGTTCAAGTATCTCCTAACCCGTTCCCCACCCTCATAATATCCCTGGTTTGTGAGATCATTAATAATCCTGAAGAATGTCAAGGAGAGAAAAGGAGCACGTGGTAACAGCCCCAGGGATGTGCTCCACGTGCTGACAGCAAAACTCTGAAGCCCAGGCAGCCGCCCAGGGAAGATGCCAGGCACATGAATAGTAAAATGTTTTGAAAAAGAAAAATGCAGGGGGTGGGAGACCTGTAGAGTCATTTTGAACTGTAGCCGTTTCTCCACACTGTGGCTGATTGTCCTGTGCAGGGAAGTGAGGGTTGTCAGTGGGATTCCTTGCAGCCCACCTGGAGGATAATGGCTTCTGACAGCTCCATTTGGTCTTCAAACACCTTTGGAGTGCTGGGCACCCGCCTCCTTCCTATAGAGAGGTGTCGGATCATTTCCGAGGGAGTCATCTGCTCAGCCGCTGAGGGGGCCGCTCTGCAGGGGTGCGCTCGCAGCCTTGCTCCTCCCCGCCTCTGACCCAGAGTGCTGCCTTTGCCTGGGTACCTAAGGATGCCTTAAACACCCTCCACTTCTTTAACTTAACCAAGTTTCCATATTCATAACCAACCTGGAGTTCCTACAGGGAAAAGTTCTATGTAATGCATTCCACATAAAATGAATTCCAAAGGGTAATAGCCCCACTCTGTATTGTAAAAGAACCTGATGTAAAATAATGTATTGCAAAGAAACGTATTCTCAACCGTGAACTAAGAAGCAAGCCTGATCTTCATCAAACAGGGCTGGCCACTCACCTGAAGGGATGGCCTGTATTGTAGGGAGCAGTATTTCTCGTCCTCAGCTGCAAGCTGGAATTGCCTGGGGAACTGTCTCAAAATGCTGATGCCTGGGGCCCCTCTGGGAGATGCTAAGTTAGTTGGTCTGAGCATGAGAATTCAAGAAAGCTGCCTCCCCAAGGTTCTCTGGGGTGCTGCCGACATGGAGAATCCCTGATAACAGGGGCCAGGAGCACAAAATCCAGACTTCAGCTCTAACCCCATGAGCTGTATCATCTTGGGGTGCCTCTCCTGGCCTCAGTTTCCCCCTGCTTAAAGCGGGATAGTATCTATTAATAGATACCTGCCTCACAGTATCGCTGATGTGAGGCTCCCACGTTAGAGTGTGCAGAGGGCTGCCAGCCCAAGCAAAGGCTCAGGAAGTGTAAGCTGTGTTCACCTTCTGCCCTTTTCTCCGTGAATACTGCGTGGCTTTGGAGCTGTGTTAGGACTTTTCTTGTTGAGGTTTCGTTTAGGTCTGCCGAGTAGGGTGTAGGGAGAAAGTTGGATGCCACCTGGTTAGAAGGAATTATGTCATGGTTCAGCTGTAATACCTCCAGTTACCATGTGAAAGGCGTGTGATCACGTTCATGACTAAAGGTGGCCGGTGCCTTCATGGAGAACACAGATGGTCCATTTTGCAGAAGGGATCTCGGAGCAGAGTTTCCCCATCTCGGTGGGTGCTCTCCGCAATATAGAATGAGCTGTTGATGTGAAATATTTCTTGGTAATGATGATTTTTCTGATAGGACTGCACCTGGTTTTCATGCCTAACTAGTTTTCAAGCATTTTCCCTGCAAGTCAGCTTTCTCCGCCTAGAAGAGATATGCATTCCCTTCTTGGAAGGAAATAAGCTGTGTTCAGTTGTTTGTAAAGGAGAAAATGAAATTATTCCAGCGGGATCTGTGTTTAAGCAAGTCGAGTCGCTGATGGTTATGCTGGTGTTTTGTGTTTTTTGGGGGCTGTGTGGTAGGTTACTCTCGTGGCACCCATGGCAGCCAGGAGATGGGATGGGCCCGGGCAGCACAGTCCAAGCTCGAAGACTTGTCAAAACTCCCTGTGTCCTTCCTGTAAGCAGTGCAGCACTTCCTGCAAGCTGGGATCACTGCAGAGGCACTGGGAATGCAGGGCTGTGTGGTGACCAGCACAGGCAGGTATCAATGACAGCATCTTGAAATAGAACCTCCTTGGAGCCTGCCTGGCTCCAAACCCCAGAATGGTATTTTCAGCACCTCTTTATTTGTTTTCCTCTCTTATGCTGAGATGCTTCGTTAGAAGGCACTGAGTCACTCAGAAACTCCGATCAGTCTGTTAGCTTGAACAGATTGTATTTCCATAATATGCTAATTCATTTATGTCATTTGATTCCCATTTTGATGATTTCAGATTCCCAGGGGAAAAAAAAGGCAAGGAAGAATCCAAGCACAGTTTTGCCCTCTCTTAAGAGGGGAGGACTAGTACTATTATTATTATATTTTTATAAATCATCATCTTTATTTATAAATGATGAAACTAAGGCACAAAGCAGCAGACTTAACTCAAAAGCATTGTTTGGAGGTGGTGACAGTCAGAGTCCTCTGCTTGTCCCAAGATAACTCCCCGGCTCCCCAGGCCTCCCTGGGCCAACTGCATCCTCACCAGATGACAGCCTCTGCATTTCCTCAGCAAGAAGCCATGTTCCTGCTCCTTGTACTTGAGGTGTTTACTCTTCAAGGGATTTATTTCTCATTTAATTGCATAAGATGACAAACAAAATGCAAATGACTCCTTTTTTTTTTTAATTTTCATTGCATTTTAGGTTTTGGGGTACATGTGCAGAACGTGCAAGATAGTTGCATAGGTACACACATGGCAGTGTGTTTTGCTGCCTTCCTCCCCTTCACCCACACTTGGCATTTCTCCCCAGGCTATCCCTCCCCAGCTCCCCCCCCAGTGTCCCTCCCCCACTCCCCCCAATAGACCCCAGTGTGTAGTAGACCCCCTCACTGTGTCCATGTGTTCTCATTTTTCTCACCCGCCTATGAGTGAGAATATGCAGTATTTCCTTTTCTGTTCTTGTGTCAGTTTGCTGAGGATGATGTTCTCCAGATTCATCCATGTCCTTACAAGGACACGAACTCATCATTTTTGATGGCTGCATGATATTCCATGGTGTATATGTGCCACATTTTCCCAGTCCAGTCTATCATCGATGGGCATTTGGATTGGTTCCAGGTCTTTGCTATTGTAAACAGTGCTGCAATGAACATTCGTGTGCATGTGTCCTTACAGTAGAACGATTTATAGTCCTTTGGATACTGGGTAAATGACTCCTTCTTAAGCCATCTTTGACTTCTGTCTTTCTCAAGCCCTTTGTAAGGTACGATCTCACTCTATCAGACAGACGTCACCCTTACCTAATAGGTAGCTGATTTAGTACGGATCCGCCCGCCTGGGTACGTAGAGCCCTCCATGTGTTTATTGCCAGAGTTGCATTTCTTGAATTATAGATATTCGAAAAGCAGGAAACAGATTTTTTTCATTACTTGTCACCTTTAATACCTATGCAGTGTAAGTATTTAAGAGTAATGGGCTGAAGACTTATCTGCACAAAGATTCCCTACTAAGGAAGTCAGTTAAGTAACCATATCAATCTTTTTAAGACTTCAGTATAGAAGAATTAAAAGACACCTCTTGGGGAGTCATACCCATTATGGTCATCAGTGTGGTTAACTTTTATTATTCTTATTTACAATTTTCTTCTCTTCCTTTATTTGTGCAATAATTAACTATAAAAAGTTTGTCCCCCAAAAGTTTAGCAACATAGAGGCTCATGGAAGTCCATTTTTTACTATGAATTAAACCTTTGAAAGCTAGAAGATATGGTGGGAAGAAGGAGTTTTATTTTGCATCTGGGAAGCCACGCAGGATATAATTTCAGGCTCAATAGCCTTTTTGTGAGTAAAGAAAGGAAGTCTCAGGCAATGGCCACCCATGGGGGAGACTGAGCTCAGCACAGCCCACACTCTCCAGTGCTGGTAGGTCTCAAGCTAAAGTGTGTCTGTCAGCTCAGTCTTCAAAATCCCTGCAGTCGTGCTGCATCAAACCAAAGCATCATCGAGTCTCGAACTGCCAGGACTTCAGGTCACCAAGGCCGTCCGGATGTGCTCGGACCCCCACAGAGGTGTGCACAGAAGCGAAGGCTCTGTGGGCTTGTAGCAGCAGTTATTGGCACTGCATGGTCCATGGTCCATGGTCCACTATGTCCCCTGTGTCCCCCACACAGTGGTTTCCTAAGGTGCACTTGCATAGACATTTCCTGTCTGCACAGTGGCTGACAGAATTGCATTTAATTTCATCTTAGCCTTACTTTTCTTTTGTAATATCTAGGTAAAATAGAACAGAACTGTATGCTATTATATGATAATGATGTGTCTTAGTTCACTCAGGCTGACATCACAGAACATCATAAACAACAGAAATTTATTTCTCACAGTTCTGCTGCAAATCCCAGATCCAGGCTAGGTCAAATTTCTTGCCTGGGGAGGCTGCCGCCTGGTTCATAGCCCTCTCCTCACTGTGATCTCACTTGGCGGAAGGAATGAATGAGTTCTCTGGGGTCTGTTTTCTAAGGGCACTAATCTCATGCATGAGGGCTCCACCCTTCTGACCTAATCACCCTCAGAGGCCCCACCTAAAACCATGACACAGGGAGTTAGGTTTCAACATATGAGTTTACTGGGGGGAGTATAAACAGTCTATAGTTCCACCCCAGTCTCTAAAATTCATGACTTTCCCACGTTCATCCCTCTCCATAGCCTCAGCTTCATTCAACTCAAGTCTAAAGCCTGACAGCTCATCCAAATCATATGGTTTCCTCTGCCCCCAATGTCAATATCTCTATAATCTCTCTATTAGTGAGATCCAAGATACGATTCATCCTGATGCAAATCAGCCTCCAGCAGTAGCCTGTGAAACCACACGAGCTATGTACATCAAAAATACAGTGGTGGGAGCAGCACAGGACAGACTTTTTTTTTCCAAAGGAGAAATAGGAAAGAAGGAGTGACAGGTCCCAGGTAAGTCCATACCTAGCAGAGAAACAACACAGAACCTCAAAGCTGTGGAATAATCCTCTTTGACTAGGTGCTGTGCCCTCCAGGCCCGCTGGAGCAGGTGTCCTGCCTTTCGAACATACAAAGTTGGTGGTCCTGTCCCAGAGCTTTGCAGGGCAGGGGTCGGCTCTCCAAGTTCCTGGCCCCACGGCTTTGGGTGGCTCCCCACAGCCTTGGGTGACTCCGTCCACTGTGGCTGGATGGCCTCAGAGTGGTTCTGTGCCTGGACCCCAGCCTTTGAAATCTGGGGTGGGGGGGGGATTGGCACACCCCCAAGGCTCCTGCACTCCTCATGGTGTGAAGGACAGAACCACACAGTCACTGCCAGCCACCCACTCCCTCCAGATGGCAACTGCAGGGGCTCACAGGACACCAGGGTCTGCCCTAGGCAGAGTTGTACCCAGGGCAGCCGGGGTCAGCAGCACTGGAGGGTGGAGAGCCCACACTGTGGGGCAGCGCTCAGTCCCACACACCAGTGGCTCTTACTTTTAAATCATTCTACCCGGAGCACTTACACCCTGGCCTGACGTGGGTGGGCAGCCCTGATGCTCTGAGTTGGCTACAGGGTCATCTTCTGTTGCCTTGGAGAGTCACTGCCGGCTTCCATGGAGGTGGCTGGTCCATACCCACTTCCTCATCAGCATCCGGGGTTCCTTAGGTATTCCCTAAGAAGACGTCTTTCTCTACAGCCGGCTTCTATGGAGGTGGCTGGTCCGTACCCACTTCCTCATCAGCATCTGGGGTTCCTTACATATTCCCTAAGATGTCAGCTTTCTCTACAGCTCTCCTCTTTTCTTTGTGAGTCTTCTCCAGAATCGCATTGAAAGATCTTTTTCATGGCAATGTAGGCTTTTCCTAGCTGCATCTCAGAACTCTTCCAGCCTCTACCCATTACCCAGTTCCAAAGCTGCTTCCACATTCTTAGGTTTTGATACAGCAGCGCCCCACTTCTGGGTACCAATTTATGTATTATTCAGGATTTTCCAGAGTAACAACCAATAGGATGCATATACATTTCTTAGAGATAGAGATTTATTACAGGAATCAGCTCGCATGGGTATGAAGGCTGGGAAGTCCCATGAGCTTCCATCTGCAAGCCACAGGACCAGGAAAGCTGGGGGTGTCATTCAGTTAAAACCCAAAGGCCTGAGAACCAGGAGAGCTGTGGTGTAAGTTCCAGTCTGAGTGTAAAGTCCTGAGAACTTGGTGGTGGGGAGAGGAGAGCAATGGCTTAAGTCTCCGCCCAAGAACCAGGCACTGATGTCCAAGGCCTGGAAAATGTGAATGTCCCAGTTCAACAGGGAGCAGATTCCTCTCCCACTGCTTTTTTGTTCTATTCAGGCCCTCAGTGGACTGGATGGTGCCTGCTCACGTAGGAGAGGGTGATCTTTATTCAATCCACCAATTCAAATGCTGATATCGCCCAGAAACGCCCTCACAGACACACCCAGAAGTCATATGTCCCAGCTACCTTGGCGTCTCAGCCCAGTCAAGTTGACACTTTTATAAAGCTAACCACCACCATATGCTATATAATGTAATACACAGATGATCTCTATTGGGGATCAGACAAACAAATGCAGGCGTTGCTGCCGAAGAGAGGCGCCTTGAAGAGGGGTTCCAGAAAGTAGTTCTGTGTCATATAACCTTTTCCTGCCAGGATAATCTCACAAAGTGCTTCCTCCCATATTTTCCTGGGAAGGAAACCATGCCCCTCACATTGGGGTGACCTGTGGTGCCTCCACAGTCGTCTCAGCACCAGGGATTGTCTTGGGGCTGTGACAGTGAAGAGCACATGGCAGTCAGAACTGGTACCAGGGGGCACAGGTTGCTGAACAGAGCAGGTAAACCATGGAAACTGCATCACCCAAACCCGAAATGCGGCAGGTTGGCCACAAATACAGGGTTAACTTGAAGGACAACGAAATTTCAACGTATCCCCAGTGCTCCTCGTTCATTAGTGAATCTCAAGATAGTGAATCTCAAGAATCTCTTTATTCTTTTCACAACTCTAGGAGCAAGCCTCAGGCAACTCCAGGCTAACCTGTTAAGTACAGGAGAATAAACATCACCGAGGGGCTTTGGCCTGGCACAGACGGCCTAGCTCCAGTCTCCGCTAGTCTAGAACTACCCAGCGGGCAGTGCCTGCTGGCATTTCCCTTCAGGCTGGTTGGAGTGCTCTTTTAACTCGGTTTTCTGCAACTCTCACAATGTCTGTAACTCATTGACACAGTAACAGTGGAAGAAACCTTTTCACTAGGTTTTCTTTTTTATACGTCTAGGTCTTAGAAAACTCCTTGGACTCCCTGGCTGTCAGAGACGGTTTGCACGTACTGAGCATCAGAAAATGCAACATTTGCTTTCACTGTCTGTTTCTCAGTGGAAGCATCACTCCATGGCTGTCAGTTGGCAGATCAATGGTTCCAGCCGTTTCGTTCCATCCCTGGATATGGGCCATGCATGACCAATACCACACAGAGTGGGCAGTGGTGAGGTTGGTGTATTGCAGCTCTGCCCAGCAAAGCTAGAATTTGCAGACATGAGCATCTTCCCCAGTCACTCTTGAATAGCCATTCCTAGTCATGGTACTTCACATGCTGAGGGCATTGCTTGGCGTGATGACCGTCCTTGACATCTTGCTTAGTTTTTCTTCCCGTTCATGGATGGAAACTAGGCACGGTTAGCTCTACAGTGTCGTCAGCTCAATCTGTCTGTCCTGTGTCATCAGCAGTCACACCATCCTGCCCTGGAGTGAACACATCCTCTTCCTGTTTTCACCACCCTAGACCCAACGTACACTTGTGTGAGGCCACGTGGTGCCCAGGGAGTTAAACATACAGAACGTTCTTATAAAAACGTCTTCCCCACACTGATGTTGTGTTCACTGTCGGGCTGGATGCTCAGTTTCTTTCTTTATTATTGTAAACATATTGATAGTATTCGGGTATTATATTTCCTTTGGCTTTTGACCTCTTTTCTGCTTATTTGAGATAACCATATGTTTTTGTTCATTTTTTAGTTTTATAATCTTTTTGGATGGCCAATTTGTAAATATTTTGTAACTTTATCTTTCCTGTGTTATTTCTTTCATTGCTTATATTTAAAAAACAAAAAAGATTCCCCATCCAGATACCAGATAAGTGTTAACCTTTATTATAATTTGTTTTTCTTTTTTGAGGCAGTGTTTTACTCCCATCACCCAACCTCAGCTTCCCAGGCTCAAGAGATTCTCCCATGTCAGCCTCCCAAGTAGCTAAAGCTACAGGTGCACCCCACCACTCCTGGCTAATTTTTTGTATTTTTAGTAGAGACAGGGTTTTACCATGTTGCTCAGACTGATCTCCAACTCTCGGGCTCAAGCGATCCACCCACCTCAGCCTCCCGAAGTGTGGGGATTACAGGTGTGAGCCACCGTGCCTGGCCAGCTTTGTTTTTTTGTTTTTTTTTTTTTTTAAAAAAAAACGATGGTTAGATGCCACGAAGTAGGTGGCAATGCCTTAACCGTATGCATGTTGTCAGGACCAAGAGCCTCTTCCATCCTTGTCAAGGGGAATGCTAACCTTCTCTCCTTTTATATAACACGGTTTTTGTTTTTAAATGTAATTCTTTAATAGATCTGGGATTTATTTTAGTGTAAGATATAGGGAAGAGACCTTTTTTTTTTTTTGCTGTGACTCTATAGTTTCTTTAAAATTTGAATATAAGACATCTTTCTCTAATTCTTCATCAGACTTGCCAAGTTTTCCTTACCAATGCTTTAAAGTCAGACTTATGGGTAACAAGTTCCTTCCAAATGGATGTGAATTCAATAAAACATCAGTCCTATTTACAGGACTTTTAGACGCTCTTAACCAGAGTCGAACACTAAGCTTTGCAAGGAGATGGCAGGATGAAGCAGGAACCCCCTTTTCTCTCCCACGCTGCTTCACCAGGTCTCAGCCTCGGCATGCAGGGCCCGGCAGGTGGAGCAGGGACCTCGCCCACAAGAGGAGGGACTTTGGGGATGGACGGCCTGCCCTCCTGCGGGCCCTGCTAAGCCTGGGCCTGCTTCCCTGAGATAAAGGACAAGTGCAGCAAGCCTGGCCGCATGCATCTAATGAGGTTTTCCCTATGTGGAAGCAGCCCCAGTCTAGGGCATGCCAGAGCCCACGGGTCCATGATGGCAGCCCCATTGGCTGTGTGATGTGTGCTGGAGAAATTTTCCTTATTGAATTTAACTTTGATGCCAGCAGGCAGCTCAGAGAGAGAGAGGCTTCGTGTTTAATAATCCTAGAAGGGGCAGCCCCCACCCCGCCCGCGGTGTGCAGTCACTCCTGCCCCTGGCTTTCTGCAGAGCCTGCCTGCCTTCATGAGCCCTGTGTCTTCTGCCCAGGCCTTTGCTTTTATTTTGAGAGAAATCTTTCTGATTCCACTGTGTCCTTTCTCCCTTCGGGGTCTTTGTGTTGGGTGAATGGATTCCAGGTTTGCTTTCATGAACTCCAGAAACTCATTGGCACTCACGTTGGCTTTAGCCATTGGAGTCTATAACTGGGGAGAGGTGGGGAATGGAGACTTGAACCCCAAAAACCTCAGACAGGTCTCAGTTAATTTAGAAAGTTTATGCCAAGGTTGAGGACGTGTGCCCATGACACATCCTCAGGAGGTCCTGACAACATGTGCCCAAGGTGGCCAAGGACAGTTTGGTTTTGTACATTCTAGGGAGACATAAGACATCGATCAACATATGTATGATGAATACTGGTTCAGGCTGGAAAGGTTGGACAACTCCAAGCAAAGGTGGGAAGACTGGAATGGGGAGGGGCTTCCGGGTCATAAGAGACCAATGGTTGCATTATTCTGAGTTTCTGATTAGCCTCTCCAAAGGAGGCAGTCAGATCTGCATGTGTTTCTGTGAACAGAGGGGTGACTTTGAATAGAATGGGAGACAGGTTGCCCCCAGCCATTCCCAGTTTGACTTTTCCCCGTAGCTTAGTGATTTCTGGGGCCCAAGCTTTATTTTCCCTTCACAGAGGCATTCTCTGTAGCATCTTCCCTGTGAATCATTTTGCTTTTCCTCCCTTCTGCAGAGCTAAGGTGACAGATACAGGAGCTCCATCCGGCAATCTCAAGCATGTGATGAGAGCACCCTAATGACGTCATGCCGATGCTGGCATGAGGTTTTGCCCTTCAGAATGTCTTCTCCGGGGCATAACTGCAGTTGTGTTTAATAACACAAACTCTCTTATTTTTATCTACATCAGGAACTGTTTTTTCAAGAATTAATGGATTAAATGTTTTAATTTAAAAAGTATGTCAAAGCTTCTAAAAGTCACATCAAGGGGTCACACAGATGCTGACCTCACTCACCCACTACATTGCAGACCCAGCTGCAGGCCCCTCCCTGGGGATGAGCGACGTCCTCATTGTGTGGTCCCTGATGAATCTGCCGTGAGTCATGCAACTCCGCCAGCGGCCTCCTGTGTCCCCACCTGGTGGACTGCCTTGAGCATCTGCTGCCACCTAACCCTTCTTTCACAGTTCTGATTTCTCTCTCTGTCTCTTCCGGGTCTTCCCGTTCCTGACCACATCATGGAACATCTTCTCTCCCTTCTCTCCCAGAACAGTAGTCCTCACCATGGTCCTCACCATGGTCCTCCTTCATCCTACATAGCCTCCGGTGGTCCTTGGGCACCCTTGGCTCCTGCTGTGGGGTGGGCATTTGCATCTGTGTTTCCAGCAAATCTCCAGACCAAGTATTTTCCTGAGCCCCATGTGTCCCCAGCACTGGACAGGCAAAGAGTACAGGTGGCCTCTTCTCTCCCTGCCCACCTCCTGACTTCCCTCCTGGCTAATTTCTCCACCAGTCACCCAGGCAGAGGGCTAGGATGATGCGGCTCCATCCTTTTTATTCCCAGCAGCTAAGAGGTTGTGAATCTCCATTCCCCCTCCTCCAGGCCAGATCTATCCCTCTCCCGGGCTGGATGGTGGGATCCCCTTGTCCCATTCTGGCCACACTGCTATTGCATCCTCCACATGACCTCTTAATTCTAGACTAGGCCCTGAACAGATGCTGTGTGAAAGTCCTCTCCCTGGTCTCTTGGCTCCCCAGGCCCCATGTCCCTGACGCTGGCCTCGTCAGCGTGGTGCTGCAGCTCTGTGTGCAGCTCTGCAGCCCGCCCGCATCCTTGAGGGTATCCCAGCCGCCACCCTCAGGGCCATCCCTTGGCCTGGATCCTCCTGCCTGAACACCTGGAGGCTCCCAGGTCCCCTGTAAGACTTAGGTCCTCCTCTGTGAAAACCTCCTGGGCTGTTCCCAATTCCCCCAGCATGCACAGCTCCCCCAGCGCACATGGGGTAGGGCTGGTCACCCTCTGGTGACCCCTTGCTGCCCTCCCCACAGGCCATCTTCCCACTGGGCTCTCACTTCCTGCAGGGCATAACCTGCCTCTTCACATTCTAAATGCCCAACGCAGAGAAGATGGAGAAGCAGTGATGGGGAAGGAGCGGGCCCAGGAAAAAAGGTCAGGGAGGACGGAATTTGAGGCCAAGCAGCAAGAATTGTGACCTCACCACTCAGCTGTCTGATTCGCAAAAGGGCTGGGAAGACCAAGCCCACCTTCGCTATACATTTCCCCCAAATTCACCATCCTATGGCCCATCTTCTGGTTCACCTTCATGGAGAAGGAAAACTACCCTGAGCAACATGCAGAACCCAGATCACTAAGGCATGAACTCACACACGATAACAGGAACGGGTGCAAGACTAAATTCTGCAGCTGAGCCTTTTCAAAAGGTTTGCACACAATGACGACAACTGGAGAGGGAGGAAAGAATCTCTAAACTCAGGGATCATTACTCTAGAGATAAAATCATAGCCGTGGTATAAAATTGTATTCTGTGAAGGGGCTGCACACTATCCTGGCTTCTGAACATGGTGCTCCGCTTCTCAACTGGGTCAGTGCTTTCCGTGCATGGCCCCTCTCATTAAATCTCTCTCAGCCCAGCTTGCTTGCTTCCCCTTCGTCCTCCCCAGCTGTTAGTCTTCTGTGCTGCAATCTGTACCACCCCTGTGTCCGACGAGGACAGTGCATGCACGCAGCTGGGACGCAGCCAGGCCTTCACCTACTAGAGGGGGTGGGCAGGGATTTGCTTCCTTCTGGCCACCAGGAGCTACCTAACTTTGAGCAATGCTTTTTCCTGAGGTGAGCCTCAGTTTCCTCTTCTGTAAGAACATGGGGTTGAATTGCATGCTCCCCAAAGTCTTTGAAGCAATCAAATTTTGATTCCATTAGTTGAGGCAGGAGAAGGACCTCCCTTGGGCATGAGTGATGAGAAGTCGTTCCTGCACCCTCTGCCTTGGTATTTGGGTCTTGAGGGATTAGGAACTACGAGGACCACTGGGGAGGGAGGTGCTGAAGTTCAGGGGAGCTGACAGTATCCCCAGCTCTGCCCACAGCACTGCCTGCTGGCACCTGCTCGATGCCTGTCTAGACTCTAAGACAAGCTTGTCCAACCCATGGCTTGTGGGCTACATGCGGCCCAGGACAGCTTTAAATGCAGCCCAACACAAATGTGTATACTTTCTTGAAAGATTATGAGATTTTTTTGTGATTTTTTTTTTAAAGCTCATCAGCTATTGCTAGTGTTAGTGTATTTTATGTGTGGCCCAAGACAGTTCTTACAGTGTGGCCCAGGGAAGTCAAAATACTGGACATCCCACTCTAAGGAATGTCACAGGACCACTGTGATGACAAGGGTCTGGGGTTAGAAGAGGTCTGGGCAGAGTAGTGGAAGAGCAAGGAGAGATCAGAGAATAAAAGGGGGATCTGAGCATATAATAAAGGTGTCACTGCCAATGACACCTGAAGCAGCACAGTGTGGGCTGGCCCCGGGCCGGTGTGGCACACACGTCACTGCACAGGTTTCTCGGGCAGCCCTGGGAGGTGGGAGCCATCTCATCCAGTTTGTATATGAGGAGACCAAAGCTAAGAGTAGGGCACAGTGATGCTGACAGTGAGTTGGGTGCAGGGCCAGATGCCACAGTCACCACCCGGGCCCCAGGAGACACTATTACAGACCAAACGGGAAAGCAAAACTGTCCCAGCACCAAGGACACAGGCAGACTTCAGAGAGCCTGAATCCTCGGTGTGAGCATTAAAACCAGGAGTTGAGACAGTGAAACTCAGGGACCCAGGAATGAGGAAGGACTTTCTCTTTTTAACTATGGTGAGACATATGTAACATAATATTGATCAGCCATTTGCAAATGAACAGTTCAGTGACATCAGTACATTCACAACGTTGTCCTCACCAGTATTATACCCAAACCTTTTTATCATCCCAAATGGAAACAGTAACTTCTCATTCCCCCTCCTCTAGCTCCTGTTCACCAGGATTCTGCTTTCTGTCTCTCTGAATCTGGCTATGCTAGGCAGCTCTTCTAAGTGGGATCACACAATAGTGGTCCTCCTGTATCTGGCTTATTTCACTTAGCAGAATGTCCTGAAGTTCCGTCCATATTGTGCATGAGACTTTTACTCTTTTTTTTAGAGCTAATACCCCATTTTGCGTGTGTGTGTACGTGTGTGTATGTGTGTGTGTGTACATGTGTGTGTGTTTACTACAGCATCACATGTTGTCCATCACGTGTAGATGGACACTTGGGTTCCTTCCTCCTTTGTCTGTTATACAGAATCCTGCCGTAAACGGGAGTGTATGAACCTGTTCAAATCCACACTTTCAGGTTTTGGACGTGTATCCTATGAGCGGAATTGCAGGATCGCACGGAATTCTGCTTCTTTGTGAGGAACTACCAAGCTATTTTCCACAGCGGCTGTGCTGTATTACATTGCCACCAGCAATGCATGTGGGTTCCAAGTTCTTCACATCCTCCACGTTTGTTATTTTCTATTTTCTTATTATTATTATTGTACCATTCTTGGTGAAGAATTTCTTAACTAAAACTTTAGCAGTATGTATCACAAGTCCTAAATATGGATAACTTTAAATACCTGGCCCATGATCGAATACTCGTCATATTTGTCCCGATAGAAACATTTGAAGAAATTTTCTACCATCACTCATTGGACTGTGTGAGGTCCCGGATGCTGCCCAGGGTGTGGCGGCTTGCTTATAGAAATACTAAAGCTGTTCTTACTCTCAAGTGGTGCTCTTTGTTTGTTCATTTGTTTTTGCGTCAAAACTAATTGCATTTGTATTCTTGATTGGCTAAACTTGAGATTGTGTGAGCACTAAGAAGAATGTGTAACTGTTACAACACACTAAGTTAAACCAAGCACATGGTCCATGGCTATCTTCATGGAGACACAGAGAAGGAATCTTCCTCAATTTCCAGTTCCATCAGAAATGTGAAAACGGCTATCCTGTAGCCTGAATGACTCAGGCAGGGATCACATATGGATGCTTGCACCAATGCATGAAGGATTGTTCGGGAACCCACAGGTCCCTCCATGCCAGCTATCAGCCCACAGGTGCCTGTTACTCAAAAAGGGACATGCAGACCTTTTCCATGGAGAGATGATGACCTGCCCCCTCCACCACGGATCACATTGAACATCACGAAGAGAGGGTGAGCCCTGCAGGCATCTCCTGGTCTGAGGCAGGCCGAGGTACAGGCATTGCCTGGTGACCAAAACCATTTAGCCCTAATCTTATAACACGTCCAGTCTACAAGAAATACAAGAGTTGTGGAAAGCAACTGGGCAACCATCAGACAAACCCAGAATGTGGAACATTCTCCAGATTAAAAACTGACCTGGACTTACCAAAAAGTCCACAAAAAAAAAATACAGGGCAGGGGAAATAGGTGTGGGACCATTGTCTTCTAGGAGCAAAACAAAGACATTTAACAACCCATGTAATTGAACTGGATCCTAGGTTGGAAAAACCAAGAGCCGTAAATGCCGTGGAGGGGAGGATTGAATATAGACTGGATGTTAGATGGTATCATGGAGGGATTGTTGGTTTTCTTAGGTGTGACAGTAGTGTTAGAGTTATATATATGTGTGTGTGTGTGTGTGTGTGTGTGTGTGTTGTGAGAGAAAGCAAATGTATTAAAATGTGAACAGTTGTTTAATCTAGGATTATTGTACAACTTTTTCAAGTTTTGTGTATGTTTGGAGTGTTTGTGATGAAAAGTTGGGGCATTATATCAATATTTCATGTTCGGTGATCCTCCACACTCTCAATTCCTGCCTTGTGAATGCCTTTATCTTTCTGCTTTGCAGTTCGGGACCGAGTGAGATCAAAGATGGAGAGAGACATCTTGGCAGAAGTGAATCACCCCTTCATTGTAAAGCTTCACTACGGTAAGTAGAGTCAAAATGACACTTTAGAGAGGACCCAGGGGAACCTTCTTCAGATCAGAGGAAATTGAAAAAGAAATAACAGGTCAGAAAAAAGAAAGTCTTTCCTGTACCAGAGAGTCCTGCCCGGTCTGGGGATGAAGGTGCCTTATTTCCTGATCGCGTCATCTCTTCTGTATTTGTTTTCTTTGAAAGAGCAAGAAGCCCTGTTTTCATCTCAAAGATCTAATTATAGATGGGGTGTCCATTATTAAATTGTTACCATACCATTGATAATTTAGTAAGAAGATATCAACCTTGATTGGGGTGAAATCTATGACTTATTTCTGCTTTGCTTTAGAATAAAATGCTCTATGACCTAATAATTTATTTAAACCAGAAATGGTAACACCTTCTTCATTTCAAGTGAATATCATGTTTAAAGATAGTAGCTCAGTGAACCCTCAAAACTTCCATTCAAGGTAGCTTATTATTTTCATGGTTAGAGGCTCAAGCAATTAACCAAAGGCCACATAGCTGCTTTGCCACGTGACTTCTCTTCATTTTCTCTCTGCCTTTTTATCCCAGCAGAGAAGCAGTAATTGAAATTTTCAAATTAAAAAAAGATGTGATGAGATGGCGGCGGCAGGCTCCTGGCTTACTGCACCAAACTTTCCCACCTGGTCATCCAGCTGAGCAGAGCACAGACAGGAAGAGCAGCCAAACTAGTGGTTTGTTCTTGGTTGCGTAGGGCAAGGTGATGTGCAGGGAGGTGTCAGTGAGACGTGCGGGAGTCTGAGGATAGGATGAAGGAGCTGCAGAAGCCAGGTGTGCCCTGCTGTTCCTTCTGGGGTGTGGCCAGTGCAGCTGCAAACCACCGCCTCGCAGCAGAGGAGGCTGCAGAGACTGGCTTTCCGACACGCCGCTCCCTCCACTGCTGCTGAGTGGCTGGGGTCAAGTTCCATCCTACATGTCATTTGTTACTTGCTAGGGTGCTTTTCTGAAGCAATTGAGAACCGGGTGTCTTACAAAGAGCTTTCAACAGACCTCCACATCACCTCTGTGGTCACCCAAGGGCTCCATCTGCCCACCCAGCCCAGGATGGAGCACTGAATCGCACTCAACATCACAGTCCTGGCAGAGGGCTTTCTAGCTCGAGGCTGTCTCTAAAACCCCAACATTTATGATGCTTCTAGCATGTACTTTTAGGAAATAAAACATTTTCTGGTAGGCAGGGATATCGGCATCCTTTGTAGATAAAATAGGCACCAAGTGGTGCCTCAGCAGTGCCGCTGCAGTGGCCGTCATCACAGCAGGGATGGTGACGGGCTTCTCTAGACCCTCCGTGCTGCACCCTCTCAACAGAGGCAGGCCCTTGCTGAGTGTGGGCAGGAGCTGTGTGGCCTGCCTGTGGCCTGAATCGTAGTCTGCAGTTGTAGCTCACAGGGCCCAGACCTAGGACACGAGCCCCATTGTCTTGAGGTACAAATAACTGGGCCGACCAATCACCAGAGCTGCCGTGAGAGAGGAAGGCAGGCAGGGGTTCCCTGGTACCAGACTGGAGTTCTGTAGGAAGAATGCACTTCCACCAGACGTCTTCAGGCTGCTCACTAATGCATCCCGACAAAAGCCAGCAACAAGAACAGCTTGAATATGCACATCTCTCTCCCCAAGTATGTTTCAATTCCTTTATGATTAAAAAAGGGAAGGAGGGGAGAAGAAAGAAAGATGAAAAAACCTCAAGACCCCTAACAGTGAGAGAGGGGCAGCCTTCACAGCATCAGGCCCCCCTTCCCAGGTGCTGTCCCTTTGAGCTGGTCATCAGCCGGGGTCCCGCTGTTTCTCAAATGACTCCGCCTCCCCGGAGTAAGCAGCACTGTGAGCAGGGAGAAGCCAGAGAGTGGTGTCACCACAGGACATTCGACAAGCTGCCAAAATGCGTATCTCTCTCCCCACAGCCTTTCAGACGGAAGGGAAGCTCTACCTTATCCTGGACTTCCTGCGGGGAGGGGACCTCTTCACCCGGCTCTCCAAAGAGGTGAGCGGCTGCCTGAGAGCAACGTGTGGTGTGTTCTGTGGAATGTCTGTGGGAGACTCGAGGGAAGGAGGGGTGGAGAGCACTGGGAGGAGGTGAGCACGTGCGAGAGTGCATGTGTGTGGGGCTGTGTATATGTGAGTGCATACAAGTGTGCGTGTGTGTGGGTATGCCTGTGTGAGTGCATGCAAGACTGCATGTGTGGGGGATGTGCGTGTGCGTGTACAAGTGTATATGTGTGGGAAGTGTGTGTGTGTACAAGTGTGCACGTGTGTGGGTGCATGTGTGCAAGTGTGCATGTGTGTGGGTGTGTGCATGTGTGTGTACAAGTGCGTGTGGGGGTGTGCATGTGTGAGTGCATGCAAAACTGCATGTGTGGGGGTGTGTATGTATGTGGGGGTGTGCATGCGTGAGGGCAAGTGTGCATGTGTGTGTGGGGTGTGTATGCATGAGTGTGCGAGTGCATATGTGGGGGTGTGCATGTGTGTGGGGGTGTACATGTGTGAATGCATGCAGGTGTGCATGTGTGGGGTGTGCATGTGAGTGCGTGCGAGTGTGTAGTGTGTGTGGGGTGAGACTGCATGAGCTTGATGTGTGGGGTCTGCGTGGGGGGTGTCTGTGAGAGCACAGATGCATGATGTGTGGGGTATGTGCGTATGTATGTTTGTAGTGTGTGTGTGGTGTGTGTGTGCATATGTGGGGTGTGCATATGTCACGTGATGAGTGTGGTGTGATGTTTGCTGTGTGTGGTGGTATTTGTGTTATGTGTATGTGTGGGGGAGTGTTTGGCATGCTGTGTGCCTGTGTGGGGTGTGTATTTGGTGTGCTGTGTGCATGTATAGGGTGTGCATATGTGTGTGGGGGTGTGTGTGCTGTATGTGGTTATGTGTGGTGTGTGCTTTGTGTGATTGTGGGGTGTGTGTGTGTGGGGTGTATGTATATGTGGTGTGTGGATGTGTGCTGTATGTGATACATGTGGTGTGTTCTGTGGGGTGTGTGTGTGTTTGGTGTGCTATGTGCATGTGTAGGGTGTGTGCATGTGTGGGTGTGTGTGCTGTATGTGGTTATGTGTGGTGTGTGCTTTGTGTGATTGTGGGGTGTGTGTGCGTTTGGCATGCTGTGTGCATGTGTAGGGTGTGTGTATGTGTGCTGTGATACGTGTGGTGTGTTCTGTGGGGTGTGTGTGTGTTTGGCGTGCTGTGTGCATGTGTAGGGTGTGTGTATGTGTGGTGTGTGTATGTGTGCTGTGATACGTGTGGTGTGTTCTGTGGGGTGTGTGTGTGTTTGGCGTGCTGTGTGCATGTGTAGGGTGTGTGTATGTGTGGTGTGTGTATGTGTGCTGTGATATGTGTGGTGTGTTCTGTGGGGTGTGTGTGTGTTTGGCATGCTGTGTGCATGTGTAGGGTGTGTGTATGTATGGTGTATGTGTGCTGATACGTGTGGTGTGTTCTGTGGGGTGTGTGTGTGTTTGGTGTGCTGTGTGCATGTGTGGGGTGTGTGTGGTGTGTGTATGTGTGCTCTATGTGATATGTGTGGTGTGTTCTGTGGGGTGTGTGTGTGTTTGGCATGCTGTGTGCATGTGTAGGGTGTGTGCGGGAGTGTGTGTGTGTTTTATATGTAGTAGGTGTGGTGTGTGCTATGTGTGATGTGGGATGTGTGTGTGTGTTTGGTGCGCTGTGTGCATTGCTGGTTAGTTCTAAGGAAGCCACACAACTGGCCCTAGCAACCGTCCCGGGTGGTCCTGTCGCAGCCCTACAGCTCCAGGACCGTAAGTCACGCTGTTGAGCTCCCAGCTAGAGCATGTGGAAGGCGTGGGTCAGTGGATAGGAGTGGCTGGGAAAGACTCTCACAGGGTCTCACTTTCCTTCCTGGGAAGATGTAGTTCGCGCAACACTGCCCGCACATCTGGGGGTGTTCGGCAGCATCGGGTGTGGTCTTTGCACCCCATCTTTGTCTCACGACCGCTACTGCACATGCCAGGGTTTCTTCTTGACCTGCAGTGCCTTTGGTCGGAACTCTCCAGGATGCAGCTTCACTGCACCCCGAGAGCCCTGTGGCCCCGATGGACGTGAAAATTACCCCACTTCATCAGAAGGGAGAAGACAGATTCTGCCCATGGCAGTGCCGCTGCCCGGCTTTCCATCCTGACAGTCCTGCTTGTTCTTTTCTTATACAAAGGAGGAGTGGCCTAGCAAGGGCATCTGAAGCCCCAGGCAGAGCAGCCCCAGCACTCCTGACATCCTCTTCCCAGCGGGGTGCCTTCATACCCCCACTCCCTTTCCCCACCTTCCCCCTTTCAGCAGGAGACCCCTTTGTCTTGCACAAAGCCACAAATGGAGCAGAGGGTCCCAGAGAACACGGCTGCCCTGTCCCTCTGCGTCCAGCAGCACAGGTATCTCTGGGGCTCCTTGCACGGAGGAAAAACACTGCGCTAGGAGAACCTGATCCAAGCCCTACACAAAGCCCCTGGGAACCCGTGTCCAGCCCCTTCAGGTGCCACCTGCTGTGTGCCCATTTCCAAAGCTGCCAGAGCCTGGCGTCTGTCCATTCCTCATGTGCTACCATATCCTGGTTCGTCCACTCCTCTCTCGTCCACAGGAAGTCAGTCCATCTGGGGTCTGGTTGTGTCCAGCAGCTGCTATGACATGCTTGTGGTTGGGCTCCTTGACCAGAAAGACCGCAGCAATCAGCAGAAAGCGCAGCAGCTCTGCGCGTGGGAATATGTGTCTCCCCTGAGAGCCTTTATTTCAGAGGAGGAGGCAAGTCGTCCAGGGTGGGCACCACAGACTCATGGAGCTGGTGGCAACCTGTGGAGTCTTTTCCTTGGGTCCTCTCGTTCAGCAAGTACGGGGTCCAGCATCTTACAGGACGGACACTGTGCCAGCGAACTTGCAGAACGCACACCCAGGAGGTGTTTCCTTCCTGTGGAGAAACTTCCTGCTCTTGTCCTTGGGGGTTACACTAAGAGCTGGGGGAGTGGAAAGACAGGTTTGCCTCTGAGCCCTAAATTACACACAAAACCCATGGTGATCCACGTGTGGATATGCCAAGTCAGGAAAGACAAGGCCACCAGCAGAACTTGCTGAAAGTCAGTCCACGGAGCACATTAACCAATCTGGAAAAGAAACATCTATCTGGGAAAGGCGCTGGCCCAGCGTGGAACGGAGAACAGGGGGCTCGGGGCTGGCCGGTGGCTGGCACCCACCAGTCACTCTGGGATGTGGCGCCTGCGTGTCCAGCCGAGTGGAGGAATCCCTCGTGTGAGGTGGATGCCCGGCTCTCATCCGAAGCTGCTCACTGTTCAGGCCCCCGGCTGCCCTGCCCCTAATTTGGTGCTTGCCAGGCAGCCTTCTGGCAGCATGCTGATTCTTCACGTCTGCTTTCTGAGGGAGAATTCAGTCATCATGTGGATGTGTAGTCTCCATGACACTGATTTCTCACGACAAAGGTAGAAAATGGCTTCTGGTCATGATTTCTTCCTATTCAGGGGTCCACAAAACATATACACTGATTCTTACCAGTCCGGGCAGGATGAGTCATGACGAGACAATGTCCTTGAAGTCTGTGGGGATTCGAGGCCTCATGTGTATTTCAGCCTGAGTGAGCATGTCCCCGGCACAGGGACACTTAGGGCATCCCCACCTCTTCACCTCCGAGCCCTGAGCTGTCCCAGCCACAGGGGAGCCCAGTACGTGGCCGCCTGCCCCAGAACCCAGAAGCCCCTCTCCATCCCGCCTCCCTCGAGCAGCCGCCTGCCCCAGCACCCAGAAGCCCCTCTCCATCCCGCCTCCCTCGAGCAGCTTGGGCTGCCCATAGCTGACTCCGCACCGCCTGTGTGTGATCTTCCACTTTGGGTTTACATTACGTCGGCTACTAGTTTGCATCGACCCATGGAGTGGAGAAATCCACAGGGAAAGAGTGATATTGGAGAGCCATTTTCAGTAACCTCCCATCAAGCTCTCACAGTGTGGTTTAGTTACTTGTATTAAAATTGTTGAGTTCACAGCAGCAGCAGTCATATCAGAATATAAACACAGAAACCCACCCCAGAGCCAAATGATTTGCAGGGATGAGAAGGACAGAGAGGAGAGAGCTGAGTCTGAGCACCCCACGCACAAGCCTGCACGAGTCGCCTTTGCAGGAAGCCCTGTCCACTGTCCGCTGATCTTAGAACTGTAGAGGGAACTCACTTTTCCACGAGAAGAGTCAGAAAAGCACTCTGGGGGACCACGATGTTCCCTGCACGGAGCAAACCCACCTAAGTGTGGACTCTCGGGCTCTCTGGCAGAGTTCTCTACAATACACCAGCCAAAAACCAGGTTAAGTGGTTGGTTTTTTCTTTCTTACTAGGTAATGTTCACGGAGGAGGATGTCAAGTTCTACCTGGCTGAGCTGGCCTTGGCGTTAGACCATCTCCACAGCCTGGGGATCATCTACAGAGACCTGAAGCCTGAGAAGTAAGTGAGAAAAAACGAGGGCTGACTTCCCCATGCCCGTCGGCTCCGTGTTTTTTGCTGGGCCGTGTTGGTAGCCATTGCAAGGTATTTATTTCCTAAATGGGGATGTATCAGAGAGCAGGCTGGGGATACTTGTGCTGGCAAGACCCGCTCAGGCATCAGGGCCCAGGTGCAGGTGTGGCTTTGCTGATTTGCATAGGAAACACCCAGGCCCATTCCCACCTGACGCTCATAACGTCTGAGGGAGGCCAGGCCCAGGTGCGTGTCTGTGATGCACAGGAAGCCGGGAAGCTGGAGCTGGGGAGGGGCATGGCACACCCACGACCCTGACCCACATTTCTGCCCACTCTCCTGGTGAGGCTCGTCCGGCCATTGGGGACTATCTCAAACATGGCTGCCTCCAGGCATGTTTCTCCTCCTCTCTCATCTCTTCCCTGCCATCCTCCGGATCCAGGCAGCCCTTTCACTGCTTCAGCAAGTCCAAGGAATGTGGTCACGAACCTCTACTCAGTCACCTGCTGGCCCCACCTCTAGGCAGTCAGAGCAGCTCTCCCAAGAAGTTCCCTAAAGGACAATGGCCCCAGAATCCCCAGGCCAGGCCCACTGAGATTCGTGTATCCTTGGCCATGGTGACCTGTGAGGCTGTTATTTCTAGGCTATTTTGCTAATCTATTCTAAATTTTTAAACACTGAAGTCCCTCCAAAATAATAGTGTTCCCATTTTCGTTTTGATGTTGTTTTACATTTTCTTTGCAGACCTGACATGTAACTAGGAGCAATCCAGTTAGAAAAGAAGAGATTTGCAGGATGGTATTTTAGGTCCAGTTGACCTCGCCGGTATCCCTGAGGGGGGGTAGCTGCTTGTCTCTCAGTCCTCACTGCCTCGAGGGGCCAATTCCTGCCACCCACCCAGACCAGGACCCATAGCTGCCCCTAGATGAGACACTGCCTCGCAGCCTGGTGGGGCCAACCATCCTTGTGTGCCATCAGGCAGCCCCGAGCCTGTGAGCTAAGACCAAGGGGGCCCCCGCGGTCTGGAAACGGGTCCCAGCTGCTGCTCCACATTCCTGCCCTATCATCTTCATGGAACTGAGAAGAGACAAGCCCTGCTCTGAAGCCGCTGCTGTGCCATGCGCTGTCACTGATGGGAACATCTTGGTTTACCCAGAAGCCAGGTCATGTCCCATGTCCAGCGTGTGATGTAAAATGCACTTGCCCATGTGCTTAATGCTACTTCACCACCAGCCCGTGGAATGCCACAGCTGCACACCTCAATGGAATACGTGTGTAAATACAGCTTGAGCATCCCTCATCCAAAAATCCAAACTCTGAAAAGACTTGAGCCCCAACATGATATCTCCAAGGGGAATATTCCACACATAAGTACTTAACACAAACATGGTTTCACACACAAAATTATTTAAAATATTCCGTAAATTAGCTCCAGGCGATGTGTAGAAGGTATATGTGAAACAAAAATGAATTTTCTGTTTAGACTTGTGGCCCAGCTCCAAGGTATCTTATTATATATAAGTAAATATTCCAAAATCCAAAAATTGTAAACATTTCCAATTTCAGGCACTTCAGAAAACGAATGCTCAATGTAGAGTCACGAAAGATTTTAACCTGAGTGATCCCGTCAGGAGGGCAGCCTCCTGGGAGCTGTCTCCTTCCACGATCAGGAACACAAGTCCAGATTGAGTGATCCCGTCAGAAGGGTGGCCTCCTGGCAGCTGTGTCTCCTTCCACGATCAGGAACACAAGTCCAGATTGAGTGATCCTGTCAGAAGGGTGGCCTCCTGGCAGCTGTGTCTCCTTCCACGATCAGGGACACAAGGACAGATTTCCATTTCAAAGCGGGTCTGACCTTGAACGCTGCGGTGCTCTGAGCCTTGGGCCTCCCCTTTCGCCCCTCTCTAATCGGGAGATGATGGCAGAGCCTGGCCTGTCACCTTGGGTCACAGCAAAGGTCACCCCAGAAGTGACAAGTTACCCCTTCCACTTAGTTACCCGCTAAGTGGAAGTGGAGTGTTGTGAGTCTGTGCGGACACGGCCCCTGCTTCTCTGCGGCCTGGCTGTGGTTGCCTGAGTGTTAGAAGCTCACCCCAAACGTCCACCCAGGCCGTGAGCGCCAGCTCTCATTGCTCCTGAAGGTCAGTGTGATCCTCACAGCTAAAAATAGCCGCATTTAATTGCAGACTTGAAGGAAAAGGTTGTGTTGTTCAATCAGAATTATTAGGGAGTTAATCTTCAAAGGTGCTTCATTCTGGGCAAAGATTGAATGTGCCCAAAAGTCAAAGATGAAAACATTTGCCTCATTAATTATAAATTGTCATCTTAAGTATATGCTGTAATTTTTCCTTCCCATTTCCAGAAAACAGTAGGTGTTTTTTTAACCCCATGGCAGATTTTTTTTTATTGTAGAAAAAATACACATAACATTTACAGTTTGAACGACGCTTAAGCGCCCAGCTCAGTGGCATCAAGCACATTCCCACTGCTGAGCCCCATACCCACCATCCATCTCCGGGATGGTTTCAGCTTGCGGAACTGACGCCCTGTCCCCCGGCACAGTAGTCCCCCAGCCCCGCACCCACCGTCTGCTTTCCATCTCTAAGACCTTGACTCCTCCAGGGACCATACATTTTATATTTGTAAATCGTATAATACCTGTTGTTTCGGGACAGGCTGGTTTCGTCGCTCGAGACATCCTCCAGGCTCATCGTGCTGTAGTGAGTCAGGCTTCCTTCCTTTCACAGATTTCTTTCTTTCTTTTTTTTTTTTTTTTTTTTTTTAAGTGTCTTGCTTTTACAATCATTTATTTATAATGAATAGTTTGTCATTCTCCAGTTTCATTTTCTAGCTACAGAGCTAGACCAAAAAGGACAACTTAGCAAAGGGAAAACGAATGATTGAGTAGTGAAAGTGATGAAATCCTTTCACAGATTTCTATAAAGATATCTATCACAGATTCATCCTCCAAGCCTTGCTTTTGCTTCTTTCTAGCCCCCTTTCTGTTCTCTTTAGGGCTAGGCTGGTACCTCCCAGCATCTGGAAGAATAGGATTTAATTACAGCCAAAAAAATAAATAGGGAAAGTTTGGGGCCACAGGGACATCAGGGTGTCACAGCCCACACTGACTGACTCCAGCCTGACATTCAGGGGAGAAGGGATTTAAGCCTGCTCCTAGCCCTGTACAGACCCCGCCTATAGGGAATGGAGGGTCCACCCCACAGCAGGATATCTGGGAGGAGTAATGCCAACTCTCACATCAGACACATGGCATGAGGAGGGCTTGGCGGGAACAAGACAGGGACACAGTGGCCCGCAAGGGTGCTGAGCCAGGACCAGGTCCCATCACAAGATGTACCTGCTAAAGCCTGAAGCTCCTCAATGCCATGACCCCCGCATGTGCTGGCTTCCCCTGGGATGGGTCTCGAGAGCCGTGGCAGGGCTCGGGAGGATACATGTGAGAAGAAGGGGTCTTTGGACAGCAAGGGCATCCTGAGTGCAGAAACATTCCTTCTCCAAGGCTCCCAGGCCCCTCTCTGCCTGTGGGTCACACACAGCGGTCTGGAGGGCTCCCAGACCTTCCCTGGGGGCCCGTGAAGATCTAAAGCCAGCAGTCCCCCAGGCACAAGAACACACATCTCTGTCTGGGAGGTGTTCATCTTTAGCTGGGAGCTGTGGAGAAAGGCGGGAGGGGAAAGCCCACCGCACAAGCAGCAGGTACCTCCCGGGCCAGGTCTGTCAGGGCTCCCCGAACCCCGCAGCTCCCCTCCTGAGCTCCACATGCCTGTCGGTGGGCTGGGTCTCTTTCTAAAGTGTCTGTTTCCTTTCCCTTTCTTTCAGCATCCTCCTGGATGAAGAGGGACATATTAAGATCACAGGTTTGTAAAACATGGCAGGCCCTTCGTGGCTTCACCTCAGCCCTGGTAACTTTGGGGATCGCCTCAAAGCCCAAGCCCTCTGATTTAGACCACCTTCCCTTGGCCAGATGCTTTGTCTCTAATTTGGCAGGATTTTCTGTAGCTACACACTGGTCATAGTGTCGTGCATCCTCGTAATGTCCAGAACCATCCAGCTTCCCCAGTCATGCTGTTTGCTGGGCTTTTTCAGCACTGCTGAGTCTTTAGGAGCCCCGATGCCCAGCGCCATCCTGAGGGCAGACATCTGGGGTCTCGCTGGCATGTGGCCTGCACTGCTGTCCTCACTGATGGTGTCCCTGCCTCCTCCTCACTCCCTGGACTGTGGCAGTGGCCACATGACCACCCTCCCCATTCACTTTTAAACCCTGGTAGCTGCCAGCAAGTTCAGTCAAACTGGAAATGGCTGCTCTAATCTCAGGACACCCCATTTGTACTAGTTCCCTACTGCATTTGTAACGAAATGCCAGAAACGTCGTGGCTTCAAACCACACAAAGTTATCACCTTATAGGTCATGAGGCCCCAAGTTGGAAATAAGTCTCCCAGGAATGAAATCAAGGCATTGGCAGGGCTGCCTGCCTTTCGGGGGCATCTAGGGGACATTCTCTTGCTTTGCTTCTTCCTGCTGGTAGAAACCCCCACATTCCTTGTCTGTGCCACGTCCCCCATGATGGAAGCCAGTGGGCAGCATCTTCTGAGCTCTCGGATGGTGTCCTGACCCCGTCTAACCTGAAGACCCTTGTGATGGCATTAGGCACACCCAGAAATCCAGGGTCATTCCCCATCTCCAAATCCCAGTGGCATCTGCAAAGTTCCTGTATTAGTCTGTTCTCATGCTTCTAATAAAGAGATACCCAAGGCTGGGTAGTTTATAAAGGAAAGAGGTTTAATGAACTTACAGTTCCACATGACTGAGGAGCCCTCACCATCATGGAGGAAGGCAAAGGAGGAGGAAAGGCACATCTTACATGGCGGCAGGCAAGAGAGTATGTTCAGGGGACCTCCCCTTTATAAAACCATCAGATCTCATGAGACTCATTCACTATCACGAGAACAGCACAGGAAAAGCCCACACCCAGGATTCAGTTACCTCCCACTGGGTCCCTCCCACTACACATGGGTATTTATTACAATTCAATGTGAGATTTGGGTGGGGACACAGCTAAACCATATCAGTCCCTCTGCCACGTAAGGTGGCCCATTCCCAGACTTGGGGGGGAAGGCCGTAGCCTCTCTGGGTGCTGCTGCTCTACCCACTGGCTGAGCCTGCTTCAGCTCCACTCAGCCACTCTGTCATCCCCCAGACCTACAGGCCCTGAGCCAGTGCACTCCTGTTCTTTCCAGCCCTGGGGCCACTTCCTTCAGAAGCCCTTCCTTGCTCTGTGGAACCTGGTGAACCCTGTTCTTCCGTTATAGCTCAGCCCCTGCTCCCCAGGCCTCCTCTGCTCATCTGTGCTCTCCACACCCTGGTGTTGTCAGGGCAGGCAGGTTTACCACACTCTGCCTTCCCCCTGGCTCCCCTACAGCCGAAAGCCACTTCCCAGTAGCTGTCAGCCACACACCTGCCCCTCCACCCTGGGTCCCTCTGCCCTACAGTGCCTGTGGAAGAGGGTCTGTGGGAGTTCCCATCAGTGGCTGAGCATCTGCTGTCTGGGTGTGTTTCAAGGCACTCCTGGGTATGTAGATTCATAAGGAATTGCTCATGCTTTGAGGATTTTAGCTTCAGGCACCAGTGGGCTCTGGGCACTGACGGGCTCCGGGAAGTGCTCACGTGGTCCTGCTTTCACTAAGCAGGGCTCTGCCGCACCCACCTGGAGAGGGATGGGCTCACAGAGGGACACTGATGCCTGCCTGTGTGGGGACCCCTGAACACACTCAGAGACTGAGGCAGTGTATGTGCTGTGTTTGCATGTAGATTTCGGCCTGAGTAAGGAGGCCATTGACCACGACAAGAGAGCATACTCCTTCTGTGGGACGATCGAGTACATGGCGCCCGAGGTGGTGAACCGGCGAGGACACACGCAGAGTGCCGACTGGTGGTCCTTCGGCGTGCTCATGGTGAGCCTGCCCCGGGCCCCTTCCCTGCCATGGCGGCTCTTCCCCACATGGACCCCTGTCCCCAGGTGTGCTCAGAGGTCTGGGAATGCAGGCAAAGGCAGTGCCTCAGGGTGTGGCTTGGGACATGCCACAGGTGTCCAGGCCGAGCACTTCCAAGCACCCTCCTGTCCTTCCCACGTCCCCACCATCAGCAAGTGGGGCTGGAATTCAAAGGAGAACCCTTGAGTGTGAGGAGCCTTCATGCTCTTTGGGCTTAGCATGATGATGATAATAGATGCCATGGTTTTCATATTAAAATATTTTTCTTATTTAAACACAAAATCCTTGCACTTAGTTATGAACTGAGATGTACATGGAATTGGGCATTTTTGCATGAGTATCTGGAAAGGTGAGTTGTCTCTGACACAGTCTCACAGACAGAGTGCGTAACTGAACTTGGTTTGGGCTGTTGTCTGTGTCACAGTCTCACAGACAGAGTGTGTAACTGAACTTGGTTTGGGCTGTTGTCTGTGTCACAGTCTCACAGACAGAGTGTGTGACTGAACTTGGTTTGGGCTGTTGTCTCTGTCACAGTCTCGCAGACAGAGTGTGTAACTGAACTTGGTTTGGGCTGTTGTCTCTGTCACAGTCTCGCAGACAGAGTGTGTAACTGAACTTGGTTTGGGCTGTTGTCTCTGTCACAGTCTCACAGAGTGTGTAACTGAACTTGGTTTGGGCTGTTGTCTCTGTCACAGTCTCACAGAGTGTGTAACTGACTTGGTTTGGGCTGTTGTCTGTGTCACAGTCTCACAGACAGAGTGTGTAACTGAACTTGGTTTGGACCGTTGTCTGTGTCACAGTCTCACAGACAGAGTGTGTAACTGACTTGGTTTGGGCTGTTGTCTGTGCCACAGTCTCGCAGACAGAGTGTTTAACTGAACTTGGTTTGGGCTGTTGTCTCTGTCACAGTCTCACAGACAGAGTGTGTAACTGAACTTGGTTTGGGCTGTTGTCTGTGTCACAGTCTCACAGAGTGTGTAACTGAACTTGGTTTGGGCTGTTGTCTCTGTCACAGTCTCGCAGACAGAGTGTGTAACTGAACTTGGTTTGGGCTGTTGTCTCTGTCACAGTCTCACAGAGTGTGTGACTGAACTTGGTTTGGGCTGTTGTCTGTGTCACAGTCTCGCATACAGAGTGTTTGACTGAACTTGGTTTGGGCTGTTGTCTGTGTCACAGTCTCACAGACAGAGTGTGTGACTGAACTTGGTTTGGGCTGTTGTCTGTGCCACAGTCTCACAGACAGAAGGCGTAACTGAACTTGGTTTGGGCTGTTGTCTGTGCCACAGTCTCACAGACAGAGTGTGTAACTGAACTTGGTTTGGGCTGTTGTCTCTGTCACAGTCTCGCAGACAGAGTGTGTAACTGAACTTGGTTTAGGCTGTTGTCTCTGTCACAGTCTCACAGAGTGTGTAACTGAACTTGGTTTGGGCTGTTGTCTCTGTCACAGTCTCACAGACAGAGTGTGTAACTGAACTTGGTTTGGGCTGTTGTCTCTGTCACAGTCTCACAGACAGAGTGTGTAACTGACTTGGTTTGGGCTGTTGTCTGTGTCACAGTCTCACAGACAGAGTGTGTAACTGACTTGGTTTGGGCTGTTGTCTGTGCCACAGTCTCACAGACAGAGTGTGTAACTGAACTTGGTTTGGGCTGTTGTCTCTGTCACAGTCTCACAGACAGAGTGTGTAACTGACTTGGTTTGGACCGTTGTCTGTGTCACAGTCTCACAGACAGAGTGTGTAACTGAACTTGGTTTGGGCTGTTGTCTGTGCCACAGTCTCACAGACAGAGTGTGTGACTGAACTTGGTTTGGGCTGTTGTCTCTGTCACAGTCTCGCAGACAGAGTGTGTAACTGACTTGGTTTGGACCGTTGTCTGTGTCACAGTCTCACAGACAGAGTGCGTAACTGAACTTGGTTTGGGCTGTTGTCTGTGCCACAGTCTCACAGACAGAGTGTGTAACTGAACTTGGTTTGGGCTGTTGTCTGTGTCACAGTCTCACAGACAGAGTGTGTAACTGAACTTGGTTTGGACTGTTGTCTGTGTCACAGTCTCACAGACAGAGTGTGTAACTGAACTTGGTTTGGGCTGTTGTCTCTGTCACAGTCTCACAGACAGAGTGTGTAACTGACTTGGTTTGGGCTGTTGTCTGTGTCACAGTCTCACAGACAGAGTGTGTAACTGAACTTGGTTTGGACCGTTGTCTGTGTCACAGTCTCACAGACAGAGTGTGTAACTGACTTGGTTTGGGCTGTTGTCTGTGCCACAGTCTCGCAGACAGAGTGTTTAACTGAACTTGGTTTGGGCTGTTGTCTCTGTCACAGTCTCGCAGACAGAGTGTGTAACTGAACTTGGTTTGGGCTGTTGTCTGTGTCACAGTCTCACAGAGTGTGTAACTGAACTTGGTTTGGGCTGTTGTCTCTGTCACAGTCTCGCAGACAGAGTGTGTAACTGAACTTGGTTTGGGCTGTTGTCTCTGTCACAGTCTCACAGACAGAGTGTGTGACTGAACTTGGTTTGGGCTGTTGTCTGTGTCACAGTCTCGCATACAGAGTGTTTGACTGAACTTGGTTTGGGCTGTTGTCTGTGTCACAGTCTCACAGACAGAGTGTGTGACTGAACTTGGTTTGGGCTGTTGTCTGTGCCACAGTCTCACAGACAGAAGGCGTAACTGAACTTGGTTTGGGCTGTTGTCTGTGCCACAGTCTCACAGACAGAGTGTGTAACTGAACTTGGTTTGGGCTGTTGTCTCTGTCACAGTCTCGCAGACAGAGTGTGTAACTGAACTTGGTTTGGGCTGTTGTCTCTGTCACAGTCTCACAGAGTGTGTAACTGAACTTGGTTTGGGCTGTTGTCTCTGTCACAGTCTCACAGACAGAGTGTGTAACTGAACTTGGTTTGGGCTGTTGTCTCTGTCACAGTCTCACAGACAGAGTGTGTAACTGACTTGGTTTGGGCTGTTGTCTGTGTCACAGTCTCACAGACAGAGTGTGTAACTGACTTGGTTTGGGCTGTTGTCTGTGCCACAGTCTCACAGACAGAGTGTGTAACTGAACTTGGTTTGGGCTGTTGTCTCTGTCACAGTCTCACAGACAGAGTGTGTAACTGACTTGGTTTGGACCGTTGTCTGTGTCACAGTCTCACAGACAGAGTGTGTAACTGAACTTGGTTTGGGCTGTTGTCTGTGCCACAGTCTCACAGACAGAGTGTGTGACTGAACTTGGTTTGGGCTGTTGTCTCTGTCACAGTCTCGCAGACAGAGTGTGTAACTGACTTGGTTTGGACCGTTGTCTGTGTCACAGTCTCACAGACAGAGTGCGTAACTGAACTTGGTTTGGGCTGTTGTCTGTGCCACAGTCTCACAGACAGAGTGTGTAACTGAACTTGGTTTGGGCTGTTGTCTGTGTCACAGTCTCACAGACAGAGTGTGTAACTGAACTTGGTTTGGACTGTTGTCTGTGTCACAGTCTCACAGACAGAGTGTGTAACTGAACTTGGTTTGGGCTGTTGTCTCTGTCACAGTCTCACAGACAGAGTGTGTGACTGAACTTGGTTTGGGCTGTTGTCTCTGTCACAGTCTCACAGACAGAGTGTGTGACTGAACTTGGTTTGGGCTGTTGTCTCTGTCACAGTCTCGCAGACAGAGTGTGTAACTGAACTTGGTTTGGGCTGTTGTCTCTGTCACAGTCTCGCAGACAGAGTGTGTAACTGAACTTGGTTTGGGCTGTTGTCTGTGTCACAGTCTCACAGACAGAGTGTGTGACTGAACTTGGTTTGGGCTGTTGTCTCTGTCACAGTCTCACAGACAGAGTGTGTGACTGAACTTGGTTTGGGCTGTTGTCTGTGCCACAGTCTCGCAGACAGAGTGTGTAACTGAACTTGGTTTGGGCTGTTGTCTCTGTCACAGTCTCGCAGACAGAGTGTGTAACTGAACTTGGTTTGGGCTGTTGTCTCTGTCACAGTCTCGCAGACAGAGTGTGTAACTGAACTTGGTTTGGGCTGTTGTCTCTGTCACAGTCTCGCAGACAGAGTGTGTAACTGAACTTGGTTTGGGCTGTTGTCTGTGTCACAGTCTCACAGACAGAGTGCGTAACTGAACTTGGTTTGGGCTGTTGTCTGTGTCACAGTCTCACAGACAGAGTGTGTAACTGAACTTGGTTTGGACCATTGTCTGTGTCACAATCTCGCAGACAGAGTGTGTAACTGAACTTGGTTTGGGCCGGGTCTTCTGTGACACACCAGGAATGGTGTGGGCTCCTTTCCCAGTCCTCGAAGGGTCCTCTCTCCCTCACTCTCCCACCAACCCTACCCTCCCAGCTGGGCAGGGGGCTCGTGGCCTCAGGGTGGAGCAGATGTCCAGTGAGTGCTCTGGAATCTGACATGGATGACGATGGGATAGCAGCATTTCAGGGGTATCCCACCCTCTGGCCTGTGCATCACACAGAGGAGGAAACTGAGGCCATGGGCACTTTACAAAATGGGAATAAGATTACCCCACTGGCATGTGACAGAACTATGTGCTTGCCAAACCTGGTTCCCTTCAGAATTCAGGCCACCTCTCTTCCCACCACATGCCACTCCTTGTGCCCTTGCTAGGGAACCCCAGGGCTGAGTCCTGCGGTATCGCCTGGGGAACCCCCAGCTGGTGTCCAAGGCCTCACTGGCCCTTTGCCACTTGGGTCCCTGGTCTTGACCCCAGGAGCTCACAGACCCTGGCTGTGTCTGATGTGCCCACACAGGCTGCTCACCTCTCCCTGAGGGGCAGACGTACATTAGACCATCTGGGAGAATAGTGTCCACAGCCTAACCCAGAAAGCCAATTCACAGTCAGAGATGCCTGTGTTATGCTTGTGGCTGCTCCTGCCTGTGGAATTGCCTTCCCTTCCTGGTCATTGCTGCTGGTAAAGTAAGTCACAACAGAGAGAGTCATGCAGCTAAACACGTGAGCACAGGCACGACACTGGAGAAAATGCCTGCAGGAGAGCCAGGGGCCCACGAGCTCAGCCAGGAGGACGAGGCTGCTGGTTTATTATTTACGATTACTCAGACCTTCAGTGGTTCCAGCTAAGGGGCAGGTCCTCTCCATGCGGAGACCCCCAAGCTACGTCCCCCACAGTCACTGCTGAGGCCACTCTGCTTCCCTCTCCACGTGGAGACCCCCGAGCTAAGTCCCCCACAGTCACTGCTGAGGCCACCTCTGCTTCCCTCTCCATGTGGAGACCCCCGAGCTAAGTCCCCCACAGTCACTGCTGAGGCCACCTCTGCTTCCTTCTCCATGTGGAGACCCCCGAGCTAAGTCCCCCACAGTCACTGCTGAGACCACTCTGCTTCCCTCTCTACGTGGAGACCCCCGAGCTAAGTCCCCCACAGTCACTGCTGAGACCACTCTGCTTCCCTCTCTACACGGAGACCCCCGAGCTAAGTCCCCCACAGTCACTGCTGAGACCACTCTGCTTCCCTCTCCACGTGGAGACCCCTGAGCTAAGTCCCCCACAGTCACTGCTGAGGCCACCTCTGCTTTCCTTCTACTGAAAATGTTTTTGTTTAGATATGTCAGTGAGACAGTTAGGTTGACTTTGCTGTCTTGGAGGTGATTTCTGTATAGACAGCTCCACTCCCTTCCAAATATGTCGGTTTCCTGTGTGACCCTGGCTGGTGAGTGGTGGGTGAGGGCAGGGTAACAGGCCTGCAGAGACCTCCCATGCTGGGGCAGGTTTTGCTGGGAAGTCTGACATTGCCTTTGCCAATGCTGGGCTACGGGTCCGAGCTTATAGTCTGTGGCTTCAGAAGAGATTTCAGTTCTTATACCCCCTGAGCCCTGAGAACCCCAAATTCCCCCAGAGAGCAGGGCTGGGCACACTGCACATCCGGGCTCCCTGAATGGGCTCCTGGCATCCTCCTGCCTGGGGGTCCTGTCCTGTAACTATGCGCTCACAAGTGGCCCACACAGCAGTGCTGCCGACCAGCCTTTGTGTAATGAACAAAGTCATAAAATGCTGCCACCCGGCTCTCGGCCGAACCAATATTTAAAAGCTCAAGAGTCCAGGCTGGAGTGGAGAGAAGTACCTTAGCAGAGAGAACCGCAGCCGGATAACCACACAGAAGCCAACACCAATCGGACTTAGTTCTGTGAGGTTTCTGGGGGGACAGAGGGAGGGGAGATTTGATGTTCTTCTGTTTCTTCTATTAAAGAAACAGATCATAAAACCTATCTTATCATATAAAATATATCTTTAATTTTTTTCTGGTCTTAATCACTGCAAATTTAAAAAACAAATGGAGAAGCTGAAAGAAAGAAATTAGGGGAACAGAAAAGACAAAGAAGAAAAAATCCAAAGAGGTCACGAGGAGGGGAAGAAGGGGACACGAGGAGGGGAAGAAGAAGGGGACACGACGAGGGGAAGAAGGGGACATGAGGAGGGGAAGAAGAAAGGGACACGAGGGGAAGAAGAAGGGGACACGAGGGGAAGAAGAAGGGGACACGAGGGGAAGAAGAAGGGGACACGAGGAGGAGAAGAAGGGGACACGAGGAGGGGAAGAAGGGGACACGAGGAGGGGAAGAAGGGGACATGAGGAGGGGAAGAAGAGGACATGAGGAGGGGAAGAAGGGGACATGAGGAGGGGAAGAAGGGGACACGACGAGGGGAAGAAGGGGACACGAGCAGGGGAAGAAGGGGATACGAGACCACGGAGGGCTCACCTTGCTCTGTCAGACTCCTCCCTGGTTCCCTCCTGCCCCCTGCCCTAAGACAGAAGTGCCACTCCCAGTGGCCTTTGCTGACTGGTGGGGTCGGTGGCTCTGACTGGTGGCTGTGGCTTGGGTATCTTCTTGGCACTCCTTGCTCTGGCACCTTCCATCTTCTGTCATCGTTGTCTGTCTCTGTGAGTGTCTCCTGGCACATGGAGTTTCTTTAACAACAGTCACCCTCACCTGAGATTCCCAGCACAGACAGAAGTGCATGCATCCGGCCAGGCCTCCAGGGGACCTGGGTGGGAGTGAAGACACCAGGGTGGAAGCAGAGAGGCACTCACACCCCGACCCAAGCGGAGAGGCACTCACACCCCGACCCAAGCGGAGAGGCACTCACCCCGAGACCCAAGCAGAGAGGCACTCACCCCCAGACTCAAGCAGAGAGACACCCCCAGACCTAAGCAGAGAGACACTCACCCCCAGACCCAAGCAGAGAGACACCCCCAGACCTAAGCAGAGAGGCACTCACCCCCAGACCCAAGCGGAGAGGCACTCACCCCCATACCCAAGCCAAGAGGCACTCGCCCCCAGACCCAAGCAGAGAGACACTCACCCCCAGACCCAAGCAGAGAGACACCCCCAGACCTAAGCAGAGAGGCACTCACCCCCAGACCCAAGCGGAGAGGCACTCACCCCCAGACCCAAGCAGAGAGACACCCCCAGACCCAAGCAGAGAAACACTCACCCCCAGACCCAAGCAGAGAGACACCCCCAGACCCAAGCAGAGAGGCATTCACCCCCAGACCCAGTGCCCGGTGGCCTTCACCCATCCTGGAGTCCCCATGCTCCTCATCCCTAGAGTGTGGAGAGCTTCTGAAGGAGGCCTTGCCCAGCACTGCCTGGCACGTTGGCACACCAGGAACCTCTTCCACATGCCTCCCTGCGCACCAGACATTTCTTACTGAATTGTTCACTTGTTTGCTGGGATCGTCCCACATTCAATGTCTCGTGACAGCTGGCGAAGGGGTCTGGCTCCAGATCTGCTGCGTCACTCTCAAGCCCGGGCCAGGGCTGGCTGTTGCAGGGGTGACCACAGGCTAAGGCTGCCTGAACCTCTTCACATTTGATCTCAACCAGATAATCTCCAAGCCAGACAGGAGAGACTGTATCCATTCTGTGCACAGAAATGAAAACTAAGGCTCAAAGAGCCCAAGGGTCGGGCTCAAGATCACATAATTTTCCCAGAAACACATTCTCCTTTAGTCCCGGCTGCCCACGTGGTGACCGGCCACACACAGGCAAAGGTCTTGACTGTGGTGGCCCTGTGCTTTCCACACGTCTGTGGGTGGCATCAGAAGTTATGAATTCTCATTTGCAGCTCAGAGGTTGGCCTCGGTGACCTTTCAAGTCGTATGTTACCCAAGCCTCTAAGGGGATCCATACAGAACCCTTGTGTGTGTGAGGAGCCTCGTTTTAAAAGAAGGCTTACCCTGGAGGCTGTGTGCCCAGGAAGTGGTCCTCGCGTGTGGGTGGCCATTGTCCCTGGAGATGGATGGGTGCTGGGGTCTCTTCCCAAGGAGCCGCACCCACAGGTGTCTTCCACAGACCTCGAAGGAAGGACACCTGTGCCGGTGGCGGGAAGTCAGTGTCCCTGAATAAAAGTCCGTGTCTGAAATTAGGAGCTGGTGCTTGGAGAATGTGAAAAACTGGCAGCCGCGGCATGGTGATGCTTGGAGAGTCCCCAGCCCTGCTCTATGCCGGGCTGGGCCAGTTTCTAGAAGGACATTTGGGTTGTGTTTTGCAGACATCTAAAGCATCTCTTGAGCATTCTGGTTTCATGAGTCCGCTTTATCCTTCTCCCATTTCTAACCACGGCCCGGAATGTTCTGGATGTCCCGCCTCAGGTGCTGTGTGACGTATCCTTGGATGGCACCTTCCAAGGCTGTTTTGAGACTTAGACTGTTGGCACAGGGGGTGGGGTGCAGCACAAGGAGAGGGGCAGCTCAGATTAGAGGGTGGGTGTCTGTGCGTGCAGCCACCTCCACACGTGCATGGATAAACACAGCTGTCAGAGACCCAGGCCTCCACTTCCTGCAAAGCCAGCTCTGCTGCCACTTCCAGTGATCCATCTCAGGGCAGGTCGTCCTCACCTGTTTCCAGATTAGAACGTTAGCTTGCTTTTGGTGCCCTTTCAAGAATGAGGCGATCAGCCAAGTAAACTTGAAATCGAGGCTTCTGTCACTGAGGGTCTCCCCAGAGTCTCCTCCTTCCCCTGCCCGAGCACCCCTGGCCTTCGAAAGGTGTGTCCTGCCTGTGCCCCAGGGCTGCCACTCCTTCTGGGTTCCTCAGCTGTCCCTTTAGACGAGGCTCTTCAGCCTGCGCTGTTGACGTTGGGGCCGGACACTTCCTTGTCGTGGGATGCCCTGCATGTCATATGATGTTTAACAATCTCCATGCCCCCCTTGCCGGACACCTGCCGCCCCCGGGCCCCCAGGCCTCCGGGCATGGCAGTCACAAATGCCTTCGGTCATTACGAGATGTCCCCAGGCTGGCGGCAGTGCCCCCAGTTAAGAAACCCTGCATTATGTCTGTCTGATTATCTTCCCGGAAGCATCAGGCCTGCACTCTGGGGAGCTGTGGCCGCATCTCCTCGGCCCCTCTGTGCCTGCCTGCAGTCTGGCCTTGGTGCCAATTGGAAAAGAATCCCTTGGAGTGCCCCCTCCCCTGGTACGTTTGCTTGATTGTGGGACCCCAAGACAAACGTTGGCTTCTCTCAGTTCACCCAGGAAGGCTTGGCCAGCCTCAGTGCCATTCAACACCGCAGCAGAAGTTACTGTAAATAACGTCACAAGAAATTTGTCAGTAACCTGAGTCAGTAACGCTTCAGCACTGAAAAGTTCCTTGGCAGGGAGATTCAGACGATCAAACTGAAATGCTTTCCCTTCTCCACAGAAAGGGGTGGATAAGGGGACAGGAAAGGCAGCAGAGCCCCATGGCTGGGGGAGGCCGCAAAGGCCACGCCTCACCCTTGGCATCCCCCACCATCAGCAGTGCCTTCATCACCAAGAAGCAGATATTGAATACCTGTGGGTGCTGTGCTGGGTGTTCTCTGGCTGAATGGATGGTTGGGCACCTCCTACCATGTGAACGGAGGAAGAGGAGGAGGAGAGAAAAACACAGAGCAGTGGAGGGTCCCTGATCACAAGGGAGTCATCTTCAAAAGCTAAAAAGCTTTTGAAGCTTTTTCACCAGGCTGGGTACAGTGGCTCATGTCGTAATCCCAGCACTTTGGGAGGCCCAGGTGGGTGAATCACTTGAGGTTAGGAGTTCAAGAACAGCCTGGTCAACATGGCAAAACCCAATCTCTACTGGAAAAAAAAAAACAAAAACGAAAATTAGCCAGGCACAGTGGCGTGCACCTATAGTCCCAGCTACTAGGGAGGCGGGGACAGTAGAATTGCTTGAACCCAGGAGGAGGCGGTTACAGTGAGCTGAGATTGTGACATTGCACTCCAGCCTGAGTGACAGAGCAAGACACTATCTCAAAAGAAAGGAACCAAACAAATGTGTGCAACGTACCAGTCCATCAGTAAAAAACAAATGCCATCTGGGCATTGGGACAGGGACCATTTCTGTAGCAAGGGTTGGACGGTGTGTATGGGATGACAGCTTTCTCATTTCACGTAGCCAGAAGGCTTGTCCTTGGAAATGGGATTTCATGAGTGCTATTCACAGACTCAAGAAAGAAAGAAAAGAAAAAAGCAGAATAGGAAAGGGGTTCCCTTGCTAATACAGTTGTATTTTGAGAGATTCTTCAGTGTGCTGGACCAGCTTATAAACGTTCATCCTGTTTCAGCAGGCGCACAGCTCGTCTGCCACTCAGAGCGTTCAGGCCTCTCCAATTTAATCACACTTGTGTCTTTTTCGGTCTCCTCTGGACCCCTTCCGCTCGCTTCGTATTACTGTTATATTTATTGATTACCTGCACCCTGTCTGCTCCGAGTTCCCTCACTTATTCTGTGCACAGGATGGACAGCAAATTTTAATGTGAAAGAACAGGCTTCAAACGTCAGAAATGGCAGAAAAGTGTCCATTTCTTTTAAAGTGTTGTTTTCGGAAAGCAGACTGGTAATAATAAAACCTTAAATGCATTCGTTTCTTTACACTTATAATGTCACTCCTAGAAGCCTGTTATTAGAATAAATCCAGATCTCGGGAAAACGTCTGTGCACATTTCAATATTACTCACAATAGCAGAAAATTGGGAATGCCCAAGTGTACAGCAGTAGACACACCATTAACATGTTGGCCTATCCACTATTTTTAAGTGATATTACGTAGATTTCATAATAAGCATTGAAAGTTTCATATTATTCTGTGAAAAGTTAGTATACAAAACCTGGTATGTTTTTAAAACAAAAAACAGCTTGAGAAAAGTACTATGAGGAACTAACACATGTAAATTTGGGGCGTCTTTGGGTAACGGAATTCTGCTGATTCTTCTGGTCTTTGTACTTTGCGTATCTATCAGGATTTTCAGACTGCAAAGGAGGAAGGCTGGAGGGTGAATTCTAAAAGGGCAGAGACACACGCAATAAAAATAAAGCCTAGGGAGACTTCAGAAAGACCTTGTACACACCTGCTTCCTTGTAATTCAAACTGACTTGAAAGACATGCAGGAGGATCGATCCTTGGGCACATTTCACTTAGACTCAGGGTCTTATTTTTATGAAAAGATTGGTTGCTGCTGCTGCCCTAGTTTCTTTCCTGAGAAGCAGTCAGCTGTGCACCTTGCTCCGATAAGACCATTCCAGGCCACCGCTTCCAGAGTGCGTGTAATCACCCTGCATGTGCCGGGGAAGTTGGTGCAAGAAGGAAACGCCGCTCAGAAAAGGCTGCCCTCCGTCCTGTCTTTATCTCATGCTCTGTCCTGGCAGGCATCCAGTCATAACAAAATAAGGACATACGGTGCGGCAGCTGTATCTGAGAGGTTGCTGGCGCCATACTGTCCTTATCAGAGGCTGACGGCCGTGGTCAGGTCTATCTCGTGCTGGAAGCACTCTGGCCTCCGCCCGCCCTGGCATGCACGGGTATTCACACGAGCGTTCTCCTCCTCCTCGCTCATCCCTGCCACAACACCCACCAGGGCAGGACAGGGTCCTAAACCGCATGTAAGATGTGTTCTCCCAAACTGCCCAGCCCCGCTCGGCCTCTCCTCTCGTACCTGGTGCCTGCTGGCCTGCCACAGAGTGTGATTGCCTACCATGTCAGTCTCTCACCCGTCTCACCTGCTGAAACGCAAGTCCTGCGAAGCAGCTTTAGTCACTGCTGTACCCCAAGCACGTCGACCAGGGTCTATGCTTGACTGATGGGGATTTTGAATGAGGAAATGGATATGAGTTGCAGGCTGCCCGCTATGGTGCTCTGCCGTTAAGCCGGGTACGTCTGGGTGAATGAACTCACTATGCTTTGTGTTGTTGCAGTTCGAGATGCTCACGGGGTCCCTGCCATTCCAGGGAAAGGACAGGAAGGAGACCATGGCCCTCATCCTCAAGTGAGTAGCATGGAAGCCACCCCAGAGACCTGTAAGCACCTTCTGGTATCAAGAGCTGCCGCCTCTGAACCTGTGGCGTTCTCACTACATTGCTAGGCTTACAGTGTCAAAGTATTGTCAGCAGTTTTCCAAAATGGTAGCACTCTTCCACCAGTAGCAGTGGTGCTAGGGTGCCGGACATTCTAATGACGGGGGTCAAGGGAGCAGTTGCTGCTTTGGCTTTTCCTGCTGCGTGGTTCTGAACGAACACTTCTACTATAGATCAAGTTTCCTATCGGCAAGTCACTTAGAATGTTTACTGAGTGGCTAGTTTTCAAACGTGATGACTGAAGACCTCCCAGAAGTATAGATGCAAAAAGACACAAGGCCTGTAGGGCCTTGTCCGGAGAGATGACAGGAGCAGAGATCTCCCTTCCCTCCACACCTGCCGACCCTATTCACAGAGCCCTCCTGGTTGACCTTGGCAGGTCTCAGTGTCATTTTGCCCCGTGACTGGACATAAACCATTTTCCGCTTAATTCTCATGAAGAATCATTGACCAAGCCAAGGTTTTGCTCTTGGACCACAGGAAGAAGTCTGAGCCCTGTGCCACCTTCCATAGCATCCTAAATGTGAGCAGACACTACCCGCCGACCATCACTGGCCCGGAGCAGATGGAGGGAGGGTGGGAAACAAAGCCTGGGAGCCCCTAATCAGTTCCTTCCGAAGTGAGGCCACTAGGTGGAAGAGTCATAAAGCTGTTTGTCCTTATTAGCTGCTCTGACCAACTTGCTTGCAAATGGACACGTAACTTTTATAAAATTGAGAATCACCTAAAACATGCCAGCTCGGCTTTTGTAAGCTCAGTTTCTATGTAGACGGAAGGAGAGAGGGAGTGAAGGAAGCCCCATCGTGAGGACCCTTTTGTAAAGGTGGGGAGTGACTTTATTTAATCAGCCTTCTCCTCCGTCAAGGGACCTCGAATTGCGGCAGACACTGATAGCTGCAAGTCGGGACCTTTGCAGTGATTCTCGCTGTTTGTTTGAATTTTAAGGGAGAAAAAGTTCTTTACTTTTTCTAAAGCTGCAATAATCCCCAACCACAAGTCACAGGCGTGGCCTCATGGCCTTCTGCATGGAAGGGATGGAGACTTTCTGAAGGGAGGCACCACGCTGTGTGCCAGCGTTCTCAGTATGCTCTGGGGACCCTCCCGGGCTTGCAGGTCCTGCAGGGTTTCCTTGTAACATTGCAACAGCCTCAGCACAGGGCAGGCCAGAGCCCAGCTGTCTCCTATGGAGCCAGGAAGAGACCCATCAAAATGCACAACGGTGCACTAAGGGCTTTTTTGATATGCTTGTTTGGGAAAACATGGATAATTTCCATTAACAATGTTATGTTTATGGGATTGTTATTATTTTAAGTGATTTTCTTATTAACTAATACACTTATTACTAATTAAAATATTTATTAAAATGAATTCATAAATAGCAATTATACAGATTTCTCACCTTCACTTGCTGCTGTGATAAATATCACAGCTGTAGTCCATATACACAAAAGCTCTTTGGTGTCCTCAGTAACTTTTAAAGCATAAACGGTCCTAAGGCCAACATGTTGGAGCGCAGCTCTCCAGGTGACGGCGATTGAGGTCTCTGAATGCTGACTGAGGCCCTCTTTATAGCTCGTCCTTGTTCTCCTAAAATAGATCCTAAAATAGGATTCTGTTTTTCAGAGCCAAGCTGGGGATGCCGCAGTTCCTCAGTGGGGAGGCACAGAGTTTGCTGCGAGCTCTTTTCAAACGGAACCCCTGCAACCGGCTAGGTAAGAGTCCCTGGGACACCCCACCACGGGGACGTGCAGGGTGCTGCTCCACGAGCCTGGTGGGCCACCCTCCCGCTCCGGTCCAACACCGACTGAGGTCACTGAAATCAGACCTCACCTAGAGGTTGAAATATGTCACATGCCATCTGTGCTCCAGGGACAGAGGCCCCTTCACAGCTTCTAAAACACATAGTCACTGCCAAAGTACCAGAAGCTCTTCTCTAAAAGCCACTGGTTTTATACAAAATAGTAATGTTCTTCCACCAATTTGACGTTTGAAAGTCAATGAGGGTTTATAAGCTAAGGACAGAAACATTGAAAAGCTGCTTCTAATTTAATCCCCCTTCAATTAAGAAACTTCCACATCTATGAAAATCTGGACTTATTTTAATATTAACTACTGATGGATTTTCTATGTGTGTATGTGACAATATATTGAGGGTTACTCTGTGGGCTGGGCAGGTCTTAGGGCGTGGCGGTGACCATGTTGTCTCAGTCAGATGGCACCAGGAGCGGGGGTTCCAGGTTATTTCATTACAGGAAAATGAAAGGAACACATTCAGTTATGTTTTCTAACTCTAACCTCATAGGTGGAAGACATATCAGAGGGGAAGGCGAAAGTTAAATCAGGAAATTTTCATTTTGGAAAAAACACTAGATCTTCCTCTGCTTGCGTCAACCCCAAAGAAAGACGGACACATTAACTTCTTCCCTGCATTAGCTTCCCCTGCAGGGAACTTTTGCGTTAATTTGCAATCCTTCAGCGACTAAAAGTGAAGCTAATCAAAAGTACTTTCCTACTCCACAGTAAAGTTTTCACAGTATGAGACAATTGATGTGTAACTTTGTGATCTTAGAAGAAAGGAGTTAAGGTGATTTTTTAAAAATCAACGTCAATGTTTTTAAAGTACTGCATAGTAATTGCCGTGAATCTTGTTATGAATTGTTACAGTTGTATTCACCTAACTGAACACATTTACATCCAACTTCTAGTCCAGATTTTTATCACATAAATCACTATTCCTTCCTGCAGATTGATCTTCCTAGGAATTCTTTACTTTATGTTAGAACGCCCCTTAGCTGTCTTTACGAGGCAGTTCTCCTCCATGCAAGCAGATACGTTAAATTCCATTTTATATACTTTTCAGTGATCACGGGTCATCGACAGCTTTGTCCATTCAGCCTGTTTCTGTTCTTCCACACAACGCAGTAAAGCAATTCCTCCTTGTCACTGGGAACTTGTGCGTGCTGTGCGTGGCTACCAGGAGAGCAGGTGACACAGTCAGCTGCCATGGTGCGGGTGACATCACAGGGTGTTCTGCCACGTTCTGCCTGCAGTGTCCACCGGTCACTGCAGGCCAATCCAGAAAGCCCAGGGCACGTGGGAGTTAAGAGAGTAAATCCCTGCAACATTTCAGCACCCTGGTCAAGCCATCAAAACGCTAACCGTATGTACCCTTTTGCCCAGAAGTTTTACTGCCAGAAATCTCTCCAACAGAAATAGCCATACCCACATAACAGGGATACAAATAAACAGTGTTTGCCGAAGGTCTTCCTGTTTACAAAGATCTGAAGATGAAGCAAGCGTCAATCAATAGGGAGATCATTGAATCAATTATGAAACGTCCACACCATGGCCTGGGGCTGGAGGACGGTGTCTCGGCCATGGCTCTGCACATTGTGGGCGGGTTAATTCTTGTTTTGGGAGCTAATCCGTGCACTGGGGCTGTTTACCAGCGTCCACACCGCCTCCCCATGATGATCAAACATGTCCAGACGTTGAGAAACTCCCGTTGGGAATCTCCACACTGCTGGTGGTGACATGGAAGAGCCAGAGTCTAGACTGGATTGCAGCCCACGTGGCTGGAGAGTGTAGACTCACCCTGCAGTGGCATCTGTGCCACCCATGCCACAGTGCATCCATGCCAGGGTACATAGAGACACTGATGGACCCAGTCCCTACACCAGCCACCAGGGCCCCGCACTGGTGCTGTGGAGAGGACCGTGTCCAGTGCATTGGATGAAAACTCGCCAGCAGGTCACTTCACACATTTTACCGGGCTGTCCCCACTTGAGGGTCTGAGAGGCTAGGGGACCGTCACCCAGACAGAGGCAGCTTCCTTGGAGGGGCATTCACCAGTAGTACCACAGACAAAGCCAAAGGCCCCAGCCGAGCAGCCCCAAGTCACCGAGATGCCGGTTGGGGGCGATAATGAGATGGGAGGCCCAGGAGGGAGAGGCTCAGGACCGGAGAGGACGCCTGGTCAGACAGAGGGCCCTGCTGCAGAACACACGGGGCGGTGTGCGCACTGTGCATGCATGTGCGTGTGTGTTCCTGCACGTGTGTGCATGCGTGTGCATGCATGTGTCTGCGCCCATGTATGTATGTGCTCACAGGTCTGTGTAGGGTTCGTGGCTTGAAGGAATCTGCCAAACAGTTTTTGCCACTTTGTTGTTACTGGAACCCCTCAAACCAAGAATCCTCAGGACTCCTCCTTTTCATCAGTGTTGACGGTCGCATCAGGCAGGGTCACAGCCACATTTCCAAGAGACATGTGGCTCCTAAAGCTGCCTGCGCCTCAGCCCTTCACTCACTGGCCCTGGTGCACACCCCCGATTACACAGTGACTCGGCTCAGGAAACACAGCAAGGGCTCAGCACTCACCCTCAGTGGCCAGAGTCTCGTATCCACACGAGGCCTGTCATGGGCAAATCTCACCCCCTGAAGGCAGGGTCCCCAATGGTGGGAGAAGCAGCTTAGATTGTACAAAGGGACAGCCTGGGCTGGGCCAGGCAGGAAGGGCCCGTGCCCCACCCTGTGTCCTGAAGTTGCCTTTTCACTGCAGTTTTCCCAAATCTGGGTGTGGTCTGGCCTTTTGTTTGCAGACACCCATTTGTCACTGTGTGTGTGGGGAGGTGGGGAGGTGGTGTTTCATACCCATGAGGGTGGGTTTGGAGACAGGGGCAAGCTGAGAAGTGTGTCCCTCAGCTAAGCCAAGCCATCGCGGCACCCTAGTTTGTCCAAATGCCGTGTCAAAGGCTATGATTGCCCGGTTCTGTTCTGAGTCTTCCAGGTGGTGAATTAGATGGAGTCCCTGTCATTGCTCTCTCCGTCAGCACTAACAGCAATGTGGAAGTGACCCTTCCTAGATGGAGGGGATCAGGGGCTCGCCGTCAGGGTCTTACTGCTCGGCGCAGCGGTTCTCAAGCCACTAAGAGCACGCCTGCCTTAGAATTGAGTTTGCCATGCTGTAAACTTCCACGAAATGCACAGAAACATTTTCATGCCACCTCCACTCATCTCTCAACCCTGGAGGCTGCCCACGTCTAGAGCTCTGCTCTCATTTCATCAGCCTTTTCAACGGCTGCTCTCAAGCTCTTCTTTTCCGTGACCCTGGGCTGCGCCTTTGTGTCTGTGGCTCTCCTCCAGCGTTCCCTGTGCTGCTGGGTGTAAGCATGGCCTCTGCCACACAGTCCTGGGAGGCCCCGTGGGCGGTGGGAGAGGGTGGCTGGATAGCTCCGATGTCGCCCTGCCTGGGCGGATTTCTAATGAACCAGGAGAAAAGGTCGTTCTTCGAGCCTCAGGATTCTCCCGGCACGGTGCTGTTGGTGAGGATGAGAAGGTGCCTTGGCACTGCACTAAGACAGTCATTATCTGACTTGGATCCTACAATGGTACTTAAAGCAGGTCAGACCAGAAACTTACAGAATTCACTAATGAAAAGAGGTGTATCCATAGGAATTGCTTTTAGCTGCAAGGACTAGAACCCTAAATAGTTTTAAACTTTTTATTCAATTCATTTAGTTTTCCAAATCGCAGTTTCATTTTCTCTTATTAACACGCCGCGTGGTGGCAGCTGAGTTGCAGACGTGGGCGGCTGAGCTGCTGCTGTCAGGGGCTCAGCTCTCCCTGTGGCTTTGTTTCCCGTCCTCAGTGCACCGCCTTCTCATCCTGACACTCAGTGCCTTGTGATGACAACACGGCTGCCACAGCTCCCATCTGCAGGATCACGTCCTCACTGCACGAGAAAGAAAAAAGGAACTGGATGGGGCCAGCCGCCTCTGTCCCTTTCATCATGAAAGCAAAGCTTTTCTGGAAGCCCCTGGGACTTCTCTGTGCTTCTCACTGGCCGGAACCCTGTGACAGGGCATTCGTGACACATGGCACTGTAAGGAAAGCAGGAGAACATGCATCTGTGGAGGAAGAAAATGAGGGCTGGAGGGGCAGCTTTACTGGCCAGGCAGCTGGGCCAGCCACAGTTGTTTACAGAGTGCTGAGGTCCAGGAAGGCAGAGGTCGTGTCTGGCTCTTCTTTGTGTCCAGTTCCTGGACCACACAGGGCCCCAATAAACATGCATGAACTAAAGTGGACTGAAGGAATTGCAGTTGTCCCTTAAGGTGCTCTGCAAAGCCTGTCACACTGAAGCGCCTGGAGTTTAGTCAAGCCTGACCCTTGCTGCTCCTGCTTCATTTCTATCCACTTCCCTTGTCAAGTGGTAAAACACAAAGACAGCACTGGTTTGTGGGCGTGTCATGCCTTGGTCCCTGCGGCGCCTGCTCGGGTGCAAGCGCTCTGTCTGTGGATGTGAACGTCACTGCTGTTTGTGTGCGCTCACCCATGAGTCTTGTTCACAGAGCGTTTTTCTGCTAGTGACTTCCATGATCCTGCATTCGCCTAGTGAGCCGCACCTGCCAAGCACGCACACCTGTCCTCTCCTCCCATCTTTACGACAAGGCTGTAAAATTGTGTTCATCATTTTCTGTTTGAGCAAGGCTTGTTCGGAGGTACAAGGGCTTGTCCTGGGACCCTGTGTGTATAGGAGTCGGCTCTAGTCGGCACCCGCGCAGCCAGAGGCAGAGAGCGGTGCGGCATTGGTCCTCCCTTCCTGGATGTGAGAGCACAAATGTGTTCCTTGTCCTTGGGCTTCCAGGAAGACCATGTAGGAGCTTCCCTTATTTAGTGAGGATGTGATTTATCCTTAATCTTAAAGAGGAAAAAAGGCCCTGCTCATCGAATGCTTCATTAGTATGACATTTTGGGTCTTCAAGATTTAAAATCAGCCTTTCTTAATTCTTCCCAATTCTGTAAGAAGTCAGGGCCAGTCTTTTCTTTTCCCTAGGTGTTGGAGGGCTGTCCTGCTGCTGGAAGTGGTGGATTTTGTGGTCTTGGCGTGGCAGCAGGACGTGGGAGAGCAGGACCACGGGCAGCCACGGCCCCAGGTCTATGAGCTTCTGGTCTGCGGCCAACAGTGGCATGGGGGCTGTCTGGGTTCTGCATCCTAGACTCAGCCGGGCTGTGGGCAGCTGCAGAGTCATGGGCCCATCCCTCCTTTTCTCTGGGAAATAAAGGTGGGGTGGATGGTCCCTGCAGTTCCTTCTACACCTGCAGGCCTCCCAGGTCATCTCCTACCTGATGTGGCACGAGCATGTCCTGTAAAAGCGGCCCCGTCGAACCCCCCTCTGCTCTCCGCAGTCATCAGGCTGTGAGGCTTGGGGCATCTCGTTACCTGGGTTTTCGGAATGCCTGCTTTCAAGGCAGTTGGGAAGGCACTGAGACTCCTTGTCAAAGATCAAGGCTGCACAGCCACCTTTGTTTCGAGTAGTCCCTTTTGGGAGGCAGCTAATTTAAAATGACCCCCAAATTTGCTTCACAGTGGGGTGCATGAGCATGGCTGCAAAGCACTCTGGGTTTTTCAGGAACCTGAAGTAGGGTGTGATGCCTTTCTTCCTCTCTCCTCCTTCCTCCCCTCATCTTCCCACGTTTCCAGTGCCACGAAACACACAAATTTCACTTATTGAAACTGGAGAAGCTCATGAAACCTTTCCATTTCTCTAATGTGGGTGGGCTTTCCCTCCCCCAGTGGCTAACCCTGGGGAGCCAGCCTGAGAGAAGCACAGTCCTCCTGCTTCCTCATCCTTGCCTGAAGCCTCTGCCATCACAGCCAGAGGAAGCGAGGCCTGAAGGCGTTCACCCAGTAGCTCCCTGTCACTGCTCCTGGCTCTCGTTTCTAAGACAGAAACACAAACTCTTGAAAGTTATTTCATCCTCCAGTTCCAGGGCGAGCACAGATACTGCCACCTGCCCCAGACACAGTGTTATTCACAGAATTTCCTGGGACAGTCCTCCCCCAGCGAGGGCAGCGGCATTTGAAAGGAAAGGGCGACATCTCTGCAAAATTGCTGAGGGCCCAGATCCCAAGATTCATCCTTTTATCTACCCCAATAGCTGAGGCAGAATTCCCTGCCAGAAACCAGTGACAACCCCAGGAAAATGAGAAAGAACCAAGACTTCTTGTGTACTTGTGTGTGCCTGCACAAAACAAAGATGTACACACAGTCTCCGTCTCATCAGAGAACCAAATGGAGCCCTCCACGCTCCGCCACACATAGGTTAAGACCATCAAAGAGACGTGCACACAGTCTCCGTCTCATCAGAGAACCAAAAAGAGCCCTCCATGCTGCAGAACATACTTTCAGATCTGTTGATTCCATTTCAAAGGGGACCTTGGCTTGATTCCAGAGCAATGTCAGACATCAGTCTCCTTTTTAAAAGCCACGAATTAGAGCTGAGCCTTCATGGCTTATTTATTTTTAATCTTTGCAACAACAAAGACCACTTTGAGCTTTGCAGAGTCTTAATTAAAACTTGAAAATGTTTTTCAGGAAAATTCCCTATAGCTATGCTTGTATTTCTGATAAGAGTACTTGATTTGGCCTTTTAAACTTGAAAAATGAACTATCTTTCATTCTCAACTCAATTCTCTTTTACTTTAATATAGAATGAGGGTATAATTGTTCTCTGTTCCACAGAGATTTTCCCAGAATTTCACTGTAGTTCAACTTCAGAATTTTGTAAAAGTCCTAAGTTGTTTGTTTTCATTTTGTATAGAATTTTTCTTCTGTAGAAAAATTGGACAAAATGCATCAAAGTTTAGAGAAACACTAGAAGAAAGATAATTATATAAAATTGGCCAGGTGTGGTGGCTCACAGCTGTAATCCCAGCACTTTGGGAGGCTGAGGTAGGTGGGTCAGCTGAGGTCAGGAGTTCCCGACCAGCCTGGCCAACATGGCGAAACCCCATCTCTACTAAAAATATCAAAATAAGCTAGGTGTGGTGGTGCACACCTGTAATCCCAGCACTTTGGGAGGCCCAGGCAGGCTGATCACCTGAGGTCAGGAATTCAAGTCCAGCCTGGCCAAAATGGCAAAACCCCATCTCTATGAAAAATATAAAAATTGGTTGGACATGGTGGTGGGCACCTGTAATCCCATGTACTCAGGAGGCTGAGGCAGGAGAATCGCTTAAACCAAGGAGGTGGAGATTGCAGCGAGCCGAGATCGTGCCACTGCACTCCAGCCTGAACGACAGAGCAAGACGCGCGTGTGTGTGTGTGTGTGTGTGTGTGTGTGTGTGTGTGTATGTGTGTGTGTACAATGACAATCTTAAGGAATATAAGATTGTTGCTTATCAGGTCTGAAACATCTGTTGAGGATTGAGGACTTTTCCTGAAGACCTCCCTGTCTTATGAAGGGGCTGTTTAAAGCACAGCACTTGTTGCTTTCCATGAAGGATTTCGTGCTTCCGAATCAGCCAGTGCCCATACAATGCTTCATGATATTTCATGTCCTTACTCTCCTTAAGGAGGTCTGGCCCACTTTTGCCTGTCAAGTTAGCACAGAGGCACACATTTGGCAGTCCCCGTTATGCACGGTGGGAGAAGTTTCCCTCCTTTCGGGTGAAGGGGTTTGTGTGTCCTGTCTTTTCATGAGTCAACCTGAAAAATCTCTATGAAGGTAAAGCACATGCACCTTACCCAAGTAATTCCACGTCAAATAATATATCCTTCAGATATGGTCACACAGGTGCCCAGTGAGACACGAGAAGCCGAAATCCACACCCAGGGATGGTTAACTGAATTACCATTGTCTACACAGGAGATACTACGTGAATGTTGAGGAGTGAGATCATTCGGCATGCACTAACATGGAAGGATTTGTAAGTTAAAAAAAGAAGTAAAAATAGCACATTGCAGCACAGAACGTTCAGAATGATCCTATTTGTGTTTTGGGAAGCAAGGGAGGTAAGCCGAGAATTCTGAAAACACGGCAAGCAGCTCCTGCACGGCCGCTTCTCCCTGGAGAGGCAGGGAGAAGGGGAGCTTTTCCTTCCACCTCCTTCATGGCAGTAGTTGGATTTTTTTCTGCCAATTATTTTTATGATTGAAAACACAGTTATTTAAAAGTTGTTTTAGGGAGAAAAGTTTGATTCTGGAGACTTCTGTGCAATGTGCAGCCCCACACCCCACCTTAGGCTGCTCCAAGGCAGCCAGCAGGACCACTCTGCCATCTCACCATGGCTGGGGCTGCTAACAGGACCACACCGCCACCTCGCCATGCTGGGACCACCCCTGGCAGCTAACAGGACCACACCGCCACCTCGCCATGCTGGGACCACCCCTGGCAGCTAACAGGACCACACCACCACCTCGCCGTGGCTAGGTCCTCTGCCTATCTGCCTGCTGCCCCTTTCTCGTGGCTTGGGTGGACACTGGGCAATTTCATCAGGAGCAAGTGTGAGTGGATGATGTAAGTCTGGCCCGTACCTTCCGTCACGCGTGGGCGAGGCACTGGGAACCCATGAAGCAAACGTGTAGCCCTCATGCTCATGGTCTCTCTGACAGCAAACAGCAATGCCAGCTGCAGTCGAGACATGCACAGATGCCTGCAGCCAGGGAGGAGAAACAGATGAGGCACAAAACGGATCTCAGCAGAACAGAGAGGGCCTGCCAGAAGGGGAAGAAAGAGCCACAGCGAAGGAGAAGGGAGCGCGTGGGAGAGGCTGGAGCCTGAGCGGGGCGCAGAAGCAGAGCGAGGCCAGAGCCAGGTGCCCAGACCCACCCTGCCCACCCCTTCCTGGCTGTGTGGCCCTGAGCGAATGGCTTCGCCTCTCTGTGCTTGCTTACGTATTCTACAAACGGAGTAATACCAGCACCAACGTCATGAAGTAGGTGGGAGGATGAGGAGAACAGTGCCTGATGCACAGGAAACACTGTCATGTGTCTGACGAGTAAACGTAAATAAGCAGAGAGCACTGGTTGCACAGAGGCCTGCAGCTGGGCAGGGGGTCCACCCCCAGCCTCATTGCTGCCTGCTCATCTGACCGTTTTCTTTCTCTGCCACTTGGCTGTGGGACAGAACAGAGAAACGTTATCTAATGCATGATGACCAGGGAGCCACAATTCGGAGTTTTCAGGAGAACATCATTCTGTGAGATGCATTTTAATCGGTGCTGTTAAACCCTCTGCTGAGATGGTTGCACAATGGATGGGTAAATGGAAAGCCCACTGTACCAGCCAGAAAAGCACCGAGGCCAATCGCCAGAGTCCCGAAGTCACCCGGGAAATCCACCCCGGCAAGAGCACGGAGTCGTGCCTGTCTTGCCCGGGGTCTGATCTGTTAGAGGGTAACATCTTCCTGTGAAGTGCTACCAGGAATCTCACTGGTAGCTGAAACTCCTCTTTCAAGACCAAGCTTTTATGATGGAAGTCTGTGTCGTCTCTGCCTTGTCATTCCCAAGCCCCCGAATAACATCTGGATACTTATCAGTGTGTGAGCATACGTGCAAGTGACATGCCACCTCAGGTGGCAGGCCCCGCCACCCCACCTCTGCCACTCCCTCTGAGGTGATCAGGGTGACTGCCCCACCCAGCTGAGCTGCCACAGTCACAACCCAGTCACATGCATGAGGGTTTGCTGTCACCCGCCCCTGCTTGGCCTCCCCTGGAAATGTGAATTGGAGTCAGAAAGGAGAAGTGGAGACATTGGACGTGTTTATTCATCCAAACATACACGAGAACAACAATTCGCTCTGTTCTTGCAGCAATTGAAGCGCTTTGTCCTGGAGTCAGTTTCCTTTCCTTTCTTTCTTAGAGTCTTGCTCTGTGGCCCAGGCTGAGCACAGTGGTGCAAGCATGGCTCACTTCAGCCTCAGTCGCCTGGGCTCAGCTGGGACTCCAGGCATGCACCACCACACCCAGCTAGTTTATTACTGCTTCATAGAGAAGGGGCCCTGCTATGTTGCCCAGGCTGGTCTCGAACTCCTGGACCCAAGCAGTCCTCCCACATTGGCCTCTCAACATGCTGGGATTATAGGCACGAGCCACCGTGCCTGGCCAGATGATGCACAAAACGGGTCTCAGCAGAGGGGACAGGGCCTGCTGGAAGGGGAGTTATTTTCTTTCCAGCATTATTACGTTGCTGGGAGAGGATTTTCGATGGTAAATTGGATGAATGTGACAAAGTATTGGAGTATTTGTACTTTTTCTCCCCTTGTTCTGGAAGAAGCAAATAATTTTCTAAATAACCTATGTTTTAAAAAAAAATTAAAAACCTTTAAATTTAACATCACTAAAATCATAGTTCAGTATTTGGTTTAAGTAACCAGTAAGAGAAAGATGGACTTACCTCCTCCCTAGGTATCGTGATACCATTGCTGAGAAGGTCCCAGCCCCCCGAAGCTCACACAAGCATGCAGAATGGCTCACATCTGGCCAAGAGCGCCCTTCAGCTGTGTCTGCAGTGAGTTGTCGTTAAGCTTCGAGGAGCTGTGACCCCTCCCACAGGTGTATTTCACAACCTCAGATGTCCAGGCTCAACATGAAGCAGCAGCTACAGTCAGAATTAAGTGCCAGCTTCGTCCAGGGCGGGTGCTGGATTTGGTTCCTGAGGAGTTGTAGCTGGATAGGTCTCAAAATCCCACTGGGCGGAGTCACCTTCACCTGCACAGGCAGCTGCTTTTGTGGCTGGGACGTCCCAGCGCTTCTGACTGCCATGAGCCTTATTCTTGTTCCTCTGAAACAGCCTGGGATTGAGTTCTCCCTTTGACCATCTGAGGAACTGTTGGCTGTGAGAGGCCTCGTTCTAACCTGTGCCCTCGCGTGCATTCTCAAGGTGATCGCACACCTCCACCCACCCCTGTCTAGAGCCTGTCTGGTAAGAGTTCTCAATGCCAGAGCTCTCTGCCCTGGTCCATGCTGCACGCGCTGCACAGGACCTCCGCGCCTGATTTGTAGGCTGGGAGGAGGGTCGAATGCATCTTCATCACCCCCCACCTGTCCTCTCTTGGTGCCTCCCCTAGCGTGAGTCCCAGAGCTATAGACTCTTCCTTTCTGTGGCCTCCCCCACGGAGGGCAGGACCCTGCTCTCCCTCCCGACTTCCTCGCCCTTTCCTCTTCCTCAGTAAGCTGCTGTCAGCAGGAGGCCCCTGGATTCCCAGACAATCCCATCAGTCCAGTTGATAGAGTGGTCAGTGGACAAAGCAATGAGCTAGAAGTCAGGAAATCAAAGGAAAAATGTGCCCTCTGTGTGTGCACAGTGTGGCGAGAAACACAGATGAAAACACATCTCTAATGCCCATGGACCACAGTGAAGACTGAGCTGTTCACTGGCCGCCGTTCTGTGTGTCTCTTGGGGCAGCCATGACAAAGAACCACAAAGGGGGCAGCTTGAGCAACAGAAACGTGTTATCTCACAGCCCTGGAGGCCAGAGGCCTGCGCTCAAGGCTGCAGGGCTGCTCTCCCCCACCGCTCCCAGACCCTGGGGCTTTGCTGGCAAGCTGTGGCACCTTGGCTGTGAATGCCACACCCTGGCCTCTGCCTCCGTCTCCATGTGGCCTTCTCCTCTGTGTGGGTGGGTCTGTGTCCAAATCTCCCCTTGTTCTAACGACGACAGTCATAGGAGATGAGTGACCGCCCTGCTCATGCTGGTCACCTGCAGTGACCCCTTTTCCACATACGGTCACATTGCAAGACATTAGGGATCAGGGCTTCAGCATATGAATTTGGGGAAATCACACCCCTCCCAGAGTGTCTGCATAGATGTTTATAGCTGCAAGAGATGGCATAATGGGTTTATACATGTCCACACCACTAGATGCATTTTGTTCCTCCCTTACGCTCTGTGGGTAAGAAAATGGCTCTCTGCCCATGTGAGTCGCTCAAGGCTTGTTGGCTTCTGAGTCTGAGACTAGTATTTCTCCCACCTCCACATCCCCTGAATAGAAAATGTCTTCATTCAAAAGAGTCCTAGACTAAAGCCGCCAGCCTTCGTGTGTGATTTTTTTCCTGCTAAATGCCGGCAGCAGGTGCTGGCTTACCAAGATGGATGGCACCGCCACTGACCTCCAGAGGCCGCTGGTTTGGGGCCACTGATCTATTTGAGTGGGGATGACAGAGCCGCTCTGTGAGGACGCCTGGTTTGGGTCTCAGAGGATGTGCCGGATGCTGGGCAGGGAGTGGGGATGGGGCATTCTGGGCCCAAGAAAGGTCATATGCAAAGTCGTAAAAGGGAGGAATAATTGCACACCTGAGTTACTCCTATTATTACCTCCTGAGTGATGTCCTCATGCCTGGGTGGCGAGTGAGTGGACAGGATGCAGAGCAGCTAGAGGCTGGGCCACGCTCGGGAGCATTCGGCGAGTGTGGTGGGCGTGGGCTCTGAAGGGTGTGGCCAAGGGGCACCAGTCTTCTTTCTCAGCAGTTGTTCTGGTGGTCGTGAATTAGAGAAAGACTCGGGCAGCTGTAGCAGTGTGGGGTGACCCAGTCTAAGCAGAAGCCCCACAGGCTGGGGCTGGCAGCAGGGAGTGGGCACATCCCGCAATAGAGGCCTGGGAGGGTCACACGCCTGCTCGGACTGTCTGCTTTCTTGTCTACAGGGAAAGGGTCTCCGCAGTGGAACACTTGGTGACTCTGAGTGATTTGCAAATATGGGAATTTCAAAGAGTAGAATAAGAGAAAGGTGGGAAAGGGGCTCCAGGCCAGCGTCCCTGAGCACCCTGTAAGCGAGGGCCGGGGCAGCATCACGGTGAGCTCCGGATGAGCTCTGCAGAAACAGGCTCAGCGGGATGTCAGGTCCCTCTGTGCTCAGCGCTGCTCCTGCTGAGAAGGGGAGACGCCCGCAGGTGTGGGCCATGCTTCTGCTGAACAGGCTTTGTAGGGTTAGACCCTGGAAGGTGTTTGCTGCTTCTCATTGCTTAAGTGATGCCATTTCTGATGGAAGTTTACACTGCAGCGATGTCCAGGAACAGCCGTAAACAAATCCTGGCAGCAGTGTCAGACCTGCCGGGGCTTTCAGCACCACTGTTTCATTGTTACCTCCTGACTCCCCCGGGACAAGAGGCATGGCAGTGAGTATAAAACTTCCCGAGCCTACCTCCAAATCTTCCTTTTTTCCCAAAGCTGACAGCTTTCTAGCTCATTCCAAATGAGTATCTGTAGCTTCTCCGAAAACTCACGAGATATTCTGAGACACCCAGGGGAAGTTTAAAGTGAGGGAAAGGTTAGGAAGGAATCCGATGTGCCGATGAGCAAATCGACGCCCATGCCCTGAGCAGGGGAGCTGTCTTCAGAGCACAGCCGCCGCCTGCGGCTCACGCACGGGCAGAGGGTTTCCATTGCTCTTATTTCTGTTCTCCTGTCCAGAACTGATCTCCAGATGATGTGTTTTTAATGACTTCAGACATGGTCCATTCGGGCCCTCCTCCCAGTTTCCACTGGCATTGCTGGGACTGCCTGTCGTACATCAAGCTTTGATGGTTGCTGAAGACCGGGCAGCCCCAAACCAGCTCTAGGGAGCCGATAGAGACCCATGGGCCTGGGGCCTGTCTGGAGATCTGGCTCTCGTGCGCTCAAGCCTGAGCCCCTGGCCTGTCCCTGACTCCAAACCAGCTGTATCCTGTGAGACACAAGGGACTCCCAGACAAAGGACGTCAACATGAAACGGATGAAATTTCAAATTGAAAAAAAAAAAAACTTTAAACAAATAATGTATAGATAACCTGTAAGTGATTAAGAAATTAAGAAGCAGACCTAGAATTTAAATCGGTCATGGAAGTTGCCCTGGACTGTTACAGGCTGGACATGGTTGGCCAGTAAAAAGAAACTTGTAGTGTGGGGGAAACCTGAGGAGGACCCAGTTAGCTGATACCAAATGTTCCCAGTAGCACTGGAGGCGGGTTTGTGTGACTCTGAAACAAAAACGAAAATATGGCAAAGGAGTCCCAAACCATCCAAGAATTAACCATCTCCCAGAGCTATCTGTGGACGTAAAGACACAATGGATATATTTTCGGCAGTTACCAAAACCCTGTGGGAATCAGGTACAGAGAATTTAGAAGCCCCACAATGAAATGAATGACTTAATTTGTGAAAAATATGAAGTAGAAGAACTGGATAGAATCGGTGCAATGAAAAAATAAATTGTCTGGGTACAGTGGCTTATGCCTATAATCCCCTCACTTTGGGAGACTGAGGCAGGCAGACCACTTGAGCCCAAGAGTTTGAGACCAGCCTGGACAACATGTAGAGACCCCATCTCTACAAAAAGTACAAAATATTAGCCAGGCGTAGAGGCACATGCTTGTAGTCCCAGCTTCTCAGGAGACTGAGCTGGGAGGGTCCCCTGAGCCCAGGAAATTGAGGCCACAGTGGGTCGTTATCCTGCTGTATGCACATCAGCCTGGGTGACAGAATGAGTCCTCCAAAAATAATAAAATACATCCTCTCACAGGCACTGCACTGCACTTTCAAAGTACTCATTGATGTGAGAGTTCCAGCTGGTTGCAAAATTACACCCTTAACCAGAGCACAGCAGTTGGAGACATAAGCCCAGAAAAACACATCAGGTGATGCCCCAGTCTGGAGACAGACCGCAAACCATTAGAGCAAACAGGATTGGGTGTTGTGACTACGGAGAAGTGATCCTTGACCCGTCTGTTCCCCTGAACCTTGAACGCCTATTGACCCTGCATTAAGGAACTTAGTGACAAATGGCCACGCCTCACAGGAGGTATTGCAGCCTTCTGTGCTCACAGCCTCTGTCCCTGTTCTTGTCAGGGCTTCGTGATCTCGATGAGTGACAGCAGTTCTCTAGAACCAAGAACGCCTTTAGTACGCGGCATCCACATCCCACAGCGGGTCAGCCGTGATTCCAGCATCAGCCTGATGCTTTCCGGTTCTCCCCGCCGGGGGCTCCGCTCGCCGTCATTCGTCCATTGTGTTCAGTGTAGATCAAAAGGGGGAGCAGAGTGCAAAGTCACCTGTTTTAACAAGACTAATCACCTGACTGCCCTGGGAGGGTTGACGCGAGTTTCAAGGCACTGAGTGCACATGTCCTCTCTCTCTTTCACGTTTCCCCCTGTAATTGGAATGCCTATAATTTTTTAGTCATAACCAAGGCATTATTTCCTGCCGACTCTTTTTGCTGAGGCCTCAACATATTAACATGGTGCAAGATCTTACCGCCTTGGCGGAAAGGAGGTAAAGCTAGAAATGTGTTGATTTCAGTGATCCGGGTAAGCCCAGCACATGCTAGTTACTCAGTAGTTATACCAATACCTGTATTTCCTCCACACCCCACTTTCTAAAATTCCTGCAGACTGTATTTGCAAAGGATGAATAAGAGGGAAATCCAGCGGGTACAAAATGTGAAATAGACCCTCCAAAGAAGCACAGCCCACAAGCCGCCACACCGGTGGGAGTACCGGGGCCTCTGGCTGTTTGTTCCCCCCACCGGCCTTTTGAGAGCGCTTCTGGCCAGGTGTCCAGCAGTCACCCAACCAAAGAGTTGGGGAGAGGCACACCTCAGAGGACGGTGAGCAGAAGGACTCTGCAACCTGGAGTTCTGGGCATCATCGAAGGAAGCCTGCACACAGGATGGGCGATTGGGGAGGGCTGTTTGGAGGTCACACTGTTGCTCTGGAAGTTTCGTTATAGCAGCCACTGGAGCGCCTGCAAAGGCTCGTGCAGCTGCTGTGATTGCAAAGGCCTCGGATCAGATCCCTGGGCTCAGGGTTTAGAGGAGAACAAAAGAGATGGACTGGGAAACCCAGAGGGGCCTCAGCAGAGAGCTCTCGGGAAAGACGTGTAAGAAGGTGGGGCGCCTCGGCCACGTTTCAGAGATGTGCCCCCAAAGCCCGTACCTCACAACCTCTGGTCTGGTCTCCAACAAGTTACCCCACCTGCCTCAGCCTCAGTTTCTTCATCTGTAAAATGGGAACAGCCATTCTGCATCAGATGACTGAGTTGTTCACGTGCTGTGTCTGTCCCATGAGCCCACGTCCTCACGGAAGGAGAAACTCCGAATGTGAGCCCTCCCTCTAATTCCCTGCTAGATGGGCTTTCACTCCAAGTGGGAAAGTGGGAAAATTTCCCAAATCACATGAAGCTGAGAGTGCCATTGGATGTGGACCACTTAGGATGCGGGTTCTTTCCCAGCACTGTGGCCCTGGCCGAGCATCCAAGGTCAAGGGACTGTGGCTCTGGGCCGTGACCACCTAGGGGCACTTTAAGGCCACCACAGCTCCTGAGCGTCCTCCACATCACTGCCCAGAGTGTGGATGGAGGGGCAAGAGGGGTCAGGACATGAGCGTCCTCCACATCACTGCCCAGAGTGTGGATGGAGGGGCAAGAGGGGCCAGGACATGAGCGTCCTCCACATCACTGCCCAGAGTGTGGATGGAGGGGCAAGAGGGGCCAGGACATGAGCGTCCTCCACATCACTGCCCAGAGTGTGGATGGAGGGGCAAGAGGGGTCAGGACATGAGCGTCCTCCACATCACTGCCCAGAGTGTGGATGGAGGGGCAAGAGGGGCCAGGACATGAGCGTCCTCCACATCACTGCCCAGAGTGTGGAATGGAGGGGCAAGAGGGGTCAGGACATGAGCGTCCTCCACATCACCGCCCAGAGTGTGGATGGAGGGGCAAGAGGGGCCAGGATATGCGCGTCCTCCACATCACCGCCCAGAGTGTGGATGGAGGGGCAAGAGGGGCCAGGACATGGGCGTCCTCCACATCACTGCCCAGAGTGTGGAATGGAGGGGAAGAGGGGCCAGGACATGAGCGTGCTCCACATCACTGCCCAGAGTGTGATGGAGGGGCAAGAGGGGCCAGGACATGAGCGTGCTCCACATCACTGCCCAGAGTGTGGAATGGAGGGGCAAGAGGGGCCAGGACATGAGCGTCCTCCACATCACCGCCCAGAGTGTGGATGGAGGGGCAAGAGGGGCCAGGACATGAGCGTCCTCCACATCACTGCCCAGAGTGTGATGGAGGGGCAAGAGGGGCCAGGACATGAGCGTCCTCCACATCACCGCCCAGAGTGTGGATGGAGGGGCAAGAGGGGCCAGGACATGAGCGTCCTCCACATCACTGCCCAGAGTGTGATGGAGGGGCAAAGGGGCCAGGACACAGGCCAGTCCAACCCATGATGGCACCATCTCCTGTGACTCCCGGTGACCTGTGCCACCCAGCCCAACGTCACAGCCAGAGAGGCTAGGCCGTGCCTGTGCTGACCACAGCATCCCCAGCAGCCCCGCTCTGCCCTTCACTCCAGGAGTGTGAGCTGGGCTCTGCAAAGGGGCAGGCGTGGCACGGGGAGGCTTTGATTTGGAGCAGAACCATTAGGAGTTGGCAGCAGAGAGTAACGCAGCTTGTAGGACAGAGGAGCTGGGCCCCAGGGATCAGACCCTCCCCAGACCGAGACCTGGAGCTGGCAGGAATGCCCAGGAATTCCCCAGCCACTGCAGCTGCTGCCCCTTCCAGCCAAGCCCACCTATTCTTGGACTCGCAACCTGGGAGAATGGGCTCCTCTGCAGCTGTCACATCCTGGAGAAAACAGAGTCCTAGAGCTTTAGGGCCTTTTGTTTGTGATTAACAGACTTTATGTTCAGAACAGTTTCAGGTATACAGAAAAACTGAATAGAAACTGTAGCATGTGTCCCTGGACCCCTCACTCCCAGTCCCACAGTCTCCCCGAGCAGCAGTGTCTGCACCAGTGGGCACATTTGCTGCCGTCAGTGAGCGAAGGTCCTAAGGCCTTGTCCACCCTGCACTCATTCTGGGACAGTCGTGTTTTCAGGCAGATGAGTAGACAGCATCCACCGTTAGAGATCCTGCAGAATCGTTTCACTGTCTGAACGGGCTCTGCCCTCTCATCCCTCCCTCCTTTCTGCCCCAGGGCCTCAGGATTGTAATATAAGCAACAAAGTAAGGCTAGAGGTTAGGTAGAAATAACAGACACAGCAGAGATCTTTGTAAGCAGCCTCCACGTCAAAGCAGTCACCTGTCGGAGCAGGCTCGGGGTGGCCAGATGTGAGCAAGCGGCTGCGCTCCGATCCTCTGGGACTCAGTCCTGTCTTCATTTCCTGGAATTCCTCCCTCCCCGGTTAATCCCTGAGGCATCTTTGCCAGGATCTCTGCTCTGCTCCTTCCCCTCCAGCCTCCTGGGAGGACCACACGCTGCTCCCACTCACAGGCACCTCAAGCTCCTGGGTGCGACAGTGGGGTGCCAGGCGGCCCTCACATGCAGAACGCAGGGCCTGGCTGGCCTGTTCCGCGCCTCTCTCTACCACCTCTTTCGCCCACCCCAACCCCAGGCCGCCTCTGCCTCACAAGCCCTCGGGGCTGAGTGGTGGTTTCTGTGCTGGGGCCATCAGCAGGTGTGCAGGTGCCCTGGGCAGGGTGAGCAGCCTCTGGGCCACTTCCCACACCTGCCTCTGCACGCCCCCACCCGCTGCAGTGCTGTATTGGAAACTGTCAGGGAGCCCCGGCTTGGATTGCTCTGATGATCTTCTCTGTGTTGTTGTGACAGGTGCTGGCATTGACGGAGTGGAGGAAATTAAGCGCCATCCCTTCTTTGTGACCATAGACTGGAATGTAAGTTGCATGCCGCAGTTCCCGCCTGCACACGTGTGACAGGGAGGGAGTGAAGGGAACACAGTGGCTCGGTGCAAAAGGTCCTCAGTGTCCAGGTCACAAGTAGGTTGGAGGTGAATGCAGAGAAGCCACCTGCAGGCAGGAAGCTCCCAGGACCCCACTGAGTGGACTGGCAACTTGGGAGGCACAGACGGCTGAGTGCCCCTCCCTCCAGCTGGAGGCCTGACATCCCCTCAGCTCTCCTCCTCCTACTCTCCTTTGTGGCGTCATGTCTGTCCTGCCTGCACCCACTCCCGTGCCTCCCTGACAATCATTCCTGATTGCTCCGGGAGTGATTGTCTTCTGACCCCGAGGGCTGAGCAGACAAAAGTTCGATGCTGCTCAGCCAGGACCCTTACTGCTAGGGCTGTGGGCAAGCCCAGATTTGGTGCTGCATTTCCCACTGTTACTCAGACTGACGCTACATGTAAGTCACATAAAAGAAAAAAAAAATGACAGCAACAGAACAGTGCCCGGTTGTTAGAATAAACTGGAGCTCTGTCAGTGGAGGTACTAGGAAAGCCGTTTCCAGTTCTCTGAGCCAGGCTGGACATTGTCCAAAAAGATCTTGTATCTCACTTTTCACCAAGCTGCAAGTGTCAGTGGCCTATTTCTGCCAAGGCGCCAACTCCGAATGGTGAAGCAGCCAGCGTCTGACGCATCCTCCATGCAGGGAGTCATCCTGCTAAAACGTGGAGGCTGTTCTTTCCCTCTGAGGAAGGCAATAAATTCATATCAGTTGCTTTTAGTCTTTTCCTTTGGGTTAACACAAATACAAATATGTTGGGATTTTCTTTCTCTGATAACACATTAACCTCAAAGGATTTTAAGGAATATTTTTTAAGATTTAAGGGCCCTCTACAGTATAGAGTTTATTACCTGTTTTACCTGTCTTCTTTACATCCTCATGGAGTCTGGGGCCTCCACACATTGCATTAAGTGATAGCCCCGTGTCTGACGGGCAGACCCCCCGTGCAGCCCCAGCCCTCACCTCTGGGAATATGTAATAGCAGTGCCAGAGAAAACCAGCTCTCCTCTTCCTTCAGCCTGAGCCCCAGCAAAGCACTCAAACTGGGAAAGAGTGAGAATTTATAAAAACCTGGTATTACAGTTCTGATAAAAGAACTTTTGTAAGATGAGACTTCTTTTCAAAAGTAAGATTAGAGAGAAGCGTATAAAGTTTTAGGACATCTGTGCCTCCCAACCGGGATCTCCAAGACATAAAAACCGAGGTCTCCCTTTGGAGTCTCTTATTTCGCTTCCCTGAAAATTTCAGCTTTTCAGAAGCTCAGGCTGTGCTCATCTCACAGACGGGCACCTAAAGTCACTGTTAGTCGACCCGGCGTTGGAACATATTTTCCATGGAGACTTCGCCTTACATGGTGATTAGATCTCAGACAGGCCTGTTTCATGGACAGTGGACCTGGGCGTTAGCCTGTGGGCAATGAGCACAGTACGTGGCTGGAAGCTGGACGCCAGCCCCTCAGGGTTTCACAGCATCCCCTCCCCCGCCCGCCAGTGGTCAAGGTGGGACCACACAGCTCCTCCCCGCAGGATCTGCTTCTCCATTTATCCAGCCCTTCCTGCTGGGCATCCCCGTCTCAGGCACTTTCCAGGGCTGGGGATAGAGCTGTGGATGGAACAAAGTCCTGCTCCTGTGGGGCTTGTGATGACGCGGGAGAGGAAGGCGGTGGACAGATGGGTCGGCACGTGTCACAGGAGGATGCCGTGCTGCCAAGGAGGATGCAGCTGGGGACAGGTGGAGAAGTAGACAGCCACGCCTCACCTGTCCCATCCCCACAGAGCCTCCTTCCCAGCCTCCATGGAACAGGTTCACCCCCAGCACTGGCTCCAGCTCATCTAGCTTCCTGGACGCCTCCTGCCCAAGTCCCCCAAGGCTCACTGGTCTCCTTCCAGTCTTTGTTCAGCATCATAAGACCTGTCCTGTGGCCCTTTCAAACTACAGCTCCTCCTCCAGTGCCCTGACCCCTGGCCTTGCTCTATTTCCTTATCCCTTATCACTTTCTGACTGACCTCTTAATACCGTGTGCTTCTGATGTTTGTGATTATTTTCTGTCCCTGACACTAGAATATAAGCTGCAAGATCAGAAAGCTGTGGCTTAGAGGTGTATCCCACACCTCTAGAACAGAGCCTGGCTCAAAGGAAGTACTTGATGAATACCTAGTGAGTGACTGAGTGACTGAGTGAGTAAGTGAGTGAATGAATAAGTGAGGGAGGGAGTGAATGAGTGAGTCAGTGAATGAGTGAACAAATGAGGGAATAAGTAAACGAGTGAGTGAATGGGAGTTAGTGGATGAGTGAGTGAGTGAATGAGTGAGGGAGTTAGTGAATGAGCAAATGAATGAGTGAATGAGTCAGTGAATAAGTAAGTGAATGAATGACTGAGTCAGAGAATCTGAGTGAATCAATGAACGAATGAGTGAGACTCTCAGGACGGAAGTCATAGCTGTGGAGGGAGATTCACCCCCTCCATTTCTTGCTCTCACACCCTAGTCCTTCATCCAAAGACCACGTCTGGGAGAATGGAGAGGCAGGACTGCTGGGCTGGGAGGGGTGCTTCGGTGGGTAGGGCAGCAGCCTGGGATGGGAGACCCTGAGGGCTGTAGCTGGGGGGAGAGGGAAGTCCCTCCACACCGACCTCCAGGTGACACAGTTCAACACGGAGGACTCAGCCAAGAGTGGAGCCACTTGCAAGTCTGCATGGCCCAGAAGGGCTACGAACTTGCTAAGACCACCTTGGGAGATGCCTGGAATTTTAACACTGCGATGGATCTGGAAAACTGTACAAAATCAGATTGATGTCCATTCCAGAATGCTGAGGGCCAGCGAGCTCTGAGCAGAAGCCGCCTTCTTCCTTCTCTCCACCGCACCTACGCTCAGGGTGCTCCAGTCTCTCTGTGGTTTGAGAGCAAACACAGCCCAAGAAGGTGGCATTTCTGCATCATTTCAAGGTGACGAGACCGGAACCAGGGCTGGGAAGTTCCTTTTGTTGCTCTTAGCACTTGCTTTGCTTTGGCTTTGGCCTTGTTTTGTTTTGAGAGAGATCCTCACGGCTGACGAGAACCAGGGTGCTTGCTTCATGTCTGCACTTGCCAGAGGAGGGCCGGCGGCAGTGCGGGAGGAATGGCGGGCCCTTGTTCTGTTCAGAGCTCCGAACCCACAGGCCCGTGAGTGGCAGAGGAGCTCAGAAATACCGCTTTTGCATTAATTCATGCGTTTGATAAATAACGCTTGGTGCTCTCCCTGGTCGTGCATGAGCAAAGTGTCCATGTCCATGACTTAACAATGGGAAGGCAGAGCTCTGCTCTCCAGCTGCTCACAGACTGAGGAGTCTTCTGCCCATAACGCCATTGGCCACCTATGGAAGAGGTGCGTGCACAGTGAAAGTGGCCAGCAGAAAGAGAGAAAAATGATGCCTGAAGGGCGAGTGGAATTAACCAGCAGAGGAGCAGACGGAGGAGAAGGATGCCCCCAGCAAAGATGCATGGCATGAAACACCGTGCTCAGGACCACGGTGGTCTTAGGAGCTGTCAGGATCCTGCTAGGACCAGTCCAGTGGTCCCCTCATCTCAGCCGATCCTCCCTCATGAGTCAGGTTTGCCCGCATGTTCTCCTGTGTCTGTGGTCCCAGCAGCGGCCCATTTGTCTTCCTGGCTAACCTCAAACCCCAGTGACGCATCCAGGCAAGCCATCGAGCCATTCTTCAGAAAGCAGCGGCTAAAATGCAAGGTGTTGAAAGGTATTTATTGAAGAGGTAATTTTACTCCGTGATATCTTTGTCCAGATGTGCCCATTCTGTTTTTCAGCAGCTCAGATAACTGAAAACCACAGTTCAGCCACATTTGCAAGAACTGTTAACACCAAAAGGCGCTCCCTCTGCAACACAGACCCTCTGTAACAACGGAGGAGAAGACATTTCTCGACCACTAGACTTCTACCTGGGTATTTCTCAAGGGCTTGCCTCGGGATCCTACCGGGAAAATAGGATATTTGTTTTGCTTTTTGCTTCTGTCTGTGACCCGATACTGCCAGCAGAGTTTTTTTTTTTTTTAGGTAAACACCTGTCATCCCACTGCTGTCCCCAGGGTCTTCGGTGGCCTGTGGAGCAGGATCCATCTGCTGACAGCACGTGTGGGGCCGGTGGAGGTGTGGACTCTGCCCAGCATGTCCTTCGCTGCCTTTTAACTCAGCTTCAGAGAGGAGCAAGTGAGCGTCTGCACAGGAGGCGATTCCTCTGAGGGCTGGCTCTGTGCGACCAGCTAAGTGAGAAGCTACGAGTTAATGATAGACTAAAAACCGCTGCAGAGGATACGGTAGAGTCCAGCAGATAAAGGCTGCGTCGGCTTTTCCCCCGTGGCTAAAGCATGCTGAGAACACAGAATTAGCGCTAACCACAAATAGGCTTTGTAAAAGTTAATCACTGCAGACGGCACAAGCCAGTCTGAGGACGGCTCCCAGCCCAGCCTGACGCCCCTCGCAGGGGAACCCAGAGGACTGCAATTATTTTAACAGGCAGAGAAAGATAATGCGGGAGACACACTGTCAGTCACTGGGAAGAGGGACATCTCTTTCTAGAACTCTCTTCAGGGCCTAGACCCTTAGGATTGCGTTGACACTTTTTTTTTTCCTTGAGATGGAGTCTCTCTCTCCCACCCAGGCCGGAGTGCAGTGCCTCAATCTCGGCTCACTACAACCTCTGCTTCCCGGGTTCAAGCAACTCTTCTGCTGCCTCAGCCTCCCAAGTAGCTGGGACTATAGCACACGCCACCACGCCTGGCGAATTTTGGTATTTTTAGTAGAGATGGGGTTTCACCATACTGGCCTGCTCTGGAACTCCTGACCTCATGGTCTGCCCGCCTCAGTCTCCCAAAGTGCTGGGATTACAGGCTTGACTCACCGCACCCGGCCGTATTGACGCTTATTATGACTTATTCGTTATTAAGTATCAGTACTAGTAGCTCATGTTTGTGTTCTTTGTACATTTTGAAACCCTTCTGAGTACTTCATTAGCTGTTATTCTGTGAGATGGAAGAGGCTTGTAGAGGAAACTGAGGCACGGGACAATGAGAAGTGTGCCCAAGTTTGCTCAGTGATCTGGCAGCATGTGGGGTGTGCCCTGAACTTGGCTGTTGTGTGTCCTGGCAGGAGCAGAGGGTGGGTTCCGGGTCTTCAGGCCACTCTGGTCTTCTTACCCACAAGCAGAGCATTTGCACTGTGGCACAGAGGGAGGAGTGGGGGTGTGGGAGCTGCAGGCTGCAGGTCAGGGCCTCACACACAGGGTTCCTCAGGCAGCTGTTGCTGCCACTGCCAGTAGCGAGATTTCCCTCCTTTTACCTGTGTCATATACACTGGAGGCGCTCTCCCTGCAGGGGACCCAGCAAGGACTCTGTGCAATCAATCATCACCCTTTGGTTTCTCAGCTTTTCAGTCCGGGTGCTTATTCTGTTGGACCCACTTACAGCCGGGTAAACTGCAGGCACAGTCCCGCTCCCTGAGCCACTGACCCGTCACACCCATCGGGATGCTTTGAAAATCGTTGAGATTCTTCCTGTGGCGCTTTCCATCCTGTCTCCTCTCTGGTCTGCATGGTCTTGTGTTACTATTTCAGGAATGATGTGTAAATGTGTCTCTTGCTTTATTGGAGCATATTAATTCCACAATGCCTGAAGCCAGACTGTCTGCAGAAGGCAGATGCTGGGGCCTGAGACCCAGACTGCATCCGTTTCCCGTGCCACTGCCCAGTCCCCGTTTTCGCGTTGCTGTCTCCATCCTCTTCTCACCTATCTGAAGGTCTTTAGTAGAAACAGAATCCTGACAGACCTGCTCCGGGCTCCTCAGGCGCACGTGTATCATGTGAAATGTGTTTCAGCACTGCCGCCATGCTCTGTCATTCTGATATCCTGGGACAAAGGAGATGCTTTTAAACGTGCCTGGCGAATGTGATCATGAGCCTGCATTTTCTCTCTGTGGGTTTTGGTATGAATTGTCCCAGAGTCTCGGAGAGGAGGGATTCAGGGCAGAATTGCTACTGTCTGTCCCGTCAAGCTCAAAATGCCAGGCGAGATGCGGCTGCCATTTCCCTCTCAACACAGCCCTGCTTACAGTGGCTCCATACCCAGCACGAGGCTGCGTGACTTCTCCCCCAAAACCTCAAGCCCAGTCCTAGGTTTGCATACGGAAAGGAAAAGCGTGCATAGTAGTAACACACATTAGCACCTTCCACATGTGTCTGCAGCAGCAGGAAGACACTGACCGGCCTTTAAGATTGCAGCAAGCATTGAGGAAACTGTCCACAGGGCCAGAGTGACCGGCTCCAGGTAGCCCCCGGGGGGCCCACGAAGAACCTCACTCCCTGGCCCAGACCACAGTGAAAATGCAGCATCCTCCGGCAGGTGGGGCGTCGTGGTCTGCAGGATGAAATCAGCAGGCAGCTCGGGGCGGACTGTTGCCTGAAGGCTCCTGCGCACGGAAGGAAGGCCCTGGCCCTCGGCTAGCAACTCTCCGCTCTAACGCGCATGCCTCCCTCTGGCCGTGTTGCGGTCTGTGAGCTGAAAGCCTGGGCTCACCCCTGAGGGGTGGAGAGCACAGGAAAGCAGAGGCAGGCTTGTTCCTGCGCCGTGCGAGTAGGAGCTTTTTGCGTGGAACACGCACGCTGCGGAACCACCTGGGCTCAGAACCTCCTCACTGGGCATCCTGGGTGACTCCCAGCACTGGGCGAGGCACAGATGGGGCAGATCACAGGGGAAGTCTGAGCCCAGCCACCAGGCGAAGCGTCCTGGGATGTAGGGAACTGGTACCTGACTTAGCAGCAGATACTTCGTATGAAAGGAACGGCGATGCCCTCAGCCCAGAGGATGTTATAGCAGTGCCAGTGCTGGGCTGTGAATCTGACTCAGAAGGCAGGAAGGTGACAGCCTCTGGGCCTGCGCCTCTCAAGTCAGGGTGGCCAGAGAGAGAGCCTGTGCTTTCTTGGACAGCTTGTGCGAAGCAAGGCTGGGGCACCTGCCCCTCGGTTGATGAGGAGGGCGAAGGATGTGGTTTGCAGGAAGCCAGGCAGAGCCCGCAGCCTTGCCACACGGGGGTTCCATGGGGAGGGGAAGGGGTTCCAAGGACAGTAGCCAGTTGCCTCGACATCCAGTCCTTCTTGAAGAATCAGATTGATGTTACATTTTCGAAGGTTGGAGCAGAAACAAGGCAGGAAGGGAGGTGGGAGAGAAGGAAGCAGGAAGGGAGGGTCTCCCACCTTCAGCCCTGGTGGTGCCTGGGCAATGCTGTGCAGGGGGCTGTTCCGGGTGGGTGGGTTCCGTACACCCAGCCTCCACCCCCTGGGAGCCTGCAGCGGTCACACAGGTGTGGCAGTCAGCAGTGTCTGCGGGCACCGCCATAAGTCCCAGTGGAGGCAAAACCCCTCCGTAGAGAAGCACCGGACAGCAGGCTCTGGAGACGGTTTTATCAGAGGCTGTGGCGGGGCGGGGGCAGGGGCAGGGGTCCCAGGGCAAAGGAGGAAGAGCTGGCACAGAGGAGAGGAGCTGGACGGGCCATGTGGGCCCTCGCTTTCCAGAGGCAAAGATTTCACTCTAGAATTAATAAGTGAGAACTAGTTATTTATTTTGTTTTGTTTCTAATGGAAATCTCTTGTGCAAATAAATTCCTCCTCATAATAAAAGTAGGAGGTCTGGCTCTGTGCTGGACTCGCTCTCTCTTTCCATCTCTCTCCCTCCCTCTTTGTTACCCCTCCTTCTCTCCCCCTCCCCCCCTTCTCTGCATCTCTTTCTCCCCCTCCATCTCTCTCTCTCTGTCTCTCCTTCCCTCCCTCCCTCCCTCCCTCCCTTGCTCTCACACAGAGGGAGGGTATGATTTTTACTCCAGCAGGATTCTTTTTTTTTTTTTTTTTTTTGAGACGGAGTTTCGCTCTTGTTACCCAGGCTGGAGTGCAATGGCGCGATCTCTGCTCACCACAACCTCCGCCTCCTGGGTTCAGGCAATTCTCCTGCCTCAGCCTCCTAAGTAGCTGGGATTACAGGCACGCGCCACCATGCCCAGCTAATTTTTTGTATTTTTAGTAGAGACGGGGTTTCACCATGTTGACCAGGATGGTCTCGATCTCTTGACCTCATGATCCACCCGCCTTGGCCTCCCAAAGTGCTGGGATTACAGGCTTGAGCCACCGCGCCCGGCCCCCAGCAGGATTCTTAGTAGCCCGGCTCCCAGGACTTGCTGGGTGGGGAACGGGCTGCAGTGGCCTGTCCGTGGCACCTGATGGCCTGGGCTTCTCATCTGGTCTCCTTGGCTCAGGAGACATTCTCGGGCAAATGCATGCGTCCGGGGAGTTTATTCCCACCTGGCCTGTGCCTCGCTGCAGAAAGCAGCATCCTTTCATTTCTGAAAATGGCTTGAAGAGTAACTGAATGCCTAATGAACACTGTGCACCCAGGGCACCAAATAATTTGGGGCTGAATTCAACCCTGTTTCTCCTCTGATGGCTCCATGTGCATGCCTTGAGCTCCTGTACCTCAGGCCATGGCTCCTGCTCCTAATAACCCCCCGTGGGAGCTTGGGGGCATCAGTCCACACCCAGCCCCCCTGCAGTAGCTGTGAGCCCTGGTTTCCAGCCTGGGCTCTGACCCAGGTGCTCCCGGATAAACAGCCCCAGGTGGGACCCAGATGTCAAACACCCTCCTCCCTCCTCCCCCTTCCCATCCGCCCTCGTCTGAAAAGGTGTTGAAATCTGCTTTCCGGTGTCCTTGAGAGATGTAGAGCGGGCTTCAGCTGCAGCCGCTGCATCTGTTTTCCAGAGCTGCACGGCCATGGGGGTCCCTGACTCCAGAGCTGAGCTCCAGATGGTCACACGCAAGTGCCCAAGAGAGGGCTCCAGGCTCGAAGTTTTCAGCCAACACCATGGGGGCCCCACCAGGCAGGATTAAGGAAACCCCATGCTCAGTAGGGGCAGCAAGACCCAGCCCTGCCCTGCCCTGCTGCTGCCTACCAACTGTCAGACTGGCCCTCAGCGCGTTGATGTGGCCCATGCCTCTGTCACCAGGGTGATTTGACTAAACCCAGCGTCCTCCACCGAATCTGCCCAGCAGGCCTCAGCCCTCCCTCTCTACACTTCTCTCCACACTGTGCTCTTCAGCTCCCTCTGTCTAACCACCACCTGCGGCATCACCCGCCCGAGGATCACGCCAGGTTCCAGATGCCTGTGCCTTGTTCCCTTACGTTCAATTATCCCAGCAGAGCGTGTCGTTGCCCCAGAGGACCAAAAACCACTCATCTCAGCTTTGGAAGCATCGTCAGGCAGGCAGCTCTGAGACCGGAGCACAGAGGGCTGTGCACTTTCTGTGCCTTCTGTCCAAGGTCCTGTCCAGGAAATAAGTTCAAGCCCAGAGGGGGCCATGGGAAGAGCTGGGTCTCTGCAGATGCAGGCATCCTCCCGTAGAGGAGCCTGGGTGCTCTATATTGACACCGAAGGCAGGTTCCTGGCAGAGGTGCCATGGCCCCCAGAGCACAGACCCTGAGACAGGTGGTAAGACAGCGCCCTGGGCTGGCTCTGAGGCGGCAGTTTTTGCAGTGTCTCACAGAGCTGAAGGGCCATGGTTAGGGTTAGGGTTAGGTGCCCCAGAGTCCCAGGGCAGGGAGGAGAGAGCCCCACGGCTGCAGTGGGGGCAGGTGGTGGCCCTCCTGTATGATTTTACTTGGAAAAAAGATTCTACTACCAAAAAGAAGCTTGAAAACTATTGCCCTAAAATGAAAAACACTTAGCATGTCCCCAAACCTTTATACGTCAAACTATGCCTTTTATATATATCTGTCTATAATATGTAGTTCTTACATGTGCCATATGATCACTAATACCACACATATTAATATATTTTTATATGTCATCTATATTTGAGAATATGTAGAAATCCCTTGTAATCCACGAGACCAACGCAGTCTGTGTTAAGAATGCTGGTCTCAAACTCCTGACCTTGTGATCCGCCCGTCCCTCCCCGCAGCAGGTTCCTGCATCCCCAGTGTTCTGCAGCGATCTCTGTGCATCCTCAGTGCCCTTTCTTGCTTTCCTTGTGTTAATAGAAGCTGTACCGGAAGGAGATCAAGCCACCATTCAAACCAGCAGTGGGCCGGCCTGAGGACACTTTCCACTTTGACCCTGAGTTCACAGCACGGACGCCCACAGGTGTGTGCCACAGCGGTTCCCTCTATTGGTGGCTTCCCCCACCCGACCCCGTAGGGACAGATATCTAGGCACGGGGGATTCCCATGCTTAAGCATCCTTGTGATGGAAAGTAACTGTCTGGTCTGTTTGGGGTTTTTGTTAGTAGTTTTCTCTGCTCAGTGATAAAGGTTTAAGTGATAGCCCCAATTGTCTGTTGTTCCCTCCGTAACCTCCACCCTGGAAATGCTGAAGGTGTCCTGTGGATTCTCGTATTCCAAGTCGCTGGTCTAGTTACTTTCTGTGTCAGAGAGACACAGAGCAAGAGCAAGAAAAGAAGCTGGAGACAATTAAAATCCCTCTTTTAATTAATTAATTTTTTACTTAATTGAAGTGCATTTACGGAGAGGGAAGGTTGTCAGTTATGTCTGTAGATTTGTCAGCTGTGTATATTATTCATGGCAAAAAGAAACCCATTTGAAAGGCTGTATCGGCTACTAAATGGCATAGCAAGTGGATGTCTACATTTGGTCTCCTGGTGTGTCTGAAATTACTCTTGGGGTCCAGCAAGTTTCATCAGAACTGGTCAGCTCCCTTTAGAAGTTATATTTTTTGGATATCAGTGGATTAAAGTTTGCTTTTTTATATATGGTAATTGTCCTGGTCTGATAGGGCTGTCATAATGAAATACCACAGACTGGCTGGTTTAAACAACAGTCATTTATTTTCTCACAGTCTGGAAGTCCAAGTCCAAAGTACTGACAGGGTTGGTTCCTGTGAGGGCTCTGGCCTTGACCTACAGACAGCTGCCTTCTTGCTGTGTCCCCACATGGCCTTTCTTCTGTATATGCAAAGACAGCAAGATTGAGCTGGGCTGGGTGCAGTGGCTCATGCCTGTAATCCCAGCATTTTGTGAGGCCAAGGTGGGCAGATCACAAGGTCAGGAGTTTGAGACCAGCCTAGCCAACATGGTGAAAACCCATCTCTACTAAAGCAAAAAAATATTAGCCAGGTGTGGTGGCGGGCACCTATAATCCCAGTTACTCAGGAGGCTGAGGCAGGAGAATTGCATGAACCCAAGAGGTGGAGGTTACAGTGAGCCGAGATCGTGCCACTGCAGTCCAGCATGGGTGAACAGAGCAAGATTCTGCCTCAGTCAATCGATCAGTCAATAGAAAGACTGAGCTCTGGTGTCTCTCCACCTTCTTATAAGGACACCAGTCCTCTTGGATTAGAGCTTCACACTTTTATCCTCATTTTACTTCAGTTATTCCCTTAAAAGTCTACATTATTCTGTTTTCACGCTGCTGATAAAGACGTACCAGAGACTGGGCAGTTTACAAAAGAAGAAGTTTAACGGACTTACAATTCCGTTGTATGGCTGAGGAAGCCTCATGATCATGGTGGAAGGCAAGTAGGAGCAAGTCCCATCTGACGTGGATGGCAGCAGGCAAAGAAAGAGCTTGTGCAGAACTCCCCCTTTTTTTTCTTTTTGAGACGGAGTTTCGCTCTTGTTACCCAGGCTGGAGTGCAATGGCGCAATCTCGGCTCACCGCAACCTCTGTCTCCTGGGTTCAAGCAATTCTCCTGCCTCAGCCTCCTGAGTAGCTGGGATTACAGGCACACGCCACCATGCCCAGCTAATTTTTTGTATTTTTAGTAGAGATGGGGTTTCACCATGTTGACCAGGATGGTCTCGATCTCTTGACCTCGTGATCCACCTGCCTCGGCCTCCCAAAGTTCTGGGATTACAGGCTTGAGCCACCACGCCCGGCCGAACTCCCCTTTTTAAAATGCTCGGATCTCATGAGACTCATTTACCATCGTAAGAACAGCATGGAAAGACCCGCCCACGTGTTTCAATCATCTCCCACCAGGTCCCTCCCACAACATGTGGGAATTATGGGAGCTACAAGATGAGATCTGGGTGGGGACAGAGCCAAACCATACCAAGGCCTATCTCCAAATACAGTTACATGGGGTTAGGGCTTTAACTTTCGCGTTTGGGAAGGACATCGTCAGTCCACAACACTAAGGGTATGGAGGTTATGTACAAAACCATCCCCAAGCTCCTTCTGTAGACAGAAGTGCGACACATCCAGAGAGCCAGTGGTTGTCCAGCCTGCGTCTTGGGTCTATGGGAATTTGCCGTAGTTTTTCCTCACTGCTTTTGAATCTGAAATTGTCATGTTTTTAAAAAGATAATCAGGAAACAGATGGTCAACCACAAAGTGTCAAGTGTAGATGAAGTTAGAACAGCGAATCCATTTGTTCCTCTGGGTTCAGGCTGTTGGTGAAATCCCTGTTTGCCATACCCAGATGGGCACGTCAAGGTGGGTGTGAGCTTGTGCAGGTCGGGAGCAGGTGGGGCTTGGAGTGGGGCTTCTGATGGGCCTAGGCCAGCTCCTGACCCGGGCCACATTGGTACGAAGAACAGGAAGAAAGCTGATTCCAGGCACTGTTAACTCGGGGGTCCTGCCACCCACTTCTCGTTGCTTCTTTTGGGTCCTCCTGCAGTCCCCAGGTAGAATCAAAACTGTCATCACAGCTTTGGGTCATCACTGATTCGTGATGTAACGAGGCTGCCTTGGAGGACACTCCTGGGTCTGTTTTCTCAAAAAAGTGATGGTAGGATTTTCACTTAGTCCTCAGTTTCCTTAGAAAGTATTTGGGAAGAGTTGGGGTTGGTCCTTTCCATTGACAAAATGAACCCAATTCACAGAACAGGATTACTTTTCAGTTTCTGAGTTTGAAAAGATGGGGCAGGATTTCCTCCTGGCTCTGCCCACGGGTCACCCAAGCAGGTCATTATATTTGTCCACCTACAGTTGACCTGAATGTAAAAGGAGCTCAAAGGGAATTAGGTTTGACCACGAGATCATTGTTCCTGAGTCCACAGGGATCATGTGGTCCCTGACAGAATGTGCACACGTCCTTCTGAGGTGCCGCCACGTGGGGCTGCGTGTTTAAAATGTGGAAAGAAAGTCTGTATTGTGCTGCTTGGTAAGAAAATGTTAATACAGTCAACTCGAATATTCACATGGGCATGGCTTTTATCTTATCCGTGAAGAATTTAAACTCCCACATAGTTGGCCAGTGGTACCAGAAGTGTTTATTTGGGGGGCACAAAGAGAATTCAGTTGTTTTAGTAATAGTCTAAGGAAAGCATAATTAGACACAGCACATTCCAATGCTATTCAGAATTGGCTTCCTTACTCCTTAGTTGTTCCAGTTCCAATCAGTTTACTTCATTTATCATGCCACAGTTTGCCTTTGAGGTAGGTAGTAATGAAGTGCTAAAGACACATTAAACTCATTCTGATTTAGATAGGAGAGTAGGTGTCTAAGATGTGAGCCGAGCACAGGGCTGGGCGAATGAGCCGCTGTAGAAACGTGCCTCTGAAGCGGAAGTTAAGCTACAGATCCTTCATGTTAGACCCTGGATGCACAGGGGATTTGCTTGTGGGTAGGCTTTCAGTCTTTTCTTAAACTTCAGCCAGTGTTCAAGTTGGCTTCTATTCCTGATCACACATTGGCTGCCCACTGGAGCATGCTGCTTAGCCAAAAATGGCAATCTAAGATTTAAATCAGATCAGGCAGACTCCACAAATCGGGAAATACCCACAGGATCAAGAGAGCTTGTTTGTAATTACTGTAGTTCTAAATTTCCTTTTCTCTAACTCACATTTTTGCTCTTCTTAAATACTGTGCTGAAAACCAGCATCCCTCAGGTGATTATAAAGTACTATAAATTCCTTTTAGGCCACCTGTCGTTTCCTTACTAGCCACATTGACCAGGTGTCAGCCGCTTCACTTCTGGTAAAGAGCCCCTTGGCCTTCGGTAGATTGCTGTCACTCTTACCCTTCCCGCAGGCTCTCCTTGGTCTGTGCGGGGAGAGGCACAAGTTCTCTGGCCAGGAAGGTGTGGCTGTGTCTTCCGTGCCTCTTGGTTGGCTAGAAGACATTGCTTATCAGACTTACAGGTTTTCCACTTACCAATGAAAGCATATCTGTCAGGTTAACATGGCTTGCACCCCACCCCTGCACACACTGCCCCGCGGGCTGCGGGTTAGACTCCCCATCCACACACTGCCCCGCGGGCTGCGGGTTAGACTCCCCATCCACACACTGCCCCGCGGGCTGCGGGTTAGACTCCCCATCCACACACTGCCCCGCGGGCTGCGGGTTAGACTCCCCATCCACACACTGCCCCGCGGGCTGCGGGTTAGACTCCCCATCCACACACTGCCCCGCGGGCTGCGGGTTAGACTCCCCATCCACACACTGCCCCGCGGGCTGCGGGTTAGACTCCCCATCCACACACTGCCCCGCGGGCTGCGGGTTAGACTCCCCATCCACACACTGCCCCGCGGGCTGCGGGTTAGACTCCCCATCCACACACTGCCCCGCGGGCTGCGGGTTAGACTCCCCATCCACACACTGCCCCGCGGGCTGCGGGTTAGACTCCCCATCCACACACTGCCCCGCGGGCTGTGGGTTAGACTCCCAGTCCGTGCTCAGTACTTCACACTTGTAGTGGCTCCTCAGGTTCTGAGTCTAAAGCCCTAAGTTAGGACATTAAAGTGCCTCCAGGTTTGAAGATGTTTTAAACTGTGATGTAGCCATGTGCGCTTCATTTTTCCAGGGAGAATATGAGGCACATGGTAGCTGGCGTGATCTCTGGGAGGAGGCCGACCTCAAAGCCAGACTTCCGTGCAGTTAGCAAACTCGGCAGCAAGAGCGCTTCCTCCTTGAGTGGCTCCGTGTACTGGGAAGCAGAGCCAAAGCCCGTGCTTCTCTGCCGGGTCGCACTGCAGAATTTCAGTTTCTAAACACAACTCAGTGTTCCTTGGGTTTTTAATGATGCCTCGCTAGTCTGGAGGTTGGATGTTTATTTCCAAACACAGCCGGCTCAGGTCACATTAGTCCAGGGATCTTGTGGGCATCTACCTGGGGAGACTGTGAAGGCCCCTTTGAGGGCGGACGCTGGCTCTGCCTGCCTCTTGGTCCAGGACGCTGACAATAAGCAGGTCCATGAAGCTTCCTACCACCGGAAGAGCACCAGGGGGGTGCTGGGTCATCCGTCTGTCTACGGCCTCGCCCCCACTGGCACCTGAGGGCCACGCAGAGTGGGGGCTGGTTCCTGGGTTTTGGAGAAGCAGCCCTCATAACTGTTGCCCCAGAATATGATACTAAGAGACAAAACACATGTTCTCTGCAGCTGTCTGCCACCCCCACACGCCTGCCTCACCACAAGGAGATAAAACTGAGAACCGGGTGTATTTTTTTCATTACAAAGTACAGCCCCTAAACAGAAGAGGCGAGGAACGAGGGCTAAGAGACAAACGCCTGCAGATGGAGAATTCTAGAATATACAATTACATCCTCTGCATACATGGAGTCTTAAAAGATACATAAATAAGGGTGTTTACATTTTTACATGTGGATGTTTTCAGGAAAAATTACATATTATATTTTATATGAGTTTACATGTTATATAATATTCTATTTTAATGTAATATATATTCTATTTTAATATATTAAATCTCTTATTCTGTTATCCTATTACTCTTTTTTTTTTTTTTTTTTTTTTTTTTTTGAGACAGAGTTTTGTTCTTGTTGCCCAGGCTGGAGCGCAAGGGTACAATCTCTGCTCGCTGCAACCTCCGCCTCCCGGGTTCAGGCAATTCTCCTGCCTCACCCTCCCTAGTAGCTGGGATTACAGGCACCCACCACTACACCTGGCTAACTTTTTGTATTTTTATTAGGGATGGGGTTTCACTATGTTGCCCAGGCTGGTCTTGAGCTCCTGACCTCAGGTGATCCACCCACCTCAGCCTCCCAAAGTGCTGGGATTACAGGCATGAGCCACCGTGCCTAGCTCATCTATTTGTATGTATATTAAAATATATTTAATTTTTTTAAATAATGTCTGAGTTCTTCTTCAACAGCTTTTTGCTTTTTTCAGTTTGACAAACAATTAGGAAGCCACGTCTCTGTCAGTCCACGTAGCTGTGGCTCCTTCTGGTGGCCCTGGTCTCGCTGGCAGGACTCACACAGCATCCATTACAGAGCATCCTGATACAGATGGGCCACTGTTGACCGTGGCCATGATTGTCTTAGTAAGGAGTATTTCGTGTCTCCTTTTTCTTTTCTGTAACATATATCACTGAAACAGACCTTTTCTACGTTTATGTCTAAGTACTGTGGGGTTTTTTGTTAGCTCGTTTTGTTTTTTATTTGTGTAAATGTCAGGGGTACAGCTGTAGCATCATTCATGGGTATATTGCGTAGCGGTGCGGGCTGAGCTTTTAGTGTGACCATCACCTAGGAGTGTTCATTGTACCCATTAAGTCATTTCTCATCCCTCACCTCCTCCCACCCTTCCATGTCTCCATTCTCTGTCCCTCCACGCTCGACAGCCACACGCACGCATTATTCAGCACCCACTTACGAGTGAGAGCATGTGGGGTTTGCCCTTCCTGAGTTGCTTCATTTAAAAAATGGCCTCCGTTTCCATCCATGTTGCTGCAAAAGACATGATTTCATTCTCTTTTATGACTAAAAGTATTCCATTGCGTGTATGTACCACATCTTCTTTATCCAGTCTCGGGTCGGAGGACACTGAGGTTGACTCCACAAGTTTACCATTATGAATAGTGCTACAGTAAGCTTGCAAGTGTGGGTGTCTTTTTGAGACAATTTCTTTTTCTTGGGGTCGATGCCCAGCAGTGGGATTGCTGCATTGAATGTAGTTCCAATTTTAGTTCTTGGAGAAAGCTCCATACTGTTTTTTGTAGAGGTTGTACTAATTTACTTTCCCACCAGCAGTCTATGAGCATTCCCCTTCTCTACATTCTCACCAACATCTGTTACTTTTTTGACATTTTAGTGATAGCCATTCTGACGAATGTAAGATGATACCTCATTGTGGTTTTCATTTGTGTGTATCTTATGTCTAGTGATCTTGTGCATTTTTTCATATACTGTCTGACCATCTGTATGTCCTCTTTTGAAAAATGTCTGTGTCCTCTGGCCAAACTTTAATGGGTTATTTGTTTTGTTGCTGTTGTTGAGTTGTTTAAGTTCCTTGTAAATTCTGGATGTTACTCCCCCGTCAGTTGCATAGTTTGCGAATATTTCCTCCCATTCTGCAGGTTGTCTGTTCATTCCATTGATGATTTCTTACGCTCTGCAAAAGCTTTTTAGTTTAAGTCTCATATGTCTGTTTTTATTTTCGTTGCTTGTGCTTTTGAGGTCTTAAGAGACTTTTGAAGTCTTTGCCTAGACCCAAATCCAGAATAGTTTTCCCTAGGATTTCTTCTAGTATTTTCACTGTTTCAGGTCTTCAGTCACTTAAGTCTTTAATCTACCTTAGTTGATTTTTGTATATGGTGAGACATAGGGGTCCAGCTGCATTCTTTTGTTTATGACAAACTAATTTTCCCAGTACCATTTATTGAAAAGTGTGTCCTTTCTCCAGTATATGTATCTGTCAACTTTGTCAAAGATGAGTTGGCACTAAGTATGTGGCTTTATTTCCAGGTTTTCCGTTCTGTTCCATTAATCTCTGTGTCTGTTTTAATACCAGTGCCATGCTGTTTTGGTTACTGTATCCTTATGGTGTAATTGAAGGCAGGTAATGTGATGCTTCTAGCTTTGTTCCTTTCACTGAAAATTGCTTTGGCTCTTCGGACTCTTTGTTGGTTCCATGTTAACTTTAGGATTGGTTTTTCTAATTCTGTGAAAAATGACGTTGGTCTTTTGATAGAGATTGCATTGAATCTGTAGATTGCTTTGGGCAGTATGTCCATTTTAATGATATTAATTCTTCTGGTTTATGAGCATGGGATGTTTTTCTATGTGTTTGTATCATCTACACTTTATTACTGTGTACTTTTGAAAGCAATTCTGTAGGATAAATTTCTAGATGTGGAGTTGTCTTCGAGGACACGTAGATTTTAAAGTTGGATGACCACTACCAATTGACATTCCAAAAGATTGTGCCAGTTATGCTCTCTCCTGCAATTAGAAGGGTGTCTACCCCCTAGCAAACCCAGAGGTGACTGATTTCTTTCACTTTTGTTAATTCATTGGGCAAAAGTGTGATCAAATTTAATATGTGTATCCTCATTTCTTAGAGAGATTGGGCATTGTTTCAAGCCTATGGTAGCTATCAGAATTCCTTCAAGTATTTTGCTCTTTTTTCATTGATCTCTGGGAGCTTTTGGTTAATAGAGAGTTTAGGCTCTCATCTGTTATGTATGATGCAGATATTTTTTCCCCATGAGGCATTTATTCTTTTGTTTTTCTTAATTATAAACTTGAAGTGGGATTGATCTCACAGCAGTCATGTTTTTGAACACAGATATTACAGAGATCAGAAGAATCTTAATGGAAGGGAATCACACCTTGTGTACTCTGCCTTGTTGTGGCAGGAGCAACATTGCCCAAATGTCCTTGAAGAGCAGAACACGTGCACAGCACACACACAGTTACGTAGCTGTGGGCGCAGGGGTGGGACCTGTCGAATATAGAGACCAGATGCTAAGGATACAGGATTCACATTCACTGACAATTCCATCCTGAGGTTATTGGTGTCTTCTTAACTGAGTCTGGAGTGGGTAGGGGTGGAGGACTGTGGTTAAGAATATATAGTAAATTCAGAAGGCAGCAAACTAAAAGATGCAATCAATGATAATCCTAAAGTTTTTGTTCTGGGTATTTTTGCCATTTAAAAATAAAACCATTAGCATCTGTTTCATCTGGTTCAGCATTTCTACGTTATTTTACCTTTTCCTCCAACACAGGCATACAACACACACACGCATGCACACACAACTTACACACACATACCACATGCACACACACACAGAGACACCGTCACTTCACCCCAGGGTCACCCAGCTTTTGTGATATCTGAACTCTGTCCCTGTCACCTGCAGACTCTCCTGGTGTCCCCCCGAGTGCGAATGCTCATCACCTGTTTAGAGGATTCAGCTTTGTGGCCTCAAATCTGATCCAAGAGCCCTCACAACAAGATCTGCACAAAGTCCCAGTCCACCCAATCGTGCAGGTAACTGTGTTTGCCTGCAGTGGGTTGGGGGTAAAGGGCACTTGGATGAGGGGTGACTCTGGTGTTCCCTGTGGCCTCAGTCACCTGGGGATTGGGTGCTTAGGGTGAGTGGACTTCAATCACCAATTCTTCTTCCCTGGTGCTTCCTATTGTTCTGAGTGTCTGCCATGGTGGTCCCCCATGGTGGTCCTTGTGATGGTCTCCCTGGTGGTCCCCATGATAGTCCCTGTAGTGGTCACATTGGTGTTCTGAGCCCTTGCTCCCACCCTAATTTGCATTCATCTTAAGAAAGAAAAAGCCCTGGGTAGAATGTCACCGTGGTGTGTCTATGGCCAGAGACTGGAGCATCTTCACTGTGGAGTCCAGCTAGGACCCTAAGATAGCAGTTTGATTCGTGGGCATCATTTTCCTATGATGAAATGTAGGCTTTGGGAGGTTTATGGAAGGTAATATTAGACGTTACCAGAATACAGAGAATTCTAAGAGATTAACCTTAATTAATCCTAATTCTAATTATGATTAAACTTATTTAAGAATTAAGTCCAGGTAAATTGGATGGCATTAGATTTCCATCCTATTTCCTTCCCTTCAGCCTTTTGGAGAACTACAGCATGTATAAAGTGGACATTGCTGCATGCTGCCATGGGTGGCTTTCTGTCTCATTTAAGAGCAGGTGGCTGGGGCTTCTGTGTGCAGGTCAGAGCAGGTTGTGACTTGGACACTATGGAATCAGATATCCAATGAGATGCTTTCATCCAGAGTCTTGCTGTGGATACAGGCATTGGAGCCGCACACCCAGTAGCTGCCGGCACTTCCGTCTCACTTTCAGATGCTCCTGCTCTCAGATCTTTGGGAGAAACACATCAGTCAGTGGACGCTGAATGGCCTGCTGTCTAAAGCTTAAGAGTCATAGCCCAAGGAATCAGAGATGCTGGGATTTAGGTCTAGAACATCACTAAGTAGCTCTGCAGCCTTGGGCAGGGAAACCCATGAGCTCCTGGGCCTCTACACCCTGAGTTCACAGCAGGTGCCTCTCTTCTCCCCCTATTCTGTGTGCATGTAGCTGCATTGCCCTGTTTCATGAGGGTTCTGACAGCCCCTCTTCTCCTGGTCCCTCTGCAGCAGTTACACGGGAACAACATCCACTTCACTGATGGCTACGAGATCAAGGAAGACATCGGGGTCGGCTCCTACTCGGTGTGCAAGCGATGTGTGCATAAAGCCACTGACACCGAGTATGCTGTGAAGGTAAGGCAGGCCTGCCGCATGAGCAGGGCCCTGTGTGAGTGCAGTGCATGGGAGCACATACGGTGCATGGGAGCACAGCATATGTGGTCATGTGCTCAGCTGTGCAGTGACTCCAGCAGGGACACCTGAGCCTGAGTGAACATTCTCTCCATTTGCCATTTTCCAAGCTCTGATATGAAGGAGTTTAGTTCGTTTTGATATGAGGTCATCCATTAAAAGATAGTTTTGCAAATCATGAATATTTTCAGTCATATCCAGCACGTAGGGACTGAACACCTTTCATAGCTTTGTGTGTGACCGAGAATAAAAGCTTTGGGGCCTCAGTATTTTGAGAAAATAGAGTTGTGGGACAGGTACAAAATTTGACAAGGAAAGGAAGGAAAGAAAAAAACACAGTGAGAGGAAGAAAATACTCAAAGAAATAAATAAGCTTGGCCGGGCACGGTGGCTCACACCTGTAATCGCAGCACTTTGGGAGGCCGAGGGTGGCTCACCTGAGGTTAGGAGTTCAACACCAGCCTGACCAATCTGGTGAAACCCCATCTCTAATTAATTAATTAATTAATTAATAAGGAAGCAAGCTTGTATTGCTTACAGAAAACATTGGCGGAGAGCTAGTGTTTTTACTCGCAACCATCAGTAACAGTATATAGAAACAACATAACCCAATTTGGCAATCTCTACATAGTAACTTTAGCTTCTGTAATTGTTGCTAGTTTAAATATTTGATCTGGGAATCCAGAATACCAGTTTCTAGAGTTTTTTCGTTAGTAAAATGTGGATTGAAGGTAAAATTTCCTGTTAAAATCAGAATTAAATTTATGTTAAAAAAAAAACAAAACATTGTACCTTCTCTCTAAAAGACACTTGAAACTCCACTCCTTTCCTGTGGAGCTGAACCCCAGGCTGTCACAGAGTGAGGTCCCAGCCTGTGCTGCCATCATGACTGGGACCCACCCAGCTTATTCCCAGACACATCCGTAGCACATGGTTTGCTTTGATATGAGGTCATCCACTAACTTGCCCTTCAAAGGACATCTGCCCAGCCAGCAAGTAGAGTATAAGGAGTAATTTTCATCAACTGTGATTCTCCTACACTCTGAAGAGATTGTTCAAATTGATGACAACATTGAGATGACCCCATCCCACCCTCATTTGCCCAGAGCTCCACTGAAGTTTTAATGAAAACAGTTATCTCTTTTTCTTTTTTAATTGTACTTTAGGTTCTGGGGTACATGTGCAGATCATGCAGGATTGCTGCATAGGTACACACATGGCAATGTGGTTTGCTGCCTCCATCCCCCTGTCACCTACATCTGGCATTTCTCCCCATGTTATCCCTCCCCAACCTCCCTGCCCCCACACTGTCTCTCCCTCGGCCCCCCTCAACAGACCCCAGTGTGTGGTGCTCCCCTCCCGGTGCCCATGTGTTCTCATTGTTCATCACCTGCCTATAAGTGAGAACATCCAGCATTTGATTTTCTGTTCTTGTGTCAGTTTGCTGAGAATTATGGTTTCCAGATTCATCCATGTCCCTACAAAGGATATGAACTCATTGTTTTTTATGGCTGGATGCTATTCCATGGTGTATGTGTGCCACATTTTCCCTGTCCAGTCTATTGTCGATGGGCATTTGGGTTGGTTCCAGGTCTTTGCTATTGTAAACACTGCTGCTATGAACATACATGTGCCTGTGTCCTTATAGTAGAATGATTTATAATCCTTTATATATATATCCAGTAATGGGATTGCTGGGTCAAATGGAATTTCTATTTCTAGGTCCTTGAGGAATTGCCACACTGTCCTCCACAATGGTTGAACTAATTTACACTCCCACCAACAGTGTAAGAGTGTTCCTCTTTCTCCACATCCTCTCCAGCATCTGTTGTCTCCAGATTTTTTAATGATCGCCATTCTAACTGCTGTGAGATAGTATCTCAATGTGGTTTTGATTTGCATCTCTCTAATGACCAGTGATGATGAGCATTTTTTCATATGTTTGTTGGCCTCACATATGTCTTCTTTTGAAAAGTGTCTGTTCATATCCTTTGCCCATTTTTGGATGGGCTTGTTTGTTTTTTTCTTGTAAATCTGTTTTAGTTCTTTGTAGATTCTGGATATCAGCCCTTTGTCAGATGGGTAAACTGCAAAATTTTTTTCCCATTCTGTTGGTTGCTGATTCACTCTAATGACTGTTTCTTTTGCTGTACAGAAGCTGTGGAGTTTAATTAGATCCTATTGGTCTATTTTGGCTTTTGTTGCCAATGCTTTCGGTGTTTTAGTCATGAAGTCCTTGCCTATGCCTATGTCCTGAATGGTTTCTCCTAGGTTTTCTTCTAGGGTTTTTATGGTGTTAGGTTTTATGTTTAAGTCTTTAATCCATCTGAAGTTAATTTTAGTGTAAGGTGTAAGGAAGGGGTCCAGTTTCTGCTTTCTGCACATGGCTAGGCAGTTTTCCCAACACCATTTACTAAACAGGGAATCCTTTCCCCGTTGCTTGTTTTTGTCAGCTTTGCTGAAGATCAGACGGTTGTAGGTGTGTGGCGTTGCCTCCAGGTCCTCTGAAAACAGGTATTTCAAAAGGATAGATCCTCGAGCATGGCCTGCATATTCACTGGGACTGTGTTTCTTGCACTGGAAAAACAAAAGACACCAGCCAAAAACAAATCTCAGGTCCCTTGATTTCAAGAATTTATGGATTATTGACAAACTTATCTTGAATTTCTCAAACAAAAAAGAAAGTTTAAATATAGAGAAACAATCTGTGATTCCCTCTGATAGCATCTCTGTGTTTAGTCTGTGCAGAGTCTTGAACACATCCAGGAGAGATTAAGGAAGGAAATATATCATGATTGACAGTTACTGGGAAAATTGGGTAGAGACTGCAGTGTTACGTTAGTGATAGAATGTCCACTGAGGTATGAAAAGCAGGAGAAAACCAGGTTTTGTTATGAAGTGGCTGCCTCTGCAGCCTGGGGTGCGTAGGCTTGCTGTGTCTGTTATTTGGATCATTGAGGTTGGTTTGCCCTGCTCCTCCATCTCATTGGGAGGGTTTAAAGGAGAACTTAGATGGGTGCCTAGCATTTGCATATCCAGGCGCTGTTCCTTCGTCCAGATGTTCCCGTGGTGTCCCAGTGGTGAAGAGTAGACCTGTATTCTGCCTTAGACAAGAGAGTTGCACTTATACTTTGAAACATATTTCACGTAAGCATACAAAGCTCCTTGGAATTTTTTTCTGTCTGAGTCATTGCTCACAGAATTTCTTTAGATTGTTTATCGGGTGACAGAAAGCAGTCCCAGAAACAATCACTGCGTGCCAGTGAGCTCAAAGAAACAAGCCTAGGGTTTGTCAGCCCAGCAGCCACAGTGCCTTCTGGAAACAGCCTGCTCCTGTGAGGCGGATCAGCCCCCGTTTTGTGCCTCTGCAAGTAAATGCCCCAGTGACAAGGCAATGGCGTTTTCTCCTACTATTCCTATATCCAACTCTATCTAAAGACACCGTCTGAATTCAGCTCTGTTACATGGCTTATAACTGAGTCCCTCAGTCTTCAAAGATCTTGTTGAGGTCAAACCCTGTGGAATTTCAGCAACAGCTCTCGGGGAGAGAAGCCAGGCACTGTGGCTCCCGCCGATAGTAGAAGAGCCTGGTCTTCCAGTTTCTCTTTCACAAAACTTGAAGTTCCCTGGACAAATGTAGCCAGTGCACATGGTAGGGATTTCCCTTGTGCCTCCTGAGGCTACAGTGGGTCATAATGTGTTGTCTGGATGATGCATAAATTAACCAAGCACAGGAAGGTGCAACCCTTTGAAGGGCCCGGGACTTTCCAGACAGATGTGGCTCGGGGTCCAGAAGGCTCCTGTGACTACAGCCATTTCAGAAGCACGTTTCAGCTGGTCAAAGGAGTTTATCTGTGGGTAGACGCAGTTGTTTGGATTTCCTTCAAAGGTGAACAAGCTGGCATTTCTGAGCAGCGAGTTTGTTATTTAGTATGGGCCCACTTGTTACCAAAACTTCGATGCAGTGCAGACCACTGTCGGGTTTTGTCTTCAGCACTTTCAGGTGGAATGTAATTGAAATACTTTAAGTCCTTGTCTGTATCCGCTGACTTCTTTATGAGAAGCAGCCTCCCCACCTATTGACGGATGGACTGAGAAACAGCAAACGTTGGTGATTTCTAATGTGACCCAGAACTAATCATATGGCAGTTGATTGATGTGTGAGTTGGATCTCAGCTCAGTAGATGTCCTGCCGAGATTGTCACTAGAATCCAGCTTTACCACTCCCAGTTGTCATGTGAGCCGCATACAAGCCCACCTACCCATGGCTCATGGTTACAAACAGGGTCTGCTTCAGCAGTCCCATCCTAACCAGGCAGGGCTTCCTCCCATTCAATGGCATGGATGACCCAGAAACCAATAATAAAGGAATGTAGCAATCTTGACTAAACAATGAGGACAGTGACCAGAATAGATGGATTCTGCCCAGGGACGTCATATTCATTTGGGGTGACTGTGGCCCCCAGGGGACGCTGGCAATGTCTGGAGACTTTCTGGTTTTTGCAGCTGGAGCAGGGTCTCCTGGCATTGGTGGATATGGGTCAGGGAAGCTGGTCAGCATCCTGCAGGACTCAGGACAGCCCCCACCGCCTGCTACCCCAACAGAAGATTGACAAGCCCAAACTACAGCATCATGTGGGTGAGCGCATGTCTCATGTAGATGAAGGCCAGGAGGCTTATATTTTGGAGATGGGGGTGGAGTTTTTCTCCTTCACCGAGTTTCCGGTGAGTCCTTTAGCAACAGGATGATGATCTGACCAAGAGCTCAGTGCTTCCCCATGCTGCAGGGCAGCCCGTACCCCCACACCGCTATAACTGAGCCATGACTCTAAGTGCAGGTCCTTGAAAGAGGAGAATGGGGCCAGCTCTTCACCTCTGTGAAGGTCAGATGCTTCAGAGTGAATATGGAATCATACGAGTTCTCACATTCTTGGAATAGCATTCTATTTTGCTTTAACTTATTTCTGCATTTTTTCAGGTTTCTAATGTTGCCGTCATTGTTACCCTGAATCATGTAAACTACATTTAAGGTTATACTTAAACCAGTTTACCCAACTATATTCCCAGTCAACAGGACTGTCAGTTTCACATTTATTTTCAGCTGCATTTTAAACTTGAGTTCCTGCTCTATGCTGGGTACTGTGCTAAAGTTTGTGGGAAGTGGCAGCTAGAATTGGCCCTAATTTTAGTCCTAATTTTAGGACCGATTCTAGCTACCACAACATCCAGCAGTGCCCAGCATAGAGCAGGGGCTCAGTTAACATGGGCTGAATGACAAGCTGGATTCCCCTGCTTGTCCCTCCCTCTCAAATCTGGCAAACAACACTGGAATGTCCAAGATCCTTCACTGGGGCAGTCCGGCCTTGGGCGGGAAGACACTATTTTAGTCTTATTTTAAATAAAGTGTACTATTTATTTAATAGTTACTAATTAAATGGGAGGATTCCTGGCATTATATTGGTGGGAGAATATACAGGAATATGTAAGTTCCTTCTCACACACACACGCCATGTCACATCCGCCCTCGCGCACGCCATGCCATGTCGGGCTGGACTTGCTGGATGCAGGCACTCTGCCAGAGCCCCCAGCCAGTGCTCTGATGGTTGAATGAGAAAAGCTTTTATGTGCCCTCAGCGCTTCCTCTTCCTTTTATCAGACACACTGTAGATGAACAGATGTGCCCTACTTTCTAATAACTACAAGCCATTTTATTGGGACGAAAACAGCTAAGTAATCTGATGGAAAATTAAAGTCCGCCTTTGTTTTTATAACCAAAAACAAAGTGGAGAGTAGTGGTAGGAGATGAAATTGTATAGGACTTCAAAATAGCGTGATGCGTAGCTGAATAGCACCCTTTATTTAAAATAAGATTAAAATAGAAGTGATGATTAAGCGTGAACGTAATCGTGATGCAGGAGGATTAAAAGGAAGGGGAGAGGTATATTTGAAAGGAAAGGTAATATTCCTGTTCAAAGATGCCATATTCACTGTATAAGAATTGAAAGAGGGCATTGTTTTTATTTTATTCTTAGGTCTTTATGGTCTAACATAATTAGGTACATATTCTAGATAGTACTGATTTGTATAAATGGGAGGATTCCTGGCATTATATTGGTGGGAGAATATACAGGAATATGTAAATATATACAGTTGGCACTTGAACAACATGGGGTTGAATTGTAAGGATCCACTTATGCAGTGCTTTTTCAATGAACATATTGGAAAATTTTTTGGAGATTTGTTACGATTTGAAGAAACTCACAGACAAACCACATAGCCTAGAAATATTGAAAAATTAAGAAAATGGTAAGTTGGAATGCATAAAGTATACGAAGATGCTAGTCTATTTTATCATTTTCTGCTATAAAATATACACAGATTTATTACAAAAAGTTAAAATATATCAAAATGTGTGGGCTCAAGCACAAATCGTACATGGCGCCATCTGCAGTTGAGATCAGTGTAAGCATAGATGCAGCATTAACTCAGCCGCATGAAATGGACTGTGGTGGATCCTGCAGCACGTGAGTTCCACAGCCACCTTCCGTTTCTGCTGTAGTGCGCTCAGGTGTTGGAAGGACCCACATTAAACGCCCTGTGACACTCATCACTTCCGTGGGAGCAGTCTCTCTCCAGGGAACTGGGAATCCAAGTAAAAACTGGTGTCTCGTGGTTCTCACACATTTTTCACCCTGTTGAGTGCAGTACCATAAACCTTGATAACGCCATAGAACCTAAGAGAAGTGCCCCTAGGGCCGCTGTGAGTGCTCCCAAGAAGCAGAGAAAAGTCACGGCATGACCAGAAAAGCTGAAATGCTCGATACGTGCCCCAGGTTGAGGTCTGCAGCTGCGAGCGCCCACCTTTCAGACAGACGATCCGTCTGTGAACAGACAGCGTAAACTCACTGCATCCAGAAATACAGAACCGAACACTAACTGTGTTTTCTCTTCCTTATGATTTGCTTAGTCGCATTTTCTTTCCTTTAGATCGTATTGTTGTAAGAATACAGTATATAATACATATAACACACAAATATGTGTTAATGGACTGTTTCTGTTATCAGTAAGGCTTTAAGTCAACAATAGGCTATTAATAATTAGGTTTGGGAGAGTCAAACGTTATATGTGGATTTTTGTCTGCTTGAGGGGTCGGAACCTCTAACCCCAGGTTGTTAAAGGGTCGACCGTCTACACATATCAGAGCTAATTCAGTACAGAAATGTTAGCTTGTGTCACTAGTATCTTTCCCTCTCATAAGCTTCATACAGGTACCTTGAGAGGGCTCTTGACCGTCTCTACTAATGACTCAGGTTTTATTTATTATGGATGTCATGATAGGCATAAAACTACATTACATCACTCAAGTGCCAATTTTGCCACCTTGACCCTGTTTCACGAAACACCAACGTCGGTATATATGTGAAGAGAAAACTTCCCAAGGGCTGAAGTCTCTGAGGCAGGAGCTGTAGGTGTTAATAGAATGGATGAGAGTCACAAGGACAATGAGAGCAGACACTTCATGCTCAGTACCTGCCGAAACTGCTACGAATGCTCTGCATGTGTGAAGTCATTTAATCCTCACAGCGCCCCATGGTGTAATCATTTTCATTGTCCCCTTGAGAGAACAGAAACTCAGAGCTGTCACCACATATGAGAAGTCGCAGCCAGTCAGCGGGAGAGCAGGTTCCTGTCCAAGCAGTCAGACCCCAGGTGCGCGCTCCTGGCCCCTCTCCGGCACACCCCCTCTTCGTAAGGGTGGGAACCCGACATTCTGTTTCAGCCAGATGCTCTGTGCATCTCAGAGAGCCCAGACCGTGAAAGAATGAGGCAGCATTCAGAGCAGATGGGGCTGGGCAGTAAGGCTGGGCTTCAGAACAGATGGAAAGCTCAAGTCACGGGACCTGTGAGAGAAATCCATTGTTTGATACACAGCGAAGTCCCTAGGTTTTCAGGGGAAGGTGTGCCAGGTGCATGTGGAGCTCTATTTAAAATCGCACCTAAGTCTCTGAGTCCTACGAGTCTGAGTGTACCCCAGTGAAAGGCCCTGACCCTACCAAGTGGGCCACGGTTCAGCTGTGTAAGCACTGAGCCGCAGCCAGGCCGCTTCCTCAGCTTCACCTCCAAGGGCACAGTGCACCTGGTTCCTCCAGCACTCAGCTGCAAGGCCCCCATCAAGGCCCTGGCCTCCGGCAGCTGCTCCAGCTTCCTTCCCCGTGGCATTCAGGATGGTCTGCGTTCACGAGGACCTTTGTTTTCGGTCTGTGCTCCGAGGTCACTGGCAGCGCTGACCCTGGCTCCTGTGGATCACAGCCTGCTCCTCCTCGGGGCAGCACCTGGGCTTGTGGCCGAAGCTGCTCTTGAAAGAACCTATGGCCTTGAGCTGGGCACCGCAGTGAGCTGCACGGGACTGAGGAGGGGGCTCAGGGGAGCTTGCGTTCAGGCTGACTCCAGAGGATCCAGTACAGATCCTGCAGAGAATCTTAAGACATTGAGAAAGCCACAGATGGCTCTGTTGTGGGGCTCCCCAGTGTCACGTGGGGTGTTAGCAGCACCTGTCCCAGGAGAGAGAGGTGACTGTGCTGTGGAGTCAAACCACTGTGGCCAAACCTGGAAGGAGGAAGGTCAAGGCCAGTCCTGGCTTTTGAGATCAGAACACATTTTTTATAGAAATCATGTGAAAATTTGAAGCAAAGAGAAACAGCAGTTGAAAGCTCAGCTATGTGGAGGAGCAGCATAAACCGTCTCAAGAACGGCAGTGACGCGGAGACAGACGGAGGCTTAGATGCCGTCACAACCACAGCGGAAACACAGAGAACAGAGTGGGTTCACGGCCACAGAGGCTGGACTAGGAGCAGTTAAACAAAATAGAAACTAGAAAAGAAAGCAACTTAGAAGGACAAGGAAGGAGACCGGGCAGCTTTAGTAACAGACTGAATGACTGAGGAACAGTCATGTTTTTTTCCCCATGACTGAGGAAAACAGGGGCATAAATTTGTCTTCAGAAGAGAGGGACTCAGAGAAGACGGGAAATGACGGACTCTCCTGCCAGAACGGCGGCTCTGTCAAGCCTATGTCTCCACACAGCCATTCTCTAATCAAGGAAGCTCCTCAGTGCATTCATGGGGCATTTGTATCTCCTGGAAACACATACTGGGAAGTTGCCTTTCTGGATGACTTAACCCTTTGCCTGTTTTCCCCAAGAATACTCATAGGCAGGGCCTGCGGCTGCACCGTTTGCCCCGAGATAACTTTGCTGTAAAATATCTCACTGTTATTACTATTTTTGCATCACTCTAGTGTATTGACTTTGGAGACGGAGGACATCATTCTATTGATAGCATTCCATTTTTAGTAGTGGCATTTTCATTCACAAAGCACACTCATTATCGATAGTTGATAATGTCGAATCCTAGAAAACATAGCATTCCTACCTACGTGGGAGTTAACTTCATTCTTAAACAGTTGTTGGTTCAAGATTCATTTGATGAATCTAGTTTTTTCAAAATAGACAATTCTGTTAGTTCAGACAATTCTGATACTAGTTCCATTGAGAAATAACTCCAATAACAGTTTTTACATTTTATTTTCACATTGCATATCAGTCAGATTTGCTTCAGCCTCTATGAGCGTGTTTATGTAAAATTAAATGAGCGCTGGCAGCGAGCTGCACTTTCTTTTCTCCAGATGGGAAGGGGTTAATGTGATTAGCTCATGGGTTTGTTTCTCAGAAGCTCAGCCCCCTCCCAACAGGTGTGCTGGAGGACAGTCATCAGCAAGAAAATGTGGGAGGACGGTCATCAGCAAGCAGGTGTGGGAGGACGGTCATCAGCAAGAAGGTGTAGCCTGTGCCTCCTGCCCATGACGTGTCCCTGAGCCCGTCTCACTGGCTCCCACCCACCAGCCTACACTTGGTTCTGACTCTCTCTGGTCTTTCCACATGGGCTTGTTTCTTATTGTCGATGTAATACATTACCACACATCTAGTGACTTAAAACAACCTCAGTTTATCGTCTTCCAGCTCCGGAGGTCAAAATTCCAAAATCTGTCTCACTGGGCTAAAGTCCAGTGTCTGCAAGGCTGGTTCCTCCTGCGGGGTCTGGGGGCTGAGAGTGGATGGATATACAAGCAGATGGTGGCCAGGCCAGGTGCCCAGAAGTCTGACCCGCACCTGCAGCTAGCCCTTTATCTACATTACACCACTCGGGAGGCCAGCGGCTGTGTCAGGCTGGCAGAAAGCCAGATTGCTATCTCTAGTGACAAGCCAGGAAGCTGAACTATGACTTCTGTGACAGTCAGCCCCACATGGCCAGGACTTGATGAATGACTGACAGCTTCCTAAGTTCTGTTCCTGCTTCCAGCTCAGGACCAACCAGAGAACAAAAATGTGCACCCGAAGCCCACAGGATGCCTGACTTTAGTTCCCCGCCTCCGTCTTCTGCCGCCAGCAGCCTCCTTCACCCACATCATCTTCCTATGGCACGTTCCCCTGCATGGGGCATTCACTGTCTTTGTGTACAGCCCCATGAGGGCATCCACCCAGGGGAGCAAAGGCTTTGTTTTGTTTTTGCTGTAATTCTGGCACCTCAATAAAGTCAGGCTCATGGCAGAAACTCATTCTATTTTAGCAGATAATGAAGAAGCTCCTCATCTTCATGTGACATAAATACTTGGTAGCGGAAGGCTAAGTGTTGATTAAAAGAAAAATATATGGCCAGGTGCGGTGGCTCACTCCCAAAAGTAATCCCAGCCCTTTGGGAGGCTGAGGCAAGTGGATTACAAGATCAGGGGTTCAAAACCAGCCTGACCAACATGGTGAAACCCCATCTCTACTAAAAATACAAAAAAAAAAAATTAGCCGGGCATGGTGGTATGTGCCTGTGTACCTGTGATTCCAACTTCTCAGGAGGCTGAAGCAAGAGAATCGCTTGAACCAGGAGGCAGAGGTTACAGTGAGCCAAGATCATGCCACTGCACTCCAGCCTGGGGGACAGAGAGAGCGAGACTCTCTTTAAAAAAAAAAAATGCTGGGCACAGTGGCTCACGCCTGTAATCTCATCACTTTGCGAGGCTGAGGCGGGTGGATCACCTGAGGTCAGGAGTTGAAGACCAGCCTGGCCAACATGGCAAAACCTTGTCTCTACTAAGAATACAAAAATTAGCTGGGTATGGTGGCATACGCCTGTGGTCCTAGCTACTCGGGAGGCTGAGGCAGAAGAATTGCTTGAGCCTGGTAGGCGGAGGTTGCAGTGAGTCGAGATTGTGTCATTGCACTCGGCCTGGGTGACTCTGTCTCAAAAAGTAAATAATTAATTAATTAAAAATAAATAAAAGAAAAATATGAATCAGAAGCTTTACTTCAAATTTGAATTTTTTAAATCAGCGTTTATAACATAATTGTTCAACAGAGCACTTCGTGCTTTGGAATGCCTTCCATTATGCAGCAGTCCCCTTGTTCAGGAAGCAGGTTACTACTGTTGTTGGACGTTTTTCCTTCGGCAGACACGGGGCAAGGTGAGAGCACAGACCTGCTCCAGGGAGCTCACAGCTCAGCCATTTAGGAATTGTGTCAATGACAGAACGAGAAACTGCACCAAAAAGTGGAATGCAACTCCAGAATCTGAAATTAAATGAACTGTACAGTTGGTTTAGCTCTTGGCCTATTGTATCTTCAAACACGTGGTACCAACATACATGCCCAGTCACTGAGAGCTCCACTCATAAATTTCTCTTCAATTGTCTGCAAGGCTGTGCTGGAGAAGGAGACTGTTCAAGCTCAGTGGGGCCGAGTTTTCCCAGAAAGAAGCACATGCCTTAAGACGTAGCTATTCCACCTTTTCAGTAGCGAATTTTTGTTGTTATGTTATTAAAACTACCTTAGGCTGACGCAGTGGCTCACGCCTGTAATCCCAGCATTTCGGGAGGCTGTGGCTGGCAGATCACTTGAGGTCAAGAGTTCAATTAATTCCAAGTTCTCTTAAAAAAAAAATTCAAGACCAGCCTGGGGAACATGGTGAAACCTCTTCTCTACTAAAAATACAAAAAAAAAAAAAGAAAGAAAGAAAAAAAGAATTAGCTGGGTGTGGTGGTACACACCTGTAGTCCTAGCTACATGGGGAAGCTGAGGCAGAAGAATTGCTTGAACCAAGAAGGCAGAGGTTGCAGTGAGCCGAGGTCACACCACTGCACTCCAGCCTGGGTGACAGAGGGAGACTCCAAAGTAGCTTAGTTTGCTTTAGCAACAGAATCTGATAAAGCGAGATCTTTAGAACTGTAGAAGAGTGTGAGTCACCCAGCTCTAAATTGTAATGATAGGTTCTGTGTCACCTGGCTCTTAGCTGTAGTGATTGTGGTTCTGTGTCACCCAGATCTTAGCTGTAGTGATGTGTTTCTGTGTCACCCAGCTCTTAGCTGTAGTGATGAGGTTCTGAGTCACTCGGCTCTCAGCTGTAGTGATTGCGATCCTGTGTCACCCGGCTCTCAGCTGTAGCGATGCGGTTCTGAGTCACTCGGCTCTCAGCTGTAGCGATGAGGTTCTGAGTCACCCGGCTCTCAGCTGTAGCGATGCGGTTCTGAGTCACTCGGCTCTCAGCTGTAGCGATGAGGTTCTGAGTCACCCGGCTCTCAGCTGTAGCGATGAGGTTCTGAGTCACCCGGCTCTCAGCTGTAGTGATGCGGTTCTGATCTACCTAATCCTTAACTCTAGTGTTGCAGTGTGGCCACACAGGCCTGGAGCATGGGCCAGACTTCTTGAGGAGGCGCTCCAATCTGTATTCAAGTGAGACTGTTGAAAAGAACATCATGTTTCTGTGCTCATCTTCATACTGTGTGTGTAATTTGTCGACTGAAAAAGAAACGGAATTAAGACAGATGCTTGGCATGAATAGAGCATATTTTTAGAGGGAGAACTGATGAGCTTGGAAATTTTAATTTTTCCCACCAGGAAGAAACAGGAGTTCTTTCTCTCTGTCATTAGTTTAAATTAATTTTGTAGGAGAAGGTGTCTGTTAAATTTCACATGCTCTCCTACCCCTGTTTCAAGTACGATGCTGATCTTTTTGGCAAGTCAGAGGAAATGCCCTCCGTAGCACCAGCATTCTGCAAGCCTGTGAGCTCACACCACTGTCTGCATAGTCAGTGCCTCAAACCCATCTGGTCCAGTTGCTCTGTGTTCTGAGAGACATGTCTCCACTGGTGGAGAGAGAAGAGAAAGACAGGAAAGGTGAAGAAATGCAAAGACCAGAGGAAGAGGGAAAGGTGTGTCCAGAGCAGGGAAGCCGCCTGTTACTGCCTTCAGAGGGCAGGAGGAAAGGTGTGTCCAGAGCAGGGAAAGCCGCCTGTTACCACCTTCAGAGGGCAGGAGGAAAGGTGTATAGGGAGCGGTGAAGCCTCTGGTTCCCACCTTCGGCCAGCAGGAATGGCAGAGTTTTACACGTGGCTGCATGTGTCACTGCTAAGGAAGATCACAGCTGTGTGCCATTCGTGTTGAACCCAGAATTGCTTTGTGGATATTCAGACAGCTTGACTTAGCATCTCTAAAGATGGTGGAAATACTCAGCTTGCTCTGTGGCAACACTATGAAAAGCTTATTTACCAGCTGTAGTGGGTGGCCAGTGCCTGGGTAGTGTCCTTTTCTATAGGTCGCGGGTGAGAAAAAGAAAGCTGAGAGAGCTTGTCCCCGCCCACCGCGCCACTCCTGCCCCGCGGCGGGTCAGTATTGGTTGAGCATCGGCCTGGAGGGGAGGCCTTGCTCATCACCACGCTGGCTGAGATGGCTTCCCTGTTTATTGCATAGTGAAGATTATAAAACAGTATTATTCTCAGAATGAGCAACGCCATCTACCAGAGCTTGCTCTAATAAGAGCGAATCCAACAAGGTCAACCCCAAGAAATGGACCGCACGGGGAATAACTCACTGCCTGGTGCTCCTGGCCCCGGTGCCCAAACCCGGCTCCCCGCAGCAGACCCTGGTCTTGTGCTCCGGGACTGTAGCCACACCTCACGGCGCACTCCCTGTGCAAGCACTCTCCATCCTTACCTTTCTCGAATAGCTCTCCCTCCCTGCAAAAATAAAAACAAAAGCAAAAAAAAAAAAAAAAAAAAAAAAAAAAATCCCGCAAAAGAGTTTTAGGGAAAAGCAGCCGGCACTTTTGACAGCATCCGGAGGGAAACACAGGATCGGAACTGCCTTGCCGCTTTGGGTTCGAGCCTTGTCTGCGCAGGCTTGATTTGGAACAATTCTGCCCAGGGCAGGGGAAGGCAGAAGCCCAGGCGGACGATGTGAGAACTTATTCCTGCCGTGACTCCACTGTGGGACTTCCCTTCCAGAACAGGGATCGCCATTACCCCTGTAAACCCACCCTCCTCACTTCTCTGTGCCCCAGAGGCTGGGAGACTGGGAGGCCGGGAGGCCGGGAGGCAAGGAAGCCAGGAGGCTGACTGTTAGGGGCCACTTCCACGCCTCTGGCTTCTGGGCAGTTCTGCTAATGCAAGACAGACACCACCAAGGTGGGAAGAGAAGTGTGGGGCCCAGGCCTTTCTGCTCACAGCCCCTGTCAGGGCGCACCTCCCCACCCAGAGCAACCCCTTCTGGTCCTGTGACCGCCCCTGCACAGCTCTTTGGCCTTGGGAGCCAGGACTGCCCCCAAGGCATGACAGGTGCCTTGCTCACCAGCCACTGACCCTCTGGCCACTCTACTCTTTTGCAAACAATCCCTTAATGAAGCCCTCTGGGTTGACCCAGTTGGTGTGACATTTGATTTTTTTTCCCTGGGGCTTTCACTGAAACGTGCTCTACTGCTAACATCACACTCCTTCATGGCACTGACTTGCCGTGAAGATTCAGAGACAGGACCCAAGGCGGCATTTCAGGGCAGGTCACAGAAACGTGGCAGGTCACAGCCACTTGGTCCGTTGCCTGGGGGCATCAGGGTAATTCTATTTTATCTCTGTAATAAGAATAACTCACTCCTACCAAGTGCTTTCTCCTTGCACCAGGGAGAATATGAAGGGATCAATTCACATTAATTTGCTAATTCTTAACAGTGACCCAGGGGAGTGCCTGCTGTTTCCTAGTTTTTACAGATGAAGAAAGCTGGGTTCAGAGAGGCACAGGGAGAGGGCTGCAACCCCACAGGAGCGGGCAGTGAGGCCAGGTCTCAGCTGGGGCCAGACCACCTCCGTGGCTGGGCCATCAACCACGTTGCAATGGCCTCCCGGGAGCGACGCCTTCTTCCACCTTCCCATCCCTCCACGGGAGCTGAGCCTGCGGACACCCACGTTCAGGCAGCAGCAATGTCATGGCCACAGGCCAAGCCACCCACACCCACAGCGGAGTTCTCGCCTCAGACAGCAAACCTGACTTCCCCTCGGGAACAAACCAGATGTTTGCTGAAAGTCCGCTGGCTCTGCCGTGCTGAGAGACATAGCTGTACTCATGGGCCCCTTGGGGTCTCCTCCAGATGAGCTCCTGCTCACATGGGACCCAGGCCTGGGAGCTTCTTTCATTTTCCTCCATTTCCCCAAATGCCACCTCACAGAACTGCTGGTGTGTGGTGTTCGGTTGTGGACAGAGGTGCTTTGGGGGTTCCGCCAAGCAATGAAATGATTTTGAAAAAGTCATAACTAATCCATTTAAAGTGTACTGAAAGCCACATGCATGCTCCAATGTGTATCAGACTCCAGCAAACGACCAGGATAGCAGCTGGGATGGGTTGAAGTCCAGTGTGCCTCACATGCTCGCATACATGCTACCTTTTATTACAACTGAAAATAGTTTTTAAAGTAAGCAATATTTTAAGGTAATCTATCTTTGAAAACTGTTCACCAATACTTATTACTAAAAGTCAGAATTTTTCCAAACACTCACAACAGAAGAACATGTAGAAATAAAATAGATACCAGGGCTGACAGGGCAGCGTCTGTAGTCCCAGATTCTTTAAAATAGTAGTCGCATTCTCCTCCAATTTCAGCTTACAAAATACATTTTGGAATTCTTTCTTTAATTTTTAAATAGACAATATATTCTTGTGGTTCAAAATTTTACAAAATTCATGCGGATACAGCAGGGTCTCCCTCCCACCGAGGCCCCCAGGCAGCTGTTCCCCTCCTCACAGGCAGCCCAGGCAATTGAATGTTTCCTCCTTCCTTCCAGGGGGATTTTATGCACCCACAAGGAAATAGACATGTCTGCTTGCATTCTTCTCTCCATTTTTAAACCGAGGGGTGGCTTAGGGAGTACCTGCTCCCTGGCGACCTCTTTCACTCGGTGTCTCTTGAAGATCGTCCCTGGCAGTGGAGGAAAGGCTCCTGCTTTCGTGGTCACTCTGCATCCTGTTCCATCGTGAGAGTGACCAAACAGATTCATGCTAAGAGCACCTCCCTTTATCATAAAATCATATTTGAAAAAACATCTTCTACTGAATTTTTTATAAAAATCCATAAATGTATTTTAACCTTCTCTAATTGCAAAGAGAGGATCCCAGAGAGACGGGATACCCCCAGGCAGCCAGGAGCAGTGGAGTTCAGGCACCTGACAGCCAGCTTCCCCTCTAAGGAGTGCAGGACTAGCCCCCCAGGACCTGGAACTAAGGCTGTGAAACATGAGGGAGCATCCCCCACCCTTCCTCCTTCAGTGATTTTTTTAAAACGTCTCTACTTGAGAATGATGCATGTATGTTGGTAATGGAAATAATCCTAGTCCCCTCACTAAAACTTTTGTAGGATTAAATGCAGCCAAAGGAGAGAAATGTGTCCAGAAAGGGACCCTAACTTTTCTGTCTGTTTAACAACACAAGCTGTTACACACATCGTGGGCCACAGATGCAGTCAGAGCTGAGTGGTGGCCGTGACAGAGCATCCTTTAAAACCATAATGGGGTGAGAACTGGCACTATGGTGATGTTTTATAATGGTGACAGGGGTGGAGGGTGACTACAGGACAGAGTACGAGCAGTGAGTCAAATGCTGCACAAGCACTTGGTTTTCTAAAGTAAAGAGATAGCCAGGTGTGGTGGCTCACACCTGTAATCTCAGCACTTTGGGAGGCTGAGGCAGGAAGATCACTTGAAGCCAGGAGTTCGAAACGAGCCTGGGCAACACAACAAGACCCCATATTTACAAATAACTTAAAAATAGCTGAGTGGGTGGCGCACATCTCTGTAGTCCTAGTCACTCCGGAGGCTGAGGCAGGAGGATCACTTGAGCCCAGGGGTTTGATGTTGCAGTGAACTGTAAGCATATAAGCTTGCACCACTGCACTCCAACCTAGGCAACAGAGACCCTGTCTCTAAAAAAACAATTAAAGAAATAGAGCGTTACACAAAGCTCTGCTTAGAGACTTTGATATGATAGAAGTTAAAAGCAAATCACCCTCATATTCTGGTAGTAAAGTGACTGCACATTCTCCAGATAGTGACTATTTGACAATTACGTTGAACTAATGTGCAAGAATAGTACAAATCATGGTTAGGAAGGCATTTCCCATTGCTTTTCTTCTGTTCTGAGTGTTGTTTGCAACATACATGTTGCTGATTTCCCGTGAGTGGGGTGCCTCCTCCCAGTGGTCCTGTCCCACAGCAGGGCGGGACTTAGGCATCTCCAGAGGGCTTCGCCACCAGGGGCCGACAGTGACTTCCTGCTTCCAAGGCAGGCTTCAATCATGACACCCTGTCCTCAGAAACCATATGTCTTCATGGGGTTGAAGCAACTTTATTTGTTATCCTAAGACATCGGATGGAGATGCTGGGCGGGGGAGGGGAGCTTGAGTATGGGAACAACAGGGCAGGTCTGGTCCTTACACTATCCCCAGCTCTCTTGGTGAGAGCCGTGCGCCTCTCCTCACTCTGTGGCTGGTTTGTAACTCCCGGAACAAGGCAGGAGGCGTGCAGTGGCTGGTGGCTGCTTATGGCTGGTGGCCGCTGTGGAGGGTGGGACGTATTCCGTTATTTGGTGGCACCTGCATGAGCTCCCTACACATGCATCACCACCCAGCCTTACAATGTCTTAAAATTCGTGTCTGAAGCCTTGTACTCTTTTTTTTCTTTTTTGAGACAGAGTCTCGCTCTGTCACCAGACTGGAGTGCAGTGGTGCTATCTCAGCTCCCTGCAACCTCCACCTTCCGGGTTCAAGTGGTTCTCGTCATCAGCCTCCCAAGTGACTGGTATTACAGGCACGCACCATCATGTCCGGCTAATATTTGTCTTTTCAGTAGAGACCATGTTTTGCCATGTTGGCCTGGCTGGTTTTGAACTCCTGACCTTAAGCCACCTGCCTGCCTTGGCCTCCCAAATTGCTGAGATTACAGGTATGAACCACCTTGCCTGGCCTGTACTCCTCTTTCTAAATGTAAATCTTGAGCTAGTTGTAAAAGAAAGGACTTGCCATGAATTTCCAGGCAATATCAAGTTATCTCTTGGTCAGGTGTGACATTGTAGTGGTGGGTCACCTGGGGCCAGACTTTACCCAGACACAAGGGTCCACCGGCAGATACCATCCAAAGCCTAAAAGTAGACCTCTCACTGCCACATGCTGTGCTTGTTCTAGATTATCGATAAGAGCAAGAGAGACCCTTCGGAAGAGATCGAGATCCTGCTGCGGTACGGCCAGCACCCCAACATCATCACCCTCAAGGATGTGAGTGCCTCGAGCAGCAGCACCCCGCTTCCTTCTTTCTTCAACCGACACAAAAATGTTCCCATTCACGTTGAGTGCGCTTTCCCACATCTCAAGCCTGTCTGAGCTGGTTTCCGCCACCCACACCCCTCGGTCACTTGGAGCTAACTTTCTGGACTGTGTACTCAGATCTTTTCCATGGCCATCGCCCCGTCATGTAGGGTGCAAGTGAAACAGAGGAAGAGATGGCTCGTGTGAATTACAGGCCACAGGTGGAGTCTCTCCTTGTCTTTCCTACACATGGCAAAACTGGAAAGGCAGGAATGGATGAGAGGGCGTGGGGCACATCTGACTCTCAGATCGCAGCCCTGGCTTGGAGCTTCTCAAAGCTTCTGTGGCTTTCTCTGTTGGGAGATTGGGGTCATTTTCTCTAGGGTGGGGTGGGGAGCAGGAACCAGGCACACTGAACCATTCAGAAAGTTCCACAGCACCTCTAGAGGCCCATGGGGTGCAGCACTTGGGATCTGGGAGCAGAGACGGGAGACGGTTTTCCTCCTCACACTCCAACTCCAAAATGATTCCAGCATTATGAACCTAGAGCCACAGATACTGGGCCTACCTCAGTTTCCCTCATGCAGAGTGATAAGTGTGTGCAAATGGTCTTAACATGTAAGCTTGGAATAGAACTGGCCGGTCACAGTGGCTCATGCCTGTAATCCCAGTACTTTGGGAGGCTGAGACAGGCGGACCATGAGGTCAGAAGTTTGAGACCAGCCTGACTAACATGGTGAATCACCATCTCTATTAAAATACAAAAATTAGCCAGGTGTAGTGGTGCAGCATGTGCCTGTAATCCCAGCTACTCAGGAGGCTGAGGCAGGAGAATTGCTTGAACCCGGAGCCAGATGCTACAGTGAGCTAAGATGCTATTGCACTTCAGCCTGGGCAACAGAGTGAGACTCTGTCTCAAAAAAAAAAGAAAAAAACAATACCCAAAGCAAGCCAGGTGTGGTGGCTCACGCCTGGAGGCCGAGGCAGGCAGATCACTTAAGGTCAGGAGTTCAAGACCAGCCTGGCCAACATGGTGAAACCCCATGTCTAATAAAATACAAAATTAGCTGGCTATGGTGGTGCACACCTGTAATCCCAGCTACTGGGGAGGCTGAGGCAGGAGAATTGCTTGAACTCAGGAGGCGAGGTTGCACTGAGCTGAGATTATACCATTGCACTCCAGCCTGGGCAAGACTCTGTCTCAAAAAAAAAAAAAAAAAAAAAGAAGAAGAAGAAGAATCAGAGTGTATTGTTTTTATTGAGTTCATGAGATAAAAGCCAGCGTCAGAAGACTATCTTTTTCTGTTTCTTCTCCAAAGCATCAGCACAGCTCTGATACATAACTTGGCCCTGGACTGTGCCCAGCCCCTTTGTGCTGCCCACGCCTGGCCCTCAGTGCCATCTGTACACAGACATCATGGGAGGCTGGTTAGAAATGCAGAGGGCCAGGCCCACTGGAACATACGTTTTAGCAAGATCCCCAAGACTGGATGCGTGTTACAGTTTGAAAAGCACTGCCCTGAGGCCCTGCTCTGGCTAGGTGGTGTGACAACGTTAGTGTTTCTTAACGTCTAAATATCTCTGGCAGGCCAGGCGCGGTGGCTCACGCCTGTAATCCCAGCACTTTGGGAGGCCAAGGCGGGCAGATCACTTGAGATCAGGAATTTGAGTCCAGCCTGGCCAACTTAGTGAAACCCCATCTCTACTGAAAATACAAAAATTAGTCTGGCATGATGGTGTGTGCCTGTAATCCCAGCTACTCAGGAGGCTGAGGCAGGAGAATTGCCTGAACCTGGGGGCCAGATATTACAAAGAGCTGAGATGGTGCCTTTGCATTTTAGCCTGGGTGACAGAGTGAGACTCCATCTCAAATAATAATAATAATAATAAATAATAAATAAAATTAAAAATAAATATCTCCTGGCAGAGTCATTCTCAGCTAAGGACACATCCATCTCATATGCCTTTACTCATTCCCTGCTTAGCAGTGGATTATTAAAGGCATTTTCTACCTAAAAAGAGGAAATCGCATCTGGTATGACAAGAATGGCCATTTGCTTCTTCCCTGCAGAAGCCTTGGTTTCATTCCTAGAGGCCCTGTAGTCCCAGCCTCTCCCCTCTGACATCCCTCTCCTGTCCCTTCAGGAGAGGTTGCTCTTTCGCAGTGACCAGCCACAGTGACATGCCCATCCCTGAGACCTGTGTGCACCCCGTCTCCACCCCGCAGGTCTATGATGATGGCAAGTTCGTGTACCTGGTGATGGAGCTGATGCGCGGCGGGGAGCTCCTGGACCGCATCCTTCGGCAGAGATACTTCTCAGAACGCGAGGCCAGTGATGTGCTGTGCACCATCACCAAGACCATGGACTACCTCCACTCCCAGGGGGTAGGAGCCGCACCTGGGGCAGCCGTCGGGGAGGCAGGAGCTTCCGGGCAGGAACCAAAACCACAAGGGTTTGTGGGTTCAAGAGCTGAGAGTGCAGATTGTCCTAGAATTCCTTCCATGCACCGTCATCCCCCTTGTGAATGGAGGCTCGGTGACGGTGCAGGGGAAGAAAAGTCCTCTTTTCCCTCTGCCCATCTTAATTCTTTGGTGGCCCTATAAACAAGATTGGCCAAAGACAGGTTAAAAAGAAAAACCTAAGTCTGTTAAAATTCACAGGTCACATACACAGGGGAGCACTCAGCCATGAGTAACTCTGGGCTGTTAGAACTCGCCTTACGTAGCATTTTAACAAAAGAACAATAAAGTTGCCAGGCGCAGTAGCTTACACCTGTAATCACACCACTTTTGGAGGCTGAGGCAGGTGGATCACCTGAGGTCAGGTGTTCGAGACAAGCCTGACTAACATGGCAAAATCCCATCTCTACTAAAAATACAAAAATTAGCTGGGCATGGTGGCACATGCCTATAATTCCAGCTACTCAGGAGGCTGAGGCAGGAGAATCGCTTGAACTCAGGAGGTGGAGGTTGCAAGCAACCAAGATCATGCCAGTGTACTCCAGCCTGGGCCACGGAGCAAAATTCTGTCTCAAATAAAAAAAATATATTTGAAAGAACAATAATATTTAAAGAAAAAGGACTGAGCTTTTAGGGCAGCAAACTGTGGGATGCTAAGTCTGTGGGAAACTAATGGAAGATGAGGGCTAGTTAGGAACATTTGTCATGGAAATATTTCTGGTGGCTTCTCCAGGCTGTAAGGGTCTAGCGTTCCCCTTCCGTCCTTCCTGACGAAGAGGACAGGAGGGACACCTTTACCCATTTATATCCTGTTTTTTAGGGAAAGAGGGAGAGGGTAGAGAGCTTTGCTTACATCTGCATCTTTTCAGTTGTTTTCAGCTCAAAATAACCTTATGCCAAAGCAGCTTGTTTTGGGGTGACTGACTCTGCTACTCTTTGAGGGTCTAAAATTTGTACCAACTATAGCCAAAGAAATACTTTGGCCTTAATGAAAAGAAATTCAGAATTTTCGTTACTTGCAGTGGGTAAAGTTGAATTCATTAACTGGTGCACAGAAACGCTGAGGCCGGGGTGGCGGTGATGCCTGGGGTTGATGTGGGCCCCACCGTGATCCGGGCTGTGCTGCAAGCTCTTCATTCACTGACTCTGAACCCTAGACCACACCCACTGTGCAGGTGAGGGGCCCAGGAGCGTGAGGATCTTTTCCAAGGTCACACATGAGGAGGTGGCAGTGGGGTTGGACCCCGGCTCTCTGGTTCCAGGCCGTGTTCTCGGTCCCAGCCCTGCCCTCCCAGGGAGGTGGCTGCGCCATATCACACGTTTCCCCTGCGCCCACTCTTCCCAGTATGTCTCCTGGGGCAGGAAATCCAGTCTTAGGCAGCTGTGTGCGTGGTCCTGAGCCTTCAGAATGCAGTCATCTCCAAAGAGGGAACGTGCTTCCAGGACCACACACTGGGTCGCTTCTGGGTGGTCACCCGGTGGTCTTGACCGTTAAGCACTTTCCAGTTTTCCCACGACAGTCAGACTCAGAGGAAGCCCTTCGGATGATGTTTCCTGCAGATCTGCTCTTATGTAATGAGGGAGGTAATGGAAGTGAAGCCGCAATCTTTCATTTCCTTGCTGTCAGGACCTCTGTCCGCCAGGCCTGACTGCTAGAGGGCATCCCTTTAACTCCCTTCTCCATCCTCCCACTGGATTTTATTAGGACAACTGAGGCATTCAAGATCCAAGCTGTACAAAGGCATGCCACATGTGCTCACAATGGCCCTCTGTCCCCTCAGAAGACATTGCTTTGTGCTCTAAATAACCACTGGGCTTTGAGGTATACTGGCCCCACCACACTGCAGCCAGCGCAGCTCAGGGAGGCTTCAAGGCATGATTGCAGAGTGACTGAGTGATCGTGTGGTCCAGTCTGTCTCCCCCATGGGTTGGTGCGCCCAGGACAGCAGGTGCCTGGTCCCTACTGCTCACTGGCGCTGCTTTAACACCCAGCAGTGCATGGGGCGGGCACACAGGGAATAGTTACTCAATGAATATCATCTTTAAAATGTTTTTCATTCCCGCCACCAGAGCTCACCACATTTCCGTTTATGTAACAGCTCCAGTGAGCTGCGGCCTCATCTTGGAGAGATGCTCGCTTATGATTTCAAATCTTCATTCCCTGTAAAAGCAGGTGACTCCAGGGGCTCAGATGTGAGTGACCAACACAGGAGAGTGAGAGAGGGCGGGGAATCCTCCAGAGAAGACAGTAGCTGTTGACCCCGCTGGCCTGCTGCCTGACTGCCGGACCTGCTGGGAAGACAATTCCAAAACACACCCTCCCCTGCGAATGCACCCACCCTCCCTCTCCAGCTCAGTCCTCGGCCCCCACATAGGCACCATGCCTTCTGCCTTGCAGGTTGTCCATCGAGACCTGAAGCCGAGTAACATCCTGTACAGGGATGAGTCCGGGAGCCCGGAATCCATCCGAGTCTGCGACTTTGGCTTTGCCAAGCAGCTGCGCGCGGGGAACGGGTTGCTCATGACACCCTGCTACACGGCCAACTTCGTGGCCCCGGAGGTGAGCATTCCCAGACTGTAGACCCAGGACCCTCTGTCTGCAAAGAGAGGCTCTGCCCTGTCCCACCACAGAGCCACTGGACAGTGGGGACATCAGAGGCAGCTTGAGCCATGTCAGCAGTGGTGCCGGGAAAAGGAAATGAGAACCTTCAGTCGCTCGAGCCAGGGGCCAATCCTGTGTAAACACAATTGTTCTTATCATTCTCATTTTCCCATTTGGAAAAACTTTTCAACAGTGACATTTTTATGTAAAATTGCCTCCTGTAGACACTTTGGATGAAATCTGCATATTTGATCCAAGTTAAAGAGAGAGAGAGACGCTGCCACAGCCTCCTTACACAGCCAGGATGCAGAGCGGCGGTTCCCCCGGGACGGGAAATGGGTCTGTCACAGCTCAGGGAGCAACTGAGTTTACGGGTTTCTTCTGCACCCCAATTCTCCAGATTCTTTCCCTGATAGCAGCAGGTTAGCAGCTGTCAGACTGAGACCCGCAGGGCTCTGGAAGCTGCCATGGTTCAGTGGCTGTGTCTGCTCCCAGCCCTGCTCAGAGCAGCTAGCAAGGGCACCTGGTGAACTTCTGTCTTTTCAAGTTTCCCGGGAACAAGTTCCATTAGGTTCTGAAGTCAAGGATGTTTATAAAGCTATGCCTGATGTCTTATCTTTGAAAAAAGCCACTGAACCTGAGCTGGTGGGAAAGAGAGGAATGGAAGGATGGTGGCTGATGTGAATGGGGTGGGGGAGGAGTGAACTGACTTCAGAATCTGTGTGGATCTGTGGGTTCTTGATGGAACTGGACCAGAGCTGCCTGGTGGGAGGGGGGGTCAAGTGAGCAGCTGGGCCTGAGGTGCCTGGCGTCTCGTGGTGGGTCTTGGAGCTGTTTGAGAGGTCACTCAGGGCCAGCGTTCATGGCAAAGATGCTTCTGTGTGCTGATACACGGATGAACATGTAGCCCAGGGAGAGGCTGTGGTTAGGTTATGCAGGGGTTATCCAGACATTTGAGCCACCTGTGGCCCCTTTAAAAATAACCAGGTTTGGCCAGGTGCCGGTGGCTCACACCTGTAATCCCAGCACTTTGGGAGGCCAACACAGGTGGATCACCTGAGGTCAGGAGTTCAAGACCAGCCTGGCCAACATGGTGAAACCCCGTTTCTACTAAAAACACAAAAATTAGCTAAGTGTGGTGGTGTGTGCTTGTAATCCCAGCTACTTGGGAGGCTGAAACAGGAGAATCACTTGAACCCTGGAGACAGAGGTTGCAGTGAGCCAAGATCACACCATTGCACTCCAGCCCGGTTGGTTGACAGAGCAAGACTCCATCTCAAAAACTAAAAATTAAAAATAACCAGGTTATAAGCCCTGGTCCATGCCTTAATCAGTATTAATATTGACAATATTACAGGGGAGGTAAATCATGTTTTCCTCAACCCTCATAAGTTCTTAGCTGGACCAGACCCCTCTAACAAAAGACAGATTAACAAGAGGAAAACAAACAAGTTTTTAACACACATCTTCTCACGTGTGCATGGAAGACACCCAGGAAATGAGTTATTCTCACAGAGGCAGCTTTGAGTCCAGCCTACAGGGCATCTTCAACAAAGAACAGGGAACTTTTAAAGACCTGGCAAGACAAAGGAAGAGGCCTTTGGGTCTCCAGGGACTGCAGCTGGGGAGGCGCAGGGCTGGCCACTGGAGGCTGGTCCCACGTGGGACCACATAGGACCAAAGCTGTGCTCAGGGGTAGGTAGCCTTTGTCCTCCCTGGTGGGGGTGGGTACTTTTGTCCTAACCGGTGTCCTGGTTGGAGGAAAGCGGAGGACACAGAGCTCTCCTGCATCTGCTGCCGCTTCATCTTCAGCTCAGCGCGCCTCATGCCTATGCAGCATATTCTGGGGTGGCATATTCTGCTCTCCCACAATATTGATTTGGTTGATTACAGAATGCCTTAGATTATGACATTCCCTGGCCATTTACAAAGAACTTTTACCAACTTTTTTTACTTTTACTCTCATCCACCATATAAAGTAGGCAGGATATAAACTATTAACCATGTTTCGCAGATTCAGAAAGCAGAAGCCCCATGTGTGTAAGTGACGTCTGAAGCTCGCCCAGCTGACAGATTAGGAAGTGAGGCTTGTGCCGTGGACACCACGTTCATCCGGCACATGCTGGCTGATCGTCTCCACGGTGCAGGCTCATACACGGTGGCAGCGATACAGAAAGGAAGGACGGAGCCCAGCTCTCCCAACTCGATAGTTAATGCTGAATCCAGTCATCTGCAGTAATCCATGAGCACTGATGCGGCTTCCTTTGTGGTCACTCAACTGCAACTATGTCAGAGGATTGCCCTCTGCTGAAGTGTGTAATCCAAGGATGCATAAAAGTTGTGCTGCTTTAACAATTCTTCAAAAAGTTAAACATTATCATGTAGCCCAGAAGTGGAGCTGTGGGTATTTACCCAAAAGAATTAAAGGCAGGGACTCAAACAGACATGTGTCCACCCATGTTCATAGCAGCACTATTCACAGCAGCCAAAAGGTGGAAGCCACTGAGTGTCCCTCGGTGGATGAATGTGTAAGCAAAACGTGGCATGTGCACACAGTAGAGCGTTGTCCTTCCTGAAGAAGGAAGGAACTTCAGACATGTGGAAGAACCTTAGGGTGTTGTGCAGGGTGAAATTAGACAGGCGTCGCATAATTCCACTCATATGAGGTCCCTAGAGGAGTCAGATTCATACAGATAGAAAGCAGAAGGGTAGGTGTTGGGGGTTGAGGGGCAGGGAGTTGATTTTTTTTGTTTTTTGGGTTTTTTTTGAGACGGAGTTTCACTGTTGTTACCCAGACTGAAGTGCAGTGGCATGATCTTAGCTCACCGCAACCTCCGCCTCCTGGGTTCAAGCAATTCTCCTGCCTTGGCCTCCTGAGTAGCTGGGACTACAGGCACGCACCACCATGCCCAGCTAATTTTTATATTTTTAGTAGAGACGGGGTTTCACCTTGTTGACCAGGATGGTCTCGATCTCTTGACCTCGTGATCCACCCGCCTTAGCCTCCCAAAGTGCTGGGATTACAGGTGTGAGCCACCGCGCCCAGTGGGAGTTGATGTTTAATGGGGACAGAGTTTCAGTTTGGGAAGATGAAAATGTTCTGTGGATGGATTGTGGTGATCTTGGCACCATGACGTAAATGAGCTTAATGCCACTTAAAAAGGGCTTTGATGGTCAATTGTATGTTATACATATTTTACCATAACAAAAAAATTATTTTGCCTTAAAAGTTGGCTGGGCGGTGGCTCATGCCTGAAATCCCAGCACTTTGGGAGGCCGAGGTGGGCAGATCACCTGAGGTCAGGAGTTCGAGACCAGCCTGACTAACATGGTGAAACCCTGTCTCTCCTAAAAATACAAAACTAGCCAGGCATAGTGCTGGGAGCCTGTAGTCTCAGCTACTCAAGAGGCTGAGACAGGAGAATTGCTTGAACCCGGGAGGCGGAGGTTGCAGTGAGCCGAGATGGTGCCACTGCACTCCAGCCTGGTCAACAGAGCCAGACTCTATCTCAAAAAAAAAAAAAAATTAAGGCCATCCTTTTTAGCCTGTCTGTCACACGTCTGGTGAGAGTACTGGCTCACCATGTGGCTGGCCTGGGAGGAGTCCCACTGCAGTACCTTAGGTTGGCTTTGCATTAAGAAAGACCGGTCGCACTGAAGACACAGTGCTGTCCTCTTCCTGGTCTCCACCTTGCTGGTGTAGGGTGCCCCTGGAGAAATGTGCTGCCAACCTGAATGTCCTTAGTGAAGGGTGTGCCAGTGTCCTGTCGTTCCCTCCTAGGTCCTGAAGCGTCAAGGCTACGATGCAGCGTGTGACATCTGGAGCCTGGGGATCCTGTTGTACACCATGCTGGCAGGGTAAGCGGTTGCCTCAGACAGCTGTCAGGAGCATGTGTCTACGTGGGGCACCAGCCTCAGTGGCTGGTCTGTTAGGGGACCAGGCCCAAGCCTTTCCTAGTGAGCACATGTGGGCAAACCCAACACCTATGCAAACACTCCCCGGCCTGGAGTGAACACTCGCAGACTCCCTCAGCCCCTCAGGACAGCTGAACAAGGACAAGAAATGTAGCCACCCATTTTCTTTCAACTCAGCTCATGAACAAAACATCCAAGGCTTTTGCTGGTGTAGTGTCTAGTCTCTGCTGAACCAGGCCACTGTCTTAAAAGGTAGCAACATCTTTTGCCTTCCAGACATCCTCTTAAACCAAAAAGCATCCACAGAAGCTTCAGGGTCAGAGTCTGTACCTGGGTTTCATGGTCGTGAGTCATGCACGGACCGGTCAATTGCAGGGGGATACCTGGTGTTAGAGAAGGCGGCCTGGGCCTGCCATCCAGACAGCTAACTTACATCCAAGCCTCGCTCGCTACAACCGTGACTCTGGGCAAAATACTTCCACCTGTACCAGTCTCCTTTTCCTCTTCCCAAGTGAGAAGTGGACACACTGTGGCTGCTTCTAGGCAGGGAGGTCTAGGAGCCTACAACATCCACTAGTTTCTATTACGTTTGTTAAATGCCTGAAGAGAGGCACCATCCATTCCTGTTGGCTGTAGCAGAATGGCCTGAATGCCCTCATGAGAATGAACGAACTTGGCCTGCTTTTCGCACATTTCATAGTAAGTCAATAGGTAGTGTCCGCAGCAGGAGAGGAACTCAGGTGCCTGCAGCCACATTCCGAGGACTGCAGCAACGAAGGAAGGCATCTCAGTTTCTTCCCAATACCACAGTTAGGTTATTCTGTGATGCTTCTAATACTCCCTCTGCCTACATGGAAAACTGGATCACAGACTTTCCCACTAGAGGAAGTGCTGGCAGCATCACGTAGCATTCCTTTTCTAGGAACGTGTGGGTGTGTGTTCAGGTGGGCACGGTGAACATCTCTCACAGTCTCACAGTATGGCCTGAGCTGCAGCCAGCATGTTATGTGCATTTGTGTATATACTCTGCATTTGCAACAGAGGCTCAAAAAATTCACTTGTCCAAGAACACAGAGTTGGTAATAGATGAACCGCCGTCTCAAGGTCTTTTGCATGATGCCACACCTTCACCGTGGAAACCATGGCACCAGGCAACTCCCTAGGCCACCCCATCCCTGTTGGCCTGGGTCCAGGAGGGATAGAGCAAGGCCTCACATGTGCCCGTCAACCTCTAACCATGCAGTGGCCAAGGAGGGAAAGTGGGCCTCGCGTTAGGAGGGAAAGTGGGTATCATGTAAGGAGTTGAGCTCTGCCTTCCCGAGCAGAGAAGGGAGGAGCAAAGCCAAGGAGTGATACCAAGTTACAAACTTTATTTTAGGTTGTAAAATGGAAGCTCATTACTGCAAATGGTCTAATTACACAGATTTACCCCTTTTGCCAATGGGCCAGACGACACCGCTGAGGAGATTCTGGCGCGGATCGGCAGCGGGAAGTATGCCCTTTCAGGGGGAAACTGGGACTCCATATCTGACGCAGCCAAAGTGAGTACACGGCCCAGAATTGCTTTTGGGTATGCAGATTCTGCAGTAGCCACATTATTGCTGAGGAAGCCAGGAGATCGCTTTTATATAAGTGGTATAGGTATTTTAGACCCCACATCTTTTATTTTTTGTTTTCCTGAGGTAGAGTCTCGCTCTGTCTCACCCCAACTGGAGTGCAATGGAGCAATCTCAGCTCACTGCAGCCTCCACCTCCTAGGTTCAAGGAATTCTCCTGCCTCAGACTCCCAAGTAGCTGGGACTACTGGTGTTTGCCACCATGCCCAGCTAATTTTTTTGTATTTTTCATAGAGACAATGTTTCACCATGTTGGCCAGGTTGGTCTTGAACTCCTGACCTAAAGTAATCTGCCCACCTCAGCCTCCCAAAGTGCTGGGATTATAGACATGAGCCACCATGACCAGGCTTATCCTTGGCATCTGTTAAGCCTTTCAGCTAAAACCATTATTTTCAAAAAAATTTTAGAGCATGTTTACATTTTCTACTGTCTTGTTATGTCATGCAATGTTCTCCAAAGAAACAGAACGTGTGTGTGTGTGTGTGTGTGTGTGTGTGTGTGTGTGTGTGTGTGTAGAAAGAGAGTGATTGGCTCACGTGACTGTGGGGATGGGGAAGTCTGTGTCTGCAGGGCAGCCAGCAGGCTGGAGTCCCAGCAAGGAGCGGATGGGGCAGCTGCCCGCTCAGGCCATCTAACACGAATTCCCTCTTCCTCCGGGGAGCACAGTCTTTTTCAAAACTAAGGAGGCCTTCCACTGATTGGATGAGGCTGACCCACATTGTGGATGGGAATTGCTTTACTCAAAGTCAAGTGACTTAAGTGTTCACCACATCTGTAAAAAAAACCTCACAGCAACATCTGGACTGGGTAATGTAACCCAGCCAAGTTAACACATAAAATTAACCACCATGCTTTTAGTGATGTTGCAGAATGATTGTCCTACATGTTCATAAACCAACCAAGCAGAGCTCTGGCCCAGGGGTGTGCTTCTGTTCTTATAAAATGCTCTGAATTTGGCCTTGTCTGCAGTCCACACAGTTTACAACTGACCTTACTTCTTTTGACCATCAAATACTTTGTCTTTTTTATTTGGCATCATCAAATTCCTCTAATCCAATAGTAAATCATCATCCAGCCACTGGTGAGCAGTGCCAATGGCTGTTTCCCATGTTCACGTAAAGCAGCGGGAAGAAAAGGAGTCAGGGGCTCTGATTCCAATTCTGCTGTTGTCATCTCTGTGCAGCCTCATGCAACTAGAGTGGAGGTGACGATTGTGGAGATGATGGTGGAGGTGATGGTGTGAGTGATGATGCAGGTGATGGATAGGTATGGTGGAGGTGATGATAGTGGAGATGATGGTGGGGATGATGGCGTGAGTGATGATGCAGGTGATGGATAGGTATGGTGGAGTTGATGATTGTGGAGGTGATGGTGGGGATGATGGCGTGAGTGATGATGCAGGTGATGGATAGGTATGGTGGAGTTGATGATGGTGGAGATGATGGCGTGAGTGATGATGCAGGTGATGGATAGGTATGGTGGAGTTGATGATTGTGGAGATGATGATGGGGATGATGGCATGAGTGATGATGCAGGTGATGGATAGGTATGGTGGAGTTGATGATTGTGGAGATGGTGGAGATGATGGTGTGAGTGATGATGCAGGTGATGGACAGGTATGGTGGAGTTGATGATTGTGGAGATGATGGTGGGGATGATGGCGTGAGTGATGATGCAGGTGATGGATAGGTATGGTGGAGTTGATGATGGTGGAGATGATGGTGGAGGTGATGGCATGAGTGATGATGCAGGTGATGCATAGGTATGATGGAGTTGATTGTGGAGATGATGATGGGGATGATGGCACGAGTGATGATGCAGGTGAGGATAGGTATGGTGGAGTTGATGATGGTGGAGATGATGATGGGGATTATGGCACGAGTGATGAAGCAGGTGATGGATAGGTATGGTGGAGTTGATGGTGGAGATGATGGTGGAGATGATGGCATGAGTGATGATGCAGGTGATGGATAAGTATGGTGGAGTTGATGATGGTGGAGATGATGGTGGAGATGATGGCGTGAGTGATGATGCAGGTGATGGATAGGTATGGTGGAGTTGATGATTGTGGAGATGGTGGGGATGATGGTGTGAGTGATGATGCAGGTGATGGATAAGTATGGTGGAGTTGATGATGGTGGAGATGATGGTGGAGATGATGGCGTGAGTGATGATGCAGGTGATGGATAGGTATGGTGGAGTTGATGATTGTGGAGATGATGGTGGAGGTGATGGCGTGAGTGATGATGCAGGTGATGGATAGGTATGGTGGAGTTGATGATGGTGGAGATGATGATGGGGATGATGGCACGAGTGATGATGCAGGTGATGGATAGGTATGGTGGAGTTGATGATGGTGGAGATGATGGTGGAGATGATGGCATGAGTGATGATGCAGGTGATGGATAGGTATGGTGGAGTTGATGATTGTGGAGATGATTGTGGAGATGATGGTGTGAGTGATGATGGAGGTGATGGTGGAGGATTGCAGATGGTGAAGCTGTTGTGGAGGTGATGGTGGTGATGATGGAAGGATGGCAAAAGTGGTGACAGAGGTGACAGTGATCACGGAAGTGATAGTAGGAGATGACAGTGAGCGGTGATGGCAGTATTGGAGACGTAATGGTGGAGGTGATGGGGATGATGGTGAGGATAATGAGGGTAATGGCAGAGATGATGGTGCATGTGATGTTGGAAGCATGATGAGTGACGGTGGAGCTGACAGGAAGGATGGTGAGGCTGATAGTGGAGATGATGGTGAGGGTGATGGTGGGGTGATGGAGGAAAGATGGCGAGGGTGATGGTGAAGACGATGGTAAGGATGATGGTGGAGGTGGTGAAGATGATGGTGAGGGTGATTGTGCAGATGTTGGTGAGGGTGATGGTGGGGGTGATGGAGGAAGGGTAGTGAGGGTAATGGAAGAAATGATGGCAGAGGTGATGGCAGCTGGCATTTACTGACCATATCCCAGATGTCAGATCCTGACAGTCCAAGTGCTTCTGTCTACACCCTCACTTAATCTCAAGTGAGTGTAGGACTTGTCTTAGTTCTGGTTCCCAAAATAGAGCCTCAGACTAGGACGTGGGTGCTGGCAGTTTGTCTGGGAGGCCATCTTGGTAGCTGGCGTGGGAGTAGGGAGAAGGTGTTGGGAAAGGAGCAAAGTGAAGGACAAGTCTTGCTCTGTCACCCAGGCTGGAGTGCAGTGGCGCAATCTCAGCTCACTGCAACCTCCGCCTCCCGGGCTCAAGTGATTCTCCTGCCTCAGCCTCCCAAGTAGCTGGGATTATAGGTGAACACTACCACACCCAGCTAATTTTTGTATTTTTGGTAGAGATCAGGTTTCACCATGTTGGCCAGGCTGGTCTTGAACTCCTGACCTCAAGTGGTCTGCCTGCCTCAGCCTCCCAAAGTGCTGGGATTACAGACATGAGCCACCACACCCAACCTCATTCTAATTCATTTTATTACATCTTCAAATATGGTGGGAACACTAAGGAAGGAGAGTAGGCTATGGACAGAATATAGATTCTCGTCTTGGTTCTTTGTCGGGCAGTGATGTCTTCATCTGCAAATTAGAAAAAGTAATATTTGCTCCATTTACAAGGATGATTACGGTGATAAGAGCAGAAGCATCAGGTGTGTCTGCAAATGTAATTCACACTGTGATCAAGTACTCTGCAAATGTATTTCACTGTAATAGAATGTGTACTATATTGTATGTGTGTGTACACACATGTAGAATCTTGTTTTAGAAGTTACTACTGCTATGACTTTACAATAAAATAGAAAAATGTCTTTATTCCACATGAGCCCATTGGGCATATTTGATGACTCCAGATTGTAGATTTTGCAGTTTGTGATTATTTGTAGCAAATATTTGTGGGTAGTTCTGATAAAAATATAAGTATGTGCATTGTTATAAATTGATTTCTACCTGTGGAATATTTATTATTTCAGCTTCTCCCTTTGGAAAGATATCATGTTTATAAGAAACGTTGTTTCACTAGTTCAAATGCATCATCTAACATTTCCAGATTTAACTTATTTTTAGACATAAAATATTTAATAAAAGATAAGCCTGGCTGGGTGCAGTGGCTCACGCCTGTAATCCTAGCACTTTGCGGGGCTGAGGCAGCAGATCACAAGGTCAGGAGTTCGAGACCAGCCTGACCAACTTGGTGAAACTCTGTCTCTATTAGAAATACAAAAAAAAAAAAAAAAAAAACAGGCACGGTGGCATGCTTCTATAATCCCAGCTACTCAGGAAGCTGAAGCAGGAGAATCACTTTGAACCTGGGAGGTGGAGGTTGCAGTGAACCAACATTGTTGCCCCACTGCACTCCAGCCTGGGTAACAGAGCAAGACTCCATCTCAACAAAAAGATAAACCTTCAGTCAACTTCTAAGTTTGGTGATAAAGCTAAAAACCATTCACATGCTTCTAAGCGTGAAAGTGAGCACTTGACCCCAGGACGGGGTCTGCATAGACTGCAGACCCAGACTCAGCATAGTGGTTGCGTGCTGCATAGAGACAGAAGGTGTTCCGCTGGGGAGCTCTCTGGCCCAGCACAAATGATCCCACCATCCACCCCACTCTCGTGACCTTCCCTGGCAGGACGTCGTGTCCAAGATGCTCCACGTGGATCCTCATCAGCGCCTGACGGCCATGCAAGTGCTCAAACACCCGTGGGTGGTCAACAGAGAGTACCTGTCCCAAAACCAGCTCAGCCGACCGGACGTGCACCTTGTGAAGGTACCAGCCGGTGACAGTGAGGACACAGTGGTGGGAAACGCAGAAAAGAGCCTGGTAGCTTGCAATCACTGAAGAAATCCCAGAGTGCACAGAAGGAGCCTGTAGCAGCCCCAAACTGCACGCCCACCCGCTTACCTCCTCGCACTTCACCAGATACGCACGGTAGCACACACAGCGGTAGCACGTCTGAGTAGGTGCAGCCTCTGCGGACATGGTGGTGGCTGGCATGGTTATTCCACTCAGGTTTAAAGCCTCTATTCTAGGCCACACGTGCAAAAAAGTCTCCACTTTATAAGTGACTTACGGCCGGGCACGGTGGCTCATGCCTGTAATCCCAGCACTTTGGGAGGCCGAGGCGAGTGGATTGCCTGAGCACAGGAGTTTGAGACCAGCCTGGACAACATGGTGAAACCCCATCTGTACTACAATGCAAAAAATTAGCCAGGTATGGCAGCGTCCACCTATAGTCCTAGCTACTCAGGAGGCTGAGGCAGGAGAATTGCAAGAACCCAGGAGGCGGAGGTTACAGTGAGCCAAGATCATGCCACTGCACTCCAGCCTTGTCAACAGAGCGAGACTCCATCTCAAAAAAATTTAAAAAAAAAATGCATACACACACACACACACACACACACACACACACACACACACGTATGTAACTTACATTCAGCCAGCAGTTGCCTCTCAGGCACCCTATCCTCTGGGTGGGACTCCTCCTCTGAGAAGCGTAGATTGCCCCCCTCCCCCAGCAGGACGAGGCAGGATCCAGTGAGGAGCGATCCGTCCAGATCCATCCTGAGGATTCAGAGTCACTCCAGGATGTGCCTGTTCCTCCAAATGAGTCCAGACTCCTAGCAGTGGCCGCAGTCCAAGCAGACAGGCCCTGGCATTTGCTGTGCGTGTGTCCTAGGACCCAGCAAGCAAGCCCCAAAACACACCTGGCCTCACTGTTAGGATGTGGGGATCACGTAGCCTTGTCTTGGGGGCTCCACAAGAATCTAAAATGTTTTCCCCAAGGCACAAATACAGCGAGAGGGTGGCATGGGGCGGTAGCAGGTGCAGGAATAAGGATCAAATGCTCTGTCCTGGGGCTCATGTGTGCTGGCCCCCACAGCAGGCCCACAGGACCCCATGCTCCAGGGACCCTGAGGAACTCTGGGTTCCCCCACGTTGCCTGGGGGCAGCTGAGGCCTATCGAGGCCCTGGGCTCCGGCTCCAGCCCTGGAGTGAGGCGGTCTCACCCTTGCCCTCTCTTTTGCAGGGAGCAATGGCCGCCACCTACTTTGCTCTAAACAGAACACCTCAGGCCCCGAGGCTGGAGCCCGTGCTGTCGTCCAACCTGGCTCAGCGCAGAGGCATGAAGAGACTCACATCCACACGGTTGTAGCGGGTGGGACCCTGGCCCCAGCGTCCCCCACCAGTGTCCTCGTGGGCTCGCAGACCCTGGCCTCGGAGCCCATCTGGCACCCAGAGTGACCACAAGTCCAGCAGGGAGGCGGCGCCCGCCCTCGCCGTGTCCATGTTTTCTTTTTCAGCCCTGGAGAGGGTCCTGACCTAGGGGCTTCTCCAAGCCTCACTCACCAGCCTCGCCGCCCGCTCTCCTTTCTCCTGATCAAAACCAAATGTGCCCCTTCACCTCGTACGGCCAGGCGATGCCAGGGGCTCCTTTCAGAGCCCACAGGCCTTCTCATTCCGTGGCTTCTGTTTCTACTGAGGGATCTGTTTTCCAATTATGAAGCTGGTCACTCGGTCAGACTCCCGACGCCAGCGTCCCGGGTACCTGGTGGGAAGGTGGCAGGGCAACGGCGCAGCCGTGGGTGGTTGCAGGCCCCAGAGGGTGGGGGTGGCCTGGCATCTGGGGCTCCCCACATGCTGGATGACCGGGTTGGCACTGTGGCATCCAGGAGGGATGCCTGGTTCTGCCCAAAATAATCCAAAGAGCCGTTTCCTCCTCGCCCTTCAGTCTTTGCCTGAGGTGCTGGGCAGCCCATCCTTTCCTCTGTCCCAAATTCAAATGAGGAGAAAGAGCCCAGACGGGAGGCAGGTGGGCTGGACCTTTGCCTTGAGAGCTCTGTGTCACCAGGATGGAAGGGGATGCCTCCCAGAGGAGCCTGTGTCCACCTTGAGTCCCAGCTCTCCTAGGGTAGGGGGCCAAGCGCACTGGGCTGCCCTCTGTCCGCAGCTCCGGTGTCACACGGCTACCTGGAGGCTTTGCAGGGAGCCCTGGTCAGCTTCCTGCGTGCTCACCCAAAGCTGTGGTCTTGCCATGTTCACTTTGATTTTTCTGGTCTATGGAAAAGCTGTGAATTGGAGAAATGGAGCTCTGTGGCTTCTCACCAATCCTCGGTTCAGCTGGAGGCCGGAGGGAGACTGAGGGGCAGCGGCACAGGTGGGAAGGCGGCGGAGATGTGGGGGACAGGAGCAATGCACTTTGTAGATGCTGCTTTGTGTTGCGTTGTGTGTCTCTGTTGCACAGATCTGTTTTCACACTGATCCGTGTTCCCCTGAGTGTGCACACACAGTGGGTACAGGGCATTGAGGGCATGCCGTGCTCTCCTTCATTGTGTAAAATTGAGTGAGAAGGTTCTGGGCAGCAGGCTCAGCACCCAGTCCAGACGGCAGAGGGAACACATGGGTCCTTCAATCTCCTGTAAGGATGCTGAAGATGCTCCCTGGCAGCCCCCACACCAAGGGATCCAGCAAGCAAACTAGAGAGGAGGCAGCTGCTCCCCCTTCTCCCTGCATCACGGAAGAGCAGCCCCTTGCAGGAACTGGGGCTTCAGGAGGCGCCCACTGGCTGCAGCCAGGTTTTCCCTAAGAAAATGTTATTTTGTTGGGTTTTGTTCCCCCTCCATCTCGTTTCTAGCACCCAACTTAAAAAAAAAAAAAATTGGGCTGTGTTCTGAAAAATAACCCCTTGGCTTGGTCTAATTGTTTTCAGACCTTAAAATATAAACTTGTTTCAGAAGCTTTAATCCATAAGGATTTTTTTTTTTTTCTTCTTAGAGAACAAAAAAACATGAAAGGAGAGGTGGGACTGAATACCTGATTCCCACTTGCTCACATTTTCTCCATACAAGATGCTTTTTCCGGAGGCTAGAGTGATTTCCACTATGATGAATTTGCTTTTTCGTTCTTCATTATTTCATTTCTTATTAGAAACTTAGGAAAATGTGGATTGTCCTAAGGTCACAGAGTTTGTCCTCCCAGAAATGAACGGAAGTCATCACCTCTTCTGCTCGGGCAGCTGATCCTGTATCAGCTGCCTGGCCCCTGTGGTCTGTCTGCTTGAAGTCATTGGGTTCTGGTGCAGGGAGAGGGAAGTGGGAGAGGCAAATGGGAAAGCATCCGCGAGCAGGCGGCCATGCTTCTTCCTCTCTGTGTGCCCAAAGCCACCAGCTTGTGGTCTTTTTCAGTAATCCAGTTTGTACAGCCTTAGCTTCTGAACTCTAAGAATGCCAAAGGGACTGGTGAGACTCCCCATCCCTGCGAGCTGTCCTGTATATTTGCTGTGTGTCAGCGGAGAACATTGGCTTGGCCCTGCTCCACTGAGTTGTGAAATACCTCTACTTTCCCTCCCATATCTGGAAAAAATGATACTTGAAATCCTTCCACAGAAAGTCAGCCTTGAAGTTATGGTATCATATGTTAAGCTAAGCTTTCAAAAAATTTAGTGAAATAGTACGTGACTGCTTTCAAAGAGTGGTCAACTTGTAAATGAAGGTGTTCTTAGAATTCACATTTCGCCAGCTCAGCGCACCTCCACACCTAATGAAATGCTTTATATGATTTGCACAAATTACACAGACCTCCCCAAAAGTTAATTGGCTCTCCTCGCTCACACAGATCCTCATAACCCCTCTGGATCATGAAAATCACAGAACTTATAACCACGGAACCCTAGATCTCAGGCTTCCTAACCCACCACGGGTGGCCCTTCCTGGCCACCCTATAGGGTCCTCCTTCCCTGGCAGCCCCCTATGCAGAAGAAATACCTGATTCTCCCAGTCAGCAGTGGGAGAGCTTTGCTGAATTCCACCCCAAAGTCAAACATGGGCAAGAGGTGAGGATCTCACTTTTACCCCCAAGTCCGATTTGTCTGTGATTTTAAACTAACTGTGTATGTATTGATGTTTGGAAGATTGTCAGAATTTTAAAGTGATGATAGTACTTAACGTTAGCCAGTGTTGTTTATTAAATGGTGTTATCCTAAAGCTGCACTTGGGATTTTTCCCTAACGCTTTACTGATTCTCTCAAGCACATGGCAAAGTTTGATTTGCACTCCGTTCCTTTCTGACATGGTTTTGCTGCCTCCTCCTTTCTAAGTGTCGCGCAGGATCGAGAAGGATGCTGCCGGTCCGTGAGCGCAGCAGAGGGGGCGGAAGGTGGACTCCAGCGCGGCTTCAGGGGCTCAGGACGGAGGCTGCCACGTCCATGTCGTTCTACTGAGCACGCTTCTCTGCCTTGCTCCTGACTCAGCACTCTGTCCACAGGCTCAGCAGTTATGTTTACAGATCATTTTCATGTTTCTGCTTTGTAATTCCTGTTTGAGATGGGTGGCCGCTGTACAGATATTTATTACGCTTTCCAGACTTTCTGAATAGATTTTTTGAATAAACATGGTTTTACGAAGTGTAATCTTTTTTAGCCTAACAGTAACCTTTGGACTTTCTGCATAGTTACCAATAACAGTCTGGATAGCTCCCCACTCCTCTGGCCCCTTCCACTGGTTTCAGGCCGTGACCACCTCTGCTGCTGCCATGTGACCCCTCGTGGGGAGGTGAAGCAGCATTATGTTCACTCCAACTCAGAGCCCTGTGCGTGGGTGTGTGTAGGTGGACACATGAGTGCATGCATATGTGTATGTACACGTGTGTATGTGCACACATGTGCGTGTGTAGGTGAGTTCATGTGTGTACACGTGTGTGCTTATGCATGTGTGCACACTTGCGTGTTTGGGTGGGTTCATGCATATGCATGTATTTACATGTGTGTGCTTATGTGTGTATATGTGGAAGTATGAGTTTGTGCATGTGTGTATATGCATAAATGTGTGTGTGAATGCACATATGTATGCACATTTGAACATATGGATGTGTGTGTGTGCGTCAGAGCCTGTGTGTGTGTGCATGCACTCTTGAGGGGAGTCCTGCTGTGTGATGGATCTGGGGCTGGCAGGAGACAGTGGACAGTCATCTTGTGCAGCAAAGCAGGTGCCCGGCACACAGCCCCAGGGACAGCCCTTGCCGTGTCTCCTGTGCTTTGCCACCTGGACTCAGCACGCCCATCCCCTCTTAATCCAGAAGTAAATCCAATCTGCACTGTGGGTCCTTGGCTCTCCAAGCTAGTTTCTTTTTCACATTCAGTAAATTCCTAACCAGCATGTGTCCACAAGGAGCACACACCCCCACCTCCACACGAAACACCATACAAACGCACACATGAAACACCAGATATACATGAACACACACACAAACCATACAGACACAAGCACATGAAACACCAGACACATCACGCACACACAAACACCAGACATGCACATATACATACACACATGAAACACCATACAGACATGCACACACACTTGAAACACCAGATGCACGCACACACAAAACATACAGACACATGCACACACACGAAACACCATACGGACATGCACATGCACGCATGAAACACCAGACATGCACAGCAGACACATGCACACACACCAAACACCAGACATGCACACACACGCAAAACATACAGACACATGCCCACATACGAAACACCATACAGACATGCACATGCACACACATGAAACACCAGACATGCGCACCAGACACATGCGCACACACCAAACACCAGACACATGCACACACACGCAAAACATACAAGACACATGCACACACACGAAACACCAGACATGCACATGCACACACATGAAACACCAGACATGCGCACCAGACACATGCGCACACACCAAACACCAGACATGCACACACACGAAACACCATACAGACATGCACATGCACACACATGAAACACCAGACATGCGCACCAGACACATGCGCACACACCAAACACCAAACACCAAACACACATGCAAAACATACAGACACATGCACATGCACACATGAAACACCGTACAGGCACATGCACACACACGCGAAACACCATATAGACACATGCACACACATGAAACACCAGACACATGCGCACCAGACACATGCACACACATGCAAAACACCATACAGACACATGCACACGCACACACGAAACACCATACAGACACATGCACACACATGCGAAACACCATACAGAAGCATGCACACACGAAACACCAGACACATGCACACACACACGAAACACCATACAGACACATGCACACACATGCAAAACACCAGACACATGTACACACACACAAAAAACACCATACAGACACATGCACGTGCATGCGAAACACCGTACAGAAACATGCACACACACGCGAAACACCGGACACATGCACACACACAAACACCATACAGACACATGCACACGCATACACCAAACACCATGCAGACACATGCACACTTCCAGGTCCAATCAGGGGCTGTAGGTACAGGGTGAAAGCAAGATGTGTATGGGGTTCACCACACCCCACCTCCTTCCACTCAGACCCTAGGGCTTCTAGACCTTCAGCACCAGAAATGAAGCCCCAGAGAAACAGGGTCCTGTGCAGATTCCTGTCAGACAACACAGATTCCACTAGAGAACCCTGGCTTCCCAGCGACTTGGGGACGGAACTTCCGGGATGTGGACCTGCATCAGTCAACTCAGGCAATTCACTGTTAGGTCTGTTCTTGCTTGAGCCCCCTTAAAACCAAATCCTATTAACAAACCCGCAATTCTCCTGAACCATAATGCTTCTCTTTGATTCTCTGATTCTGTACTTTGTACCCCAGACCGTGCTGAAACCAGGCCCATGTCCTAGAGCCATTCCGAGTGGGGCCTGGGCAGAGCCCTGTATGCCATGGGGAACTTCCAAGGGCTTTGGGGTTCAGGAGCCAGCAAGCTGCCAGGTCAATACCAGTGCTCCGTTGTTGTGATCCATGTCTCCACAGGCCAGTGCCCCACCTTTCACGGGGCAGATTTGGCCGTGCCGCAAAAGCCACGGACGTTATCATTCAAAGATCGACAAAATCAGTCTCCAAGTTAGGTTTTAGGTGACTACAACCCTGTTATTACAAACGTGAAACGTGCTTTCGGCAGTCACACCGTGGCTGTTTCAGACCACACTTTGAGGTGAGAATTTCTGTATTCAAACTTACTGTTTTCTGACTTTTCGTTACTGTCTTCAGAACAACCACTCATTCCAGCAAGGCCCATGGCCCTCATCTGCCTTGATCTGCTCTGCTGAGGCAGCTCCCCATCGTCCAGAGCTCTGCCCTTGGTGCTAGATGCCTCCAAGGAACATGGGCCACCATCTGACCCATTCGCTGGGGTGCCCCATGGCCTGCCAGCTCCCTTCCCATCATATCAATGGGCATGTCACTGCTTTTCAGTCCAACTCCACCCAGTAATATGTCCTCAATTCCCCATGTTTCCCTGAAGATGTGTTGCTTACCGGTATCATCGTCTATATTAGTTACAGAAGAAATGTATTATGAAGTTAAGTCATTAAGATTAAGTTTCGGGGAGAAGAAAGATTGGTTAATAGGCACAAACATGCAATCAGGTAGAAGGAATACGTTCTAACGTGCGGTCGCAGAATACGGTGAGTATAGTTAACAACGGTGTATTGTATGTTTCAGAATAGACGACTTGGGACATTTCCAACATATAGAAATAATAAATACTGCAGGGGATGCGTACCCCAAATACTCTGACTTAATCATAACACATTCTGCGCATGCAACAAAATATCACACTTACCCCATAAGTACGTACCAATACATATCAATAAAAACATAGAAACAACCCAGATATCCGTCAGTGGATTCATGGATAAACAAAACGTGCAACCCATGCAAGGGAATATCATTCAGCCACAAAGAGAAACAGTGCCCATACAGACTCCAGCGGGCATGGTCCTTGAAGCACTGCACCGTGCAGAGGCCAGACGCAAAGGCTGCTGTGGTGTGATCCCCCGAGATGAAACTCCAGGAGAGCAGATCCACGGAGACAGAACGCAGATCGGTGGTTGCCGAGGAGAGCATTAGTGGAGGGGGACAGAAAATGGCTGCTATTGAGTGTAAAGTGGTTTTTCTGGCTGGAGGTGCCAAAAATGTTAAAATTAGAATGCAATGATGATTATGCGCCCTGTAAACTTACTAAAGATGATATGTTTCAAATGGGTAAATTATGTGGTATGTGAATTGTATCTCAATAAAACTATTAACCATAAGATTAGGTTTCACTGTGAGCAGCAGAAAGCCTCAAATGACAGCAGCCTTCCAAGTCTAAGTCTGCAGATTCTCAGGTGAGCCTCAGGGCAGGCCTGACGGCAGCCAGCTCCTCCCAGCCCTCCAGGTCCCAGAGGACCTCCAGCTCACACCCCACCACATCTCAGACAGGCTTCACCTTGATACTTCCAGATGCCAGTGTTGGCATTCTGGGAAGACTGCTGGCTGAGGGGACACAGGAAGGGGAAAGAAAGCATGTGGAGCAGCTGACTCAATGTTTCAGGGGCCGGGGTCGGGGAGAGTCATCTCACTGGACCAGCGTTGTATATGCAGTCAGTCGCTGACATTATGTGGCACATGCCTGTGTGTATATATGCATATACAACAGTGGTCCTATAGGGTGACAATACCACGTCGTATTTTTATTGTACCGTTCCTGTCTTTAGATACGTCTAGACACACAAATGCTTATCATCGTGTTGCCTACAGTATTCAGCAAGTAGCATGCTGCTTACATTTGCAGCCTCGCAGCAATAGGCTACCCCACAGGACCTGGGTGCGCAGCAGTGGGTTATGCATCTATGTTGTGTAAATGCACTCTCTGCCGTCCACACGATGAAATTACCAAACGTGCTTCCATCATTCAGTGGCGCGTGAGTGTGTGTGTGCAGCTAATGCAGTCAGGCTGTTCAGCTTGCAGAAAATGAGGCAATGTGGCTGTTATCTGGGCTGATATTTTCACACCAAGTCATACATACCAGCAGATACATGGCAAGGTCCTGTGCAGTTTGGTGATTTTAAAGAACCTCAGAATCGCTTCGGCGGTAACGCCGTTTACTCTCAACAGTCTCCTACTCAGATACTTGGTGCTAAGTATTGTCATCAAGCCTCAGTGCAGTTTGGGTCAGAGACGCCCAACAGGCAAATCCTAGTAATCCTTTCATTTCAGCTCAGACGTTATTACCTCCATAAAATCCGGACTGCCTCTTGCACAGTCTCGTACTGGATGGAGGAGGAGAATAAGTGAAAATGTTCTTGTGGGCGCCTCTCTCCCCGTGGCCTGGAGCACCCCTGAGAGCTGGAATCCTTTGCTTTCTAGGCCTGGCTGGGTGCTGGGCTCAAATCATTAGGTGGGGACTGAGCTGAAATTTACTCATACCCTGTTCAGCGTCCACGAGGCATGTGGCCATTCAGAATTCTACTGGGGCCTCGAGGAGGTGGGGTGGCCTTGTTGAATGGGGCCTGTTGATCATGTAAATTCATCTCTTTCCCTTTCCAAAACTTCAGTGCATTGTAGGCCCAGTAAGTTCTGTGCGTTTGCTATTGTTACAAGCTGCCGGCAGAGGGCAGTGCTTGTATAGTCAGACCTGCAGGCCACGCAGAACATGCTCAGCCCCGCAGCTACGGGAGCCCCTCTCAGGAGGGTGCACTGCCCCTGGACAGATCCCCCATGGGTCACCGGTCACACAGGGTCCCGCCACTGGCTCCTTGTACAGCCCAGGGAAAGCGATGGCCAACCTGAAGTTCACAACAGGACCAGGAGCTCCATGAGTATAAAGAAAAGCTGATGAAGGCTGGTCGCTTTAGCTCACGCCTGTAATCCCAGCACTTTGGGAGGCCAAGGCAAGCAGGTCACTTGAAGTCAGGAATTCAAGACCAGCCTGGTCAACATGGTGAAACCCCATCTCTACTAAAAATACAAAAAAAAAAAAAAAAAAGCCAAGCATGGTGGCAGGTACCTGTAATCCCAGCGACTCGGGAGGCTGAGGCAGGAGAATCACTTGAACCCGGGAGGCAGAGTTTACAATGAGCGGTGATCACTCCACTGCACTCCAGCCTGGGTGACACAGCAAGACTTCATCTCCCAGAAAAAGAAAGGAAGAAAGAGAAGCTGGTGAGACTCATGAGTTCACCACCATCAACCTGCAGTGAAAATCACGTTTATTTGAGTTCTGTTTGGTTTTCTATTAACCCAGTGCACTAGCACTGGCTGGCTCACATGTAGGAGGAATTTAAATGTCTCCTTTAAAATGTCCTCTTTAGAAGGGACACACATGTTACGTATAAGTACTTCCTCATGAGAAAGTCTTTATGTAACAGGTCTGTTAGGAATAACTTAACTTTAGAAAGGCTCCTCAAGGGCAAACGTGGTTGTGAATCAGTGGCTCGGGTCACAAGAAGAGCGTCTCTGGCAACGTGTCTGAATGAAGCCCAGCAGCTGTATTTTAGAGCATCACATAGGACCGTCTATCCGCTCTGTTGGAGAAGCACTATTTAAAACCATGTGCAATGCAAAGTTCCATGACTCAAAACAAGAAAGTGCTGCCTCAGCTGGGGCTTCCCCGAGCTTCTGCCCTCTGTGTGCTGCACATTGCCGCCTGGATATGAGAGAGCGCGTCACACTGGCCCTCCCAATCCTGTGTCCGTGTCTTCACCCGACCTCCACCCAGACATTCCCTAGCTGCACTGAGACACTCCCATATATATCACTTGCAAGTGATAAATCCCAAGATCCTTGGGTCTGAAGCTTCTGCCTCACCCCCCAGCGCACCATCAGTGATCAGATCCTAACAGTGTCCCCCGCAGAGCTCCTGACTCTGAGCTTTTCCCCCATTCCCATCTCCTTCAGCTTGTGCCTGCAATTGACACGTCTCATCCAGGCACTTGCCGTAACCTCTTCGCCGGCTTCTTGCCACAGCATTGCATCCCTTGAACTCATTTTTCACACAGCAGCTTAAAATTCTAGAAAACAATTGTGCCCCTGTTACTTTACTATGTTAAAAAACGAACAGCAGCTCTTGTTCTTCAAGAGAAAAGTCTGAAACTCGAGGCTCTTTGGGGCCACATACAAAGCCCCTGCGACCTTGGCCACATCGGTTCTCTTTGGTTAATCTCTAGGCCTGTCCACCTTAAATGTACGCTCTCGTGCTGTGCTGTCTGACATGCTAGCCACTAGATATATTTGGCTATTTAAACTACTTACAATTTAAATCACTTGAAAATCAATAGAATTTAAAATGTAGTTGTGTGGTCACACTGTCCACATTTCAAATGCTGGATAACGAGGCTTGTGGCACATGGGAGTCCGTGAGAGGGAGCCGCTGGAGGTTGGCAGCCAGACCTGCTACAGCCGCCCTGGTCCCGCGATCAGCCTCACTCCCTGGCTTGCAAAGGTAGCTCGGCGTGGCTGCCACCTCCCTGCGAGTCTCATGTGAGGAGCTGCCCAGGAAAGCTCAAATCACAGGGGAAATTAATGCTCCAAGGAAGTTGGAGACTCCAGCTTTCAAATAGCTCAAGTACAAGAAAACGCATCGGTTATATCCAGCATACTCCAGCCTGCAGCCCCTCGGTCTCCACACAACTTTCTTCCTATACTTCACCTCCAAAGTAACGGCGACGGCAGCCACGACACAGTCACCTAAATGACACAGCTGCTCTTCATAAATAATGAAAACGCACACCCTCTCCCAAAGACGGAACCCAAGTCTCACTAGCCCCTCTTTACAGCTCTGGACGGGCTTTCTCTGCCAATCCAGTTCAGACTGGACACCGACAAACCATGAGTGACATGGGAAGTTGAGCAGAGCACAATCTGTGTACCAGGGAAATAGCAGTGGTTGTGGTGGAAGAAATTAGTTACCATAAGGCCCAGGATGAAAATGTCAATAGCTGCTGTCATGGGTTGGATCAAGGTCTCACCCTCCAAACAATTATCCTCCTGAAGTGCTGACACCAGTACCTCAAAATGTGACCGTCTTTGGAGACGGAGCCTTTACTAAGATAATTAAGTGAAGATGAGGCCATAGGTTGGGGAACCTAATCCAGCATGTCTGGCGTCCTCATGTGAAGGGCCATCTGGACACAGAGAGGGACAGATACACACAGGGGGGACGATGTGAAGAGACGCAGGGAAAAGGTGGCCCTCTATCAGCCAAGGAGAGAGGCCTCTGGAGAAACCGCCCTGCAGGCACCTTGGTCCTGGCCTTCCAGCCCCCAGGGCTGTGAGAGAGCAGCCTGCTGTTTAAGCTGCCCACCTGTGGGACTTCACGATGGCAGCTGTAGGAAGCCAGCACAGCTGGCACAGCCCTCTGCCCCAGTGCAGTTTCCTGCACCCGTGATGTTCCCTGCTGCCCTCTCACACCATCCTGATCCTGGCCCCAGAGCTGCTTGGGAATGTTTGGCTGTGTTTTCCTGTGGTCCCAGAGGTGGAGGGCCCTGCCCTTGGGTTGCCACTGTCTTCTGTTAATGTTTCCCCACTGGGCCGATGGTGCAGGGGTGCTTCCTCCCCGCCCCATGGAGGAGCAGTGCCCTGACATCCCTCTTGCCAGTCAGGAGAGACCGCCCCATGGTGTCGCCCCTGCCTGTGATGGCACAGTCTCGAGAGTCAGGGTGGCAGAACAGCATTTGTATCCCTAAGGGAAACATTCCCCCAGTAGGGCCTGGGAGCACAGAGAAAGGACATAGTTCATTGGCAAGTTGATGGGTATCAATACGAGTGGTTCCGCCATCACCAACGTTCCTTCAGTCTCCACTTGCAGGGTCTGCAAGGGGAGAAAAGTTTCCAGATAGTACAGGGCTCAGACCAGGAGGCACCCCAGTCCCACCGGGGCTGTGAGGACCCTTCAGGAGGCTGTGCCCCATTGTAAAGAGGCACAGTTCCTGAACACAGGGAGACCCATGAATCCTGGGCGTTTCAGCCCATCCATTGCCTTGCTCTGGGTTTCAGCAGTTGGGATAAAGCAGCACAGAAGGGGTGGCTTAAACAGCACACGTGGATTCCTGGCCATCCTGGAGGCTGGAAGTCCAAGCTCACGGAGACAGCAACTGTAGTTCCTGGTAAGGCTCCTATTCCTGGCCTGAAGAGCCACCTTCTCACTGTGTCCTCCTACGGCAGAGGGAGATGGCTGTAGGAAGATGCCTCTCATCCTTTCCTGCGAGGGCACTAATCCCATTAGGGGGCTGCACCTTCACGATGTTATCTAAACCCAGCCTTCCCAAAGGCCCCACCTCCAGACACCATCACATGGAGGGCCAGGGCTTCAGCACATGAATACTGCGAGGACCGGATACTCAGCATGTAGCACGCTGCTGTGAGCTTCCTGGTCAGAAACAGTACTGTGTGATTCCCATGAGTAAGCCTGGGTGAGCCCGTAGGTGTTACTGGCGCAGAAGCAGCGTGTGGTCAGCTTACCGCGGTCGGCACATGTACAGAGCTGTCTACAGACCAGACCAGGCCTGGAGGGACCCTCTTACTCATCTGGTCAGACAGGGCCCCCTCCTCCCTGAGGCCACAGGAAAAGTACAGTGGAAAGTGCCCTGGGGCCTGGGCACCTGCTCACACAGCACACCCCCGTGCTGGGGGCCCACCCCGCTGGATAGCACCTATCCACTTCTGCTCCTGAGGGACCCCTGCTGGGCACATCAGCTTCTCGGACAGGTGAGTCCGAGAGCAGCAATGTGTGAAGGACAGTCAGGCCCCTGGGGGTCCCCTGACCAGGTATTCAGTCTTCCAGGGCCGGGGAGAAATACGTTTCTCAAAAAGAAAACAGCTATTTGCTGAAGGGCATGACTTTTTCCAGAATCTCAGGGGCTGCCCTTGTGGTTCCCATATTGGAGCTCGTCAGGGATGCAAGCACCTGCATCATGCAGACACTGCAAGCCTCCTTGTCCCTGCAGGGGACAGAGTTGCTCCAAGCTCAGGATAAAACCGATCCCTCACTCTAGCCTCCCTCCCTGAGGCTACAGGGACATGCGGAGCCTTTGTTCTACTGCCTCCTCTGCCTGGGGCACCTGCCCAGGCCTCTGTCTCTGCTCCTGGTTCAGATCTCACCTCCTCAGAGAGGCGCCCAGATTATCCTGCCCACAGAGCCACCCCACCCACCCTCAAAGGTCGGCTCCCTCCCTGCACTCTGCCTCTGGCCCCCCTGTCGTTAGCATAACCTTGGATGCAATGATTCTCTCTCCCTCTCTCTTTCCTCCCCCACCTGCCTCCCTCTCTTTTAGCCTATTTCTCCAGTTGGATTGTGAGCAGAGCCGAAGGCTTCCCTGTGTTTACCTGAACTCCAGATGCACTCAGGCCCTGGGCAGGCCCTTGCGGGGCTGTAGGGTGGATGCAAGAAGGCGCGATGGTTGTGACTGAGAAAACACAGACACTGGTGTGAGCCACACAGAAGGTCTGAGCTGGGCTTGACTTCCTAGGAAGAACATCCCCCTCCTTCTGCTCCCACCTCTCCCACCCCAAAGACCACATGAGAACTTAATTTCCATATACAGGACTGGCAGGGCATGAAAGCCGAAAAAGGTGTACACTTTGGCACCTGGAAGTCACAGGTTAAAACTGTAGCTCCAGCCATTACGAGCTGTGCGGGAACAAAAATCAGCATCTTGGAGGTTGATGGCTTGAAACGTGACCTGCCGTGAGGGCTGCTTCCTCCTTAGAGACGCCAGCGCTAGGGAGCTGTGAAACGCAGGCAGCAGCCGGGCGCGGTGGCTCACGCCTGTAATCCCAGCACTTTGGGAGGCCGAGGCGGGTGGATCACCAGGTCAAGAGATCGAGACCATCCTGGTCAACATGATGAAACCCCGTCTCTACTAAAAATACAAAAAATTAGCTGGGCATGGTGGCACATGCCTGTAATCCCAGCTACTCAGGAGGCTGAGGCAGGAGAATTGCTTGAACCCAGGAGGCGGAGGTTGCGGTGAGCCGAGATCGCGCCATTACACTCCAGCCTGCGTAACAAGAGCGAAACTTCGTATCAAAAAAAAAAAAGAAACACAGGATGCAGAGTCAACCCAGCCAGCATCCGTTCCCTCTCTCCCTCCGCGGACTTGTTGACAGTAACTTGTGACTATTGCAGGCAATGTCCCCTTTGGGTGAATGATCCAAGCACACCAAACTTTGCCTGATCGACAGGGGAGGCAGCTGAGCTGCACCTGCTCCCTGGAAGAGTGAAGTCAGGCCAAGGCATAGATGCATGGGCACAAATATTAGCTTTCAGACTTGCTGAGGACTATGTCCAGTCTCATCACAGCCGTCCATGTGGAAGTCTCTTTGAGGTCAAGCAAACAAGTTCAACACAGTCAAACTTTAAACCATTTTGTGGGCGAAAGGTTTCTGAGGAATAGACAGATCTTACTCTGTAGTTTAATGTTTCTGGCCAATCTATGTAATTGTGTTAGAGCACATTCACCTCAAATATGCCCCACTTCAGCTGGCTTCTTACTCCTTCTTTTATATCACATTAAGAAATGGTTCCAGAGCGGCCAGGTGTGGTGGCTCATGCCTGTAGTCTCAGCACTTTGGGAGGCTGAGATGGGCAGATCACCTGAGGTTGGGAGTTCGAGACAAGCCTGATCAATATGGAGAAACCCATTTCTACTAAAAGTACAAAATTAGCCAGGCGTGGTGGCACATGCCTGTAATCACAGCTACTCGGGAGGCTGAGACAGGAGAATTGCTTGAATCCAGGAGGTGGAAGTTGCAGTGAGCAGAGATCGCGTCATTGCACTAAGGCCTGGACCACAAGAGTGAGACTCTATTAAAAAAAAAAAAAAAGAAGAAGAAGAAGGCCAGACGCGGTGGCTCATGCCTATAATCCCAGCACTTTGGGAGGCCGAGGCGGGTAGATCACGAGGTCAAGAGATCGAGACCATCCTGGTCAACATGGTGAAACCCCGTCTCTACTAAAAATACAAAAATTAGCTGGGCACGGTGGCACGTGCCTGTAATCCCAGCTACTCGGGAGGCTGAGGCAGGAGAATTGCTTGAACCCGGGAGGTGGAGGTTGCAGTGAGCCGAGATCGTGCCATTGCACTCCAGCCTGGGTAACAAGAGCGAAACTCCGTCAAAAAAAAAGAAGAAGAAAAGAAAGAAATGGGTCCAGAGAGGCCTGCACAACACCCTTAAAACTCGAAGTTTTCCCCTCAACTTCCAACCACTGGGACAGGAGAGTCCCCTCTGGCTAGGGCTGGTCTTCGTGCTCCCTCCATGGGTATCGGCTGAATTCTTCCTGGTGTTGACAGTGCTATGTTCCAAAGTAAAGTTCCACAAACACCGTGCTTTCCCTCTCCCAATACACAGGCTGCCTCTCTGAACCACATGGCAGTTGTCGGGGGATGGGGAGAGTGACGTAGACAATTCAAGGCTGACTTTCCTACTCTTTTAGTCATATAAACCTAAAACCAGGTACCGTGAATACTCACCTGATTTTCGGTTCTTATAAAGGTGATTTTTTTGTGTAGACAGTTGTCAAATTCAGTGTTTCTGTGGGGAAGACAATCTGTGGAGACTTCTATTCAGCCATCTTGCCCCACCTCTTCCCCACGGACAGTTTTTTAAATAGTTCAGTATATGTGAGCGAATGTCATGAGTCACTATTGGTTGCCAGAACTATTGAAAGAAATTTAATGGTATTTTCCAGTGTTCATTGGTTCAGATGAGAAAGAGTTTTGCAAAGGTTTATTCTACTTTAACTCCAACTCAAGAATTTCTTAAAGGGAAAGGTGGCCAGGATGGTGGCTCACACCTGTAATCCCAGCACTTTGGAAGTCTGAGGCAGGCATATCACAAGGTCAAGAGTTCAAGACCAGACTGGCCAATATGGTGAAACCCCGTCTCTACTAAAAATACAAAAATTAGCTGGGCATGGGGGTGTGTGCCTGTAGTCCCAACTACTCAGGAGGCTGAGGCAGGAGAATCCCTTGAACCTGGGAAGCGGAGGTTGCAGTGAGCGGAGATTGTGCTACTACACTCCAGCCTGGGGGAAAGAGCAAGACTCTGTCTCAAATAAATAAATAAATAATAAAGGGAAAGGTTACTAAATACTCAAGAATCAAAACACACAGCAATGATTGATTTTCTCAACAATGTCATACAGCAGATGGAAGAGCTGACCCTGAAGTCTAAAAGCTTCATGTAAAAGTTTCTTTGTGACCCAGGTAGACAGGAATATTTATTGGCAATTAAACATTCTGGAATATAAGTCAGTAATAATGATTTTATAGTTGTTTCTAACATGAATATACAGGTAGTAAATTGCATTGCAATAAACAGCATTATGAAGATTCGCTGAAACAATTACACCCTGCTGGGTACAGTGGCTCCCGCCAGTAATCCCAGCACTTTGGGAGGCCGAGGCAGGTGGATCACCTGAGGTCGGGAGTTCAAAACCAGCCGGGCCAACGTGGTGAAACCCCGTTTCTACTAAAAATACAAAATCAGCACAGCATGGGGTGCATGCCCGTAATCCCAGCTACTCAGGAGGCTGAGGCAGGAGAATCACTTGAACCTGGGAGAAGGAGTTGCACCGAGCTGAGATCGCGCCATTGCACTCCAGCGTGGGCGACAACAGCAAAACTCCATCTCAAACAACAATAACAACAACAACAAAACCAATTACACCCCAAAATCGAAGACATGTTTACCGATCTTTGCAGTAACTTTTTAATTCAATGTTATTACAACTCAATTGAAACAAGTAGGTGAACTGAGGTCACTCGAAGTGATGTAGTTTTGAAATGAATGTTTTTGCTTCAAAGTGAATCAGTTCTTACAAAGATGAACCCATTCTGCCAAGGTGAATATAAACGTTAAAGGCATTTCTTCTACTTTAACACCACTTATTGTGAATAGATAGCATATGTTGATTGTACAAATTTCAAAAAGAACAAAGGAAGACACAATAAAAAGTCAGTGTCTTCAACATCCTTAGAGGCAGCCACTAGTAACATTTCTCCAGGATCTTTGCAAATGTGAATGTATGTATTTTCGTTGTCCCTATGCACAATGAGTAGCATACTTCATACACTATTCTGAACCTGGATTTTTTCTTGAAAATAAAAGGATATTCCATGTCAGCACGTACAGAATTCCTTTATTCCTAACAGCTGTTTACTAACCCCCTGAAGGGATGCACCATGATCGATTTAGCTCTCTCCCTGTGGATATGTAAACTCTATTTTTCTTTTTGTAAGAAGTGGAATTCAATTGTTTTGTGTGGTTTTTTTTTGATATGCAAGTTCTAATCTTTCCATACTAAAAATGCTGTACACATGAAATTGCACAAACTGGCTTGTCTATCCTAGGAACTCTCTAGATGGATGGGCTTGCTGGGTCAATGGGGATGTCCGTTATTAACACTAATACGCTGCGGGTTAGCAACGTTGAGAATTCCTGTTCACCAGAGGCGTTTCATTTTTTTATTTTAGAGACAGGATCTTGCTCTGTTGCCCAGGCTGGAGTGCAATGGCACGATCTCGGTTTACAACCTCCCCCTCCTGGATTTAACGATTCTGGAGCCTCAGCCTCCCGAGTAGCTGGGATTACAGGTGCGTGCCACCATGCCTGGCTAGTTTTTATATTTTTAGTAGGGATGGGATTTCACTACCTTGGCCAGGCTGGTCTCAAACTCCTGACCTCAAGTGATCCACCCGCCTCAGCCTCCCAAAGTGCTGGGATTACAGGCGTCAGCCATCGCACCGGGCCACCAGTCATTTTAATTGACTGATCATGTCAGAAACGAAACAACCTGGAAAAATGAGCGAAAGCCTTCAATGTGTTCCTCTCTCTGCCTTGGTGATCCGGAGGTCGTGCTGCAGCTTATATACTCCTAGGCGAGAGTCGCGTGCTAATGCTCCCTTCTCTTTTAGGTATGCACCCGCGGTGGACTTACAGAACCTTTATTTTCAACACCTAAGCAGTCACGCTTCCTCCAGCCTAAGGCTTTGTGCTATTTTTGAATGTTTTCCTCCTCCGACACTGCGGCTCCCTCCTGAGCCCGTAGCTGCAGCGCGTGGGTGATGGGCGCGGGCCCTGAGTGCCGCCGGCCACACTGGATGGAACGGTCCGGGGAAAGTGCTCGGGGGAAGCCAAGGGCCCCGCCTGCAATGGCTGGCCCGGGGCTCTGCGCCCTCCAAGGGCCGGAAAACCGCAGGCGGGCCCAGCTTCCAGGCCCGGTCCGCCCACGTGGGCGCGGGAAGCTTAGCCAAGCTGCACTTGCCAGGAACCGGCGCAGACACAGGCCCTTAGCGCCGCGGGAACCCGGCCAGGCCCACCGCGCGCTGAGCCACAGAGGCACCCCCGCATGGCGCTCCCACGACCGCATGGCGCTCCCACGACCGCACGACGCTCCGCAGGGGCGCCCACAGCCCTGCGGGTCACAGAGATGCTACCTCCACACCCAGGAGGGCCGGGAGCTGCGAGGGCCTAGCAAACGCCAGCAGTCCCCACCCGGCCCTAGCCATTTTACGGCAGTGGGCCCTGCCCCCGCGCGCCACAGGGGCGGGGAGGAGGTGTGCGGCACAAGCCAGCCAATCCGCGCCACCATCTCCAGCCCTGCACCCTGTCATTGGCCGAGAACGGGACGGCGCGATGCGGCCGTAAGGCGTGGCCGAGTGTCGTGAGGCGGGCCCGCGGCTAGGGCGCCCTCGGCCGGCCGCCGCGGCTTTGGTCGGAGTGTCCGGCTCCGGGAAGCGGCAGCAGCGGCACGCACGACTTGGGGTCTGGTGTCCCGCACAACCATGGCTGGCGCGCTGGTGAGGAAAGCGGCCGACTATGTCCGAAGCAAGGATTTCCGGGACTACCTCATGAGGTGACGAGCGCCGCAGGCCGGACCCCGTAACCCGGTGGGGCGCCCGGGAGGCTGTGACCCGTGCAGTCCGCGACAAGGGCGGCCGCGAGGACGCGGTGGCTCCAGGCAGCGGGTGGGCCCGGGCCCAGGCGAGAGGGTGCGCTTGTCAGGGGACCCCCACCCAGATGCCTCCTGGACCCCCACTCCCCGAAGCGGACGGCGTAGAGAGCCAGTGACAGTGGGCGCCCCTCGGGGCGGGGGTGACAGTGGGCGTCCCTCGGGGCGGGAGTGACAGTGGGTGTCCTCCCCCGACAGGGTGACAGTGGGCACCCCTCAAGAAAGGGGTGACAGTGGGTGCCCTTCAGGCAGGGGGTGACAGTGGGCGTCCCTTCTGGCTAGGGTGACAATGGAGATGCCTTTCCTGGAAGGGATAACAGTGGGCGCCCTTCCCAGCCAGAGTGGCAGTGGGGACGGCCCTCCCGGCAAGGGTGAGAGTGGGCGCCTCTCAGGGCAAGGTGACGATAGGGACGTCTCTCCCCGCAGAGGTGACAGTGGCTTGTTCCTCTCCCATGGTTGGGGGTGGGGACGTCCCTCCAGGCCAGGTGACAGTGGCTCGCTCCTCCGGGCGGGGTTGGTTTCCCGGCCGGTTCGTACCAGATCCCCGGAGTGGGTCGCGGGTCACCTGCTGGCGTCCAGGTGTGCGAGAGGCCTCGCCTGGGCTTGGGGTTGGGAGACGCCAGCGGGAGGCGCTGCTGGAGCGGAGCTTTGGGAGCGCCCAGCGCTTCTGGGACAGCGGAAATAAAACATGCTGGCCTTGAGTTCACCTTTCAGTTTTCTCATTTTAAGGACTTTAAGCTTGGGAAGAAGTACAATTTAAGATATTGTTATATACGAAATTCCTTCAACCAAAGTAGTGATGTGTCTCCAAGGACGTGCTTTTTCTGAGTGCTCTATTTCTATTAACTCCTCCTTTCTAGTTAGAAACAAAGAGCGTTCGCGGTTGAAAGGCCTGAAAAGAACACTTTCTTTTGTGTGTGTGCCTTAATTTAGTTTTCTTTTTGAAAATACACTTTCTAGAATTTATTTGCACCTCTAATCTTGAGGCGCTTGCTCTGATTTCAAAATATCGAATATAACTTTGAAGCAGTTTTAGGTTATTTAGAAAGATAATTTCAGTTAGTTTTTCAGTGTGTGATTTTAAAACCTAGGTAAGTGTACAGCTGTGGTTTTTTCCAGTAATTAACAGTGTGGTCAGGAGGTAAAGAGATGAAAGCTGACAAGGAGCAAATCCTGTTAGAGCCATCCAAAAGGTATGGTATGAAGGCAACTTGATTTTAGCAATAAAAGTTTTAAATCCTGAATTCTATTGCTAATACTTTTTACTTCTACAGTTAGAGAGCAGTCGGTGAGGAAAAATAATTCAGTCTGCCGTCGGGTAAACTTGTAAACAGAAGATTCACTTATGACTTTCAAAAAAAGACATTTCTATGCTTAAATAGAACTGTGATTATTTAAGATGGATATTTACTACTGTGAGCACAGCAGTTTATCAGATGAACGGTAGAACAATGTGAACAAAGCAGCAGTTTGAGGATATGTTCTTCATACTTGCAGTTCAGTTTCTTTACAGCTTTGACTACTACTTTAGCTTTTCACTCATGTCTTGTATAAAAGCCTTCCTGATAGGTACGACCAAGGACAACATTGTATGGTAAGATTAAAAATACAGTTATGACACCAGCTATGTAAAAATTATGTTGATGATTACCTAACAGTTTTCGCTTTTTCTATTTTTTTTTTGAAACAAAGAGTTTTGCTCTTGTTGCCCAGGCTGGAGGGCAATGGTGCAGTCTTGGCTCACCGAAACCCCTGCTTCCTGGGTTCAAATGATTTTTCTACCTCAGCCTCCCGAGTAGCTGGGATTACAGGCATGCGCCACCATGTTGGGTACCAGCCCCAACCCCGAACGTGGGTGCCCTTAGTCTGGGCGGTGTCCAGGGCTTGAGAAAAGGAAATAAATAGAGACACAAGAGTAGAATTTACTGCATAGGTCCAGGGGACCAACACTGTGGGAACTGAGTTGGCCCCAAGCTCTGGGCTCCAAACACCTTTATTATGTGCATAATCTCCTTGGGGGTGCGGAAGGGGAGTGAAGGGGTTGGTAAAAGCGGGGGTGGAGAGCACTTAACATGCTAAACTGTGCTCTAAGCATTTAACAGCACTTGAGGTCCTTCTAAGACATGCTAAACTAGTACTCTGAGTTTATCACTGATTGTTATCAGGGTGCTGCTGCATCAGTATAGCAGATGTGGAGCTAGGGGTCTGACCACACCCAGTGCATCAAGGGGCTTTTGTCTCCTGAGCCTGGAGGACAGAGAGCAATTAAAATCACTCCATATTTTGAGAACCTAGGCAGAGCCTGAGGCATTTCCTGATCTCTGCCCTGCAAGGCTTTTCTCCCTGCCAGCTCTCATCTGCAAAGACCCTCCCAGATCTTGTGGGCAGAGGTTGCCTCCCTTCTCAGAGATATTTGCACAAGCCCTCTTTAGGAGATTCTCATGCAGTCTCCATGTTGAGAAGGCATTCGTGGGACCAGAGCAGCATTCCCTGCTCTGCAGCCACCCTGTGGCGTTCCCCAGTGTTACTGCGCTCTCAAAGGTCTACCTCAGGCCTCCTGTTGCCGCTTGATTTCTAATTAACTGTAGCAGTAATATCGTTTAGTTCAGTGTATAAACTTCAGTGTACTCCTGAGGTAAGCCAGCTTATAATTATTTAGATTGAATTAACATAGGTCTCTCTGGCCATCTGGACCCACACCACCATGCCTGACTAATTTTATATTTTTAGTAGAGATGGGATTTTTCCATGTTGGTCAAGCTGGTCTTGAACTCCCGACCTCAGGTGGTCCACCACCTCAGCCTCCCAAAGTGCTGGGATTATAGGCTTGAGGCGCCACACCCAGCCCTAACGGTTTTATTACATAGGAAGAATTTGTTAAATATATTTTCAAGAAAGAATTTTGCTTTTCTAAGTGTATATTTTCCTCTTCTAGATGGGTTTCCAAGAGTCAGGCTTTTCAATAGATACTTCAATATATCATCTAGCCTTTTTCTCTAAAATTAATTTTATGTAGCTTTAATTTGTTATGCTATCTCCAGTATTTAATTCAATCACACTTGACTAAATAAGGAAAAGAAGAGAACTGCAGTACCCAGAAAGTGTTGCCAGGTAGAGCACGGAGTAAGATTCAGAAGAATGACTCAGTCCATTCCCGAGCAAGTTGATCCCAGCCAACTTCAGATGCCCATAAAAGAGGTTTAATAATACCCTTTTTGGGTTATCAAGAAAATTCAATTGATAAGGGATGTGCAAATACTTTGGAACTCCAAATCACTCTACATTATATTGTATCCTTTTGTTTTTGCAAGTGAAAGCATTTTTTGAGGTTTACAGTTGTGTTTGAGACGTGAGCGCGTGATGTGAAACATCAGCTGGCCTGTTTCCCTTTTGCCATTTCTGGCAGCAGTGGGATTCCATGCTAGGTCTGCGAAACGGTGACTGAGGGCCAGCTTGAGGTCAGGTATCAAAACTCTGACCAGAAGCTTTTTATTTTAGTGTTTCCTCTCCTAGAAAGGCAAACCTTTCTTCCTAGAATGTCTCAGAGGAAAGTACTTCTATTTGTTCTTCCAGGCTTTTTGCTTACAGCCCAGCTTTTCTTTAGCAAAAGATAATAAAATAGAAAATAGAAAACTTAACATTATGACTCTCTTCTTCTAATCAGAAACCAGGTTCTGTACCTTCCTCTCTTTACTTCATCTATTTCCTGTTGAACATAGTTTGCATCTTCTGCGTTCTTTTTGTAGCCTACTGAAGGGATCTAGAGGTTTTCTCAACTAAAGCTGTTCTAGACTTTTAAAAATTAATGACATAATTGAGTTTTTCAGCAAAAATTTAAAATCGTATTTCACACAGGTTATGCATGTATTTCAATCATGTTTTATGAATAAAGTTGAACATTCTTACTAAAGTGAATTTCCAAGTGTATGAATTTATTTAGAAACAGGGTATCACTCGGTCACCCAGGCTGAAATGCCATGCCATGATCATAGCTTACTGTAACCTCTAACTCCTGGGCTTGAGTGATTCTGCTGCCTCAGCCTCCCAAGTGGCTAGAGCTACAGGTGTGCACAATCATACCTGGCTAGTTTTTGTTTTTTTTTAAGAAATGGGATCTTGCTATGTTGCTCAGGCTGTTCTTGAACTCCCAGCCTCGAGCAGCCCTCCATCTTGGTCTCCCAAAGCTCTGGGATTATAGGCATGAACCACTAGGGCCAGCCCATCCAACTATATTTTAAATGTTGATATTTTTTCGCCAAAAGAGGTTATGAAACAGTCTCTCACTTAGGAGACCTAAGAACCAAGGGCAATGTGTGGACTTTGATTGGATCTGGTATGAAAAAAACAGCTGTAAAAGACATTACTGTGATAACAACACTTAAATAGGATCTCAGTATTAAATAATATTAAATCATTATTGACAATTATTAGTTGTGATGATAGTATTGTTAAATCTAGGTGATGAGTTTGAATGATGGGCTTGAAGCCCAGCTCTGTTGCTTTCCAGCTTTGTGAGCTTGGGCAAACTGTTTAGCTTTTGTGCTTTGGTAGCTGTTTAATGACATAGTATAGCGATTGACAAAAGTAAGTTCTCACTTTATTTTTTATTATAACTAATATTGCATGTTTAATCCTCAGGATTTCTGGTACTTTCTTCTGTCTCTTCTTACTTACCTTGATTAGGATCTTGAATCAAGAACTTCCTGGGTCTCTATTCCAATGCCTTTTTCTTAAGAAACTATTCCCTCACCTCTCTTGACAGAATAAAAACAGAGCTCTTCTTTGCCTTTCCTCTTCTCTCATCCTCCTTCTTGGATTTCTGGTTAATAAGAATAAATCTGAAAGAGCAAAAATGTTTTTGAGGTAGGACATGTATTTTAATGATTAACTCAATGAAGGTCTGTGCAGCTTTATTCTAGAGACTTATTCCTCTTATTCTCAAGTGTGTATATATTACAGTAAAGGTGAATGGACACACACACACATTTGTATATGTGTGCAGAGGTTGTTTTCTTAAGAACCTAGATTACATAGTGTTTTAAAATCAGTTAATCACATGGCATGCTTGTGAATCTGAATTTAGTGGGATGTTTGCTAAATATTCTCAAGTTAATGAGGTATTCTAAGTTAATTTTAACTTCTGAATCTCCAGGAAAGCTTTGGAATTTATACTTATTACCCAGGTGAGAAGACGCAGTAGCATAAAAGGGAATCTTTCCCAAACTTGTGGAATATTAGAGTTAGAACGGGCCTTAGGGCCTTAGAAATCAGATAGTCCATGGCTCACGCCTATAATCCCAGAATCTTGGGAGGCCAAGGTGGGTGGATCACCTGAGGTCGGGAGTTTGAGACCAGCCTGACGAACATGGAGAAACCATGTCTCTACTAAAAATATAAAATTAGCTGGGCATGGTGGTGCATGCACATAATCCCAGCTACTTGGGAGGCTGAGGCAGGAGAATCGCTTGAACCCCGGAGGTGGAGGTTGTAGTGAGCCAAGATCGTGCCATTGCACTCCAGCCTGGGCAACAAGAGCAAAGCTTCATCTAAAAAAAAAAGAAAAGAAAGAAATCAGATAGTCTAGTGCTTCACTTGCCACAAGAGAAGGCTGATATCTGGACCAAACAGATAACTTCAGAACCTCTGGATACCAAACTTGTGAAGCTAAAACAGAAATGTCAACTTGGGATTTAAAGGAAAATAGTAATGCATATGCATGGTTTTGAAAAGAAGGTTTTAGATATTTTCGTGCTCCATGTTTTCCTGCATATGTCTCCCTTTTCTCTGCCAAACTGCGTTTCACACCCTGTCCTTGGACTCTTTGAGCACTTCCCTGCCATATCCTTGTCTTTCAGAAATGTAACGAAGCTGTAAATGTTGAAGCAGGACTGGCCATAGCGGTCTCTTAGTAGCTGGACGTACAGTTCACAAAGGTCTATACTGACATTTGCTCACTTTCGGCTTACTAAATACAGCTGAAGATCACAAATTCTAATTGTTAAAACCCTCCCCCATTTTAATTTGAACTAGAAAACTAGACAAAATTTGCTGAGAATAAATGAAATCCAGGTGTGCATTTTCAGCAAACTGTAGAATTACTATCTGGAATATCTCAAAATTTTACCCCGATTTACTTTGAATAATGTTAGAAATATACTATGCTAGACTGTCAGTTGGATCCTTTTAGTACTACGTAAGTAAGTTATAAATTACCTAAATTGCTCTCAGTACTTTCAGAGAAAGCTAACGTTACTGTAATTTTAGAAAAATTAGACACTGACCTAAAAGCAGTTCTGCTCCTTCTGGTTCAGCCTGCCTGCCTCCACTTCTGCCTCCATGTCTGTCAGGGTCACCCAGCAGTCCTACAAGGTGTCCCCTTCTGGCTCCTGGGCCTTCAGCAGCCGCTCCTATATGAGCAGGCCCAGTCTCTACATCAGCTCCTCGAGCATCTCCCGAGTGGGCAGCAGCAGCTTCCAGGGTGGCCTGGGCACTGGCATGGGTCTGGGTGGAGGCTATGGTAGGGCCAGTGGTATGGGAGGCATCACAGCCGTCACAGTCAGTCAGAACCTGCTGAGCCACCTTAAGCTGGAATTGGACCCAGCATCTAGGCTACATGCACCCAGAATAAAGAGCAGATCAAGACCTTCAACAACAAGTTTTCCTCCTTCATCAACAAGGTGCAGTTCCTGGAGCAGCAGAACAAGATGCTGGGGACCAAGTGGAGCCTCCTGCAGCAGCAGAAGACAACTTAGAGCAAGATGGACTATATGTTCGAGAGTGACTTCAACAACCTTCCGCTGCAGCTGGACACTCTGGACCAGGAGAAGCTAAAGCTGGAGGCAGAGCTTGGCAACACACCGGGGCTGGTAGAGGACTTCAGGAACAAGTACAAGGATGAGATCAATAAGAATACAGAGATGGAGAATGAATTTGTCCTCATCATGAAGGATGTGGACGAAGCTTACATGAAGAAGGCAGAGATGCAGTCTTGCCTGGAAGGGTTGACTGATGAGGTCAGCTTCCTCAGGCAGCTTTGTGAAGAGATCTGGGAGCTGGAGTCTCAGATCTCAGACACATCTTTGGTGCTGTCCATGAACAACAGCTGCTCCCTGGATATGGTCAGCATGATTGCTGAGGTCAAGGCCCAGTATGAGGAGATTGTCAACCGCAGCCAGGCCAAGACTGAGAGCATGCACCAGATCAAGTATGAGAAGCGGCAGACACTGGCCTGAAAGCACGGAGGTGACCTGCATTGTACAAAGACTGAGATCTCCAAGATGAACCGGGACATCGGGTGGCTCCAGGCTGAGATTGAGGGCTTCCCTAGAGGCCACCACCACAGATGCCAAGCAGCACTGGGAGCTGGCCCTTAAGGATGCCAATGCCAAGCTTCTGAGCTGGAGGCTGCCCTGCAGTGGACCAAGAAGGACATGGCGCAGCAGCTGCACAAGCACCAGGAGCCAATGAACATCAAGCTGGCTCTGGACATCGAGACTGCCACCTTTGGGAAGCTGCTGGAGGGCGAGGAGAGCTGACTGAAGTCTGGGATGCAGAACATGAGCATCCGTATAAAGACCACCAGTGGCTATTCAGGTGGGCTGAGCTCGGCCTGCAGGGACTTCACAAGCCCTGGCCTCAGCTATGGCCTGAGCTCCAGCTTTGGTTGTGGCAGGGGCTCCAGCTCCTTCAGCTGCACCAGCTCCTCTGGGGCCATGGCTATGAAAGTGATCAAGACCTGTAATGGGAAGCTGGTGTCCGAGTCCTCTGATATCCTGCACAAGTGAAGGGCCACGGCAGCCCCCTCCCAGCCTACCTACCCTGGGGCTTACCCAGAGCCTGTGGGGGAGGCCCTGTGCAGAGGAGCACAGGGAACAGCAGACCTACGTGGATTCGTCCATTTTCACACTGCTGATAAAGACATAGCCAAGACTGGAAAGAGGAAGAGGTTTAAAGGTCTTACAGTTCCACACAGCTGGAGAGTCCTCACAATCATGGTAGAAGGCAAGGAGGAGCAAGTTATATCTTACATGGATGGCAGCAGGCAAAGTGTGCTTGTACAGGGAAACTCCCCCTTTTAAAGCCATCAGATCTCCTGAGATTTATTCAGTATCATGAGAACAACAGGGAGAAAGACCTGCTCCCATAATTCAGTCAACTCCCACCAGGTCTCTCCCACAACGTGTGTGAATTCAAGATAAGATTTGGGTGGAGACACAGCCAAAGCATATCACCACCTGAGGCTCAGCTCTAGCCCTTAGCCCACCTGTGGGGAGAGTTTACTGCCTGGGGTACCCCCCCTCGCCCATGTCTCCAGCTACAAAACAATTCTATTGCTTTTTTCCAAAATAAAACCTCAACTAGCTCTGCCAACTGTATGTGTGTATATATATGTATAAATATGTTATAGATAACATATAGATGTTATATATCTATACATATCTATACATATGCTATATATCTATAAATATGTGTTATAGACATTACATACATATGTAAGATTGAGACTGGCAGTGCCTAGAAGACATTCCAAAAATAAAATGAGCTTAGAAGAAGCTTTGAGCCAAGTAATCACTATTTCAAATTAAGGGGAAAACAGTGATAAAGTTTATTCTGTGATAGTCATCCTCCTTCATCAGCGCACTTCATCAAGCTTCTGATGGAAGTAATAATAGAAGCACTTGGCTAGGGTGGCTGTGCTATGTTTCCCAGTGCAGACTTGGAACAGTGACAGTAGAAAACTCTTACCTCTCTACAAGAAATAGAAATAAGCCAATACTATTTTGCCAGTAGTGTCTCTCAATCTTGGAACCCTTCCTTCCTTTTTTCTATTTCTTGTTTTCCTGTCTGTAACTAATGTACTCTGTTTCAAACTGCATATCTGAAAATACTAACTATTAAAGTACACACCATATGTAGAAAGATTAATTACAAGTCTCAGATTCTGATTGTACATGCATATGGCATTTAAAAAAACACACACTAAAATTTTTTTAAAATAATTATAATATGCCAGGAAAGGAAGGAAAATGCAATCATACAAAACACTCATTTAAAACCATGAAAGGCAGAAAAAGAATGGAAGGCAAACAAAGAACAAGAACAACAAATAGACGACAGTAACAAATATGGTAAATACTAATCCAACTACATCATCAATCACTTGGAATATCAGTAGACTAAAAGTACCAATTAAAAGGCATTGTATGAGTTGATCAAAAAATAAGACTCCATATACACTGTCTACAAGAAACCCACTTTAAGTATAAATATACATGTAGATTAAATAGATAGAGATAGGTGTGCCATGTTAACATGAATCAAGAAAAGGCAGGGGTAGCTATAGATAGAGCATAATTCAGAGCAAGGAAAGTTACCAGGGATAGAGACAGATTTTACATATGATAAGGGATCAACTCTCCAAAAGACATATGTGATGGTTGGTTTTAGGTGTCAGCTTTACTAGATACCCAGATAGATGGTAAACCATTATTTCTGGGCATGTCTATGCAGGTGTTTTCTGGAAGAGATTAGCATTTGAATACATAGCCTGAGTAAAGAAGACGTGCCCTCACGGGTGTAAGTGGGCATCATCCAATCTGTTGAGGGCCCCAGCAGAACAGAAAGGCAGAGAAAAGACAATTTGCTCTCTCTTCTGGAGCTCAGACATCCATTTTCTTCTTCAGAACTCTAGGTTCTCGGGCTTTTGGACTCTAGAATTTTCACCAGTGGCCCTTCAGGTTCTCAGGGCCTTGGACTGAGTTACACCATCGGCTCCCCTAGTTCTCAGGCCTTTGGACTCAGACTGAATTATAGCACTGGCTTCACTGATTCTCCGCTTATGAGACTTATTACTTCCATAACTGCCTAAGCCAATTTCCACTAAAAATCATATATATATATATATATATATATATATATACACACACATGTATGTGTGTATGTATCTATATCCATCCATCTTCTATTGGTTCTGTCTCTCTTGAGAGCCCTACTACAGGTAACAATCTTTAATGTGTATGCACCATTAGAGCATTTAAACACATGAGGCAAAAACTGACAGAACTGCAAGAAACAAATAGAAGAATCCGCTAATATAATTGGATATTTCACCCCTCCATCATAAATAGACCCAGCAGGCAGAAAATCAGTATGGGCATAATTTAACTCAACAAAAAAATAAATCAACTGGATATGATGAACATCAGTAGATTCCTACATGCAATAGCAGTAGAATACACATTCTTCTCAAGCTCACGTGGAGCACTCACCAAGATAAATTATATTCTGGACCAGTTTAAAAGACTAGAAATCATATGGTGTCTACTTTGGAATTAAACTAGAAGTCAGTAACAGAAAGATAGCTGGAAAATCCCTAGTACTTGGAGATTAAACAGCATTTCTAAGTAACTCTGGGTCAAAGAAGAAATCTCAAGTTAAATTTTTTAATATTTTGAACTAAATAAAATGCAAACACAACTTATCAAAATGTGTGGGATGCAGTTAAAGAAGGTTATTTTTCTATTCACCTATCCAAAGGACATCTTGTTTGCTTCCAAGTTTTGGCAATTATGAATAAACCTCTATAAACATTCACGTACAGGTTTCTGTGGACCTAAGTGTTCAACTCCTATGGGTCAATACCAAAGGAATGTGTAAGAAACTGCAAAACTGTTTTTCCAAAGTGGCTGTATGACTCTGTCACCTGGGCAGGAGTGTAGTGGCATGATCTCAGCTCACTGCAACCTCTGCCTCCCAGGTTCAAGCAATTCTCTTGCCTCAGCCTCCTGAGTAGCTGGGATCATAGGTGCGTTCCATTGGGTCCTGCTAATTTTTGTATTTTTAGTAGAGATGGGGGTTTCACCATGTTGACCAGGCTGATCTTGAACTCCTGACCTCAGGTGATCTACCCCAGTAGGCCTCCCAAAGTGCTGGGATTATAGGTGTAAGCCACTGTGCCTGGCCAATTTTATTATTTTATTTCAATAACTCAGTAGCTCAACTGTGAGATTTTGCCCTAAGAGAAGAGCTCATGCATATCCTGGCAAGAAAAATTGCGATTTCAGAAATAAAAGTAACTCACTATAAATTGTTGGTGTTTTTTTAAGTTTAACCTTCTGGAAAAAAGTTTTTACTATTCATTCGTTAATTCATTCAACAATGAATTCTGTGGTTTCTTTTTACCTTTCTACTTTTTTTTTTTAGATAGGGTCTTGCTCTATTGCCAAGCTAAAGTGCAGTGGTGTGATCACACCTCACCGCAGACTTGAACTCCTGGGAGGCACATACCACCCATGCCCGGCTAACTTTCTAAATATATTTGTGTATAGTTGGGGGTCTCACCATGTTGCCCAGACTGATAGTGAACTGCTGGCCTCAAACAATCCTCCTGCCTTAGCCTCCCAAAGTGCTGGGATTACAGGCATGAGCCAGCATGCCTTCTTTTTACTTTTCTTAATGTGGCTTCTAGAAATTTTAAATTAAATACATGGCTTGTATTTGTGCCTCGCATTATATTTCTATTGGACAATTCTGCTCTAAGGATTGCACTTATTTTCCATAAATTAAGATATAATTTCATTAAGTCAAAGTTCTTATTAGAAATAATATTACTTGATCTTTTAAAAATAAATAAATAAAAGATGCACACTGTTAACATTATAGTCCTGTTACTGAAATTTGAATACAGGTGTGAGCTTGTAGTAACCTACTAAGACCAAAATCATTTGATCTTTTTTTTTTTTTTCCATGTCTCTCCTGTCTGAACTTCGGTGACTCTTCACAAAATAGTACGGTAAGAACATTATTTCCAGCCATTTCAGGCTTTTGCAGACTTTCTGCATTAACAGAGTTAAGGACAACAGACTTAGCGTCGTTTGCTTGTGACAGCCTCCCTAGCCGCCATTGCTGGCAAGTTGTGAAGGGTGCCCACTGCACCCTAGCCTGTCCTAGGGAGCCCCCCATGAGCTCTGTGAGAGCCATGCTGCTGGGGCTGCTCCCTACTCCTGTTTTTAGAAACAACCATATAATTACTTCATTGATAAGTCACTGTGGAGCCTGGCAACCAGTGAAAGGGAAAGAGACAAAAAGAAAGCAGGAAAAGAAGAGTGGGATGATTTTTTTTCCATTAGGGTGGAGTTCATTTCCATGGCTTGATTTTCACAGAGGAGATGGTGTTGCGTAATTGTGTTTGAACTTTCTTTTCAGCACTATTAAGAACTATAATGAAGTAAAATTTTTCCATTTTAATCCGATATGTTAATTTCTCTTTTTGAATATTAATAATGAGGTTCCTTATTTTTCTCAAAATTGCCAGCTGAAGGCCCGGTGCAGTGGCTCACGCCTGTAATCTTAGCACTTTAGAACACGAGGTCAGGAGTTCCAAGACCAGCCTGGCCAAGATGGTGAAACCCCATCTCTACTAAAAATACAAAAATTAGCTGGGCGTGGTGGCACGCGGATGTAGTCCCAGCTATTCATGAGGCTGAGTCAGGGGAATCGCTTGAAACTGGGAGGCGAAGTTTGCAGTGAGCCGAGATCGAGCCACTGCACTCTAGCATGGGGGACAGAGCGAGACCGTCTCAAAAAAAAAAAAAAAAAAATTGACTGCTGAATATCTGACAGAGCATAAATCAAACGTATTCTAAAAAAAGGTAAGAGAGAAGTAAAATCTTGTACTAGATAGAAAAGATGCATTGTAAACTTTCCAAGGTTAGGTGGTGTTGAAGTGATTTTTACCTTTTGTGTTCTTAAGAAATATATTTTCAGTGTAGCTCAACACTTAGAGTCACAATTATATGTATAGTTCATAACTTTCAGAACTCTGTTTCATATTACCTAACACCACACTTAACTTTTAATACCACCACTTAGCCAGGAATCTCCCAGGGCTACTTTAGGTTTAGATTTATTCCATTGTCAGAACAAAAGTTTGGGATGTGGGTTAAAAAAAAAAAAAGATTTATTTCATTGTCCATTTCTACTTTAGCCCCACCTATGAAAGAAGACACATATTCACACCCGGTGGTAGAGAAACTGGTTTATATGCCCCTCTTAGAATAACTCTTCAGGCTCTGTTACAGCCATGGGTTCATGCATGATAAAGTAGACAGCAAGACCACCATACAGTGCAGAGGAGTGGAAAGAATAAACAGAAAAGGAGATGAAAATAGACCAAGTGGAGAAAGGCCTGGTCAAAAGAGGAAGATCACTATGGAACAATAGAGTTGAAAACCGAAGTGACACCCAATAAAGGACAGGTAGGAAACAAGTAGGTGAGGGAGAGAGAAATACTCTCCCCAGAAAGGTATGGGGAATAAGGGAAAAGCAAGCTGGCTGCCGCTTACCTAAATGTGAGAAATTGAAGGTCCTTGTTAACAGGATTCTCCATAGCAGAGCGCTTCTCTTCTCCAACTGGTAACTGTTTTTGAGATGGAGTCTCGCTCTGCTCTGTTGCCCAGTCTGGAGTGCAGTGGAACAATCTCGGCTCACTGCAACTTCCACCTCCCAGCTTCAGGCAACTCTCTGCCTCAGTCTCCCGAGTAGCTGGGATTATAGGCGCCCTGCCACCATGCCCAGCTAATTTTTGGATTTTAGTAGAGACAGAGTTTCACCATGTTGGCCAGACTAGTCTTGAACTCCTGACCTCAGGATCCACCTGCCTCAGCCTCCCAAAATGCTGGGATTGCAGGTATGATACACTGCACCCAGCCCAACTTGCCACTTTTAAAGAAATATTTCCAGTAAAGCCGTGCTGTTCAATTTGAGAGCCACTAGCCACCTCGTCTAAATGTAAAAAATTAAGTGAAATTTGCAGCAGTATCTTAGATAATATCCAGTCTGAATACAAGAAGACTAATTAGCCAGCCCACAATCTCAAGATTCTTTAAACCAACTGTGTCTACTTTACAGAGTTTACAACTCACGTGTTAAACCGTGAAATACTTATCATCATGGCTATATGGGAACTTTGACTTTTTAGAGTTGTTTAAATGACCTTGTGGCTTACATGTAAGCATTTTAAAATATTCTATCATGCCAAATCTAACTCCCATTTATTTTTCTTGTATTTCCCTTGGTTTACCACTTTTTAGGGGATTTTTGGATTTTAACCCCTCATTAATAATAGAAGCAAACTCTAGAAATGTATTTAGCAGTCTGAATTTAACCTAAACATTATGATAGGCAGAAGTCAAGCAGACTGCTTTTACTCGAGTGTCTGAATAACTAAAAGGGGTGTTTAGCCAACAGTATGTGGTTTCTGTCAGATTTTAAAATATTATTTGCAAATTCTAAATTAATGAAACAATTTTTAATTTAATGAACAAAAGCCACAAGCTTTATTTTATTTCAACCTCTAACATTAAATTGATTGTGGCTGCTGTCAAACACAACTTTACTCTGGTATCCTTGGATGAGTAGTTGTAGAATAAAAAACGATTGGGTCATTTCTTTAACATAAGTTTTTGCTATTATGTCAAAAGTACTTTCCAATCTTCATTTCTTAGTGTCTGGGGTCCTGGATGTAGATTTCTAAGTTCTTTGATCTTAGGATTGCTCATATGAGCTGAAAAACAGTTTGTTCTCTCATTAAGTTCCTTTCTTCAGAAAAAGTATCCAATTTAGGGTCTGCATTTTAAGAACTATTGACAAATAACGAAAAATTGGGAAAAGAAGTTGGAGAATAGTTCTAACATGGTTTGAATTATAGCAAGAATGAACTGTGTAAGAAGATAGTCTTATTTTTATTTTTAAATTCTCTGAATGAGACGATCAGAGATGACTTGGTTGTAGTGTGAAAACAAGTAGGGACCTTGGGAAGCTGCCAAACGCTCTCTAGTTCTGGGCTCACCTGTAAGAACTGCTGATTCCTATAGGAACACTTGGACATTCCAATGCCTAAATGTTAACCATCAATTAACCCAGTAAACCTGTAAGATGGAAATGAAGATTTGTTTTAATGTGTTTCACTTGATTCTTTGAAGTAAGGGAAATTTCAGCTGTTTATCGTTCTGTCTTAAATTTTTCCTCTCTCCCTTCTTTTCCTCTCATTTTTTTGTAGCACTTCTGGGGCCCAGTAGCCAACTGGGGTCTTCCCATCGCTGCCATCAATGACATGAAAAAGTCTCCAGAGATTATCAGTGGGCGGATGACATTTGGTAAGGATGCAGATTTGGATAATTGGGAGGGCATTAAATACAGTAGAGTTCCTGCCTACATTTCAAGATTGTAGCACATGTTACAGTCACTATTAGAAAGTCACATACCGAATGTGATGGCATGGAAGAGTGTTTAGAAATACTTATCTAGGAAGTAGTAACACCTTATTTGCCTTTCATATTTAGCATACCCAGTTGAAGAATGTGTCATGTTAATCATACTAATAGCCAGCCTAATGATATATCATTAAACTTGATATAAACTTACTTCCTGATATTTGAACATAAAACTATTGTGGAGGGAATAAATAGTAATCCTTTCAGATAATGAATGGATTTTAAGCAACTCTGGGAGACAAAAAAAACGTGGCTAGAATGAATTTTAGCCTACTCTTGCTCTGAAATATGTTCCTTAAATGTTTAAATCATGATCACAAAAATGCATAGCAGTACAGTAAAGATTTTTTGAGTTTCCATTTCAATAATAACAACTTTTGTTACCTGTCAGAGGCTTTAGCAGAAGAGGTTCTTTTCTGATCAAGGCAGTGGAACTGTTCATCTCTGTGTTCCTGTCAACCCTCTCAGTTTTCTAAGTTACTGATTCTCTTTGCTTTGATATTTTTGGCAGCCCTCTGTTGCTATTCTTTGACATTCATGAGATTTGCCTACAAGGTACAGCCTCGCAACTGGCTTCTGTTTGCATGCCACGCAACAAATGAAGTAGCCCAGCTCATCCAGGGAGGGCGGCTTATCAAACATGAGTAAGCAGATTTTCAATTGAGTTATTTTCTTTTGAGGAATTGGGGAGAATGAAACGAACATCTGGTCTGAGGGGGTACTGGAGGACTGGAGTGTGTATAGATGTGCTTTAGCAGTTGGGGAAGCCACTTACTAAAACATGAAAGTCAGCACGAAGTAGGAAACAGTCCGAGCATCCCAAATCTAAAAATCTGAAACGTTTAGAGTGCCAACATGACACTCAAAAGAAGTGCTCACTGGAGCATTTCGGACTTTGGATTTTCAGATTAGGGATGCTCAACTGGTATGATGCAGTTATTCCAAAATCTGAAACATGCCTGGGCCTAAGCATTTCGGATAAGGGATACCCAACTTATATTACTGTTTTTGTAAGTTGAAATAAATGTTATGCAAAGGTGTCTTTTTAAAGCCCTTGAGACTAGCATTGAAATTTTGTTTCTCATTGAATTTTTCTTTTTGTTTTTTTCCAGGATGAGTAAAAAGGCATCTGCATAACAATGGAAAATGAAGAGCAAGCTCTTGAAGGGACAGCATTGCCAGCTGCTGAGTCACAGATTTCATTATAAATAGCCTCACTAAGGAAAATATGCTGAATGCTATTTTTACTAGCCATTCTATTTTTATAGAAATAGCTGAGAGTCTCTTAACCAACTCTCTGCTGCCTTACAAGTACTAAATATTTTACTTCTTTCCATAAAGAGTAGCTCAAAATATGCAGTTTAATAATTTCTGATGATGGTTTTATCTGCAGTAACATGTATATTATCTATTGGAATTTACTTAATGAAAAACTGAAGAGAACAAAATTTATAACTACTAGTACTTAAGTACTCCTACTTCTTGACATTGTCTTTAATGACCACAAGACAACCAACAGCTGGCCACATACCGAAAATCTTGTCCCCTCTGTTTAAAAATGTTATCTGTGTATTTCCATGCAGTGTGTATATTGAGATGCTGTAACTAAATGGCAATAAAAGATTTAAATATTTGTTAAATGAGCATGATTAAATATCTTGCTGAGTTCTCTAGGAAACTGAAGAACAATGTATCTGAAAAGACAATTATAGGTGAAAATGGAACTCCTTGAAAACTATGAAGATGGCTGGAGGAAATGCAGAGCTGGAAGGCCGGTGTTTTCTGGAAAGCATCGACAGTCCAGCTATGCAGAACCTATTCTTACGGGCAAGTGTTACTAATAGAAACGCCCCTCAGTCACTGAGACTCAGGCCAGTCACGTGAGTGTCATGGGCTTCTCTTTCCCCATCTGTAAAATGTTTTCTATGGTGATCTAAGAATTGTGCTGCTTTCCACAGAAAGCTGTTGAGATTGCAGTCCCACAGGAACGGGCTGATCGTGGGGTGCAGTGCGGCACTGGTGCTCGGTTGGAGGAACCAACTTCCAAGGGAGGGAGGAAGCTGTTAACTAGGAGCTGCTCCAGAGAGGTCTGACCAAATGACAAAGCATCCTCAGCACAGTCCTGACTTCTTATTTCACATTATGCAGTTAAGTCAGTGTTTTAAAAAAAAATGCAGCCAAGTGCAGTGGCTCACACCTCTAATTGCGGCACTTTGGGAGGCCGAGGCCGGTGGATCACTTGAATTCAGGAGTTCGAGACCATCCTGGCCAACATGGTGAAGCCCCATCTCTACTAAAAGTGCAAAAATTAGCTGGGTGTGGTGGCAGGTGCCTGTAATCCCAGCTCCTCGGGAGGCTGAGGCAGGAGAATGGCCTGAACCCAAGAGGTGGAGGTTGCAGTGAGCCGAGATTGCACCATTGCACTCCAGCCTGAGGGACAAGAGCAAGCCTTGTCTAAAAAAAAAGCCAACTCGAATCCGAATACGATTTCCTGCTCTGTATGGTAGCAGATGAGAGCAGCCGAGCAGCCCACGCTGAGCAGAGCGGAGGTTATGGTAGCAGATGAGAGCAGCAGAGCAGCCCACGCTGAGCAGAGCGGAGGTCAGTGAGGCACAGTCTCCCTCAGGAGTCTACATTCTGTCACTTTTGGGGTTTGTTTTTGTTTTTGTTTTTTTGAGACAGGGTTTAGCTCTGTGACCCAGGCTAGAGTGCAGTGGCACAATCACAGCTCACTGCAACCTCCACCTCCTGGGTTCAAGTGATTCTCCTGCCTCAGCCTCCCAAGTAGCTGGGATTACAAGTGTACGCCACCACATCTGGCTAATTTTTGTATTTTTGTTTTTAGAGGGAGCCTTGCTCTTGCCAGCCTGGAGTGCAAGACAGTCCAGCTCGATCTCAGCTCACTACAACCCCTGCCTCATGGGTTCAGGGGATTCCCCTGCCTCAGCCTCCCAATTAGCTGGGATTACAAGTGTACGCCACCACATCTGGCTAATTTTTGTATTTTTGTTTTTAGAGGGAGCCTTGCTCTTGCCAGCCTGGAGTGCAAGACAGTCCAGCTCGATCTCAGCTCACTACAACCCCTGCCTCATGGGTTCAGGGGATTCCCCTGCCTCAGCCTCCCGAGTAGCTGGGACTACAGGCATGTGTCACCATACCTGGCCAATTGTTTTGTATTTTGGTAGAGACGGTTTCACCACATTGGCCAGGATGGTCTCAATCTCCTGACCTTGTGATCCACCTGCCTCAGCCTCCCAAAGTGCTGGGATTATGGGCGTGAGTCACTGTGCCCGGCAATTTTTGTGTTTTTAGAGACGGGGTTTCACCATGTTGGCCAGGATGGTCCTAAACTCCTTGCCTCGCCTGCCTTGGCCTCTCAAAGTGCTGGGATTACAGGTGTGAGCCACTGCACCTGGCCTCATATTCTGTCACGTTCATTTTCTTTTCAAGGTGCTATACAGTTCCCAAAGCATTGTCATATGTCTTCTCTTTTGGGCCTCACACAGCACTGTGGAGCAAGCTGGGCATTGATATAGAGGAGGGAAGAGGTTGGGAAGCTGTGAAAGTCCTGTATTTGTCAGGGCCAGGGCAAACACCAGTCTGGGGACTCCGCTCCTGCTACACTGCAGCTGGGACCAGGGCAGGGCAGACTGCAGGAACCCTGCCATGCCACAAGTCTTTAGGCTCAGCTTCCACAGTTACCTCAGTTGCAGCTGAGCTTGGTGAAAAAAACTGGCACAAAGAGCCACAGATTCGTTAAGTTAAAACCACCTGTTCTATTTTATCATACAAGTAATAACACTCAGGAGAAATTCTAACTCAACAGAGACACAGCATAGAACGCAGCAGCTGAAGCTCCCATAGGTCTCCTCCACCCTGGGGCTAGCCCTGTAGAGTCAGCCACCATCAAGGCTTTTTGGTTTGGGATCTTTCTCTTTCATCGCCTTGGAAAAACTCCCAACCTGCTAGCCATTAATGCCAAGTAAGGAGAAGGGGGTTTTCCACACCTCCATTTCAGAGATTTGCCAGCTCCCTGAAGGCATGGCCTTGCAGGTCAGCCCAGGTGGAAGCCTGCAGAGTACCAGGGTCCAGGAGCAGGTACTGCAGGGGATTTGAGCAGGAATAGCCCTGATAAAAACCAAGGCAACTTTGTTTTTTTTGTTGTTGTTTTTTTGACGGAGTCTCACTGTGTCACCCAGGCTGGAGTACAGAGGCACCATCTTGGCTCACCGCAAACTCCACCACCTGGGTTCAAGCTATTCTCCTTCCTCAGCCTCCCAAGTAGCTGGGACTACAGATGTGTGCCACCATGCCTGGCTAATTTTTGTAATTTTTACTAGAAATGGGGTTTCATCATACAGGATAGGCTGGTCTCAAACTCCTGACCTCGTGATCTGCCCGCTTCAGGCCTCCCAAAGTGCTGGGATTACAGGCGTGAGCCACCGTATCCGGCCGGCAATGGTTTGACTCAGTGGACTTTTCTGGTACTCCTGTGGAGAGAGTATGCAAAGACAGAGTCCAGTAAGGTCATTGCTGCTGGCCAAAAGCTGCATCCAAGTTGAGGGAATCTTGTGAGAGCATGAGCAGTCAAAGCAGGCACGGATGCAGGAGTGGCACGGAATCTGCCACAGCTACTGACAGGCCCGAGCAGGAGTGATGAGGGACTCACCAGGGGAAGGACTGACGGGCACCTGGCCTGCTTAGAGGTCACAGGAAGCTTTTAACTGTCACACTTCCTCTTTCTGCACAGAGCCCTGAGCACTTGCAAAGATGAAGGTAAGAATGCAAGGCACATTATTAGAAGGAGTAGGAAAGCATGTGAGAATTTTTTTCTGCTGTCAGAATTTGATTCCTAATTTCGCATAGCATTGAGACCAGTTGTGATAAACTATATTCCAGAATAAGAGTTTTTGGGTTGTTTTCTGGATGTTTTTTGGAGGGACAGAGTCTTGCTCTGTCGCCTAGGCTGGGGTTCAGTGGCACCATCTTGGCTCACTGAAACCTCCACCTCCCAGGTTCAAGCAATTCTCATGCCTCAGCCTCCTGAGTAGCTGGAATTACAGGCGTGTGCCACCATGCCCAGCTAATTTTTGTACTTTTAGTAGAGACAGGTTTTCACCATGTTGGGCAGGCTGGTCTCAAAGTCCTGACCTTGTTACCTGCCTGCGTCGGCCTCCCAGCACTCCCAAAGTGCTGGAATTATAGGCATGAGCCATTGCACCTGGCCCAGAACAAGAGTTTCTAATAGTTCTTGGTTGCTTCAAGTTTACCATATCCAGTGTCTATTGTTAGCAAAAAGGACACTCAGAACACCTTGGAATTCATCTTATAACCAATAGCCTTATCAAAAGGGAACTGACCCGTTATTTAAATTTTCTTTGGACTTTGGAGGCAGAAGACTTCCCAGGCAAGATGAATTCCTAGGCCCTGGGCAAGCTCTTGCTGCTCTTTCATCCTGGGAACTTCTGGAGCTTGTCCTCTAGAGACAGGTGAAATACACTGTCACATTTCGTAAATGTTTGGTTTGTGCTATGAGAGCAGTATGCATGATAATGTTTACCCCTAACGACTAGAAATCTAATCTGGTCTTCTTAATATAATCTCAGAGGGCACCACCTTAGTATCTTGATGTGTGTTAGTGGAGAACACTGCTGGCAGTGGAAATACATTAACCATAAGAGAGTTGGCATTTAAAGTAATCATAGGTGATAAGCAAAATGTGAAAACCCAAAGATTAGGTTTATGCAGAAATTGATTACTTTAAAAGTCCAACAATATATATTCAGAATTTAAACAACTGCCATATAATATTCTCTCTGAAAATAACTCTGAAGAACTCGAAATAGTTTTCATTTAAATGACAAAATATAAAGAAAGTTAGGAGACTCAACTGAGTGGTGACTAACTTCCAAGACGAAGTTCATGCCAGTTGTCAACAGTAAAGTGTCATGTTGGTTTCAGCTCCAAAGGCAGTGCTTTTCTTTGTTATGAAAATTTCATGGGGCAGAGGTGACAGTGGGGAATTACTTCCTGCACAAGCAGACATTCTCAACCTAGACAGTGGGAGACCTGCACCGGGCTGCATGACTCAGCAGGCTGCACGCACAGGGAGAGTGGCCTGCGTGGTGGGTGGGGGAGCAATCGACAGGCTCTTGTTTCCTAATCCTCTAACCGCACTTGGCTTACTGTGACAGGCCTCAGTTTTGTCAGCTGTCTTCCCACTCTCCACATAGCAATGGTGAATTTCTGCCATTCCAAACCTCAAGCTGGATTCAGTTACTCTTGTTTTTTTTTTTCATATTTTTAGATTGGATTTCCGACATTTTCCTAGATTAATTTATATAGAGAATTCACACACAGTAACAAGAAAGTAAGCACAAATTGTTTTATCACCTGAGGATACTCTGAAATTGCATCAGATCACTGAGAAGACACTAGATGGGCTCAAAAATAATCATTTCTGCTCTAAGGTCTAGAAGAGAAGTGCATTCTAGACTGTGTCTAGACAGCAAAGACTGAGCTGGCTCTGCCTGCAGCCCTGGCAGGTCAGTGTCCCCAGGAATGTGGAGAGGGCAGAGGCTGCAGATGCCTGTGGAGAAGAGCCACCCACGGTGAGAAATTGCAGTCCTGATCTTCCCTCAGGCAACTGCTGAGAACTGACCTAAGTGGGGCTGGTCACATGGGACTCCCAGAGTTTTGCTGTTATTTTGTTTTTAATGAATATAACAAGAATCATAAAAAAGTTCATAAGGATTAGGTACTCCCTGACAACTCTACTATGAAAGTTGCAGGTCAAGATCTGCCTTCCCTACAGACATGCATTTAGCAAACGTTCATTAGCTAGTACATTAGCAGGAAGCAGGACAATATGGGTGTTCTCCTGTGTTCCTGATGAAGTGCCGCTTTTCTTCCTTTTAGGGTCTCTGAATGAGCCATCCATCTGGGGAGATAGGACAGTATTTCAGCCAAAACATTATTCCCACCTAAACTAATAATTCCATGGGATAGCTTAATGGTGGTTTCCTATTTCTAGTTAATTAGATCACCTTCCATAAAGTAGACACCATTAACTAAACCTGTTCACTTACACACAAACATGGGTCCTAATGCAAAGGCAGGATAAATGTTCAGCTCTTTCCTTCTCTACCCAATTTTAAATATAAAGAATTTATGTGATTCATCACATCAACAAAATGAAAAACAAAAACCATCTGATCATCTCAATAGATGAAGAAAAAGCATTTGATAAAATCCAGTATCCCTTCATGATAAAAACCCTCAACAAACCAGACATCAAATAAACCTATCTCAGAATAACAGCCATATATAACAGACCCACAGCCAACATCATAGTGAAGGAGGAAGAATTGAAAGCATTTCACCTAAAAACTGTAAATAAACTTCAACTAAACTTTAAAGACGAAGATGCCCACTCTCCCACTCCTATTCAACACAGTACTCATAAGAGCAGTCAGGAAACAGAAAGAAAGAAATGATACCCAAATTGGAAAAAGGAAGTCAGATTCCTTCTGTTCACTGATGATACAGTCTTATACCTAGTGATCTCTAAAGACTCCTCCAAAAGACGCCTAGATTTGATAAATGACTTCAGTAAAGTCGCAGGATACAAAATCAACATGCAAAAATCAGTAGCATTTTTATACACCAATAACATTCAAGCTGAGAACAAAATCAAGAATGCAATCCCATTTACAATAGCCACACACATACACAAAATACCTAGGAATACATTGAATCAAGGAGGTAAAAGATCTCTATAAGCAGAACTACAAAACACTGATGAAAGAAATTATAGATGAAACAAATGGATAAACGTGCCATGCTCATAAATGGAACATAAATATTATTAAAATAATCATACTGCCCAAAGCAAGATACAGATTCAATGCAATTCCTATCAAATTACCAATGTCATTGTTCACAGAATTAGAAAAAAAATACTCAGAATTCATATAAAACCAAAAAAGAGTCTGAATAGCCAAAGCAATTTTTTTTGGGGGGGGGGCGGGGAGGAAGGCAGGAAGGGAGGAAAGGAGGAAGGGAGGGAAGGAGAAAGAGAAAGGAAGGAAGGAAATCAGGCAATGAGAGAGACATTGCCAACCTGGATCTAGAGGTCTACAAGTTGATTTCTTTTTTTTTTTTTTGAGAGAAGGAAAGAAAAAGGAGTAGTGAAGGAGAGGAAGAAAGAGGAAGAGAAAGAGGGAGAGAGAACAGAAATGTTGCTTTATTCTAAAAGAAATGGGTATTAATAATGGCCAATCAATATTTCATTTAAACCTATAAGTGGGTGTGATGTGGTATTGACAAGAATGTATATTTTGTGTGTTTAAAGTGGAGAGCTCTATAAATATTTATTAAGTTTACTTGTTCCAGATCTGAGTTCGAGTCCTTGATATCCTTATTAATTTTCTGTCTCATTGAGTCTAAGTCTCTATGTATCTGGGTGTTAGAATCGTTAGCTCTTATTATTGCATTGATCCTTTTACCACTATATCTTTGTTGCTTTAAAATCTATTTTATCAGATACAAGAATTGCAACTCCTGTTTATTTATTTATTTATTTATTTTTGCTTTCCATTTGGTTGGTAAATCTTTCTCCATCCCTTTGAGTCTTTGTGTATCCTTGCATGTGAAATGGATCTGGATGTAGCATACCGTTGGGTTTTGGCTGTATCTTTTGATTGGGGGATTTAGTCGATTTAAATTTAGGATTACTGCCATTTGATGTTAACTGGCTGTTTTATCCATTCGTTGATATAAATTCTTCTTTATGTTGATGCTCTTTACTTTTTGGCATATTTTTAGAAAGGCTAATACTGGTTGTTTCTTTCTATGTGTAATGCTTCTTTCAGAAGCTCTTGTAAAGCTGGCCTGGTGGTAATAAAATCTCTGAGTACTTGCTTGTTCATAAAAGATTTTATTTTTCCTTCAGTTGTGAAGCTTAGTTTGGCAGGATATGAAATTCTGGGCTGAAAGTTCTGTTCTTTAAGGATGTTGAATATTGGCCCCCACTCTCTTCTGGCTTGTAGGGTTTCTGCTGAGAGATCTGCTGTAAGTCTGATAGGCTTCCCTTTGTGGGTAACCTGACCTTTCTCTCTGGCTGCCCTTAGTATTTTCTCCTTCATTTCAACCCTGGTGAATCTAACGATTATGTTCCTTGGGGTTGCTCTTCTTGAGGAATATCTTTGTGGTGTTCTCTGTATTACCTGGGGTTGAATGTTGTCCTGCCTTGCTTGTTTATGAAAATTTTCCTGAATAATATCCTGAAGAATATTTTCCAGCTTGGATTCATTCTCTCCATCGCATTCAGGTACACCTATCAAACGTAAATTTGGTCTTTTCACATAGTCCCACATTTCTTGGAGACTTTGCTCATTCCTTTTTATCCTTTTTTCTCTATTCTTGTCTTCTTGTTTTATTTCATTAAGTTGGACTTCGACCTCTGATATCCTTTCTTCTGCTTGAACAATTCGAGTGTTTAAACCTGTGCATACTTCTTGGAGTTCCCGTATTGTATTCTTCAGTTCCATTAATTCACTTATATTCCTCTCTAAGTTTTCTATTCTCATTAGGATTTCGTCAAACCTTTTTTCAAAAAGTTCTTAGTTTCTTTACATTGGGCTACAACATGTTCTTTTAACTCACAGAAATTTCTTATTATCCATGTTCTGAAGCCTGATTCTGTTATTGCGATGTGCTCATTCTCCATCAAGCCTTGTTCCCTTGTTGATGAGAGACTGTGATCCTCTTTAGAGGGAGAGGCATTCTGATTTTGAGTATTTTCAGCCTTCTTACGCTGGTTTCTTCCCATCATTGTAAGTTTATCCATCTGTCGTCTTTGTAATTACCACCTTTCAAATTAGGTCTCTGAGTAGACGTCCAAGTTGTTAATTCCCAGGGCCAAAATATAAGCAACCCACTGCGCCGCCCAGAACAGCGGCGTTAAGACTGATGGTGCTTTTCTGCCTGGGAATCTCCAGTCTGACTTCCTTCTTGAGTCCATATAGGTGACTCTGCCTTGCCGGAGCTCCAAACCTTGGTCAGAAGGGGAACCAGTCCCGTTTACTCTGCACCAAGAGCTGACATGCCAAGGTGCTGGCAAAACTGCTGTGCCGGCCACAAGAGTCGCGCTGGCGACCCGTGGGAATCTTCTGTTCCGTGAGCGACCAAAATTTGTCTAAGTGTGGCATCCTCTCTTTCTCTGCGCTTTAACTGGGAGCTACAGTCTTGAGATGTTAGCGGTCAGCCATCTTGGATCATTCTCAATTGCCAAAGCAATCTTAAGCAAAGCTAGAGGTATCACATTACCTGACTTTATACTACAAGGCTATAGTAACCAAAGCAGCCTGGTACTGGTAGAAAAACAGACACACAAATCAATGGAACAAAATAGAGTACCTAGAAATATCATACCTACAGCCAGCTGATCTTCAACAAAGTCAACAAAAATATACACTGGGGAAAGGACACCCTACTTAACAAATGGTGCTGGAAAACTTGTAGAGCCATACATATGCAGAAGAATGAAACTGGACCCAAAGCTCTCACCATATACAAAACTTAAGATGAATTAAAGATTTAAATGTAAGACCAGAAACCATAAAAAATTTTTAGAAAAAAACCTAGGAAAAACTCTTCTGGACATTGGCCTAGGCAAAGAAGTTATGAATAAGACTTCAAAAGCAAATACAACAAAGCGAAACTAGACATACGGGACTTAATTAATGTAAGGAGCTTCTATACAGCAAAAGAAATAGGCAACAGAGTAAACAGATAATGGACAAAGGAAATGAAAAGATATTTTTCAAAAGAAGATACACAAGTGGCCAAGAAACATGGAAAAAATGCTGAACATCACTGGTCCAGATAAATGCAAAGTAAAAGCACCATGAGATACCATCTCACACCAGTCAGAATAGCTATTATTAAAAAGTCAAAAAAAAACAACAACAGATGTTGACAAGAATGCAGAGAAAAGAGGACACTTACACACTGTTGGTGAGAATGGAAATTAGCACAGTGTCCATAAAAACAGGATAGAGAATGCTCAAAGAACTAAAATTAGAGCAACAATTCAATCCAGCAACCTCACTACTGCATATCTACCCAAGGGAAAACAAATCATCAAAAAGACACCTGCTATGTTTGTATGTGATATGTTTATCACAGTACGATTCACAATAGCAAAGTCACCTAAGTGTCCATCAACAGATTACTGGATTCAGAAAATGTAGTATATGTGTACCATGGAATGCTACACAGTCATAAAAAGAATGAAATTATGTCTTTTGTGGCAATATGGATGGAGCTGGAGGCCATTATCATGACTACAATAACTTCAAAACAGAAAACCAAATACCACATATTCTCACTTCTATGTGGGAGCTAAATGAACATACTGACACTGGGAACTGCATTTATAAAATCTGATGGCTTTCTCTGCCACCTTGTGAAGCAGATGCCTGCTTCTCCTTTGCCTTCCACGATGACTTGTAAGTTTCCTGCGGCCTCTGCAGCTATGCAGAACTGTGAGTCAATTAAACATTTCCTTTATAAATTATGCAATCTCAAGTAGTATCTTCATAGCGTGTGAAAACAGACTAATATGTTCAATGAAAGCCCAGACTTGACTTCCACTACCCAAAATATCCATGTCACAAAACTGCACTTCTACATCCTGAATCTATAAAAATAAAAATTACAAGTTAAAAAGTAAAGGATTGGTGCAATAGCTATTTTAGTTGTAACAAATTATTTTGAATGCTTTCTGTCGGGAACATAACAGACTTATGAATTTTCATAGATTTAATGGGTTTCTATCAATCAACCATGATATTATTCTCGTTGGCTTAAAGGTCCTACCTTTGGCCATTGGGAACCCCTTAATGGTGTCCTTTTGATACAATAGCATCAATTTGAAAGCTTTCATGTTTTCTGGCACAAGATTCTCCTGCTCACCCTATCCCTTCCTTGTCCCCAACATGGAAGGAAGAGACATTTCTCCAAGGAGCTCTGGTGTGTTTATGAGGAGTGGTGTTTGTGGCCAAAAAATGGACTCTTGGCACACTTATGCTGCTATTGGGACTTTGCTTTTTGCCCATTTCAGTGGTTAGTGCAAGAAAAGTGTCATTTTTAAAATTGCAAATTCATATTGATATATACTCTTCTAGTATTGTATTTCTACTTAATTTACTTGATTTTATAATTGATTCTCTTTTCTCTTATAATGAGCAGCATTATTTCTAATCACACAAACGTTGTCTACTTACTTGCTTTATCTAACAATATAGAGAAAAGTAGTTTCACAATAACAATACCATTATTAACACAAACAGTGAAACTACTGAATACAATTTCAAATTTTTCTTCGCAGTTTTGTCTTTAGAATGCAGGTCCTAAGCATGTGTGTTCCAAGTAATAATTCTAAATTCACTTGAAATTACCTTTTACTATGTGTATGTAAGCACCTATCCAATGTAGACTTTAATGCAATTGTTTGTTTTTATTTTCAGTGTAAAGTTTCTGCATTCTAGCAGCTGCTAGTTCTTAGAAGGTGGTGCTTCTGGCTAGTCCTCTTAGCTATAGGAGGTGGAACCAACTTTAAGACAACCTACCATGAACTTTGAGACAATTTACCATGAACTTTGAGATGATCTTCACGAACTACAAGAAGATCTATCCAAACTTTGAGGTGATCTACACAAACTTTGAGATGATCTACATGAACCTCGAGACAATGTATGTGAACCTTGAGATGATCTACACGAACTTCAAGATGATCTACATGAACCTCAAATCAATCTACCAAGAACTTTGAGACAATCTACGTGAACTTCAAGACAATCTACCACAAACTGCTAGACAGTCTGCCATGAACTAAAAGACACTCTAACACACACTTCAAGACAATCTACACGAACTTTGAGACAATCTACCATGAACTTCAAGACAATCTACATGAACTTGTAGACAATCACATGAACTTTGAAACAACCAACACGAACTTTGAGACAATCTACATGAACTTCAAGACAATCTACCACAAACTGCTAGACAATCTGCCATGAACCACAAGATAATCTAACACGAACTTCAAGATAATCTAACACGAACTTCAAGACAATCTACACAAATTCTGAGACAATCTACATTAACTTTGAGAAAAATTGCACGAACTTTGAAGCACTCTACTATGAACTCGGAAACAACTTACCATGAATTTCAATACAATCTACACAAATTTTGAGACAATCTACACAAACTTCATGACAGTGTACCATGAATTTCAAGACAATCTAACACAAACTTCAAGGCAATCGAAAGGAACATCAAGACAATCTATATGAACTTCAAAATTTACATGAACTTCAAAAAAATCTACATGAGCTTTAAAAAAAAATCTACATGAGTTTTGAGACAATCTACCTGAACTTTAAGACAATCTACATGAGCTTCAAGACAATCTATATGAGCTTCGAGACAATCTACATGTGCTTTGAGACTACATGAGCTTTGAGACACTCTACACAAGTGTTGAGACAATCTATACGAGCTTCGAGACAATCTAACACGAGACATCTATCTATGTGGTCTTCGAGACAATCTACTATATGGGCTTTGAGACAATTTACACAAGCTTTGAGACAATCTATGCTGGCTTCTAGACAATCCACACTGGCTGAGACAATGTGTATATGTGGGCTTCAAGACTATCTAAACAGGCTTCAAGACAATCTACACAAGCTTCAAGAGAATCAACATGAGCTTTGAGACAATTTTCATGACCTTTGAGACAATCCTCATGAGCTTGAAGACAATCTACACAAACTTTGAGACAATCTACCATGAAGTCTGAAGCAATTTACCACAAACTTCAAGACAATCTACACAAACTTTGAGACAATCTACAGTAACTTTGTGAAATGTACCATGAACTTTGAGACAATCTACCATGAACTTTGAGGCAATCTAAAGGAACACCGAGACAATCTATACTAACTTTGAAATCTACACAAACTTCAAAAAAATCTATACAAGCTTCAAGACAATCTACATGAGCTTTAAGACAATCTTCATGAGCTTTGAGACAATCTACATGAGCTCTGAGACAATCTACCATGAGCTTAGAGATAATTTACACAAGCTTCGAGACATCTATACGAACTTTGAGACAATCTACACAGAGTTCAAGACAATCTACATGAATTTATAGACAATCTACACAAACTTCAAGACAATTTACACATACTTTGAGACAATCTACCACAAAGTAGAGACAATCTACCACAAAGTTCAAGACAGTCTACACAAACTTTGCGACAGTCTACGCATACTTTGTGACAATCTACACCAACTCTGAGACAATCTACAGGAACTTTGAGACAATTTACATGAACTTTGGGGCAATCTACCATTAACTTCAAGATAATCTACCACTAACTTCGAGACAATCTACACGAACTTCAAGATAACCCAAGTGGGCATCATCCAATCTGCTAAGGGCCCCAGTAGAACAGAAAGGTAGAGAAAAAACATTTTTCTTTCTTCTGGAGCTTGGACGTCCTTTTTCTTCTGTCCTCACACATCTGAACTCTAGGTTCGTGGGCTTTTTGACTCTAGAATTTACACCAGTGGCCCTTCAGGTTCTCATGGCCTTTTTAGCCTTGGACTGAGTTACACCATCGACTCCCCTAGTTCTTACTTCCTTGGACTCAGATTGAGTTAAGAACTGGCTTCACTGATTCTCCAACTTATAGTACTCATTACTTCTATAACTGCATAAACCAATTTCCATTAAAAATCGCATACACACACACACACACACACACACACACACCTGTATGTGAATATATCTCTATATCTGTGCATCCTCTCTTGGTTCTGTCTCTCTGGAGAGCCCTAATACAGGTAACAATCTTAGCTACAGGTGAGAGGTTGGTCTACCACCAACTTTGAGACAATCTAACATGAACTTTGAGATGATCTACACTGACTTTGAGATGATCTACAAGAACTTCGAGACAATCTACATGAACTTTGAGATGATCTACACAAACCTTGAGACAATCTACACAAATTTTGAGGCAATCTACACAAACTTTCAGACAATCTACAGAAACTTTGAGACAATCTACATCAACTTCGAGAAGATCTACACAAACTTTGGGATGATCTTCACAAACTTTGAGAAGATCTACACAAACTTTGAGATGATCAACACGAACCTTGAGATGATCTACATGAATCTTGAGATGATCTACATGAACCTTCAGATGACCTACATGAACTTCAAGATGATCTACATGAACTTCGAGACAATCAACACAAACCAAGAGATGATCTACATGAACCTCGAGATGATCTACACAAACCTTGAGCAATCTACATGAAACTTGAGACAATCTACATGAATTTGGAGACAACACTAACATTGAGACGATCTACACGAACCTCAACAAAACCTAAACGAACCTCAAGTCAATCTACACAAACTTCGACACAAACTACACAAACCTCAAGACACTCTACACAAACTTCAAGATGATCTATACAAACTTTGAGATGATCTGTACGGATTTTGAGATAACCTACAGGATAGTTGATACAATCTGCATGAGCTTTGAGATAATCTACCAGAACTTCAAGACAATCTACACAAGCTTTAAAACAATCTACCATGAACTTTGAGACAATCTACACAAACTTTGAGACATTCTACAGAAACTTTGAGACAATCTAAAAGGATCTCAAGACAATCTACATGAACTTGGAGATGATCTACATAAATTTTGAGATAATCTACAGGATAGTTGATACAATCTGCATGAGCTTCAAGACAATCTACACCAACTTCGAGAACTTTGAGACATAAACTTGGAGAGAATCTCCACAAACTTTGAGATACTCTACAGGAACTTTGAGACAACCTCCCTGAGCTTTAAGACAATCTACCACGAACTATTATGAGCTTTGAGACAATCCACTGCAAACTTTGAGACAATCTACCACAAGCTTCCAGACAATCTACCACATTATAACTTCAATATAATCTACACAAACTTCAAGACGAACTACATGACCTTCGAGACAATCCAAATGAACTTTGAGGCAAATTACAAGAAGTTCGAGACAAACTACACAAACTTTGAGACAATCTACCGTGAACTTTGAGACAAATCTACACGAACTTCAAGACAATCTACATGAAGTTTGAGACAGTATATCACAAACTTCAAGACAATCTACCATGAACTTCGAGACAATCTACACAAACTTTGAAAAAATCTACATGAGGTTTGAGATACCTGAGCTTTAAGACAATCTACACAAGCTTTGAGATAATCTACATGAGCTTTGAGACAATCTACGTGTGCTTTGAGACACTCTACACAAGTGTTGAGACAATCTATATGAGCTTTGAGACAATCTAACATGAGACATCTATCTATGTGGTCTTCGAGACAATCTACTATATGGGCTTTGAGACAATTTACACAAGCTTTGAGACAATCTATGCTGGCTTCTAGACAATCCACACTGGCTGAGACAATGTGTATATGTGGGCTGCAAGACAATCTATCTAAACAGGCTTCAAGACAATCTACGCAGGCTTCAAGACAATCCATGCAGGCTCTGAGACAATCTATTGTGGCTTTGAGTCAATCTACCCTGGCTTCAAGACAGTCTATGTGGGCTTTGAGACAATCTACACTGACTTCGAGAAAATGTATATACACGGGATTCAAGACTATCTAGACAGGCTTTGAGACAATCTACGTGGGCTTCAAGACAATTTATGCAGGCTTCAAGAAAATCTATGTGGGCTTTGAGAAAATCTACACAGGCTTCGAGACAATCTACACAGGCCTCGAGGCAATCTATGCAGGCTTTGGAACAATCTGTCTTCAAGTGAGCTTCAAGACTATCTTTGTGGGACTTAAGACAATCTATCTAAGTGAGTTTCAAGACAATCTATTCAAGTTTTAAGACATTCTATTTGGGCTTCAAGAAAATCTCTCTAAACAGGCTTTAAGACAATCTACCTGGACTTTGAGGCAATCTACATGGGCTTCAAGACAATCTATCTATGTGAGCTTCGAGAAAATCTACACAGGCTTTGAGACAATCTATGCAGGCTTCAAGACAATCTACAACCTTCAAGAAAATCTATGCAGGTTTTGAGACAATATATTTACATGGGCTTTGAGAAAATCAACATAAATTCAAGACAATCTATGTGGACCTTGAGACAATCTATCTATGTGGGCTTTGAGACAATCTATGCAGACTTTGAGACAATGCATCTAAGAAAGCTTCAAGACAATCAATGCAGGCTTCAAGACAATGTATGCTGGATTTGAGACAATCTACGCTGGCTTTAACAAAATCTATATACATGGGCTTCAAGACAATCTATCCACGTGAGCTTTGAGACAATCTATGTGGGCTTCAAGACAATCTATGGGGACTTCAAGACAGTATCTCTATGTGGGCTTTGAGAAAATCTATGCTGGTTTTAAGTCAATCCACGCTTTGAGACAATCTGTGCTGGCTTCAGGACAATCTACGCTGGCTGTGAGAGAATGTGTATACACAAGCTTCAAGGCAATCTATTTACATGGGCTTCAGTATAATCTACCCAAGCTTTGAGACAATCTATCTACATGGGCTTCGAGAAAATCTGCACCAAGTTTTGAGACAATCTATGCTGGCTTCGGGGCAATCAATGCTGGCTTCGGGGCAATCAATGCTGGCTTCGGGGCAATCTACTCTACCTTCAAGACAATCTATGCTGGCTTTGAGAAAATCTACACTAGCTTTGAGACATTCTATGTGGGTTTTGAGGCAATCTGTCTATGTGGGGTTTGAGAAAATCTACCAGGACTATAAGATAATCAATGCGGGCTTTGAGACAATCTATGTGGGCTTTGAGACAATCAATCTACACAAGCTTCTAGACAATCTATGTGAGATCAAGACAATCTATGTGGGCTTCAAAAAACCTATGCAGTCTTCTAGACTATGCAGGCTTTGAGACAATCTATGCTGATTTTGAGTCAATCTACGCTGGCTTTGAGACAATCTACACTGGCTTGTGTACACTGCATATACACAAGCTTCAGGGCAATCTATGTACACAAGCTTCAAGACAATCTAGGCCAGGCGCGGTGGCTCAAGCCTGTAGTCCCAGCACTTTAGGAGGCCGAGGCGGGTGGATCATGAGGTCAGGAGATTGAGACCATCCTTTTCAACATGGTGAAACCCAGTCTCTATTAAGAATACAAAAAAATTAGCTGGGCATGGTGGCGCATGCCTGTAATCCCAGCTACTTGGGAGGCTGAGGCAGGAGAATTGCCTGAACCCAGGAGGCAGAGGTTGCGGTGAGCCAAGATCGCGCCATTGCACTCCAGCCTGGGTAACAAGAGCGAAACTCCGTCTCAAAAAAAAAAAAAAAGACAATCTATGCAAGTTTTGAGACAATCTACACAGGCTTCAAGCCAATCTATCTACGTAGGCTTCAAGACAATCTATACAAGCTTTGAGACAATCTAGGCAGGCTTCAAGACAATCTATGCTGGCTTCCAGGCAATCACTGCTGGCTTTAGGACAATCCACACTGGCTTGAAGACAATCTACACTGGCCTAGAGACAATGTATATAGGCAGGCTTTGAGTCTATCTACATGGGCTTCAAGACAATCTACACAAGCTTGAGGCAATCTATGTGGGCTTCAAGACAATCTGCCTATGCAGGGTTTGAGAAAATCTACCCGGGCTACGAGACATTCAACGTGGGATTTGATTAATGCAGGCAACAAGACAATATACTTGGGCTTTGAGATAACTATGCGGGCTTTGAGACAATCTACACTGGCTTCGGGGTAATCTACACTGGCTTTGAGACAATATATGCTGGCTTCAAGACAATCTACACTAGCTTCGAGAGAATCTATGCTGGATTTGAGTCAATCTATGATGGCTTCAAGACAATGAACGCTGGCTTATTTTTGATCCACATTGGCTTTGAGAGAATCTATGCTGGCTAAGAGATAATCTACATTGGCTTTGAGTCAATCTACAATGGCTTCAAGACAAACTACGCTGGCATCGAAACAATCTACACTGGCTTCATGTCTATCTATGCTGGCTTCGAGATAATCTATACTGGCTTCAAAAAAATCTATGCTGGCTTCTAGACAATCTACACTGCTTTCAAAAATATTTATGCTGCCTTCAAGACAATCTACGCTGGCTTCAAGAGAATCTACACTGGCTTCCTGTCAATCTGCGCTGGCTTTGAGACAATTAACACTGGTTTTGAGGCAATGTATGCTGGCTTCAAGACAATCTACACTGCCTTTGAGACAATCTGTGTGGGCTTTGAGTCAATCGATGCTGGCTTTGAGACAGTCTACACTGGCTTTGAGACAATCTATGCTGGCTTCAAGATAATTCATGCTGCCTTCAAGACAATCTATGATGGTTTCAAGTCAATCTACATTGGCTTCGAGACAATCTATACCAGCTTCAAGACAATCAATGCTGGCTTCATTTCAATCTTCACTGTCTTCGAGTCAATCTGCACTGGTTTCGAGAAAATCTATGCTGGCTCTGAGAAAATCTATGCTGGCTTCGAGTAAATCTAACCTTGCTTCAAGACAACCTGTGCTTCCTTCGAGGCAACCAGTGTTGGCTTCCTGTCAATCTACACTAGCATTGAGACAGTTTATGTTGAGCTTCAAGAGAATCTATGCTGGCTTAAAGACAATCTATGCTGGTTTCCAATCTATGTTGTCCTGGAGACAATCTATGCTGGCTTTGAGTCAAACTACAATGGCTTGGATTCAATCTATGATGGCGTTGACACAATCTACACTGGTTCAATACAATCAAAGCTGGCTTTGTTTTGATCTAAGCTGGCTTTGAGTCAATGTACACTAGCTTTGAGACAATCTACACTGGCTTTGAGTCAGTCTACACTGGTTTCGAGACAATATATGCTGGCTTTGAGTCAAACTACAATGGCTTAGATTCAATCTACAATGGCGTTGACACAATCTACACTGTTTGAGGTAATCTGCACTGCCTTTGAGATAATATATATATATGCTGGCTTCAAGACAATCTATGCTGGATTTGAGGCAATTTACAGTGGCCTCAAGTCGATCTACACTGGCTTTGAGATAATCTACCCAGGCTTTGAGACATTCAACACTGGTTTTGAGGCAATCTATGCTGGCTTTGAGACAATCTAGCCTGGCCTTGAGTCAATCTATGTTGGCTTCGACACAACCTATGCTGGCTTTGAGACAATCAACACTGGCTTTGAGGCAATCTATGCTCATTTTGAGACAACCTACAGTAGCTTTGAGACAGTATATGCCGGCTTTGAGATAATCTACACTATCTTGAGACAATCTACGCTGGCTTCAAGTCAAGACAATCTATGCTGGATTTGAGACAGTCAACGCTAGCTTCGTTTCAGTCTACACTGGCTTTGAGACAATCTATCCTGGCTTTGAGGCAATCCACAGTGGCTTCAAGACAATCTACCCTTACTTTGAGGCAATCTATGCTTCCTTTGAGACAATCTACACTGGCTTCCAGACAATCTATGTTGGCTTTGAGACAATTAACACTGGCTTTGAGGCAATCTATGCTGGCTTTAAGACAATCTATGCTGGCTTTGAGAAAATCTTCGCTGGCTTTTAGACAATTAACACTGGTTTAGAGGTAATCTATGCTGGCTTCAAGTCAATCTATGCTAACTTTGAGATAATATATGTTGGTTTCAAGACAACACTGGCTTCAAGGCAGTCTATGCTGGCTTTGAGACAATCTGTGCTGAATTGGAGTCAATCAACACTGGTTTTCTGTCATTCTATGATGGATTTGAGACAATCTACACTGGCTTCAAGACAATCAGTGCTGGCTTTGAGGCAATATACGTTGGCTTCCAGACAATCTACGCTGGCATCAAGACAATCTGCACTGAACCGAAGTCAATCAATGCTGGCTTTGTGGTCATTCTACACTGGCTTTGAGACAATCTACACTGGCTTTGAGGCAATATGTGCTGGTTTTATGACAATATACGCTGGCTTCAAAAAAATCTACGCTGGTTTTGAGACAATCTACACTGGCTTCCAGTAAATCTATGCTGGCTAGACAATCTAAGCTGGCTTCAAGCAAACCTACGCTGGCTTCAAGTCAATTTATGCTTGCTTTGAGACAATCTACACTGGCTTCAAGAGTATCTACATTGGCTTCAAGACAATATATCTTCAATGGGTTTGAGATGATGTATACGGGCTTCAGGACTACACAAGTTTTGAGACAATTTACACAGGCTACAGGACAATCTATGTGGGAAATGAGCCAATGTATGCGGGCATCGAGAAAATATAACTACAAAAGCATTGAGACAAATAACATGAACTTCAATAAAATCTACATGGGCTTCAATACAATCTATGCAGGCCTCAAGACAATCTACCTACACAAGCTTCAGGACAATCTACATGATCTTAGAGACAATTTATCTATATGAGCTTTGAGACAATCTGTGCTGGATTTGACACAATCTATGTATGCAGGCTTTGGGACAATCTACCTATCCGAGCTTAAGGACACTACACACAATTTGAGAAAATCCATGCAAGCTTTGAGACTATATACATGGTCTTCGTGAGAATCTGTGCAAGCTTTGGGACAATCTATGCGAACTTCGAGATAATCTAAGTGGGCTGTGAGACTATCTATGTGGGCTTCAAGACAATTTATGTGGGCTTTTAGAAAATCTTTCTATGTGGGCTTTGAGATGATCTATGCTGGCTTCAAGACAATCTACACCGGCTTAGAGACAATGTATACATGCAGGCTGTGTGACAATTTATGCAAGCTGTGAGAAAATCTATACAAGCTTTTAGACAATCTTTGCGGGCTTCGAGACAATGTACATGGGTTTCGAGACAATATACACTGGCTTTGAGATAATCAACGCTGGCATTGAGACAATCTGTGCTGGTTTTAAAACAACCTATGCTGGCTAAAAGCCAATATATGTATGTAGGTATTGAGACAGTCTATCTATGCAGGCTTCGAAACAATCTACCCAAGCTTTGAGAAAATCTATACAGACTTTGAGACAATCTATCTATGCAGGCTTCGACACAATCTTTGCAGGCTATGAGACAATCTCTGTGGGTTTCAAGAAAATCTATGCAGCCTTCGAGATAATCTACGCTGGCTTCAGGACAATCTACACTGGCCTTGAGACAATCTATGCTGGCTTCTAGACAATCTATGCTGGCTTTGAGAATATACACAGGCTTCAAGACAATCTATGCTGGCTTTGAGAAAATCTATGTGAGCTTCAAGCAAATCTACTTGGGCTTTGTGACAATATATCTCTGCAGGCTTTGAGACAATGTATATACACAAGTTTCAAGACAATCTATCTAGGTGCACTTTGAGACAATCTACACAAGTGTCAAGACACTCTGCATTGGCTTTGAGACAATCTACGCAGGCTTTGAGACAATATCTATGCAGCTTTGCAACAATCCAGGTAAGCTTTGGTACAATTTATGCAGGCTTCAAGACAAGCTATGCGGGCTTTGAGACAGTATACGCTGGCTTTGAGACAATCTACACTGGTTTAGAGACAATGTATGTATACCGGCTTTGGGACAATCTATCTATGTTGCTTTGAGACAATCTACACAAGCTTTGAGATGATCTATGAGGGCTTCAAGACAAACTATACAACCTTCAAGACAATCTATGTGGCCAGTGAGCCAATCTATGCCGGCTTTGAGAAAATATATCTATGTGTGCTTCCAGACAACCAACACAAACTTTGAGATGATGTATCTCTGTGGGCTTCAAGATTATCTATCTATGTGAGCTTTTAGACATATCTATGCAAGCTTGAGACAATCTATGCAGGCTTTGAGATAATCGACATGGGCTTCGAGACAATGTATATATGCAGGCTTTGAGACAATCTACATGGGCTTCGAGACAATATATGCTGGCTTTGAGACAAAACGCTGGCTGGAGACAATCAATGCTGGCTTTGAGACCATCTACACTGGTTTAGAGGTAACGTATGCACACAAAATCTATACTGGTTTAGAGGTAACGTATGCACACATGCTTTGAGACAAGCTACACAGGCTTCAAGACAATCTATGTCAGCTTTTAGACAATCTACACGGACTTTGAAACTATCTACAAGGGCTTCGAGACAATCTACATCAGCTGCAAGACAATCTATCTATGCAGGCTTTGAGCCTGTTTACTTGAGTTTTGAGAAGATCTATCTATATGTGCTTTCAGACAATATACTCTGGCTTTGAGACAATCTACACTGGCTTCAAGAATATCTACATGTGCTTCAAGACAACCTACACCCTCTTTGAGAAAATCTACTCCAAGTTTGAGACCATATATCTACACAGGCTTTGAGACAATATAGCTATGCAAGCTTCAAGACCATCTATGCAAGCTACCAGACAATCTCTGTGGGCAATGAGCCCATCTATGTAGGCTTCAAGAATATATATCTACTCGGGCTTCAATACAATCAACACAGACTTTGAGACAACCTACACAAGCTTTGATACAATCTATTTACGCAGGCATTGAGACAATTTACGTGGGCTACGAGACAATCTACGCTGGCTTCAAGATGATCTACACTAGCTTAGACACAATCTATATATGCAGGGTTTGAGACAATCTATCCACACCTACAGAGAATCAACTTGGTCGTGAGACCCCCACCCAGGCAGTGCTGAAGGTATCTGAGACAATCTACATGAGCTTTCAGACAACCTATCACGAACTTCAAGACAATCGACATGAACTTCAAGACAATCTACACAAACTTCTAGACAATCTGCATGAACTTCCAGACAATCAACCACAAATTTTGAGACAATCTACATGAACTTTGAGATAATCAACCATGAACTTCAAGACAATCTACACGAACTTTGAAACAATCTACACGAACTTCAAGACAATCTACACGAACTTCGTAACAATCTACATGAACTTTATGACAATCAACCATGAACTTTGAGACAATCTACTACTAACTACATGACAATCTACGCAAACATTGAGAAAATCTATGCGAACTTCAAGACAATCCACATGAACTTCATGCCAATCTACATGAACTTTGTGACAATCAACCATGAACTTTAAGACAATCTACATGAACTTCCAGACAATCTACACAAATTCCAAGACAATATACACAAATTCCAAGACAATATACACAAACTTTGAGATGATCTACACGAAATTCCAAACAATCTACACGAACTTTGAGAGAATCTACACAATCTTTGAGACAATCCACACGATCTTCGAGACAATCTACACAAACTTCAAGACAATCTCCCACGAACTTTAGACAATCTACACAACCTTTGAGATGATCTATATGAACTTCAAAACATCTACACGAACTTTGAGACAATCTACCATTAGAACAATTTGGTCTCTCAGTGCTTCCATTCTTTGTCATTTGGTCCATCTAAACCACTGAGTTCTGGATAAACAAATCAATTTAGTTTACTTTTATATTCTTTTTTTTTTTTTTTTTTTTTTTGAGACAAGGTCCTGCTCTGTGGCCCAAGCTGGAGAATAGTGGTGCAAACATGGCTCACTGCTGTCTCAACCTCCTGGGCTCAAGTGATCTTTACACCCCAGCCTCCCGAGTCCCTGGGAATACAGATGCATGCCACCACATCCAGCTCATTAAAAAATTTTTTTTTGTAGAGATGAGTGTCTCACTCTATTGCCCAGGCTGATGTTGACCTCCTGGGCTAGCTAAAGTAATTCTTCCACCATGGCCTCCCACAGTATTGGGTTTACAGATATGCCACCATGCCCGGTCTACCTTTTACTATTTAGTTTCAAGTGTTATTTAAAAATCACTTGAAAAGTGGATATTTTAACTTTTAAATTTTGTCCTGAAAGATCATCCTGTGAGAATTTTATTTTGTGCCTTTTTTGAGTGATAACTTTTCTCTTTAAATAAAAATAATCATATCCAACCTATCTATAGCATGCTATGTATTTTCTCACTACAGCTTACATTGTATAAATTCAAATAACTCTCAGTTAACATTCTCTTGACTTTATTTGAGTCAGTGTTTAATTTTCCTATAGAGGGGATTTAAGAAGACAGACAGTGGTTTAAGATTCCACATGATGAGCAGAGATGATAAATATAAACACAGCTTTTAGGGTTTTGTCTGAAACCTCTTCACTTGTAAGTCAAAATGCAGACTTAGCTTTTTAAATGTATTTTCTAACACAACTAAATCCTCTTCAAATAGCTCACCTACCTCAAACCTTTTAGTGATCACAGTTATTTACTTAAAAAGACAAAAAAAAAAAGTTGGAGTTGTGCGTGGACAAATTTGTTTAGTTTGTAACAGCAAAACCATCACTGAAGCATGAGTTTTGCAAGTTGAGTGAGGGTTAACACGGCCCAGCTGGATGCAACATGTGTGGCAGAGGGTGCAATCGTAGTGCCTGTGATTTCGGCTGGGAGAGAAAAAGTGGGGGCACAGGGCAGGCTGCTTCACAGAGTAGGACACAGGCTTTAGTGGCCTGCCCCAGGCACATGGTTGCTTCACACGTGTCTAATGCATTCTTACTCCCTAGGGAACACACAACCATCCAGATGCAATAAGAACTCATCAGCACATCCAGTTTTTAAGTTTTCCTTCATTTAAAGTCAGCCACATTTATACTTTCTTCTAAAAGCACTTCTCATCAAGAATTGTAATGTCATAATTTTTTACTGTAAATTAGCATAAATTTCAAGTAAGTTGCTACTTATAGCAAAAAGTGACTCATTAAAAACCGTTAGGGCACATTAGCCAATTGGGGGATGGGCAATGAATCAGGCAGTTACTTTTTCTAGACAAATGCTTGAAATCTCTCTAGATCAACAAGATCAACTCTGAGTTGAACAAAGCAAACTTGCAGTGTTTTTAAAATAGTCTGAAAAATGTGTGAACATATGAGGGAGAACTCTGCAAATTTTGTTTAAAATTTAAAAGGTTTTCCTTGAAGAGGTCCTTTACATCCTTTGTTAGTTGTATTCCTAGGTATTTTATTCTCTTTGTAGCAATTGTGAATAGGAGTTTGCTCTTGATTTAGCTCTCTGTTTGTCTGTTATTAGTATATAGGAATGCTTATGATTTTTGCACACTGATTTTGTATCCTGAGACTTTGCTGAAGTTGCTTATCAGTTTGAGAAGATTTTGGGCTGAGATGATGGGGTCCTCTAGATATACAATAATGTCATCTGCAAACAGAGACAGTTTGACTTCCTCCTTTTCTAATTGAATACGCTTTATTTCTTTTTGTTGCCTGATTGTTCTGGCTAGGACTTCCAATACTATGTTGAATAGGAGTGGTGAGAGAGGGTATCCTTGTCTAGTGCCAGATTTCAAAGGGAACTCTTCCAGCTTTTGCCCATTCAGTATGATATTGGCTATAGGTTTGTCATATATAGCTTTTATCATTTTATGATACATTCTGTCAATACCTAGTTTTTTGAGAGTTTTTAGCATCAAGGGCTGTTGAATTTTACCAAAGGCCTTTTCTGCATCTATTGAGATAATCATGTGGTTTTTGTCTTTGGTTCCATTTATGTGATGGATTACATTTATGGATTTGCGTATGTTGAACCAGCCTTGCATCCCCGGGATGAAGCCTACTTTGTGGTGATGGATAAGCTTCTTGATGTGCTGTTGTAGTCCATTTGCCAGTATTTTATTGAAGATTTTTATGTTGATGTTCATCATGGATATTGGCCTGAAGTTTTCTTTTTTAGTTGGGTCTCTGTCTGGTTTTGGTATCAGGATGATGTTGGTCTCATAAAATGAATTAGGGAGGATTCCCTCCTTTTGTATTGTTTGATACAGTTTCAGAAGGAATGGAACCAGCTCCTCTTTGCATGTCTGGTAGAATTCAGCTGTGAACCTGTCTGGACCTGGACTTTTTTTGGTTGGTAGGCTATTGATTGCTGCCTCTACTTCAGCCCTTGTTATTAGTCTATTCAGAGTTTCAACTTCCTCTTGGTTTAGTCTTGGTAGAGTACAAGTGTCTAGGAATTTATCCAAACCACTGCTCAACGAAGTAAGAGAGGACACAAACAGATGGAAAAACATTCCATGCTTATGCTTAGGAAGAATTAATATTGTGAAAATGGCCATACTGCCCAAAGTAATCTATAAATTTAATGCTCTACCCATCAAGCTACCAATGACCTTCTTCACAGAACTGAAGAAAACAACTTTAAACTTCATATGAAATCACAGAAGACCCCGCATAGCCAAGACAATCCTACGCAAAAAGAACAAAGCCAGAGGCATCACACTGCCAGACTTCAAACTATACTACAAGGCTACAGTAATCAAAACAGCATGGTACTGGTACAAAACACAGACATAGACCAATGGAACAGAACAGAGACCCCAGAAGAAACACCACACATCTACAACTATCTGATCATTGACAAACCTGGCAAAAACAAGTAATGGGGAAAGGACCCCATGTTTAATAAATGGTGTTGGGAAAACTGGCTAGCAATGTGCAGAAAGCAGAAACTGGACCCCTACCTGTCACCTTACACTAAAATTAGCTCCAGATGGATCAAAGATTTAAACATAAAACCTAACACCATAAAAACACTAGAAGAAAACGTAGGCAAAACCATCCAGGACATAGGCATAGGCAAGGACTTCATGACTAAAACACCAAAAACAATGGCAATAAAAGCCAGGATAGACAAATGGGATCTAATTAAACTCCAGAGCTTCTATACAGCAAAAGAAACAATCGTTTGAATGAACTGGCAACCAAGAGAATGGGAAAAAATTTTTGCAGTCTACCCATCTGACAAAGGGCTAATATCCAGAATCTACAAAGAACTAAAACAGATACACAAGAAGAAAACAACCCCATTCAAAAGTGGGTAAAGGATATGAACAGACAATTTTCAAAAGAGGACATATATGAGGCCAACAAACATATGAAAAAAATGCTCATCATCACTGGTCATTAGAGAAATGCAAATCAAAACCACACTGAGATATCATCTCACACCAGTTAGAATGGTGATCATTAAAAAATCTGGAGACAACAGATGCTGGAGAGGCTGTGGAGAAACAGGAACACTCTTACACAGTTGGTGAGGGTGTAAATTAGTTCAACCATTGTGGAAGACAGTGTGACAATTTCTCAAGGATTTAGAAATAGAAATTTCATTTGACCCAGCAATCCCGCTACCAGGTATATACCCAAAGAACTATAAATTGTTCTACTATAAAGACACACGCACATGTATGTTCATTGCAGCCCTGTGTACAATAGCAAAAACCTGGAACCAACCCAAATGCCCATCAATGATAGACTGAACAAAGAAAATTTGGTACATATACACCATGGAATACTATGCAGCCATAAAAAACAATGAGTTCGTGTCCTCTATAGGAACTTGGATGAATCTGGAAACCATCATTCTCAGCAAACTGACACAAGAACAGAAAGCCAAACACCGTATGTTCTCACTCATAGATGGGTGTTGAACAACAAGAACATGTGGTCTCAGGGAGAGGAGCATCACACACTGGGGACATTTGTGGGGGTAGCAGAGAGACACGGGGGGTGGGGAGGGGGGGAAGGATAACATGGGGAGAAAATCCAGATATAGTATGCACATAAATTAATTTAAAAACACAAAAAATAAAAAATACAATGTAAAAGGCTATAGACAAGCCCTTGAAGAAAGGTATGTATTTCTTGATGGTGCTATGAACTGACTGAGAACAGCTATAACTGCACAGGCATCCTGACGAATTAAAAACATAAGCTTGTCTCTCTCCTCCATCAAATGGTAGGCTCCTGGGGAGATCCTTCATGAATATTTGTCATAATCATGGATCATAATAATTTACATAACCTTTATATGTTACTTAGGACACTTTTGAACTTCCTGTTTATCAGCCTGTCTCCCAGCACACTTCCCTTGCAGCTAGAAAGCAGGGCATTGGCCTGGACTTGGCCAATGGGACACACCCAAATGAGACTTCAGTTTGGAAGTGTCACAAGGAAGCAGGCTCTCTGTGGAACATCCCCTCTGCTGGTCTACCTACAGCTTTTTTGATGGAGAAGTGATGGTTCTGTCCAGCAGCAGAAGTACAGGCATTAACTGGGGGACAGCAGCAGTGAGGGAAGCTTGCTCATTGGTTTGGTTCCACAGCATGCGGTGGGGTTGGTCCTGGAAGCAAGAGTAATTCCCAGTCTGCAGCATGACTTTGGAAGCAACCTCTGATCCTTTAGTTAATCTCTGCTGCTCAAACTGGTCAGAGTAGGTTCTATTACTTGCAGTTAAGAACTCTAACCAATCTCAGACAGGTAACATGACATATCAGTTGTCATGTCCTCAATTCAGTAGTGGACATGGGCACGTGGAAAGGCACAGTGCACCACCTTCAAAAAGGCCAAGGGAGGGGATTCTTGCCTTTGAAGGCCCAGAGACTCTTGTCAGTGCCAAAGGCTGTGCAAGTATTTAAATTGTGCTGCAGGTGGAAAGTCTTAGTCCATTTGGGCTCCCATACCAAATTCCATAGACTGAATGGTTTTGGCAACAAACTCCTACTTCTCATAGTTCTGGAGGCTGGGAAATCCAAGACTGCAAGCAGTTCTGAGGTCTGGTGAGGGCTGCTTCCTGGTTTGCAGAAGGCTGTTTTTCACAGTGGAAGGGTCAAGGGAGCTCTCCTGGGCCTCTTTTATGAGGCCACTAATCCCATTCACATGGGCTGTACCCTCATGACCTCATCACCTCCCAGAAGCCCCACCCACTAATACTATCACACTGGAGATTAGTTTTCAAAATATGAATTGTGGAAGACACAGCATTTAGTTCATAATATGAAAGAATAGAATTGTATTTAACATTTGCAATAATAAATAAGTTTCATGTGAACTGGAAAGGCTCATGTTGGCAGGATAAGTGCACTCTCTAAGTTCAACTTCAATAATAGAGCCTGAGAGTGAAGTTAGAGCAGGAATTGCTAGAACAAAAATGGAAGGAAGGAGGGAAAGAAGAAAGGAAGAGAAGGAGAAGAGGCAGAAAGAGGAAGAAGGGAGGGAGAAAAGGAGGGAAGAAGAAAGGAAGAAGGGAAGAAAGGAGGGTAGGGAGGAAGAAAGTGAAAGAAGGAAGGAAGAAAAGGAAAATATGGAAGGAAGGGAAGGAGAAAGGAAGAGGAAAAAAGGAAGGGAGAAAAGGAGGGGAGAAAGGGAGAAAGACGAAGGAAGGAAGGAAAGGAGAGGCAGGGAGGAAGAGAGAAGGAAGAAAAAGGGGAGGAAAGGCGGAGAGGAAGGAAGAGAAGAGAAAGGAAGGAAGGAAAGGAGAGAGATAAAGGAGGAAGTTTAAATGTTCTATATGATTCCAAGGTACTTAGCATAAATGGTTCCATTCTGGTTTGATCTGCTTTGCTGGGGCCTAATGTAGGAGGCTTGTCCAAAACAGTGGCCTCCCATAAACTGTGTTTAACATTTATCAGTGCCTGTTTGTCACAAAGGATATTTTAAAGAATACAAATGAGCAGGCAGATGAATGGATACAGGGTCAGGATTGGAAATTCCTGAGCAGAAAAGCTTGTCCCAGAGGAGTTGTGTTGTGCTGCTGTCCTGGAACACTGATAGGTTCTTGTTGATCAACCCAGAAGCTCTCCAAATCTGGCCTTTTGGTTTTTGTATGGAGGTTTCATTACCTAGACATGATTGATTCAATCACTGGCCATTGTGATTGACTCAACCTCCAGCCCTTCTTCTCTCCAAGGCCGAGGGTAGTCTAAGGCTGAAAGTTCTAACCCTCTAATAAAACAAGGGTTACCCTGGCAACCCCCTCTCATGCTGAGGCAATCCAGGAGCCCCCAACCCACATTCATCTCACTAGCATACAAGTAGACACATCACTTTGGAGATTATGTGGGTTTTAAGAGCTACATGCCAGAAAAAGGGAGGAAAATCAAATATATATTTCCTATTATAAATCACAGTATCACAGAAGGCCAAGTAGAGAAAAACAAAAAAGCCCATACCTGTAAGTATTATAGCAAATATAAGAATATCAAACACGAAAAATAAAATTCTAAAAGCTTCCAGAGAGAAAGAACTAGTCACCTACAAATAGAGTGACTGAACACCAATAAGTAAGGGGACCACGTGTCTTAATGTACACAGGACAGTCCTGGGTTACAGCTACTGACAGGCATAATTACAGAGAGAAAGAACTAGTCACCTACAAATAGGGTGACTGAACACCAATAAGTAAGGGGACCACGTGTCTTAATGTACACAGGACAGTCCTGGGTTACACCTACTGACAGGCATAATTACAGAGAGAAAGAACTAGTCACCTACAAATAGGGTGACTGAACACCAATAAGTAAGGGGACCATGTGTCTTAATGTACACAGGACAGTCCTGGGTTACACCTACTGACAGGCATAATTATTATCAGTGTCCCCTTCACTCTCCAAAGTGTCCTAGTTGAATGATAAATTATATTATGCTGCCTACAAAGGAATAAGAGATTGATTGTGGACTCCTCAATAGAAAAATGGTACAAGAGAAAAATGGTGTAATGTTTTTAAAAAATTAAAAGAAATTTGCATACTAAAAGTTTTATCCAAATTGTCATTAAATGTGAAAGCATAATAAAAATATTCTCATTCATACATTTCCAAAATTTTGCCACATGTTGAAAATACCCTTGAAGGATGGTTTAGATAAGAAAACAGCAAATCCAGGATATTTCCACAAAAGACATAAAAATTAAGGGTAACTGAATACCTGAAGTTTATTATAGGACCTGTCAAAAGAAAACCTTTTTAGGCAAATTAAACAATTTAACTGAGCAAAGGATGATTCATGAATCAGCAGCACGGAAGCAGTGGAGGTTCTGAGAGCTCTGTTCCTCAGAGTGGGTAGAGAGAATTTATAGACAGAAAAGGGAAGTGAGGTGCAGAAACAGTTGGACTGGTTTCAGCTTTGTGTTGCTGTATTTAGACATGGCCTGATCAGCAGGAAGTCTGTGATTGGCTGAAGGTCAGCTGCTCCGATTAGCTGACACTCAGCTGTTTGTTACAAAGAATATTCCTTAATTAGGCTTTCAGTTTATTTACCTACTAAACCAGTTGATATTTCCTTACTTAGGCATATAAGCTATGGCAGCCTCAAGCCAATTTTTAATTTACAATCAAAAAAGGAAAATGACTGTTTCCATAACAACCCAGAACTAAAATATTAGCATGATGGGGGCTGAGGGAAGTGGGAGATTAAGGAACATAATCACATGCAAAAGTTCTTAACTTGAAAGCACTGTATTGAAGGCTTCAAATGGACTGTAACTATTATGAGAACAAACGCGTAATGTTTAACTTTTTAAACTGGCAGAATATTCAAAATGACCAAAAGAAAGAAGGAAAGGGGGCTTTTAAAAAAAAGAAACAAAAATTCAATAAAAGTAAAATATAAAATAAAATAGCAAAAATAAATCCTATAAAAAGAAATCCTGTCAAAAGAAAACCTTATTAGACAAATTAAACAATTTAATTGAGCAAAGAATGATTCATGAATAAGCAGCACTGAATCAGTGGAGGTTTGAAGAGCTCTGCTCCTCAGAGTGGGTAGGGTGAGTTAGGGGCTCTCTTGTTAGGGGCTAATGCAGCTGGTGACCTTATGTTCACACCAGTTTCCTTACCATTCTGAAAATCCAAGGTCTCTTAAGAATAATACAAAATCTACTCTGCCTGTGCCTGTATAAGGAACATCAAAGCCTGGATGACAGCAAATCTGTTTACAGCATAATTGAAAAAATATTTTAAGCCCATTGTTGAGACTCACTGCTCAGAAAAAAAAAAAGATTCCTTTCAAAATATTGCTGTTCATTGACAATGCACCTAGTCACCCAGAGCTCTGATGGAGATACACAAGATGAATGTTGTTTTCAAGCCTGCTAACACAACACCCATTCTGCACCTTATGGATCAAGAAGTAATTTAGACTTTCAAGTCATATTACTTAACAAATACCTTTCATAAGCCTACAGTTGCCACAGACAGTGATTCCTCTGACAGACTGGGGCAAAGCAAATTGAAAACTTTCTGGAAAGGACTTACCATTTTAGATGCCACTAAAAACATTCATGATTCATGAGAGGAGGTCAAATTATCAACATTAACAGGAATTTGGAAGAAATTGATTCCAACCTTCAGGGGTGATTTTGAGGGGTTCAAGACTTCAGTGGATGTAGTAACTGCAGATGTGGTAGAAATACCAAAACAGGAGGAAAAAAGAAGATGGTGTGGTAGGAACAACTCAGGATTGCAGCTCTCAGTGAAGGCGCAGAGGGTGAGTCTAAGCCGCATTTCCAGACAGATCTTTGTTGCCCACAGAACAGGGAAATTCCCAGGTGTAGGAGAGACACGGGATGCCAGCGCAGTCCTTTCGGCTGGCGCGGCCATTTCGGCTGGCGTGGCCATTTTGGCCAGCGCCGCACCACAGCGGCACTCCACATAAAACAAAACGCAATGGTCTGAGTGCCCTGTTAAACCAGCAATCTGAGATTTGAGAGGGCAGATTAGCATATCCATCTGATTAAACGGGACTTGGACAGTGAGCCAGACCAGGAGATTCCTGGGAAGTGACATTTGAGCCGGCGCAGTGGGTTGCTGCACGGGAAATCACACATATCCTGGTGCCCTATCAGCAGGCAACTGAAACACCTGGGACAGAGTCAACCATTCAACTTAAAAAAAAAAAAAAGAAAAAAAAGGGCTCTGAGGCAGGGAGCCAGGTGATCAGGCTTGAAGGATCCCACCCCCACAGGGACAAAAAAAACGGTGATTAAAAACACTCGGGGTTGAGAGTTTCACTGTGGGCACAGCTGAATCCAGGATGGTGCAGCTCGGTGGGGGAGGGGCGTCTGCCATTACCAAGGCATTTTGCCCCTACTGAGGTACACTCCCATTGCTGATGCAGCCTGCCATTGCCGAGGCAACCCGCCACAACAGAGAGACTCCGCCAACAGGGCGGAGCCCACAGCAGCAGGGCGGAGCCCACAGCAGCAGGGCAGAGCCCACGGCAACAGGGCAGACCCCGAGGTAGCAGGGCAGAGCCTCGGCAGGCAAATAGTGACTAGACTGCCTCATAGCTGGGCAGGACAGTGCAACGGATACTCATAAAGAAAGCCCTAACTCCCTGAGATGGAGCATCTGAGGAAAAAAAGGGGTTTTATAAGTTCTGCTGCAGCAGACTTAAACGCATCTGCCTAACAGCCCTGAATGAACAACGGAGCTCACAGCTCAGCACTTGAGCTCCTATAAAGTACAGACCATCTCCTCAAGCAGCCCCCTGACCCCTGTATATCCAAAGAGTTACCTCAAAAAAGATCAGACTGACATTTGGTGGGCATCATTCTGGGACAAAGATAGCAGCAGAAGAAACTGGTAGCATCCCTCACTGTTCCGCAGCTGCTACAGGTGTACCCCAGACAAGCAGGGCCTGGAGTGGACCTCAGCAGTCGTACAGCAGAGGGGCTAGACTGTTAGAAGGAAAACTAAGCAACAGAAATACTTCATCGTCAACAATCTGGGTGTCCACTCAGAGACCCAATTGAAAAATCAGCAACTACTAAGATGATAGGTGGATAAATCCACAAAGATGGGAAGAAACCAGCGCAAAAAGGAGGAAAACACCCGAAACCAAAACACCTCACCTCCTACAAAGGACCAAAACTCCTCACCAGCAAGGGAACAAAGCTGGATGGAGAATGAGTGTGACGAAATGACGGAATCAGACTTCAGAAGGTGGATAATGAGAAACTTCAGTGAGCTAAAAGAACATGTTCTAAATCAATGCAAAGAAACTAAGAACCTTGAAAAAAGATTTGAAAAAGGATTTGAGGAAATGATAACAAGAATGGACAACTTAGAGAGGAATATGAATGAATTGAAGGCGCTGAAAAACACAACACAAGAACTTCATGAAGCATGCACAAGTTTCAACAGCCGAATTGACCAAGCAGAAGAAAGAATATCAGAAGTCGAAAATCAACTCAATGAAATAAAACGAGAAACCAAAATTAGAGAAAAAAGTGCAAAAAGGAATGAACAAAGTCTCCAAGAAATGTGGGACTATGTGAAGAGACCTAACCTATGTTTGATAGGTGTACCAGAATGTGACGAAGAGAATGAATCCAAGCTGGAAAATACTCTTTAGGATATTATCCAGGAACATTTTCCCAACTTAGCAAGGCAGGCCAATATTCAAGTCCAGGAAATACAGAGAACACCACAAAGATATTCCGCAAGAAGAGCAACCCCAAGGCACATAATCGTCAGATTCCCCAGGGTTGAAATGAAGGAGAAAATACTAAGGGCAGCCAGAGAGAAAGGTCGGGTCACCCACAAAGGGAAGCCCATCAGACTCACAGCAGATCTCTCGGCAGAAACTCTACAAGCCAGAAGAGAGTGGGGGCCAATATTCAACATCCTTAAAGAAAAGAACTTTCAATCCAGAATTTCATATCCAGCCAAACTGAGCTTCATATGTGAAGGAAAAATAAAATCCTTTGCAAACAAGCAAGTACTCAGAGATTTTGTCACCACCAGGCCTGCTTTACAAGAGCTCCTGAAAGAGGTACTACACATAGAACGGAACAACCAGTATCAGCCAGTCCAAAAACATACCAAATGCTAAAGAGCATCAACAAAATAAAGAATCTGCATCAACTAATGGGCAAAACAGCCAGCTAGCATCAAAATGGCAGTATCAAATTCACACATAACAATATTAACCCTAAATGTAAATGGGCTAAATGTACCAATCAAAAGACACAGACTGGCGAATTGGATAAAAAAACCAAAACCCATCGGTGTGCTGTATCCAGGAAACCCATCTCACATGCAAGGATATACAAAGGCTCAAAATAAAGGGATGGAGGAAGATTTACCAAGCAAATGGAGAGCAAAAAAAAGCAGGAGTTGCAATTCTCGTCTCTGAGAATTTAAAGCAACAAAGATCAAAAGAGACAAAGAAGGACATTACATAATGATAAAAGAATCAATACAACAAGAAGAGCTAATGATCCTAAATATATATGGACTCAATACAGGAGCACCCAGATATATAAGACAAGTTCTTAATGACTTACAAAGAGACTTAGACTCCCACACAGTAATAGTGGGAGACTTTAACACTCCACTGTCAATATTAGACAGATCAACCAGACAGAAAATTAACAAGGATATCCAGGGCTTGAACTCAGACCTGGAACAAGCAAACCTGATAGACTTTACAGAACTCTCCACCCCAAATCCACAGAATATACATTCTTCTCAGCACCACATCACACCTACTCTAAAATTGACCACATAATTGGAAGTAAAGCACTCCTCAGCAAATGCAAAACAACTGAAATCATGACAAACAGTCTCTCAGACCATAGTGCAATCAAGTTAGAACTCAGAATTCAGAAACTAACTCAGAACCGCACAGTTTCATGGAAACTGAACAACTGGCTTTTGAACGTTGATTGGATAAACAATTAAATGAAGGCAGAAATAAAGAAGTTCTTCGAAACCAACAAGAACAAAGAAACAACATACCAGAATCTCTGGGACACATTTAAAGCAGTCTCCAGAGGAAAATATATAGCAATAAGTGCCCAAATGAGAAGAGTGGAGAGATCCAAAATTGACACCGTATCATCAACATTGAAAGAGCTAGAGGAGCAAGATCAAAAAAACTCAAAACCTAGCAGAAGACAAGAAATAACTAAGATCAGAGCAGAACTGAAGGAGATAGAGACAGGAAAAACCCTTCAAAAAATCAATAAATCCAAGAGATGTTTTTTTGAAAAGATCAACAAAATAGACCACTAGCCAGACTGATAAAAAAGAAAAGAGGGAACAACCAAATAGATGCAATAAAAAAACGATAAAGGGGAAATCATCACAGATTCCACAGAAATTCAAACCATCATCAGAGAATATTACAAACAACTCTATGCACATAAACTAGTAAACCTGGAAAAAATGGATAAATTCCTGGACACCTGTGTCCTCCCAAGCCTAAACCAGGAGGAAGCCAAAACTATGAATAGACCAATAACAAGGTCTGAAGTCGAGGCAGCAATTAAGAGCCTACCACACACAAAAAGCCCAGGTCCAGATAGGTTCACAACCGAATTCTACCAGACACACAAAGAGGAGCTGGTACCATTCCTTCTGAAACTATTCCAAATAATCCAAAAAGAGGGAATCCTTCCCAAATCACTTTATGAGACCAACATCATCCTGATACCAAAACCCGGCAGAGACTCAACAAGAAAAGAAAACTTCAGGCCAATATCCATGATGAACATAGATGCAAAAATCTTCAATAAAATACTGGCAAACCGATTGCAACTGCACATCAAAAAACTTATCCATCATGCTCAAGTAGGATTCATCCCAGGGATGCAAGGCTGGTTCAACATATGCAAGTCTATAAACGTAATTCACCACATAAAAAGAACCAAAAACAAAAACCACATGATTATCCTAATTGATGCAGAGAAGGCATTTGACAAAATCCAACAGCCCTTTATGCTAAAAACCCTCAATAAACTCGGTATTGACGGAACGTATCTCAAAGTAATAAAAGCTATTTATGACAAACCAACAGCCAATATCATACTGAATGGGCAAAATCTGGAAGCATTCCCTTTGAAATCTGGCACTAGACAAGGATGCCCTCTCTCACCACTCCTATTCAACATAGTACTGGAAGTTCTAGCCAGAGCAATCAGGCAAGAAAAAGAAATAAAGGTATTCAAATAGGAAAGGAGGAAGTCAAATTGTCTCTATTTGCAGACGACATGGTAGTATATCTAGAAGACCCCATCTCCTCAGCCCAAAAACTCCTGAAACTGATAAGCAACTTCAGCAAAATCTCAGGATATAAAATCAATGTGCAAAAATCACAAGCATTCCTATACACCAATAACAGACTTAAAGAGAGCCAAATCAAGAACGAACTGCCATTCACAATTGCTACAAAAAGAATAAAATACCTAGAAATACAATTTACAAGGAATGTAAGGGACCTCTTCAAGAAAAACTACAAACCACTGCTCAATGAAATAAGAGAGGACACAAACAGATGGAGATACATTCCATGTTCATGGTTAGGAAGAATCAACATCGTGAAAATGGCTATACTGCCCAAAGTAATTTACAGAATCAACACTATCCCCATCAAGCTACCATTGAATTTCTTCACAGAACTGGAAAAAACCACCATGAACTTCATATGGAACCAAAAGAGAGCCCACATAGCCAAGTTAATTCTAAGCAAAAAGAACACAGCGGGAGGCATCATACTACCGGACTTCAAAACTATACTACAAGGCTACAGTAATCAAAGCAGCATGGTACTGGTACCAAAACAGAGATATAGACCAATGGAACAGAACAGAGGTATCGGAGGCAACACAATATATCTACAACCATACAATCTTTGATAAACCTGACAAAAACAAGCAATAGGGAAAGGATTCCCTGTTTAATAAATGGTGTTAGGAAAACTGGCTAGTCATGTGCAGAGAGCAGAAACTGGACCCCTTCCTGATACCTTACACTAAAATTAATTCCAGATGGATTAAAGACTTAAACATAAGACCTGGCACCATAAAAACCCTAGAAGAAAATCTAGGCAAAACCATTCAGGACATAGGAGTAGGCAAGGACTTCATGACCAAAACACCAAAAGCATTGGCAACAAAAGCCAAAACAGACAAATGGGACCTAATCAAACTCCACAGCTTCTGCACGGCAAAAGAAACAGTCACTAGAGTGAATTGGCAACCAACAGATTGGGAAAAAATATTTTCAGTTTACCTATCTGACAAAGGGCTGATATCCAGAATTTACAAAGAACTCAAACAGGTTTACATGAAAAAAACAAGCCCATTCAAAAATGGGCAAAGGATATGAACAGACACTTTACAAAAGAAGACATACATGAGGCCAACAAACATATGAAAAAATGCTCATCATCACTGGTCATTAGAGAGTTGCAAATCAAAACCACATTGAGATACCATCTCACACCAGTTAGAATGGCGATCATTAAAAAATCTGGAGACAACAGATGCTGGAGAGGATGCGGTGAAATAGGAACACTTACACTGTTGGTGGGAGTGTAAATTAGTTCAACCATTGTGGAAGACAGTGTGGCGATTCCTCAAGGCCTTAGAAAGAGAAATTCTTTCTAAGAATTAGAAAGAGAAATTCCATTTGACCCAGCAATCCCATTACTGGGTATATATCCAAAGGACTATAAATCGTTCTACTATAAGGACACATGTACACGAATGTTCACTGCAGCACTGTTTACAATAGCAAAGACCTGGAACCAACCCAAATGCCCATTGATGATAGACTGGACTGGGAAAATGTGGCACATATATACCATGGAATATTATGCAGCAATCAAAAATGATGAGTTCATGTCCTTTGTAGGGACATGGATGAATCTGGAGAACATCACTCTCAGCAAACTGACACAAGAACAGAAAATGAAATACTGTATATTCTCACTCATAGGCAGGTGAGGAAAAGTGAGAACACATGGACACAGGGAAGGAAAAACTACACAGTGGGGTCTTTGGGGGGGAATGGGGGAGGGACAGCGGAGGGGGTGAGCTGGGGAGGGATAGCCTGGGGAGAAATGCCAAATGTGGGTGAAAAGGAGGAAGGCAGCAAAACACACTGCCATGTGTGTACCTATGCAACTATCTTGCATGTTCTGCACATGTACCCCAAAACCTAAAATGCAAAAAAAAAAAAAAATAGAAATAGCAAAACAACTAGAATGAAAAGTGGAGCTAAAAATGTGACTGAATTGATGCAATCTCATGATAAAAGTTGAACAGATGAATGAACAAAGAAAGTGGTTTCTCGAGACAGAATCTATCCCTGTTAAAGATGCTGTGAACGTTGCTGAAATGACAACAAAGGATTTAGAATATTGCAAGAACTTAGTTAATAAAGCAGTGACAGGGTTTAAGAAGACTGACTTCAATTTTGAAAGAAATTCTACTGTGGGTAAAATGCCATCAAATAGCATTACATGCTACAGAGAAATCTTTCATGAAAGGAAGATTCAATCAATGCAGCAAACTTCACTGTTGTCTTATGTTGAAAACTTGCCACAGCCACCCCAACCTAGAGCAAGCACCACCCTGATCAATCTGCAGCCACCAACATCTAAGCAAGACTCTACACCAGCAAAAAGATTATAAATCACTGAAGGTTCAGATGATTGCTAGCATTGTTTAGTAATAAAGTATTTTTAAATGAAGGCATAATCATTGTTTCCTTCAGACATAACGCTATTACGCCGTTAATAGGCTATTGTATAAAAATAATTTTTACACGTGTTGGGTAACCAAAAATTTTATAATTGCAATTTTTTGCTTTATTGTGGTGATCTGAAATTGAATCTAGGACACTCTGGTGAAGCTCTCCTGGGCATTTTTCTACTAACTTTCTCAAAACATAATAAACAGACATTACTGCACTTTGGCCCTCCAGAAAGTCAACAAGCTAAATGTCTTGGCATCCCAAAATACTGTTGCCATGACCTTTGCTCTTGACTGCTCCACTTTTGCCTTTATGGGACCACTTCAGCCTCTTGGTAGCTATTGCTTTGATTGTGCTTAGTCTTCAGTGTTGTACTGGTGAAGCCATATTTCAACTCCCATTACAATTCTTTGAAGAAATGCTTCAGGATCTTGATTCCACTTGTTTCAAATTTCCATTGAAACCTCTGCTTTTGTCTGCAGCTGCTCTGGGCATGAGGGTTTTGGCACTCACCAAGTGGAAAGTTTGCTCTACTTTAACTTTCAGTCAGAATTGGGTAAGCTGAACCAGCTGAGATCAGTCAGAATTGGGTGAGCTGAACCAGCTGAGATATCTATGATGTTGACTACTGTTTGTGCTGTTAATTGTCAGTCCTCTTCAGTTAGGGCATGAACAAAATGAATACTTTTTCTCATAAATTGATATGAATGGTCGCCCACTGCTTCATCTTCAGCTTCATCTTGTCCCTTCTGAAAACAGGTTATATCCATTTGTAAACTGCTGATTCCTTTGGGGCACTGTCCTTACAACTGTCTTATAAAGTATCAATGGTTTCACCATTCTTGTGGGCAAACTTCATCATAAATTTGATGTTTGTTCTTGCTTCATTTTTTTTCCTTCGTGCTTTCAAGTCCTATTACTATGATAGGGGCTCTTTTCAAGTTGATACCTTATCCTTCTTAGTGCCTCAAACTCGAACCTGTTCAGACATGTTCTAACAAGTTAGTACAGGTTTATTTTGATGCAAAAAAGTTTAAAACTCATGCATAGTTTTTTCATAAGACACATTTCCCATGAACTTTTTGAAGGCCTCTCATATACATATATATGTGCATTAGATTATTAATTGCAATATTCTTATTGAAAAATATTAGAAACAACCTAGTCATTGAGAAAACCATGGAACATGCAGTATTATGCAGCTGTACCGAAAAAGGGAAAAAATCTCTGAAAACTGGTATGAACTGATTTCCAGAATATACTGTTAAATGAAAAAAGCAAAATGAGAAAAGTATAGTATATTATCCTTCATGTAAGAAAGAAAGGAGATGTGGGAAAGTATACATGTATCAGCTGTCTTCTGCAAAAGAAACAGAAGTAGAAACCAGAAATTAATGAGATTATTTACCTAGAGGGGATGGGTGGGAATGGGTGGGAATGGGGTGGAAAGAATGAGGAGAGAATGAGAAGAGAAAGGGGAAAGTGATATTTCTGGGTGTAGCTTTTGATATAGTTATGGTTCTCAGAACAATGTTCTTCCATACTCCATGCCCCCCAAATTAACATTTAAAATCAACTGTGATGAGGGACCCCAAAACAGAATGCAAACAGTACAAAATGAACCTAACTCAATTATCAATAGATAACACAACTACACTGAGGGGTGGGGAAGAAAATAGCTGAACTCTGTGAATTTGGAAAACAGAATATTGACTGTACATTGTAAAGCTAAAGACAAAAAAAGCCAGAAACAGATATACACAAATATTTTACTCTCATCAGGAAATGTGTTTTCCACAGGAGTATGGCAAGAAATTCTGAAACTACTTTGTGTCTAGGACTGAGCAAATAAGAAAGACCATGGTGAAGAGGGCCAGATTTCTCATTGTTGGAAAAGAAGTTATAGACCCAGTGCAGTGGCTCATGCCTGTAATCCCAGCACTTCAGGAGGCCAAGGTGGAAGGGGATCACTTGAGCCCAGGAGGTTGAGACCAGCCTGGGCAATATGGTGAGACCTTGACTCTACAAAATATTAAAAAATTGCCCAGTGTAGTGTCATATACCTGTAGACCCTGCAAGGATTGCTTGAGCCCAGGAGGTTGAGTGGACTGTGATCATGTCACAGCCAGCGCAGGGCAAGAGAGACCTTGTCTCAAAAATAAAAAGAAGAAAAAGAAATTACAAATAAGGAAAAGGGGAGAATAGGATGAGTGGCAGATATTAATATCAACTTAAGGTTAATATACATATAATCTTATATTATGTGTATATAGATACATACGGAAACACACAGGCATACTTGTATGTATGTGTATCTATATAAAAAATATGTATATATATGTTTTTTCTTTCCTTAACTCCATCTGCCTAGGTGGACCAGAAGCAATGACATCCCCATAGCTATGAGCCCATCTGGAGCACAGCTATTGGTTCCTAAACATGAATTTTCGAAACCAGGATTCCTTAGAAAATGATTAATTCCAAGGCTATGGTGGGAAGATGCAAGATTAGGTTGGAGAATCTTATGATGCCAGAAATTAAAGAAGTACCCAGAAAATAATTAGGAAATACTGAAAGAAGACAAAAGGCAGCTTAAAGAAGCTGCCAGCGACCCAGCCTGGGACAACTTGTGCAACAAAATAAGCAACAGTAATTAGTGATTCACAGAATTTATTTCTGAAAAATAAGTGTAGATTGAATAACAGAAATAAAAAAAATCACCATTAGGCAAGTACCACAGTAATAATGGATGTGGGTGGAAATCATCTACTGATGCTAAAAATTAGCGGTGGAGTATAGTGAGAAACAATAATTGCTGTCTTAAAGTATCTTCACACAAGTTAGAGTAATTCCAGAGGGAAGAACAGTAACTCTACAGTGAAGAAACATGGCTGATGCCACCCTGCCCCAAGCAGTCAGCTAACAGCCCCTGTAAAGACACATGGAGTCAAGGACACCAAACTTTGCTGATGTGACGCACTGAGAACACCTCTGTAGTGTTCTTGTCAAATATGCAGAGCCTCAATGTCATCATGAGGAAGTATCAGATTAACCTGAATTAATGGGCACTCTATGAAACAGTGGGCAGTAATCTTCAAGTGTGCCAAGCCTAGGAAAGATACAGAAAGGTGGCATGCTGTCACAGGCTGGAGGACACTAAGGGGACACGAGGGCTAAATGTACTGTGGACTGGATTGTGGATGAGAAAGAGGCCCCTCAGGAGAAGCTAGAGACAGCAGCAGGGCCTGATTTTGTGGAAGCCAATTTTTCCACAGCTAAAGGCGGTGGACGGTTTTGGGGTGAAACTCTTCCACCTCAGATCATCGGGCATTAGATTCTCATAAGGAGCTCATAACCTAGATTCCTCACATGCGCAGTTCACAACTGGGATCATGCTCCTATGAGAATCTAGTGCTGCTGCTGCTGAGACAGGAGCTGGAGTTCAGGTGATAATGCTCACTTGCCTGTGCTCACCTCCTGCTTTGCGGCTGGTTCCTAACAGGCCTTGGACCACCAGTCCTTGGCCAGGGGTTTAGGGGAGTCCTGTCTTACAGGACCACCATCATATATGCAGCCTGTCATTAGCCACATGTCGTTGTGCGATGTGTGACTGTCCTTCAGGGTCTCTGTCTGCCCACCCTGCTGTCTTCATTCCCTACACAGTTGGGGTCCCGCTTCCTGCACAGACTGCAGGTCTGCTGCCCCTGGAAGCCATCTTGACTTCAGCACCTGAGGAGAGCAGCTCAGTATCAAGGCTGATTGGACATCGTTGTTACCTCATCCACACGCAGCAAAGCTCCTGGGTCCTCTGTTCAGTGATGGGAGTGTGGTCTACCAGCATGCAAGACAGAGCAAACGCTTGGTTTATTTTGGCCATTTGAATACTTAGTTGTATCTTTCCAGACCTCACCAGCCCTCTGAAAAGAGAGGTACAGAAATAAGGAGACTCTGCCAGGTCTGGCTGAAATGCCCCTTGCTTATTGCAGGCAAATGGGGCGGTCAGCGCGAGGCAGGACCCACACCCCGTGTGCTCCTTCTCCTTCCATCTGTTTGCTGCTCCTTCCCTTTGTAGGCCTCACAAGACTAGACCCGGCCCCTCCTCCTTCACTTCCAGGGCCCTGCTCAGATGCCTCTCAAATTTCTGTCTCCAAACGTGCACTCTGCAATTAACCCTAAAATTAACATGGAAAAAATGTATGTCTCAGATTATTTAACATGCTCTAGTTACGTTATTCAGTTATTCACTCTAGAAGCACATGTTAAGCTTCTAGCATGAGCCTGGCTCTGTGCCCAGGGAAAGGTCTGAACATACTGGGGCCACAGACAGTGGTCAGCGATGTCAGTGGAATAGCTGCTAAGGTTCACCTCAGGACAAAAAGAGCAGCCAGGAAAGCACAGGAGGGCACCTATCCGTGTCTTCAGAGGTCCAGGAAGGCTTCCTGGAGGAAACATCTCAGGTGGGACCCACAGATGAAGCTGAATTTGGCCAAGAAAGGGAGCCTGGAGGAGCTTGGGGATAGATGGATAAGGCATTTGCGGGGACCAAGGTTTCAAACAATGAGAACCGCATGTTGAGAGGACTGGAAGAGACTGTGGACTTCAAAGACTCAAAGCCACTGCAGCACACTTTTTAACATATTTCTAACCACTCAGAGACTCCATTTCAAGTATAATTCCCTACCTAAACTGTCACATGAGAATGATGCACTCAAATGTTTTCTACCAAGCACAGTGTGAAATCTTACAGACGGGGAAAGGAAATGCAAAACTATGCTGTCCAGGTTCTGTATTAATTACCTTCATTTCAAAATGTTTAAAATATTGCCCTTTCGAAAGGTTCCCACATGCCCTCATGATACTCCTCTCCTAAGCTGTCTTCCTGGAACCAAGACCCTTTCACTAGTCATTCAGGTGTTTGTGTTGGGGGTGTGGTTTGTGTGTGGGGTCCCCGTAGAGCCAGCTCCTGTCATGGGAAGAAGCCAGAGAAGGGCCAGGCATGGTGGCCCACACCTGTAATCCCAGCACTTTGGGAGGTCAAGGCAGATGATGCAAAAACTAGCTGGGTGTGGTGGCGGGCACCTGTAAATCTCAGCTACTTGGGAGGCTGAGGCAGGAGAATCACTTGAATCCAGGAGGGAGAGGTTGCAGGGAGCCAAGTTCACGCCACCACACTCCAACCTGGGCAACAAGAGCAAAACCCCCGCCCCCGCCGTCTCAAAAAAAAACAAAGTATGTGTACAATGCAAGAGTTTGGAATAGTTCTAATATTTTATCATTGGTCTTTTACTATCTCTCGTGATGCACCTCTCCTAAAGTAGTCTTCTTGGAACCAAACCCCTTTCACCATTTAGGTGTTTGTGTTGGAGGGTGTGGTTTGTGTGGGAGGGCCCCTCAGAGCCAGCTCCTGTCATGGGATGGTGTCCCATCTCAGGTGCAGACTTCTGTAGGCCAGGCCTGTGCAAGAAAAAGAGCAGTATTCCCAGCTCCCAGAGTCTCCTGCTGTGCCTAGGCAGGCCTCTGCCTCCCTGACCAGGGCTCTTATCTCTGAATGTCTCACCTCCCACCTGTATGATTCTCTGCAGGGCAGGTGAAGGGAAGGAGCTTGGAGGGCTAATGTCAGATGTGAAGACCATGGTCCGTTCGTCACTCACCTCCCCTGGCAGGCCTGGAAGAAAGCAGAATGGGAGATGCTCGGGGCAGTGCACAGGAGAAACATGCTTTGTCCCTCGGGGCGGTGCACAGGAGAAACATGCTTTGTCCCTCGGGGCGGTGCACAGGAGAAACATGCTTTGTCCCTTGGGGCGGTGCACAGGAGAAACATGCTTTGTCCCTCGGGGCGGTGCACAGGAGAAACATGCTTTGTCCCTCGGGGTGGTGCACAGGAGAAACATGCTTTGTCCCTCTCCACTTGGAACCTCCTTTTGTTTTGTGCCAGGGCTGCCTTATGTTCAAGAGAATCATTGGCTCTTCAAAAAACTATGTGGCCAGGAAGCAGGAAGGGCAAGGAAGTAAAGAAGATGATTCTCAAGAGTTTTTTCCAAGTTGATAGGCAAGAGAAAAAGGCACACTTCAGGTTTCCCTATGGAGTATTGACTAATTTACTAGGATGCGAATGGAGACGGGTCCAGAGCCAAAACTTTATGTGATGAAACCATAGTTACTATCGTTATAAAAGCCAATGTGTACTCAGCATGTGGCCTATGCTAGGCCCCAGCCTAGTGTTTCTATGTACAGTTACATCTCATTATCTCAGGTAGTTATGTTCTATAAAGTCACTACAAACACACTGAATTAATGAACACTGAATCAGTCCTTCTAGGGAAAATACAAGGTTAGGTTCCTGAAGCCCTTGGCCACATTTTTGTCAATAGATCAATACATAACCTTGTCTGTATGTGTGTTGATATTTACAGACACCTTATTTAATAGTGTTGCTTCATTAACACTGAGCTCATGGCCAACAGCATGTAACGCTTGCCTGAATGAAGCTTGTCTAACATAGGTCTTCTCCCCTTAAGGCACGTCATGGTCTTCCTGTGCTGAGGACACAAGACAGCCCCTCAGCACTGTGCTTGGGGGCCATTTTCAACACTGCATTTTCCAAGTAAAATTTCCTATACTCAAGTGCAGGTTGAACCAATGAAGCTGCCCTTAGTTCAACCTCATTTATCCTTGGAAAGCAATCTTTCCATGACTGGAGTTGTCAGTTTATTTCTTCGTTTTCCATGTGGACAACTACAGTTATTATACTTGAAAATCTTGGAAGCACTTACGTCAGAGGCATGTGAACCAGAGCAATCCTGTTTTAAATAGCAGCTGGGTAAGATGAGGCTAAGACCTACTGGGCTACATTCCCAGAAGGTGAAGGCATTTTAAATCACAGGATAAGACAGGAGGTCGGCACAAGATACAGGTCATAAAGACCTTGCTGATGAAACAGGCTGCAGTAAAGAAACCAGCCAAATCCCATCAAAACCAAGATGACCTCTGGTCATGCTCACTGCTACACTTCCACTGGCACCAGGACAGTTTACAAACACCACGGCAGCAGGAAGTCACCCTATATGGTCTGAAAAGGGAAGGCATGAATAATCCACCCCTTCTCTAGCATATCATCAAGAAATAACCATAAAAATGGGCAACCAGCAGCCCTTGGGGCTGCTCTGCCTGTGGAGTAGCCATTCTTCTGTTCCCCTACTTTTTTAATCTTTTTTTTCAATTGCATTTTAGGTTTTGGGGTACATGTGAAGAACATGCAAGATAGTTGCATAGGTACACACGTGGCAGTGTGATTTGCTGCCTTCCTCCCCTTCACCCACATCTGGCATTTCTCCCCAGGCTATCCCTCCCCAGCTCCCCACCCCGCGCTGTCCCTCCCCGATTCACCCCATAGACCCCAGTGTGTAGTGCTCCCCTCCCTGTGTCCATGTGTTCTCATTGTTCATCACCCGCCAATGAGTGAGAATATGCGGTATTTCATTTTCTGTTCTTGTGTCAGTTTGCTGAGAACGATGTTCTCCAGATTCATCCATGTCCCCACAGGGGACCCTACTTGCTTAATAAACTTGCTTTCACTTTACAGGCATGCCCTGAATTCCTTCTTGCCCAAGATTCAAGAACCCTCTTTTGGGGTGTCGATCTGGACTCCTTTCTGCTTTATTCAATAGAAGCACAGTTTTCTTATTCTAAAGACGTCATATAATTACTTTCTAACCTTTTAAAGTTAAGGACATAAGGATAAGACTTCACATGTTAGTATGCCTAGGCCACATAGAAATATCTTCTGCCTAAAAGCTGATGAACATTAGACTGTTTTATCACATGAACTGCACGACTTGCTTTCCTGGGGTTCTTGTGGTATTTGTTTTTATCTAACTGAATTTAGATCAAATTTCTACTGAGGCTGTAGGATGAACAATGAAACTTTTTTGGTAGCCACCTTTTCTTTTCTTTTTTTTGAGACGGAGTTCCGCTGTTGTTACCCAGACTGCACAATCTCGGCTCACTGCAACCTCCGCCTCCTGGGTTCAAGCAATTCTGCCTCAGCTTCCCGAGTAGCTGGGATTACAGGCACGCGCCACCATGCCCAGCTAATTTTTGTATTTTTAGTAGAGACGGGGTTTCACCATGTTGACCAGGATGGTCTCGATCTCTTGACCTTGTGATCCACCCGCCTCGGCCTCCCAAAGTGTTGGGATTACAGGCGTTAGCCACTGCGCCCGGCCGTATTCACCTTTTCAATGGAAAGATTTTAGGGAGAAAATGGAGTGGGCAAAGCAGTTAAAGAAAGTAACAGACATTCTCATTACCAGCTTACCAAACCTGGAAGCAAATAGAAAAGCAAAAGCTATCACTTAATGACTTTGGAGTGGTATATTTATAAAAATCTCCAAGCTTCTCTGGAGCCCATATGAGACAGGCAGCCCTGATTTTTAATCTCCTTTCTTAGCAGGGAGGAAAACAATAGAGAAAAAGATGCCACTTCTTCATTTGTTAGTGTTTGTTCACCCAGCACAAGTCAGAGAACAGTAAACACTTGTTCAATGGTCTGCACTGTTTACACAAAACTGGAAAGATGGGTTGGATTAACTATTCCTTTCATAAGTAAGATTACACTCTTTCAAACTCTTAGCCGGCCAGTGAACTGCGTAAAGAAATAGCTCTCACAGCCAGGCACGTTGGAGCACGCCTGTAATCGCAGCAATCCGGAAGGTTGAGGCAGGTGGATTAGGTTAGGGGTTCGAAACCAGCCTGACCAACATGGTGAAAACCCGTTTCTACTTAAAAGTTAAAAAAAAAAAAAAAGCCGGGCGTGGTGGCGCGCACCTGTAATCCCAGCTACTTGGGAGGCTGAGGCAGGAGAATTACTTGAACCTGGGAGGTGGAGGTTGCGGTGAGCCGAGAGGCCACTGCACTCCAGCCTTGGCGACAAAGCGAGACTCCATCTCAAAAAAAAAAAAAAAAAAAAAAAAAAATAGCTCTCACAAGGGCAAAGGAGCGAAGCAGCCTCCTGAGATGGTCTGAAATGCAGCTCCCCTTTCATCCTGGGGGACAGGTGTTTGTGTCTTCGGATGGAGACCCAGCTGAGAGAGCTGGCGACGCCTCCACGGAACCTCGTGGGTGGCAGAGCACTCGTCGGAGCACGGCCATCTGCCCTCAGCCGCCCTCCGCTCCCCGATTGCAGCCGAGAGGGGACGCATACCGGGCCTTGGCTCTGGGAACATGGGGCGTCGCAGACCCGCCCAGAGGGGCCCCTAGCGGGGTCCGGGGCAAGATGGATCTGCAGGGCTCAATGGTCGTGCCCCAGTCGGGTCTACACTCATGGCTGTGCGCCCGCTGTAGGCAAGGGGCCCACACCCCCGCTGTGTCCCCGCGCGTGACCACCGCGCACCTCGCAGACAACGGGCACCCTACCGTCAGCGCCCACTCCCCAGGCTTCACGGACCACCGACAGGCCTGAGGAGAGGGCTGGAGAGCATGCGCAGACTGTTACGGCGGCCGCTGAGGCCGCGCTGACGCACCGGAAGTGGGAGGACCAGACCTTTGGCCGGTCTGTGGGGATTCGGGTTCGGGGTTTCCTGGTGGGCGCCAGGGACCGGCGGTAGAGTGGCGGGCGCTACGGCCTGGGAACTAGGCCATGGAGAAGCTGCGGCGGGTCCTGAGCGGCCAGGACGACGAGGAGCAGGGCCTGACCGCGCAGGTAGCGAACCCGCCCCCAGGGGCTGCCTGCGGTCCCAGGCCGCAGTGAGGACGGGCGGAGCGGGTGGAGTAGGTGCGAGGCCGGGGGTCTGGGCGTCCTCCGCTCGGCCGGTGCATTTAGGAGGGCTCAGCCTGCTTCCTGGGGAGATTTTGAGAACTTTCCCGATTTCCATCGGGTCTGCTTAAGCCCACTTTGAGACCTACCCTCCGACTTCCCCATCCGGCCTTCTGACTCTCAGGAACCCGCTAATGCCTGCCTTTGCTGTCCCACATCGTCCATCGCTCCCACGCCCTGCTTGGTTTTCTGAGCCTTGTGCGGGGTCTGCCCTTGGGCGGGGCAACGCAGGTAGCTGTGCAGGGCATTTATCCTGCGAGCTGCAGTGAGCCAAGCGCCTGAGCTTGTTGCACCTGTTTGCCTCTGGAGGTGAATGAGGCGCAGTGGGGGTGGGGGGTGGGGGGCGGTGACGTCTTTTGGAAATAGGGAAACTGGAGGAAAAACGAACCGGACATTGATAAGTGAAAGGTAGTGAGCCCTGGTGAGAGTTTTTTTTCTTAATAAAAGCCCTTGTGTCTGCGCCTTACCCACGAGACTTGATAAGTGTTACTTCCTCCAGCAAGAAGGTTAAAATAGCGGTGGGGCAGGAACGGCGCATGAGAATTTTTGTTATTGCATGCGATTATATTGCATGTTATTGTTGAGTGCTGTCACAGAAGCTGAACGTTTAAAAATGAATTGTATTTTATAAGGATCTTCTGTTCGTCTCTTCCTGACTTCCTTCCTTGTCATTATACTTATTCAGCACTTCTTGTGGGCAGAGTTCTGGCCTAGCGTTTTGGGTTCAGAGAATATAAGACATGCACGTGTTCTCATTGCACCCTGTAACTCTGTAAATAGTAATACGAGAACCTATAAACAGTAATGTTAGTAAGGCACTATGTGGCTTACCTAACTAAGTTAACGTTTTTTGAGTCGCTATTTTGTGCTCCACTTGACGTTCTACATCCATGCTGTACAATACATTACCACAGCCACGTGTGCCCAATTAATTAATTTTTTTTTTTTGAGATGGAGTCTCGCTGTGTTGCTCAGGCTGGAGTGCAGTGGTGCGATCTCAGCTTACTGCAACCTCCACCTCCCCAGATTCAAACAATTCTCCTGCCTCAGCCTCTTGAGTAGCTGGGATTACAGGCACCTGCCACCACTGCCGGCTAATTTTTTTTTTTTTTTTTTGTATTTTTAGTCGAGATGGGGTTTCACCATGTTAGGCTGGTCTCGAACTCCTGACCTCAAGTGATCTGCCCATCTTGAACTCCCAAAAAGCTAGGATGACAGGCTTCAGCCACCGCTCCTGGCTCAATTAAATTTAAATTAATTAAAATTAAATAAAATGTAAAATTCAGTTCCTTAGTCACAGCAACCACATTTCCTGTGTTCAGTAGGCACATGTGGTTGAAGCGTACTTTATTGAACAGTGCAGATATAGAACATTTGCATTGCAGAAAGTTCTGTTGGATCGTGCTACTCTAAACTTTGGAGATGCAAAGGTGACATCACTTATCTTGAGCCCACTGTCTAGAGGGGAGAAAGATATGTGGAGAAGTAATCAAAGATTAGAGTAACTGGCTTTGTATACAAGCACCATGAGTTCAGGAGATATGATCTCATTAATGAATATTCAAGTTCCTACATATATTTGGCATAGTTGAAGATGCAGGTGTTAATAACATGACCAACACAAAGAAGTCTTTCACATGGAACTTAAATTTTAATTGGAGGAAACAGTGAACAGACAAGTAAGTATATACTGTGTCAAACAGCCACAGGAAAAGTCAGAGCAGGTTGAGGAGTTTGGGGTTGCCATATTATGTAGATAAGGCCTCCCTGCTATGGTGCCATATGAGCATAGCTCAGAAGAGCTACTGGGATGTCTGGGCATCTTGTGAATAAGAGCCTCCAAGGCAGAGGGCTTGGCAGATAAATGGAGTCCTGAGTGGAGTGTGGCCAGCATGTTCAAGGCCAGTAAGGAGGCCAGAGGGCCTGGAGCAGGGGGGCACAAAAGAGGGACGATTTCAAGAGAGAAAGTGAGGCAGGAATGGGAATTCTCAATTGTGGGGGTTCTCATAGGCCATAGAAAGGATTTTAGCTTTACTCTGAGCGTGACAGGAAGCCTTTGGGTTTTGAGCAGATTGGTGGTGTGACCGACTTGGCTTTTAAAGGATCATTCTGGTTACTCTGTGGAGAACAAACTATAGGGGCATGATTAGAAGCCCAGAGACTGGGCTACAGACAAGTACAGCAGTCCTGCCAAGAGAGGACTGTGCCTCAAATTAGTGATAGAAGTGGTTTAAAAAGCAAAAAAAGCCTGTTTAAAAAACAAAAAGTAGTCAGATTCTGTAAATGGTCTGAGTGTGTAGCCAGCAGGCCTCGCTGTTGACAGATTGCATGTGTGAGAGTGAGAGGAGCCAAGGATGCCTCATGGCATTCGACCTGAGCATCTGGAAATGTGGGAGGAGCAGCTTCAGGGAGGAAAATCATTTCGGTGTGGATGTGAAGTCTGAGCTCCAGATAGCATCCAAGTGGAGATGTCAGGAAAGCAGTTGGATGTAAGACTCTAGAGTTTGTGGGAGGAAATATGAGAGAGATGAGATCATCAAGTAGGAAAGAGGTGAAGTCCAGGGTTTAACCTCTGTTTTTTTCTGGTGTGGAGAGGTCTAGAGGATGAGCAGATGCCAGCAAAGACAGCTGAGAGGAGCGGTGAGAGGAGGAGGAGGAGAACCAGGAGAGTAGGATGCCCCAGAAAGTGAGGGAAGAGAGTGCTTTAGGAAGGGGAGGGGACCTAGTACTGTTGTTGGGTCTCAGAAGTTAAGAGCAGATTACCTGTGGAGGTTATCTCGAGGAAGTTCTCACTTCCACAAGAGCAGTCTTGGTGGCTGAATGGTGGCAGAGGCCTGATTGAAGTCAGGGGAGAATAGTAAGAGAAGATGGAGACGGTATGGCCATCTCAGTGATTTTTTCCTGTAGAGCAAAGAAGTGGGTGGTAGTTGAAGGACGCAGTGGGGTCGGGGAACATGTCATTTTTCCAAGGAAAATACTGCATGTTTCTGCGCATTGGGAATGGTCCAGGAAAGGGGAAAATGATGGTGCAGGCCAGAGGAGATTGTTGCTAGGGGGCTATTCAGGAGTGACTTGGAAGTGGTGGGATCTGATGCACAGGGAAGGGTGCGGCCTGGATAGGCGTGCACAGGCTGATGGGAGGCGGGGTCCAGAGTGCATCCAGGCACAGGTGCAGATGCAGTGGTTGGAGCATGTGGGAATGGTTTTTATGATTCCTTACTTGTTCTCTCTGAAATAGGAAATAAGGCTACCAGCTGGAAGTTTGGAGGAGGTGGGTCTTAGAAGTTCAAAGAGAAGGTCTGAAGTGGTCGCTGAAGGAGAGGGAATGGATAAGGGAGACAGCAGCCCTGCTTGCATCCTGAGGCCTCACCTGTTGAGGATAAGTGACAGTCAGCATAGTTATGAGTTTATCTCCAGCCACATACTGCAGCAGGAGCACAGGACAGAGTTTGGTCAACCAGAGTTCAGTTTTGCCTGGTGAACACAGGAGGACAGAAGGTGAAGGAGTTGTGGATGTGTGTAAGGAGTGACCACAGGAGAGCAGTGAGGGCATAGGGAGTGTGGGGAGAGGTGAGGTGTGGTAGGACCCATGGGCCATGGGTAGTTAGAGATGTCGGAAGGTGGCAGTGCTGGTCCAAAAGAGGAATATTTGAAATTGAGATTATAGAGACTCCTGAGATTACGGTATGTTTATTATTACTAGATAGGGGGTTTAATGTTTATTATTACTAGATAGGGGGTTTGGCTGAGGTCGGGGGAGGATTGGATCATCGGAGGAGAAAAGGTCAAGGAACCAAGACTCTTTGAGTTTTGAAAGGATTTATACCTTTCAAAATAATGTAATGAAACCACCATGAATTGAAAAAGTAATGAAACCACCATGAATTGAAACAGAATTGGTGGGGAGATGCCAGTGAGCCCCATACAGAGGCCTTCACAGGAGGAGAGGTGTGAGCCAGAGGGAGTAGGTGATGTAGTGAGGAGTGGTGGAGGGCACAGAGTGATGCAGGACCTGGAAGCAGGCGTCTGTAGGGAGGAGGAAGGGCAGGAAGTGGTAGTGAGGAGGGAGGACACCTAGCTCACTGCCTGTCCAAGTGGTGCAGGGAGACTGCTGGCCCTGGAGACCAAATGTCAAACCCGGCAGGAAGGCGAGAGGATGATCAGAGCAGAGGGTGAGGACATAGGGAGGTTTGCTGTCGGTGTTTGGGGATGGGTAGGAGGTGAGACGGGATTAAAGGCGCACAGACCCAAATAGGGTGAGGGATGACCTGAGAGTGTTGCACGTCTTGTGCCGCAAGACGTAACCAGGATAGCGGGCATGTGGGAATTGGGTCTTGACAGGGATGGTTCTAGGCCAACTGAGGAGTCGGGCAAGGCCGTGAAGGTCGTAGGAGAGCATCCTGACATCCAGGCTACGTCGTCCTCCTGTGGAGGTGCTGTGAGCCCCCAGGGAGAGGCACGGTGGCCAGAGTTCTGGGGCCCCGCGTTTGAGATTTCTGGGAAGAAATCAAGGAGGGAAAGATCTGAGCCAGGTCTTAGAGAGTTGATCATATCCCTCCCCGATCACATCTTTCAGTGACTTCCTGCAGCACTTGAATAAAATCCAGATCCCTCCTCCCTTGGCCTCTCAAGCCCGCACTGCTTTTCAGCCTGCCTCCCCACCTTCTCCCCAGTGTTCGCCTTGCCCAGCCCTCTTTCTCCTCAGTTGGAGCCATTTTCTTCTGCCTGGGAGATGTGGCAGTTGCATTTCTTTTTTCTAGAATACCCCTTCCTGGCTCTTTTCAGGGCTGGATTTGTCACTTCCTGATGTCTTCACTTGGTCACCTCTTTAGAGAGGCCCTTCCTGGCCCAGTTACTCTGCTCCCATTTATGTCCTTAGTAGAATCTGCCCCATTAGTTTATTGCCTATGTTCCCCCATCTGAATGTAAATGTAGTAGGTGGTCTCTTACTTCCTTCTATATATGTAGAACCTACCAAGTACCTGGCATATAGTAGCCATTCGTAACTACTTGTTGAACACACATAGATGAGTGAGTAGTTTGGATTTGGGCAACTGCCGAGGAGAGGTGAGGATATTGGCATAAGGTACTTGTTGGGAGATGGATAACAAGAACATAATGCAAGAGCATCCTATGGAGGTCTCTCCTGGGAGCGCCTACTGACCCCTGCCAACAATTTGCGAGATATCTTGGTCCATTCAGCCTGCTGTAACAATACACCTTACACTTAATGATTTATAAACAGCAGATACTTATTTCTTATGGGTCTGGAAGCCAGAAGTCAGAGATCAGGGTGCACTCATGGGTTCTTGGTAAGGGCCCCCTTCCTGGTGTCACACTGTTGCCTCTGGTTTTATCTTGACCTGGCAGAGAACTTTAGTCTCTTTCTCATCTTATTAGGGCATGAATCCCATTCATAAAGAATTCACCCCCATGACCTGATCATCTCCTGAAGGGCCATCGTCCAGTACCATTGCCATGGGGGCGAGGATTTCAGCAAACACTCAGACCATAGCACATGGATTGAGACGAGTCATTTGCTTGTTAACGGAATGTTTCCTATTTACAAATGGCATTAATTTATCATGTTTCACTTCAAAGATCACCATGTGGAAGATGGTAATAAGAGAAAAATGCCTAATATTATACAATTTAAGCTCTCTCTGCCTTTCCCACTTAGAAGATTATAAGTATATGGGCCGGGCATGGTGGCTCACACCTGTAATCTGAGCACTTTGGGAGGCCAAGGCAGGCGAATCACAAAGTCAGGAGTTCAAGACCAGCCTGGCCAATATGGTGATACCCTGCCTCTACTCATAATACAAAAATTAGCCAGGCGTGGTGGTGTGCACCTGTAGTCCCAGCTACTCAGGAGGCTGAGGCAGAAGAATAGCTTGAACCTGGGAGGTTGCAGTGAGTTGAGATCGTGCCACTGCACTATAGATTGGGCGACAGAGCAAGACTCAAAAAAAAAAAAAAAAGATTGTAAATATAACACCTACCTTATCTACTTCCCTTCAGTATTCCTGTGGTGGGTCTGGGCGAGGTGGTTAGGGGGAGAGTGCAGCGAAAGTCGAGGAAGAAGCTGTCTTTCCAGTTAGAGGGAGTTCAAGCAGCAGAGGAGACCCCCAGAAGGAGCAGCTGGTGAGGTGGGAGGACAGTCAGGAGAGCTGATAGGAGGTGGGAGTTGAAGAAAACATTGCAAGCGGAAGTGAGTGAAGTGTCCTGCGCTATTGAGTTGGAAAGGATACTGAAGTCTCGAAAATGTCCCTTGGAATTAAGGACAGGGAAGTGACAGGGTTTCAGCCAGGTGAGGGACAAAGGTAGAATGGTCAAGATGAGCTTCCCAGTCACTGTACTGGGTGTGTACCAGCTGGGAGTCCCGTCCACTCCCACAGTCTCAAATAAGGATCCCTGGGAAAGAAGGCACTGGGCTAGGGAGGGAAATACATGAAAAGGCGTGGCTGGCCAAATGGGACCTTGACTGCACCTCCCCAGGGGCTGCAGTACCTGGGCAGTGCTCCAAGTCTGGTGTGTGCAGAGGGCACGTTCCCCGGGAGGCCTACCAGGGAGAGCCTGTGTAATTGCCTGTGGCCAACCCTGAAATCACTCACAGTTGTGATCTGAATGTTTGTGTCCCCCCAGAATTCTTATGTTCAAACTTAATTCCCAAAGTGATGATATAAAGAGGAGGGCCTTTGGGATGTGATCAGGAATGGGATTCATACCCTAATAAAAGAGGCCCCGAACCACATGCAGTGGCTCATGCCTGTAATCCCAGCACTTTGGAAGCCTGGGACAGGAGGATTGCTTGGGCCCAGGAGTTCAAGACTAGCCTGGGCAACATGGCAAGACCCCATCTCTACAAAAAATTTTAAAAATTCGTTGGGCATGATGGTGTGTACCTGTGGTCCCAGCTACATGGGAGGCTGTGGTGGGAGAATTGCTTGAGCCTGGGAAGTTGAGGGAAAAAAGGACCCATTGCCCTTTCCACCATTTGAGGACTCAGAAGGCGTAATCTGTGAACCAGAGAGAGACCTCATCAGATGCCAAATCTGCTGGTGCCTTGATCATGAACTTCCAGTCTCACTTATTTCTTCACTTGTGAGAAGTAAGTGTCTGTTGTTTATAAGCTACCCAGTCCACAGTATTTTTTTAAGAGAATTAAATCGTTTATTGGCTACAATTATGGATGATACACAAGCTTCATTCCCATCTAAAATGTTACCTGGTATCGTTATTCAGTTTAGATATTTTGCATGGGGTGTGCCAACATCATTTTTATAACCAATAATTCTATGATTTTTCTTGGGTGACCACCTTTCGTGTTGAACTGCAGGTCACAACAGTAACTGTCAGTTCAGCTACACCAAGCTTACTGAAGAGAGTGGCTTCTCCACCCAAGCAGATTGTAAATAAGTTCCAGGTAGAACCTGGCATCACCCTGAGGGAATTCTGGCTTCACACTGGTGGGGGAATTTACCAAGATGGCTTCAGAGGAGACTAACATTACATAGCACATTTTTTAAAAAGATACATTATTCAGCGTTGTGATCAGACTATTACATTTAGCAATCAACAGATGGATCCCAAAAAAAAAACTACATTAAAATCCTTTGTTGGAATGCTTGATACTTTCTACAGAACGGAAACTAACCTGTTAATGAAATTAGTCACAAATACAGTCCTGGAGTTTTTTGCTCATACACATGGGTGTTGCCTAAAACATGTCTTCTTTGTAGCAGCTGGGCTCTGGGTCTGCCACCGCTGTGCTTGGCTGGCTGAGTTCACAAATGCCTGGTAACCTGTAGCTTCCCTGTTGCTTCTCCAGCTCTCCTCTCCTGCTAAGCTTTGTTTCCTGGCAGTGATTAAAGTCTTCTGCCAGGGCCATGGCTACTGCTGCTACTGGAACCACCATAGCCACCTTCTTTTTTGGAACCCATGTATGCCCAGTGTTCCATTATTGGAATGCTAAGCATATGGGAGTTATTTATATTCTACTTGCTCAAGGTCATTGTCAAGGTCTGATTTTTCAAATTCAAAAAAATATTGCAACCTCAGGCATAAATGGGTTAAAATCTTCTGCCAGTGCCAAGGTGGCCATTGCTTCTCCTAGAACCGCCATAGCCACCTTGGTTTTGTAGTTTGGCAAAGTATTGGCCTCCACCACGGTAGGGACCAGAGCTTCTGCCTCTAAAGTTTCCTCCCTTTATGGGTCCAAAATTTGAAGGCTGATTGTTGTAATTGCCAAAATCATTGGTGCTTCCACTACCTCCAGAATTGATTCCATCATTACCAAATTCATGACAGTCATCCCCGCTGCCACTCTATCGACCACCACAACTGTGGAGCCACCAGAGCCACCATGACCACTGAAGTTTCCTCCGTAACCAAAGAAAACCACCTCCACAACCACCACCAAAGTTTCCAGAACTTTCTACCTCAGGCTGGATGAAGCACTCACTGTTTCTTGCTTTCACAGGACCTCCCTAACTTCACAGTTGTGGTCATTCACAGTGTGGTATTTCTGAGTGACAGTCTTGTCCACAGGGTCATGGATGTCAAAGGCTACAGAGGCATAGCCTCTTTTGTTGCCACTGCCTCTGTCAGTCATCATTTCAATCACTTCAGTTTTTCCATACTGTTAAAGATCTCTTAGGTGATGTTCTTTAGTGCCTTCTTTAATGCCACCAACATGTATCTTTTTCACATTTAGGTGGGCACCTGGTCTTTGAGAATCTTCTCTTAGGCAGCTCTTTGGTTCCATAGCTCTTCCATCTACCTTGTGTGGCCTTGCATTCATGGCTGCATCCACCTCCTCCACAGTGGCATGGTGACAAACCCAAAGCCCCTGGAGTGCTTGGTGTTTGGATATCAATTGCTCAAAATGGCTTCTCCGGTTCTCATCAGTTGTTTCAAAGCTCAACCCTCTGATGATGAGCCTCCACAGCTCTTCAGGCTCCTTGAGTGACTGAGTTAGGCTGGAGTACAGTGCTGTGATCTTGGCTCACTGCAACCTCCAACTCCCGGGCTCAGGTGATCTTCGCACTCCGGCCTCCCGAGTAGCCTGGACCACAGGTGTGTCACCCTATACCTGGCTAATTTTTATATTTTTTTTTGTAGAGATTGGGTCTCCCCATATTGCCCAGGCTGGTCTTGAACTGGGTTCAAGCGATCTACCTGCCTCAGCCTCCCAAAATGCTAGGATTACAGGCATGAGCCACAGTGGTTGGCCTTTGGTATATTTATTGTAGCAGCCAGCACATAGATTTAACCAGGAGCTAGACACCTTACCCAGCACTTAGGACAGGCACATAGCAGAACTCAGTATGTACTGAGCCAGTTAGTGGGGGTGGTGGGGGTGGGTGGATGGATGGATGGTTGGATAAATGTGCAGGGGCTGGAAGGTGAAGTCTGTTTGTTTAAGATGGAAGGGGCTTCAGCATGTTTGAAAGTTGATGGACACAGTTTCAGAGAGCGAGAACATGGTTCACTAGAGGAAAAAGCCCAATAGCATAAATTCCCTGAGCAGGTAAGGGGTTGGTTGTAAAGCAGGGTGGACAGGTGGATCTCAGCTCTGTGGGAAACGGGAAAGGACGAGAGGATGGGTGTTCTTTCTGGGTTTGGTGCTTTGGTGGTTTGGTAGCAGTAGGAAGGTAAAGGAGTTCCCACCGATGGCTTTGGGTTTCTGTGTGTGAAGTAGGGGAGGTTATCTGCTAAGAATGGAAGCGTGAGGCAGGAAGTAGAGGTTTCAAGTGAGTTAGAGTAAAATGCAGGTTGAGGTAAAACAAGAAGCCTTAGCTTGCCAGGCAGCAGCGTCTGCAGGCTGTGGGGGCCAATGAGGACAGGCTCAGGAACCCCTGCCCTGTGCCTGACTCTGCGCTCAGCTCAGCACCTTCTGGAGCAGGAGGGAAAGCTGCACTCAGGATTTTCCCAGGTGGAGGCAGCAGAAAGGGAATTTGAATGTCCTGTCAAAGCCACTGAAAAAAGAAGGAGACGGGCCGATGTGTCCAGAAGGCCAAGCGGTCAGCATCATGGGAGCCAAGGAACCAGCCTGCTGCCAGGAAGAAACAGGTCAGAGAGCAGCAGCTGGAATTTTGGAGATGGGGTAATTTTGAGTTGAAAGACTGCCCTGGGATGGGTCACTGAGTGGAGTGGAGGGGAGAGGCCATTGGAGATTAGGGGACGAGGAACAGAAATACCAGGCTGCCCACATGGACATGGACACCGTGCCAATTGCTGCAAGGATCCGGTAGGCCCTGTAATGAAGAGTGCTGAATGAGGAGGAGGAAGAGGATGGCTCTCAAAAGTGTGGCCCCCAGCAGCAGGTGTGGGGAGTAGGGGGCTGGGAGAGTGGCAGTTCTGCCTGGAATGGCCCTGAGGAGCAGAGCTGCTGGAGGAGGGCATGGGGTGGAGCCTACCCCAGAGGGTCTACAGATGCCTGTATCTTTTTCTCACTGTCTGCACAGCTTTGTCTTTTTATACTCATGGGTATTTTGAAAAAGGAGTGGGAAGAATACTGGGTTCGGTGTCTTCATTAGTCACAGGCTGTGTGTGTTTCCTGTGTTGAGATGGCAGTAGCCCAGGAGCAAGGCTCAGGTCCTTCCAGCTCTGCTGTTTCCTGGCGCTTCGTGGATTAGAGCTGTTCCCCAGCTTCTCCTTCACCCCCAGGAGTGGGTTTCAGCTGTGCCGTGGGAGCCACTCATTCAGTCTTCATGTTGTTGCCGCTAGGACTGTATTTTCCTCTGTTACGTTTCTCACCTACTTTTTAAAAAAATTAATGAAGTTCTAGTTACAAGCAGTGCTGTGTTTATTGCCACAGGAAGAGAGCACCTGAGAATGGGGAGTGTGGCATCTGCTGAAGGGCAGTATATTCTCCTGGTTTCCTCTTCCTGTGGCAACAAATAAGTATAATGATTGATGGAGGTTTTGGGAGAGGAAGAGGTGGCAATTTTGTTTCTTTCATAAGACTAAATTTAAGAATTAACAAAGTTGCTGGTTTTGGTGGGATTGCTCCTGATTGGTGGTAAAAGAAAGCAGCACATAAATGCCAATGCTAAGCAGGCTGGGCTAGTGGCTCACGCCTGTAATCCCAACACTTTAGGAGGCCGAGGCAGGCAATCACTTGAGGTCAGGAGTTCGACACCAGCCTGGCCAACATAGTGAAACCCCATCTCTACTAAAAATACAAAAAATTAGCCAGGTGTGGTGGCGTGGACCTGTAGTCCCAGCTACTCAGGAGACTGAGGTAGGAGAATCACTGGAACCTGGGAAGTGGAGGTTGCATTCAGCTGAGATCACACCTGAGCAACAGAGTGAAGCTATCTCAAAAAAAAAAAAAAAAAAAAAAAAAAAAAATTCTAATTATAAGCAAATCTGGGGGCTCAGAGTTCCATCTGTCTCCTAGTTGGAAGATGCTCTGCCAGATTTTCTTTCATGTTGAAGCATTTTGCAGTTTTCCCCATTAGGAGTTAGGATATCTGTATTTGTTTCTGTATCCTGGACAATTTGCAAGACTTGACGAATCATTCGCTTGTGGATAAAATATTCCATTCTTTACAAATGGAAATAATTTGTCATGCTGTTTCGTTTTAAAGATCAATACATGGAAAATGGCAGTAAGAGGAAAAAAATACCTACTATTATACAAATAACCATGCCGTTTCATTGCTGAGAGAAAAACTGGCTGTTGAAAACCAACAATTTAACTTGCAATTTAAACTTACAAAAAAAGTAAAAATGGATGCTTTCCTCTCATTAAATCCTCATATCATTGTGGATTCACACTGATCTATAGAAATCATTAGTTTATTCTTTCCATTTTTAATTGACAAAAATTGTGTATGTTGTGTACAGCATGATATTTTGACGTATGTATACTTTGTGGGATGGCTAAACCAAGATAATGAACATGTCTCCATTTTTTTTTAACAGATCATTTACTATGTAGTTCAGTCTTTCCAGCTTATTCTGTCCTGTGTAGTTAAAATATACTTAGTGTGTATTCTTCCTGATCAGTAAGAGTGAAATTTAGATGTTTTTATAGGCAAGTTCACTTGTTTCAAATCAAGTGTTTAGTTTTGCTGTAAGCAGATGACATTGCTGGAAACAAGAATGTCTGTGAATTAAAACTTAAAAAACATTTTAAGTGTGTTGAAGAGTGATGTATGTTTCATTGCAGAATACTTAGTTGTTTTTATCTACTTTTCATGCTACATAAGGATTCACACATTAATCTCTTGAGGTAAGGAATGTGACCAAACGTATTTTGAGCTATTGCATGTAAAACTTGCTCTTCTTTTTCATTATTCTTGAAAATATAAGCATATAGTTGTATTTTTAAGTGGATGTGGTAGTATAAATTAGAAATTTAAATTTTGGAATGTAAATCCTTACTGTGTATTTCTAATTTCTTGACAGTTACTGTTAATAGATACTTTTTCCGCCTTATTGGGAAAATATATTTTAATAGTATAGTAATCTGAGTGTGTTTAGTTCACCACTACTGTATGCTGGGTTACATACTGTACAAAGTAGATGTAATTTCTACTTTTCCCCACATAATTTGGCTAGAATTTGCACAGCATAAAGGAATGTTGCTCTAGAATAAATGATCTTTTCACAGTATGTTTCTACAGTGGGTGAGGAGGGGCCCAAAGCTTTTATGGGTTGGATTGAAAGAACCTAGAATGGGACCATCTGGTGAGTGCTGTGATGGTCTCTGTTGGGACTGCTCCGGCTTCCTTCTGTAGGTGGCTGGTGTCCTCTACCCTGGATGGAGTGTAGTCACCCCACTCCACCCCACCCTGCAGCCAATGTCCGGCAAGAGGGAGGTGGCATCTAGAAGGCCAGCCTCTGCCTCAGGGCAGGACTTTCACTTCAGTGCGTTTGCACTGCAGGCCCGAGCTGCCCTCTAGGTGAAACCATGTTCTTGATTGGTTCCTTCCACTTCTCTATCTCACTTCCCTCACTTCTTAAAGGTTTCTGCTGAGAGCAGTTCCTGAGTCTCCCCTCAGACTCTGCATCTCGGCGCCTAAGGAATTTGTCCCGTGGAGGCTGAAGGAACCGATAGTGAACCCTGCGTACTCTTTCCCAGCCTCAAGAGTTTCAGTGTTTTGCCTGGCTTGTTTCATCTGCCCCCTGTATTTTTTAATCTTTGTGTATTTTATAATGTATCTCCTGTGTCATTTTATCCATATCAGTGTATATCGGCTGTCCCTAACAGATAAGGACTTTTGTGACATATTATCAGACTTAGCAAAATTAATGGTTATTCCTCAATATCATCTGCTACCCAGACCATGGTCATATTGCCCGTAACAACCATGGAATCTTAATATTTGTAAGTGACACTATGATATGCAAAATAAATGATTCAGACTATGTGTTAAAACTTTGCTTTAATTTAGTATAAAGAATCAGATTGGTAGATAGTGAATTAAGAATATATTTTAAAATTTCCCATTCTTTATTAAGGTCCTGGATGCCTCGTCCCTTAGTTTCAACACCAGATTGAAATGGTTTGCCATCTGCTTCGTATGTGGCATTTTGTTTTCTATTCTTGTGAGTTAAGGCTTTATCTTGTTTAATAATTTTTATTTTGTGTTGTATTAGATGAATAATTCCATTTAGTACCAAAAAGGAGCATACCTTACTAAATCCCTGTTAGACTGTTTTGGTGGAACATATTTATTGAACTGAATAAAGAGGTAGAGATCAATGAAAATATGTAGAAATTAATATTTTGGGGAGTTTTGTGGATTGTTGAAATAATTTAAGAAAAATTTATCAATGTGTTAAAAGATCTGGAGAGTCAGTAAATTAGATGTTTATTACTTTTCATGCTTGCCATTTAACATGAATATTGAACTTAAATAGAGTGAGATTTACTGGTAAGCACAGAGTTTTATTATGGCTCATTTATATATGCCAGTGCAGATGGGAAGAAGATTCAAGTTAGTGTTTAACATTGAAAATTAACTTTTTCTGTGTGATCAGACTAGAGTATCTACAAACAGATTTGCATTTAAACATTATATTATTATATTGAAGTTGTATTACTTGCAGTAGCACATTTATATTTTAACCATTAAAATCATAAATGCATTTTTAAATAACGATGGTGTCCTAGGGAACTGGATTGCTGTGGCTTCCGGGCGGCATAAAGCTTTTTGCAGTGTTTTACACCCTCGGCAATCTTGCTGCATTAGCCAGGTACGTAGGCAAGTTTGCTTCTCAAAATACCTTGTTTGCTCCTGCTACCAAATGTGCCTTTCTAATAAGCACTTTCCTAGTAGGATATTTCTGTAACTCTTACAAATTGTGAATTCAGCCACAAGATTTACATTCATTAGATAAATATGTATTAACCGCTGCTATATGCCGTCTCCCATAACAGACGGTATTAGTGCTAGGAATAGCCAGTGTTTTGGGGGTGCTTACTGTGTGTCTGGGACTGTTGTAAGTGTTTTATATGTATTATGACAAGCTTATGAGGTAAGTAGTATTATCATCCCCATTTATAGCTGGAGATAATAGCACAGAGCAGGGGAGTCAGTGCTGCCCATGGCGATGAACCTAATACATGGGTGAGGCAGGAATCCTGCAGACAGTGGGCTTCAGAGCCCAGAGTGGTAGCTGCTGCACTCTAGGTCTTGCACTTGTGGAGCTTACATTTTAATGAAGAAGATGTTCACATAATCCAGGAAAGGATCGGACGGCATTGGTGCTGTGCAGAGAATTAACATAGGGTGTGGCAGCAGTGACTGAGGGCTCATTTAGATGGGGAGGATGGGAGTCCTTCGAGAATCTTTGATATATCTTTGGGTTGCTAATTGTCTTGGTCCCTTTTGTGCTGCAGTAGCAGAATACTGTAGACTGGGTAACTTAGAAGTTTGTCTCACAGTTGGAGGCCTGAAGTCCAAGGTTAAGGCACTGGCTGGCTGGATTTCCTGCTGATGGATGCATTGCACAAGGGGAAGATCCTGGTGTCCTCCCAGGAGGAAAGAGGAAAGAGCAGCTTCCAGGCAGCCTCTCCTCTAAGAACCTTTGATCCCTTTCAGAGGGAGGAGTTCTCACAGCCACGTCATCCGTCCTTCATACCGTAGCATGTCTATTTGAATAGTTGTAAAGTTTCTTTATAAGTTAAGGAAAAAATAAAACAAATTTCATGAGAGATTTTAATTAAATAAACCAACAGGGTTTCTTTTTCTAAAAAGGGTTTATTTTTGCATAGCCAGTTAAATTAGTGGACCTGTACCTCAGTTGCCTTTATTTGTTTCTAATAGTACATGCTTTTTAATGGGGCCTGTGAAGCAACTGAAGAAAATGTTTGAAACAACAAGATTGCTTGCAACAGTTATTATGCTCGTAAGTAAATAATGATTACTTTTAAAACCTTTATTGAAGTAGTCTTTGCACTGTTACTTTGTGAATAATTACCTGTTCTTCTGTATGAGTACTTCTGGTGTTGAATACGATAATTATATCCTCTGGGCTGCGTGGTTATAGAGTTCAGATGGTACCGTTTTGTCTGAGACTGCTGGCTGGGTAAAGCCTGCTTCTCTTGCCTATGTAGAACGCTGTAGCTGGGTATTTAAATGAACGCTAGAGCTCGGTGTGCTTTCATTTTTAAGCCCTGCCAATGGCTTCATAAGGGGGCTTATTGTTTGTACCCTTTGGAGGGTGGGTATAGACAGATTACTTTAGTTTCCATATGAATATTCCTATTAGCGCTATTTGTCATCTGGCTTCTGTCCTTTCCCTGTGTGCCTACTTGACAAATTCTAACAACATGGCTCCCGTAACAGTATTTCTAAAGTGCCCTTCATTGCATTGTGGGTTCTGTCCACACACACTCAGGTCATCGCTCTTATTTTGAGCCTGGGTGGCAGGTAGATGAGAGTTTACACTCCGGTTAGAAGGGTTGTTTCCATTCTCATACATGCTGGGTGTTCAGCTGATCATCGTTTTGTGTATCATGGGCAGGAAGGGGACCCAAATCCCCTCTGCATCCTGTCTCTGCCTCCTGACTCAGCTGGTCTGTGTCTCTTGTGGATTTCTTTTGCCTTCAACATTTATGATACTTAAAGAATGTATCACCATTGTAACTATTAACATTAACTTTCCAAACACAGCTAGGCTATGTTAATTTATAAGGAAATGTTTGTTAATGCTAATCTGCCTGGCAGTCTTCTCCCATCTCCTCATTAGAGGAAAAAATTCATTTTTAGCTTTATTATGTCTTTATTCAAGTTCATATTTTCTTACAACGTTTATCATCTCCAATTATTTTCAATTTTCTATGATGGTGTATGTATCAATGTATATATGTAAACATGTAACTTTACCTAGATTACTAAGAAATTATCTTTCACTGTTAGAATATAGGTAGTTTATATTCCACTAAGATTTTAGTTGGATTAGTTTTATTTAAGAAATCCTGGCACTTATGCTTCAACCTTTTTAGTAACATACTGTACCTTACCAAAGTACACATCAAGTTGAGAGAATGTGGGAGCATTTGGACATATAAACATCTCCCAAGGTGGCGCACTTTGCTTGGTTTGATTTGCTGCCCACTTAAGATGATGCCTAGTAATGGTGGTGAAGAGGCTCTGCCACATAGAGCCTTCCACGGGCCAGCGCCTAGCTCAAGCCCATCACAGATGCACTCTACCTTACTCATTACAACAGCCTTTTAAAGCAGGTAGGTGGGAACTCTACTCATTTTAAAGAGAAGACAGGTTTAGACAAATCCACTGACTTAACCAAGGACCCTCAGATAGCAGGCGTCAGAGCTGGGATCTCTTTAGGTCTTTTGGAGACCACACAGCCCACCTCTTGTGCTCACTCCTGCACCTGCTTGCTTCCACGGGGATGTGGATCATCTTTCAGTTTACTTAACAGATTAAATTATTAGGTGTTTCCAGTTCTTTAAAATGAAATAATACTTACAGACTATATAAGTAAAACCAGTCAGCTGTGTTCTTGTTTTTGTTCTATGGTATATTATCTATGCAAATGAATGCAGAATCGTTTGTGCATTTTTATTAGGCTTTTGAAAGGATCTCTAATTTATAATTTACTCTTTCTTCCCCTGTAGTTGTGTTTCATATTTACCCTGTGTGCTGCTCTTTGGGTAAGTTATATCAGCCCTACTGGCTTTCAGTCAGCTGTGTCCCCTCCCCAGATGAAGTGTCATCACACCATTATCTTAAAATAGTTCATCTGTTTTTTTAAAAAAACTCTCTAAAGATTAGGTGTTCCTGAAATTTGATGTGGTGACATCCAGCTAATGGCTAAGAGTGCCATACATTCTGCTGTCTACAGCATGGAGGTTGTCAGTAAACACACATCTGCACATATGTTCACCCACCCAGACAGTGGTTAAACATGCCATAGATTCTGCTGTCTGCAGCATGGAGGAAGTCAGTAAACACACATCTGCACCTGTGTTCACCCACCCAGACAGTGGTTAAACATGCCATAGATTCTGCTGTCTACAGCATGGAGGTTGTCAGTAAACACACATCTGCACATATGTTCCCCCACCCAGACAGTGGTTAAACATGCCATAGATTCTGCTGTCTGCAGCATAGGGGAAGTCAGTAAACACACATCTGCACCTGTGTTCACCCACCGAGATAGTGGTTAAACATGCCATAGATTCTGCTGTCTACAGCATGGAGGTTGTCAGTAAACACACATCTGCACATATGTTCCCCCACCCAGACAGTGGTTAAACATGCCATAGATTCTGCTGTCTACAGCATGGAGGAAGTCAGTAAACACACATCTGCACCTGTGTTCACCCACCCAGATAGTGGTTAAACATGCCATAGATTCTGCTGTCTACAGCATGGAGGTTGTCAGTAAATACACATCTGTACCTGTGTTCACCCACCCAGACAGTGGTTAAACATGCCATAGATTCTGCTGTCTACAGCATGGAGGTTGTCAGTAAACACACATCTGCACATATGTTCCCCCACCCAGACAGTGGTTAAACATGCCATAGATTCTGCTGTCTGCAGCATAGGGGAAGTCAGTAAACACACATCTGCACCTGTGTTCACCCACCCAGATAGTGGTTAAACATGCCATAGATTCTGCTGTCTACAGCATGGAGGTTGTCAGTAAACACACATCTGCACATATGTTCACCCACCCAGATAGTGGTTAAACATGCCATAGATTCTGCTGTCTGCAGCATGGAGGAAGTCAGTAAACACACATCTGCACCTGTGTTCCCCGCCAGATAGTGGTTAAACATGCCATAGATTCTGCTGTCTACAGCATAGGGGAAGTCAGTAAACACACATCTGCACCTGTGTTCCCCGCCAGACAGTGGTTAAACATGCCATAGATTCTGCTGTCTACAGCATGGAGGAAGTCAGTAAACACACATCTGCACATGTGTTCACCCACCCAGATAGTGGTTAAACATGCCATAGATTCTGCTGTCTACAGCATAGGGGAAGTCAGTAAACACACATCTGCACCTGTGTTCACCCACCCAGATAGTGGTTAAACATGCCATAGATTCTGCTGTCTACAGCATGGAGGTTGTCAGTAAACACACATCTGCACATATGTTCACCCACCCAGATAGTGGTTAAACATGCCATAGATTCTGCTGTCTGCAGCATGGAGGAAGTCAGTAAACACACATCTGCACCTGTGTTCCCCGCCAGATAGTGGTTAAACATGCCATAGATTCTGCTGTCTACAGCATAGGGGAAGTCAGTAAACACACATCTGCACCTGTGTTCCCCGCCAGACAGTGGTTAAACATGCCATAGATTCTGCTGTCTACAGCATGGAGGAAGTCAGTAAACACACATCTGCACATGTGTTCACCCACCCAGATAGTGGTTAAACATGCCATAGATTCTGCTGTCTACAGCATAGGGGAAGTCAGTAAACACACATCTGCACCTGTGTTCACCCACCCAGATAGTGGTTAAACATGCCATAGATTCTGCTGTCTACAGCATGGAGGTTGTCAGTAAACACACATCTGCACATATGTTCACCCACCCAGATAGTGGTTAAACATGCCATAGATTCTGCTGTCTGCAGCATGGAGGAAGTCAGTAAACACACATCTGCACCTGTGTTCCCCGCCAGATAGTGGTTAAACATGCCATAGATTCTGCTGTCTACAGCATAGGGGAAGTCAGTAAACACACATCTGCACCTGTGTTCCCCGCCAGACAGTGGTTAAACATGCCATAGATTCTGCTGTCTACAGCATGGAGGAAGTCAGTAAACACACATCTGCACCTGTGTTCACCCACCCAGAGAGTGGTTAAACATGCCATAGATTCTGCTGTCTACAACATGGGGGTTGTCAGTAAACACACATCTGCACATGTGTTCACCCACCCAGATAGTGGTTAAACATGCCATAGATTCTGCTGTCTACAGCATAGGGGAAGTCAGTAAACACACATCTGCACCTGTGTTCACCCACCCAGAGAGTGGTTAAACATGCCATAGATTCTGCTGTCTACAGCATGGGGGTTGTTAATAAGCACCTATGTGCACATGAGCTCGCCTACTTGTGGGCTCGTTCGTCTCCTCAGACAGCGCTGTGTGGTGGGGGGCCTTTGCTCAGGGGTGTGCCCCCTCCACTGTGCTGCTGCAGGGGCTGCACTGTGACGCTGCAGTGGTGAGGCAAGTGCGCTGCTGAGTATTGAGGTGTAAAACCAATAGAAAGGTTCGGAAAACACAGATGGTAGCAACAAAGAGAGAGGAACCGAAATCGTTCTCCTACCCTGTGGAGAAGGTTAACAGCTCTTCATTCGCCTTTAAAGACCTACTTTTTAATCTTCCTGATTCTTCATCCTATTTCTTTACTCAACCTGTCTCCCAAAAGGTTTGAAACAGTTCTTGAGCTATCAACAAGAAAACATCCCGATTTAAAGAAGAAAGGATAGTGTATGATAGATTTTAGACATATTCTATGAAAAATATTCCAGTTTTCTTCTTTTTATTTTGATGATGTCAGGACATAACTCTAGTTATATGAAATTGATTTATGTGCCATTTCTTGATGAGAAGAGAATATTCTTAAAGAACTTGCACATCTCTGTAGAACATTGATCTTTGGTTTTGGAATTGCCTGTTTACTTATAAACAATAGATTGAAGATAAATAAAAAAGCACTGATGGATAAGGAATTCTCAAAATAGATCTTTTAAAACAACCATGGAAACAGTTTATATTATTCCAGAAGATCACAATAAAATACAGTTTTCTTTCAAAATATCACTCAAGGTGTAAATGGGAATGAGTAAAACAAGTAGATTTCACATGGGGTGTAGATGTCAGTGGGATTTTAAATGTTGAGTCTAGATAAGTTAACATTGACTTTAAAGACCTAACCACCTTTAAAAGTTTAATGTTTTCAGCCTATGCACAATTGTTTCAGTAACATTTATTTAAAGTCATATATTTTGCAGTATTTAAATTATTGGATATAGTTTTAGATAGGAAATGTATTTTATGGATTTTAAAGTTTCAGATCAACTGTATCTTAAATTTATCACACTAAAATTTCATAAAGAAGATAAATGGAGCTATCATCTACATGTTTGAAAGAGAAGAATTGAGTTTGACAAAGATGTTTTTAAAACTTTGAAACTCATAATTCCTCTGTTTTTGCTGTTATTAGTGGCATAAGAAGGGACTGGCCGTATTATTCTGCATATTGCAGTTCTTGTCAATGACTTGGTAAGTCTTTCCTTACCCTAGTAAAATGTTAAAATTGCCTGAGATGGGACAGGCATTTTGTTTGGAATCTGTAAAGCCCTAGCATTTTATCTGGTGATTCGGAGCTAGACAGGCCCTGCAGGGTCAGAGGAGGGGAGGTCTGGGATGAATCCTGCTGGACTTGATAGCGTGGCTCAGTGGTACTGTTAGGGAGAAGTGTGGAGGTGGTTTCACCAGTGTGGGCAGAGCACTGTGCTCATAGAGATACGTAGTGATATGTTCTACTTTTTTCTAATGTGAGAAAGAGAAATTATAAGAAAAGTAGGTGATAACATGTAAATCCATAAAAGTGAGACCAAATCACAGGGTAGGACCGAGGGAAGATGAGTTTACCTGCATTCTCCACTCTATTGCTGGATAATTGCAAGGTAGAATTTATCCTAATGTTGACTCTGTGGCCCTGTGATATCTGGAGATGCCTTCTGAATTGGCAGGGATTAAATACTTGTTAAGTTACTGGTTGAGCATCCCAAATCCAAAAATGCCTCAAGATCTAAAAGTTTTTTTTAGACAGTCTCACTCTGCATGATCTTGGCTCGCTGCAACCTCTGCCTCCTGGGTTCAAGTGATTCTTATGCCTCAGCCTTCCACGTAGCTGGGATTATAAGTGTGAGGCACCATGCCCAGCCCAAATTCCAAAACTTTTTGAATGCTGACCTGATGCTCAGATGTGGTTGATGCTCAACCAGTAAACATAATGCAGATAGTCCAAAAATCCAGTATCTATTTCCAGTCCCAAGCATTTCAGATCAGAGATGCTCTACCTGCACTGCCTTTCTGCTTTCCCACTCCATTTTCATGAATATCAGTCTTGCCTTGGTTCCTGCTCAGACTCTCCTCCTTGTAGCCTTTTTGTGTCTTGCACTGCAAGAGTTCATCTGCATAAAGGCCATAAATACCTGAGCGACTGATTCAGTGTGCCCTGTGGCTCCCAGGCCCTCTCGTGTTAGAGAGCGAAGGTGCTTTTCCTTTTCCTTTAGAGCAGCTCATGCTCGTTTGCTCTCTTTTGCTTCCTGGTTTTGCCATTTTACATTCCTCCTACTGGATGTTACCCAGTTTGGGATCACCTTTTGTTTGGCCCTCTTTCCACGGACAGATGAAGCATCAAAGAATGTTAAATGTAGTTCTCTGTATATATCTCAAAGTAACCATATGATGTTCTTTACTGGTTTTCATTGATACGTAAATAAACTTAAATTTAATCCTTGGTTATTTTCTCTAGTATTTGCCTTTTATTGCCTAATCTGTACCTAATAATTGATTTATCCCTAAAGGAGACTATAATTATCAGTGTGGTACAGTTTCTGTTTTCTTATAAGAAGCTCAAACTTAGCATGCACCAGAATCACCTAGAGAGTTTGTTAAAGTGCAGGTTGCTTGCTGAAACAAGCTTGTGATTTAGGAGGTCTAGGGTAGGGCCTAATAATTTGCATTTTTAACAAGTTCCCAGGTGATGCTCTCGCTGCCGATCGGGGTCACACTTTGAGAACCTCTGTATAGTCTCTTGCTGCTGTATTTATTATAAGGTTAGACATGGCCATATGGCATGAAGAAAAACTCACTCTCAGATGAAGATTCAACATGCTTGACTATTTCTTGCAGGTATAGCCTGTCGTACATCCCATACGCAAGGTGAGCTTGTTTGTATTCTGTCTTGTTTCTGTCCCTTTATCTTCACACAAATAAATGATTTAAGTAATTTTTACATAAAAATGTTATTTAAACAGCTTTTTGGGGGGCTGATGTTAACTTCCTAAAAGGAAATAAACATATTTCAGTGAGATGAAGCTTGCCATGATAGTGTCTGTGTGGAAATATTTTGGCGACATGGAGCAGCTCTGTGGGAGTGTCCTCCATTCCCACCCTGCTGCCTGGCATGCGGTAGGTAATGTGGATGAGATTCTGGAGTCTTCCGTGGCTTTAGGGGTTCAGAAATAGGATGCAGAGACTCCAGGAAAACAAATTCTACTTTACAAAAAGGAAGTTATGGCTGGGCACAGTGGCTCACACCTGTACTTTTAGCACTTTGGGAGGCCAAGGCAAGCAGATCATTTGAGGTCAGGAGTTTGAGACCAGCCTGGCCACATGGCAAAACCCCATGTCTACTAAAAATACAAAATTAGCCGAGTGTGGCGGCAGGCACCTGGAATCCCAGCTATTTGGGAGGCTTAGGTGGGAGAATCACTTGAACTGGGGAGGCAGAGGTTGCAGTGAGCCAACATCACACCACTGCACTCCAGCCTGGGTGACGGAGCAAGACTCTGTCTCAGGAAAAAAAAAAAAAAGGAAGTTACTGGGAAAATGAGGTTTATACATAATGCTTATTTTTAGCCAGCAGAAGTATTTTAGTTGTATGTCAAGAGGTAACTGGCATTTTAAAATATTTTTCCAGAGAAACGTATTTATTTAATCATGGAGGAGAAAACAAAACTAGTTCCAATCTTAAATCTGATAGATTTAGAAAAAGATTCTGGAGAGAATCGGAGGCAGGATATCTCAGAGGCCCAGATATCTGCATTTTAACAAAACCTCAGATGCATTCCAAAGATTGAGAGATTAAATGAGAGTTTCTCACCTTTAACATAGATATGAATTATCTGGGCTCTTATTAAAGTAGAGATTCTAATTTGGAAGCCTTCTGGTGGAGACTGAGGTTTGCAGTTCTCACAAGTTCCAGGTGAAGGTGATGCTGCAGTTCTGGGAATACAAAGAATGGAGCATCTTCAAGGTGTTCTCTTGCTCCAAACAGTGTTGAATAAAGAAGAAGGAAGAGAAACTTTGCTTAGAAAGTTGCTTTGAAGTAGGCAAGGCAAGGAGAAGCTGCCCAAAGGAATTGCTGGGGGACCCAAGGGAAGAGGAACAAGTCAACAGAGGTCTCAGGAAGCAACAGGAATTCTGGTGGTCTCAGCCATACCAGCCTCACACCTCCCTCAGATCAACCCTGTAAGATGACATGAAGATTGACGAGAAATGTGTGGAAGCAGACAAGGAAGAATTTGTTGGCTGTGGTCAGAAGTTCTTTATAGCTGGCTTCTGCTGCAGCATGTGCCTTTGTCGCAGGAAATCTCACCTCAGCCCCCTGCAATGGCAGCTGCTACAGTGCAGTGGGTGCCCCTTACGAGGAGGTGGTGAAGTGCCAGCGACACCCTTCAGACAAGTACCGCCTCACAGTGCTCGTGGGATGCTCTGGTGTTGGAGTAAACGAGCTCAGAAGACAACTTAGTGAATTTAATCCCAGCCGTTTTCAAAGTCCTGTGCCACACAGGATAACTCTTTACTCTTTCATAACTCTTCACTTGTACTAAAAAGAGTTATGAAATGAATGGGCATGAGTATCACTGTGTGTCCAAGGAAACATTTGAAAGCCTCATATATGGTCACAGGATGCTGGAGCATGGTGAGTACAGAGGCCACCTGTATGGCACTAGCGTGGATGCCGTTCAAACAGTTCTTGACGAAGGAAAGGTCTGTGTCATGGACTTAGGGCCCCAGGATGTTCAAGTGGCTCCAACCCATGAACTGAAGCCCTATGTCATATTTATAAAGCCACTTATAAAGCCTAATATGAGGTGTATGAAATAATCTCGGAAAAATGCCAAGATTATTACTGACTGCTTTGTGGATGTGAAGTTCAAGGATGAAGACCTACAAGAGATGGAAAGTTTAGCCCAAAGAATGGAAACTCAGTTTGGTCCATTTTTGTGATCATGTGATTGTGAATGACAGCTTGCAAGATGCATGTGCCCAGTTGTTGTCTGCCATACAGAAGGCTCAGGAGGAGCCTCAGTGGGTACCAGCAACATGGATTTCCTCAGATACTGAGTCCTAATGAGACGTCTCGCTGAATGCCGGAGTTTTAACACTGTACCCTTGTCATAGCCATCTACAGCTGCAATCTAAAACAGCAGTGCTTGACCCACTATAATGTGTACAACTTTAAAAGTGCAGCAGTTCGTTAATCTTATTTGAAAAAAAATTTATTGTATGATTATGTAGTTACCTATTTGGCTATTATTTTTTTTTCCTTTACCTCACATGAAGCTGTGGTAGAAATAGAAATAATGTTAAGACACTGAGTATGAGACTTTTCCAGATTTCACATAATCTTTTATCAAATAAAGAGCCTTCCTAAATAAAAAAGGAAAAGAAAAAGATTCTGGCGAGGCACAGCTTTGCCTCTTTGTGAAATTCAAAGGTATGTTCTATATTTAAAAACAGCAAAATTTTATGCTTAATACGAACGATGAAGGAAATTGGTAGAAATTTTATTTTTATTCTGTTTTAAATGTATGATTCTTTCTGCTAGATACTTAGAAAAAGCAAAACACAGTCAGCTACAGGTGACAAAGCTGCTTAATTAACAAGGGTGTGCAAGGGTAATTGACCATGCACGGGAGCTTCAGCAAGGGGACCTCCAGTACTTCTTGATGCCCAGGAAAGATGCTCTGGACATGATGTCCCTTACAGGAGGCTCTGCGAGGTGGCAGGACTTGGAGAAAATGACCAGCCTCTCCAGACACTGAGGATCCTGTGCTCGAGAGCAATAAGCAATGTACAGAATTTGCCTAAAAGTCTCAGATGTTATTAGTGGATATTTTTAATGGCCTACGTAAAAGCTTTCTTAATGAATGAAAGTATCAAGAAATAACAGTTTTGGAAGAAAATGTGAAAGGTCACAATTTAATCTTTTTAAAATTCTGAGGGTTCAGTTATAAACATTACACTTTGTTTTGTTTTGTTTTTGAGACAGAGTCTTGCTCTGTTGCCCAGGCTGGAGTGCAATGGTGCAATCTTGGCTCACCGCAACCTCCACCTCCCAGATTCAAGTAATTCTCCTGCCTCAACCTCCCAAGTAGCTGGGTGGGATTACAGGTGCCCGCCACCATGCCCAGCTATATTTTTTTTTGTATTTTTAGTAGAGACAGGTGTTTCACCATGTTGGCCAGGCTGGTCTTGAACTCCTGACCTTGTGATCCATTGCCTTGACCTCCCAAAGTGAACATTACACTTTTAAAACTCAGTTCATTAGTTCTTTTTTTTTTGAGACGGAGTCTCATTTTGTCACCCATGTCACGCACGCTGTAGTGCAATGGTGTGATCTTGGCTCACTGTAATCTCACCCCGGGTTCAAGGGATTCTCCTGCCTCAGCCTCCCGAGTAGCTGGCATTACAGGCATGTGTCTCCCCACTTAGCTAATTTTTCTATTTTTTAGTAGAGAGGGAGGTTCACCATGTTGGCCAGGCTGGTCTTGAACTCCTGACCTCAAGTGATCCACCTGCCTTATAGGCATGAACCACCTCACCTGTCCTAGTTTTGTTAAAAAAACATTAAATCGTCAGGCCAGGGGTGGTGGCTCATGCCTGTAATCCCAGCTACTCAGAGGGCTGGGGCAGGTAGGTGACTTGAGACCAGCCTAGGCATCATAGCAAGACCCTGTCTCTACCGGAAAAAAAAAAATTAGCTTGGCATGGTGGCATGCCCTATAGTCTCAGCTCCTTGGGAGGCTGAGGTGGGAGGATCCGTTCACACCTTCATGCTGCTGCACTTAGCCTGGAAGATAGAGCGAGAGCCTGTCTCAGAAAAAGAAAAAGATCTTTTGTTAGGTTAGTTTTGGGATTTAAACTTATTTCTTTGTATCAAGATCAGTGTATGTGCCAGTAAAAACTTCTTAAGATAAATACCATGTCAAAAATTCACAACGTTTTCAAGTCTCAGTTCTTAAGTGATACTGAACAAAGTTTTTGTTAATCAAAAAATGTGTTGGAGAGTCCATTGAGTTCTGTTAAAAAAGGTGATTCAGCAGGAACGTTTTCTGCAACTTTGCTCTTGAGGAATATTATATTGTGTTTTCCCCTCTTTTCCACCAGGGATGCAGTTATTAAATGCTGTTCTTCTGTCCTGAGTTGAAACTCGTGGAAAAGGACACTTGAACGTTGATACTCTGTGTTTGGTGAGGTGTGCTTTTCCCCATGAAGTACTCACCCAGAAACAGCTGAAGTGACAGTTTCAGACCATTTTGTACTGTCTCATTTTGTATACTGGTAAAAACTACATGCTTGATTAAACTGTTAAATGCTCATAACTTTAAATTCATTATGTGTCATTAATATGCTTTTCCAGAGATAAGGAGATTTTTAATCATTGCCAATTGCTAATTATTTTTAGCCAATTTTTAAATCTTTTCAAAACAGCTTTGAAATGTGAATGTTTAAGGGTAGACCTGTGCTGTAAGATACATTCAGCTTTTTGGCTTTTAAAAAATGTCTACATTTTTAATACTTTTTTTTTTCTTTAAAGGTGAAACTCCTTATTTTAAGCTAAAAATTGCTTATTATGTGTAATAAAAATAATATATAAATCTTTACAATTTTGAAATAAACCCTCCTTGGAAAAATAACATTTTCTGAATCAAATTTATAATATTTTAAGTGATTCAGTAACCTTTAGTTTAGTCACTGTACAGTCTTTATAGAAAAGTGAGTAAGATACAGTTTCTCTCCTAAATAATACTGCTAAGTGCAAATTGTAAGAGACAATGGGACTGGCAGCAGAGCCCATTCCAGGAAGTGCAGGGGAAGGAGGTGAGGCACTTTGGCTGTGAAGGTGTCAGGAGAGAGGTCAACAGACAGTAGCGGCAGCAGGAAGCTACCTTCACCCTAGCTGGAGGGTCAGGGCGCTGGAGCCTTGGAGGAGAAGCAGAGAGGGAGGGGAACTAGCCAGCACCGTCCTTCTCCCGCAGGTCTCCCACCGGCTGCCCTGGTCTCCTCAGTTGCCAGGGAGCTTCAGAATGTGGCTGGCAGGAAGAGGCAGATAGGCAGATGCCAGCATGATGTGGTTGTCTGTCCAGGGTAGGGAGAGTTTAAATAAAGAGCCTCTGTCTGTCCAGGGTAGGGAGAGTTAATAAAGAGCCTTCTGCAGGGTAATGGGAGCAAGCAGCACTTTCTGCACAGTAAGCTTAGAGGAGAATTGCGGGGGGGGGGGGGGGTGTTCTTGAGGGGCAGCAGGCAGATGGGCAGAGGAGAGCCAGCCAGTGCAGCACAGGGCCGGGGTGGCTTGGTAGTTGTTCAGGGCCTTCGATGTGGCTCAAGTCCACGTGTGGGGAGGGGTGGTGGGAGACGAAGCTGGTGGGGAGTCAAGGTCAGGCCTGAGGACCCTGGAAGTCAGGCACGTGCTTGGAAAAGAAAGTGCAGGAAGAGTGAGCTCTGGTGAGTGGGCAGGCCATGTGCTCGGTGCTGGTGCTCAAGGAAGATGCAACAGAAGTCCTTGCCCTCAAAGGCTTTACGATTATGGGGGAGACATACATGTTTCCAGTTGTTATAGTGAGGTGTGGGGACTGTGGCCTCAGAGATGTCCACCGGACTCTGTGGGTGTATGGAGCACAGCTCACCCAGCCGCGGGGGGGCGGGGGGGGGGGCGCGTGGAGGACGGCTCACCCAGCTGTGGGGGGCACGTGGAGGACAGCTCATCCAGCCGCGGGGGGTACGTGGAGCATGGCTCACCCAACCGCCAAGGCGCGTGGAGAACGGCTCACCCAGCCGCGGGAGGCGCGTGGAGGACGGCTCACCCAGCCGCAGGGAGGGCAACACGGAGCAGAGGGGCAGAGGAAGAGGAGGGTGACGTGGAGGGGTAGAGCGTGGCATGTGTGTAGCGCCACAGAGGGAGCGGGGCTGCGGAAAACATCACGGAGCTGGAGTTTTAGTCTGAGAGTAGCGGCAGCCTGAAGAAGAATCTTATTTTAGACAACAGGTGTCAGTGGGAGTAAGGAAAATAAGAGATACAAGTTTGCAGAAAAGACAAGGAAGAAAGTCATGTGCTGAGCTCGGTTCTGGGGCCTGGCTCATCTGTGGGACTGCCCACAGCCCTGTGGCGTGGCCGAGTCTCCATGCCTTACAGAGACAGCTGCTGTGTTGACTCAGCCTGTGTGGCAGGGGCAGGTGTGGCCGGCACGTGGGCTACGGACGCTGTGCCCCGGGTTGCGCTGTTGCCTCCCCACAGTCATTTGTTCTGCATCCATGTTTGTCGGCCACAGAAACATTCCCCTAGGAAACATTCCGGGCATTGGGCATCTCCCTGAAAAATGTCTTCAGCTTTGTTTCTGCCCAGGTAGATCTAAAAATGGGAATGGCTGTTGCTTCCCCTTTGCCCTGTGTTGGTGGCAGGGTTTGGTCTGATCAAAGTAAGGGGCCCTCTAGGAGTCCATGTGAGAGAAGTGGGGGGTGAGCTTGAAAAGCCTCATATCTAGGCAGCCTGAGAGCCAGAGCAGGGACTGGTGGCACACAGGGTGAGCTCCGCCTATCTCCAAAGGGATCCCGGTCTTCCAGAACTGAGGGATAAACTGGATACCACACTTAGAGTAATAGTTTGGAGCAATGTGGGTTCAGAAACTACCTCTGAAGCCTGTTGCTGTATTGGAAGTGGGGAGGTCCCAGGACAGGATATGGAGTAGCTTTGGGTTTACCATGGGATGGAAGGCCTGGCCTCGGGATAGAGAAGGATGTCATTCAGCCTGCCGAGGTGGTGGAGAGAGACACCTGAGTTTAGACAAGGGTGTTGGCTTGCTCAGAGCTCTCAGGCTTCCTGGATGGATAGGATGGATGCCCTAGGTCCCAGTACAGATGTCGGCAACAGAGCAGGCATGACTTGGGTTCCAGAAGGCCTGGGTCGGAGTTGGAAAGGACTAAAATTGGTGAGCACAGACTCTGCACCAGGGGTATGCCATCTGATGCTCACTGGACCTGCTATGCTTGTGTACAAAGGAAGCTGCAGTGTCAGGTGAGCACCTGGGAGAGTCGGGGTTTGACTGCAGATCCAGTGGATCTCCTGCCCGGGGAGGAGAATGAAGGGCAGACTCCTATGGGTAGGAGGACAGACGGGCTGTGTTGCATCCATGGTAGGAATGGATGAGTGTGAGGTCTGCAGAAGGCAGTGCTAGCACTGCCTTTGGGTGCAGCCTATTTAAGTGTGGAAATTTCGATTCGGTCACTAGTTAGCCCAGTAGGGGAACTCCCCCTGAGACTGGTTTCCTGCACAGGTTTTCAGGATGAAGGGCCACTGAGAGAGGTCTTGCAGCCACCAGAACTCTTCTGTGCATCAGTCAAGTCCTTAGCATGATCATCACATTTCCTCTTCTGTGTCTCACAGCACCCTTCCCTTCTAGCTGGTTCTGCAGCTGGCCAGCAGCACACACAGGGATCATGCCATGACTGACCTGAGGAGTGCGACTCATGTGTTGGCGTGTTCTGGGATTATGTGGCCAGCTGCCTTACAGTTTGCATAAGAGAGCTGGTAGCCTCCTCAAGCAGAATCCATGCCAAAGGTTTACAGCTGTGGTCCACAGATAGGCTCTGGGGGGTTCATCAACCCCTGTGCCCATACATGTTGTATTCAAAATCAGTTTCTGTGTTTTCCATTGCTTTTTCCAGATCCTCAAGGGGCCCCCGACAAATGTAGAAATCTAGCGCAAACACGGGGGGCCAGCTCTGGTTGGAGGCCAGCAGTGGCTGTCAGAGGAAGTTAACTGGAAGTTGGGCAGGTGGCCCTGGCTGAGCTTGCCTGCGGCTCGACTTCTGTACGGAGGTCCGAGTGCCTTCAGGGCATGGGGCAGCACCATCCCAAAGTGAGCTTGGGCAAACACCTCCCCTCTGCTGGCCTCAGTTTCCTCATCTCAAGCAGCATTTAGACGAGGTTAGACAGCATTAAATTGACAGGATTGCTGGGAAGAATACATGAATGAACAGTGACAGAAAAGTCAGTGTGTGAGCACTCCTAAGCCAAAAAGCCATGGTATCTATTGGCGGGCACTGCAGGAAAATGGAGACAAAGCTGCCTTGACACGCATCTCTGTGAGACTTTGCGAGCAAATGAACTCATGCCTGCGTGCTCAGCTCTTGTGGCTGAGTGAGCCACATGAACAAGGGAAGGAGATTTCCACTCTCCACCCCCCAGAAAAAGCAGGTGCAGCCACAGGGGCCTGAGTATGAGGTGAGCAGAGCAGGCAGCTGTGGCTGGACCTGGCTCGGCAGGCATCAGGAAATGGAGCTGAGAACCCTGGCGTGCTGGTGACAGGTGAGAGCATGGGTGACATGTGACAAGGCTCTGCGGCTGCCTCTCATCCTGGGGGTGTTGGGAACTGAACCCTGTACATGACAGTGACCACAGATCACCTGTGTGGACTTGGGTTTCCAAGTAGCTAGAGGGAAGGTGGGCATGGGGAGGGATCTCAGATCAGCACAGGACTGGGGGGTGCTGGGGAGTAAGGGTCAAGAACCAACTAATATTACAGTCCACGTTTGCAAACTTCTTCATCTTTTCTATTCCCAGACTGGTGCGGTGTAAGAAGACACAGACTTCTCTCTGCTCTTCCCTTTAAGCATTGATTAAACTGTCTCTTGAAGTCTAGAACTAGCTGTGAAAATGTTTGCAAGGTTATTTAAAGGTATATTATACTTGTACACAGCCCCTTTAAAGCTGTTGTTGAATTGTGGGGGCCAGACTGAACATATTGAATATATACAGTAGTTACTGCGGTGGGCTGCTGAGTCAGTGAATCCCCCAGTCACCTCTTAGTTGTCCAAGTAGACCCAAACCCAGTGCTGGTTTACTTTAGGTACTTTCTTTTGCTCACAAGTGAATTATTTAAGGAAGAACCTAAAATGAGTTGCCTTTGTCTGGGGGGTAAGGGAGCAGATATAACCAGCAGCCTCACGCAGGAAGTGTTTAGTGTTTGTATATAATGTAAAATGGAATGCATTGAAATTGCCAGGGAAAGATGCAATTGACAAACGTTTTGCTCTATGAAGTCAAGCCCTGGTGACTAGGCCCAGGGAAGCATCCCTCTGGTTTAACATCAGTGCTACCAGGAGGTGTCACTGGATCCACATAGGTTTCTAGGGTTATCATCATCATCTTTCATTCTGGGACAGTGCCTAATTAAATGTATCCACGTTAGTTTCCTCTAAGTATCCACTAGCCCACCCTTAGTAAACATTTAGTAGCACAGAGATTCCATCCATTTTTTATGTAAAATCTGGAAATTTACCCACATTCGAATGTGCTTTGGAGCTAACCTGGGGCCATAACCATAACTCACCTTGTTTCCATCAGAAAAGCGGATCTCATGGAAAGTACTCTGTGGAAATCTAAGCAGTTGATGATTATCCTTAAGGAATGCAGGGACTGCACATACGAAACGTTGACTTTTTGATCCATTGCTTTGCAATGGCTCAATTATTCACCTATTAAACATTTGAATGTTATAGGATGTCTTCATGTGTCTACAACTAGAATGTAAATTGACAGTGAAGATTTGTCTCATTAATCCTGAATCTTTGCTACGGTGATAAATAGATTGTAGATTGCTTTGCTCACAGGAATTACTCATTAAAGGAACTTAATGTCTAATATTTGCCATGTAATCATTATTATATAAATGAAACTGAACTGTTTTGCGTGTTCATTAAATAATTAGAAACTGACTTTTTTGAATTTGAAACTGACTCCTCAAGGAGTGGCGTGAACACATGTGGGATTCACTGAAGGTCTTTTCTCCCGTCTCAGCTCCAGCTCGCTTTTTTCTATGAAGCAGGTTGTGTGGGGCCGCAGAGCGGGACCTACTCGCGGTGCCTTTTCTGCTTTCTCGAAGGCGTGGAGAGGCCGTAAGGGACTTTTCTTAAACGTGCAGGGCCTCCACGTAGGACCCCGGAAGGCTGCCGGCTCCCCAGGGGTTGGTCCTGGCGTCCGAGGGACTAAATTAACCTCGGGCCATGGAGCGCCATCTGGGGGAGCCCCGGGGCGCTTGGCGCGCGCTCCGCCCTCCGCTGTCCTGGCACTTTGTTCGCATTCAACAGTCGGTCGTGACACCAGCTGGGCACAGCCCGGGGCCTGGCAGGGCCACGTCTTTAGCGAGCGCGCTGGGCATCTCCTCCTCCTGCCCGCCCGGCCCACGTCTCGGCCGTCGGAACCCAGGGGCGCCGCGACTTGCCCGCAGTCGGACGGTGGGAGGCGGTTCCCGCAGGGTCCAGTCCCGGGAGCACCGAGTCGGGAGGAGCCACCGGCCCCAGGAGGAGGTAAGGGTGGGAGCCTCTCGCTTGGAGTCACCGGGTTTGGTCGCCGGGATGTGAAGAAGTTGGAGCTGCCGCAGCTGGACGCAGGTGGGTGTGGGGGGACGCCCGGCCTGCGGGGACCCAATGCGCGCACGGTGGCTGAGCGCCCGCGTCTCCTTCTAGAGGCTGAGGATCCAGCGGCTCCGCTGCACCATGCCCTTCCCGCGCGTGCCGCCGCTGCTCGCCCCCGCCCCCGCCCCGGGGGCCCAGGCCGCGCTCCAGTTACCCCGGAGGCCCTGCGCCGCGGGAGACAAGAAGAGGCCCCCGGAGCGGCCCGAGGGGCACCTCTCCAGTTCCTGGCCCTCCGCCACGCTCAAGAGGCCGCCGGCCCGGCGCGGCCCGGGTTGGAACAGGACACAGCCGCCGGCCCCTCTGGGCATCTCCCCGCAGACCTCGCCCGGCCGCACGCGGGCCCCGGCCACGTGCGCCACGCCCCGAACGACCGGCTCCGGCCACAGCCCGGCGAGGACCAGGACCACCTACGCGGCGACCTCGGCGGGGACGGGGACCACCGCCGCGGGGACCTCCTCGGGGCCGGGGGCCGGGCCCGACGCCGCCGCGCGCTTCTCGCTGAGCCTCACCCCCGAGGCCGTCCTGGTCATCCAGAGGCGTCACCTGGAGAAGCAGCTGCTGGCGCGGCCCCGCAGGCCCTTCCCCTCGCCCTCGACCGAACCCAGGCGCCTACTCGCCCCCTGTCCCCGGGCCAGGGCGGCGGCCTCGCGGAGGAGCGGTCCCGCCAGCGACCCCGACACGACCCCCGCCGCCGGCCTCGGCCGCCGAGCGCCTCGGCCCCGCGCCCCGCTGCTGACCGGCGGCCTGCAGGTTCCCCAGCTGAGCCCGCGGTCGGGGTCCCTGCGCCCGATGCTCAAGGTGTCGCTGCTCAACGAGCGGCACAGGTACGACGACGTGGAGTACGAGGAGGAAGAGGCAGAGGCGCTGGACGAGGGCCTGGTGCGCAAGTGCACGGAGTGGCTGCGCGGCGTGGAGTCGGCGGCCGCCTCCCGGGACCGGGCCAGGGCCCTGGACGCGCGGCCGCACCTGAGCACGCTGTGAGCGTGCTGGGACAGGGCCTGCGGGGACGGGGCCTCCCGGGACGTGGCCTCCGGGAACGCGCCAGGCCTGATCCCACCCAGCGGCTGCACTTGCCGCTCCGCTTGGGGGCAGTCGGGGGAGACCGCAGGCTCCTCGGGCCGCCAGCGCCCACCTCCAGGACACCCGTGAGCAAGCCGGCCCGCGTGGGGCGCTGCCGGACTCGCCCGACTGCCACGGTCCGCCTCCTGCCCTCGCCAGCCGGCAGCCCAGGACTTTCTCGTCTGCATCGGTGGTATCTATCCCAGAAGCCGCCTCTGCCCCACTCTGGCCTCGCCTTGACGCCCCGGAGTCCTTGTAGTTCGTGGGGAATTAAGCAGCTATGAAAATGCCTCTCGGCGCCCCCTGCCCTAAGGTTGGTCTAAGTCCCAGAGACCCTCTGCCTGGAGGCGGGCCTTCCCCAGGGCTACATCTGCACCCCCTGTGGGTGTCACCCTCGGCCGGTGCCGGGCACCCTGGACAGTGGTGGGTGGCCGCGACGGTGGCCTCCTGCTGCAGAGCTGGGATGCGGTGCTACATTTGTGATTTTGTTTTCTCCCAAGTCAGAAAATTGTTGAGGGTATTAGAAATCCCTGAAACTCAGTGAACCGAATTTCCAGTCTCCAAATCGGAAGGGTAGGCACCGCCAGAGCTGGTGAGCCCTGGTCAATGGGCGCTCCCATGGAAACCGCTCGGCCGATTACATTTTTCTGTGTATTATTTGAATACAGAGTAAAACTCCTCTGCCGTTTCTTAACCATACCCTTTCGCCACTAACTGGAGGCTGATTTCTACATATTTCTTCCATGCATCTGAGTATATGTAACTCAAAGGATGAGAAGGAAATAAAATGGTATAATCAGATAAGGCTGGTTTTAGAAGAGTAATGTATTACCTCAATTTTTGACTGACTTTGTAAAGCCAATAACTGGTTTAATGTTTATCTTGATAAACTTTAAATGTGTCAAGTCTTAACTGTGTTTTAAATTGAAACCTTACATTTTAAAACACAGATTTTGTCTCTCTCTCTGTTTCTCTCTCCCTCTCTCTCTCTCTCTCTCTCTCTCTCTCTCTCTCTCTCTCTAATTCTAGGCACATATTTAGTTAGATGTGAAGCATTTAATTCATTGGGAGCTACGTCAGCTGCCAGATGAGTTGCAACAACAACAACCCACCCATTGAATAACTTCTTTGAACTTGGACATAAGTTTTCTTTTACTTAAAATGAATATATTAATACTAGAAGGGTGAAACCAGCAATGCTTGCTGAAGCAGCTGTGCTGCTCTTGTTCCACTCCCACCCAGGTCACCTCTGAGTGCTGCGTCCTGGGCAGCGTACTCGGTCTGGAGATGAGAGGGTGGGTCAAGAGTGCACTGACTCCAAGCCAAAGGCGAGCTTAGTCTCATCTTGCAGCTAGTGCAAATACCAATAATTCAGATGCCAGACTTCTGCCCTTGGTCACAGTAACAACAATATTTTGAAGACTTTTCCCTAGAGGCACTGAATTTCTGCAGCCTCTGTCTGTCTTTCAGGACAAGCCCCTGCTTCAGTGGGGCTGTCACTGCACCTGCTTGTCTCCCTGCGGTCGCTGTCAGCTGCTTTATTTTGATTTCCTTTCTTCCCCCGCCCTCTTTCTCCAGGCTCCGTGCAAGCATCTCCTGTTCTTAACTGGCCGAAATATGACACTAAGCACGTATGATTTGCGTTTATTAAACAGAGTGTGTGTGCCTTGTTCTCTACTTTAAAAGCAAATGAGTGGAACATTTGTTTCCCTGGTCAAGGAGCCTGAAATAAAAACAAACCAAAAAGGAAAAGAAAATGTTCTTCACGTGACACATGTAGAACATCGCTGTTAAGGATATTTTGAGAAAGTTTCTAAAGTCACTATGCTATGATTTCTTAATGCTTAAATAAAAGAAATTCAATGACTTGTGCTTCTTTTTGAGGGGGACATTGAAAACTGGTCAGGAAGAGGCCACTGAGGGATTTGCAATTCATATGACAGGTTTCTTCAGAGTGGGGCTCAACCTTAGGTTCTGGGGTTTCCAGGAGTTGACAAACGTTTGCTGGTTTTAATCACTATTAGAAATTACCAGGATTTTGAGATAGTCAATTACTGTAAGGTTATTTGGCAGTGACACTTGACATTCCATGAGGTCATAAATCTCCATGAAAGCTGTATTCCAAAAGGACTCCTAAAAACAGGTACCACATAGGGACAAAAATTGCATATAATTTGCATATATTTTAGGAAGCTCATGGGTTCCAGTTTAAGGAGTCCTCCTATAGACACTCACTAAAGTCATTTTATTTCGCCTAAAGTCATTTCCAACTGGTAGGTCATACCAATGAGAAATTAAGGGGTCAATTTGAATAATTTCTAGACTATTAGATTACTATCATCTTATCAAAGTCTCCCCTAACTGTACTATCTCATAGCAGGGAATGCGGAAGTAAAAGTGTGCGGGTTCCAAAGATTGAGCAGATGTGACTTAATTCCATCTGTTTAGAGAATAGTTGGTGCTTTAAGGTAGGTTTTTATGTTGATCTGCCTTATCTCTAGAAAAGTGGACGCCAAGTTGTCAGGACCAGTAGTTTTAGGGTTTCCAGAAACCATGCAATTCAGTTTAGAGCGGGTGACCTGTGGGATCTGAGATCTTCGCTTTTCAGCATGGCAATTTCAGCCAACCATGGTGTCAAAGTCAAAGAAAGTCTGAAAAGAGCAGTCTCTCTAGTAAGCAAGGACACTTCTGCATTAACGGCCATGCACACACAGGCCTTTGTGACTTGTGGGAAACCTGATTGACACAGTTCCCCAGCGCGGCCTCAGTCCAGATGCTGTCTGGGTAAGGGCGCTGCTGCTCCCAGGGCCTGTAGTGGTGGCCCCATGGCCTGACTTGGAGACTAAGCACCCCTAAGTGCTGTGTGGAAGAAGGTATCACATCTTGGTTCAAGGTGGGTTTTGGTACCCTGAAGGCTGGAGTTCCCACACTGATGCTGTCATTTATCGGCATCTTTCTTTCTTTCTTTCTTTTTTTTTTTTTTTGAGATGAAGTCTCACTCTTGTTGCCCAGGCTGGAGTGCAATGGTGCCATCTTGGCTCACCACAACCTCGGCCTCCCAGGTTCAAGGGACCCTCCTACCTCAGCTTCCTGAATCTCTGGGATTACAAGTATTGGCCACCACGCTTGGCCAATTTTTGTATTTTTAGTAGAGATGGGGTTTCTCCATGTTGGTCAGATTGGTCTCAAACTCTCCACCTCAGGTGATCTGCCTGCCTCAGCCTCCCAAAGTACTGGGATTACAGGTGTGAGCCACCGTGTCTGGCCTATACGCATCTTTCATTAAAGCATTCATGTCTGTTTTCCTCTTCTGTCTGTTGGATAGTTGAGCATAGGTGACCCTGATGAGGATTATGAGGCAATATGCGAAGCATTACCTCAGCTCAAGGTTAACTGTGATTTTTACTATTCAAAAAAGTCTTTACTACTCAAAAAACATCCTTCTCTAGCATTCCTGTGCGCATTCGAAATCCTCCCTGGTTACAGTATTCTGAGGTTTTTATCTCTAACCATTTAATGCATACCTACACTTTTATTTCCCTGAGGAGTTAAAAAGTTAAAATATTTATTGTGTTTTGCCTTCTTATCTCACAATTATTAGGTTACAGGCACAAAATTTAGCTCTGAGCTTCCTGGTAGCAGAGACAAAGTTTAAAGTAATGAGTCATACAATCTCAATATCTAATAACAAGAAACTCTTCTTGGAGAAAACTGTTCTGTATGTATTTGTATTATATACAACATAATGGAGAGTATCTTTAAATGCAGTTTCTCAAAGATGCCTAATCCCTATTAGTTCTTGATAAAAGCCAGTGGGGTATTCGTCAGCTGCATCCTTGCCGGAACTGGACTGTCCCATCTTGCGAAGCTGGCATAGATGGAAACCTGCAAATCCAGTAGAGAATCTTCAGGAAGCAGCTTTAGATCCGCTCAAGTATCTGGCAGGTTCTAGAACCTCAGACAATTCTACATCCGTCCTTAAATGTTTGGTCTCATGACCTCTTTCTAGTTTCAAAAATTACTGAGAGAAACATTGAGAGAAGCCAAAGAACCTTCTTCCGTGCAGGTTTTTTTTTTTTTTTTTTTTTGGCCAATCAATGAGAGCTTGTAAGGTTGCTGAGGTTGGTTGGCCTTGAACTCTTGGCCTCGCCTTCGCAAGCACCACGACATCCGGCCGGAGCCACTTTGGGCCCTTCAGTGCAGGTTTATCCATCAGTACTTCCTGTATCAGAGCCAAAGACCGAGACCTAAACAGGCTAAGTGCTGGCTTCATCGACACCATGTCAGCTCCTGGTGCCTGCTCTAAGGCTGGGTTAGCTACATCTGAAATGGATGGCAAGTGTTCTAAGATACAGATGTTCCAGGCCTCGGACATAGGCATACTAATTCAGCAGATCTCGGAAAGGGCTGATGTGCAACCAGGTTGGGAGCCATTGCTATATGGCAAGAAATACAAGCCCAGGCTCAGGAAATACGGCAGATGTTATTGAAGGTGGATTTCACCAACTGTGTCCGCTCACAAAAGACCCTGCAGTGCTCCCCTGTCACCATCAGTCTCCTTTTCTAGGCAGTAATGTCTCCCTTCCTGGCCATGTGTTTTCACACAGGGAGGGTAATGACCAAAAATAACTAAAGTGACCCCATGTCATGAGCCGAGGCACCGTCCAGCTCATAGAATTGGGAGCACTGGACACTCTGCTTGTGGGAGGGCCTTGTTTCCGACCTCATCCATTCCGAGTACCCTCCCTTGATGACTGACGTCCCAGGTCTTCCCTTGTCCACCTTCACAGGCTCCGAGGACTGCAGATGCACAGCTGTGTCCTGAAAAGCCAGCCCCAAACAGTGCACAGAGCTCAACAGCTGATTTTATGAGGAAATTACAAGTATCTATTGAGATAATATAACAAGTATTCACTTTGAGCAGGATAGTATGCCAGCAGGCCCACAGTGGTCCAGTTACTCATTCAAAAAATACTTACCCTGCCTCTACAGGAGGAACTGTATTTGAGGTTCAGAAGTAGCTGGAACGGTTCCCTATGTAATCCAATGGGTCAGCCTGTTCAAAGGTGTATCCAGGTCTGCCGAGAGCAGTGACTTTGGTTTGAGGACAGTCAATATTGAGTGGTTCTTTAGGACAGCCACTGATCTGTATTTGTTTGCTTGGGCCAACTTAAGAATACCACAGACTAGGCGGCTTAAAAAAACAGGAATTTATTTTCTTATCATTCTGGAGGCTGGATGCTCGGGATCAAGATGGCGGCACGGCTGGCCCAGGGCGAGGGCTCTTTCCTGGCATGCAGGCGGCCGCCTCCTCACTGTGTCCTCGCAGAGCCTTGGGGTCTCTTACTCCTACAGGGATGCCAGCTCTGTTGGACCACAGCCCACACATACTTGCCCTTTTAACCTTAAAATTACCTCCTTAAAGGCACTCTCTGCAAATACAGTCACAGTAGGTTTAGAGCTTTGATATACTAATATTAATTTGGGAGTGTGGGGGACAAGATTCAGAACATGGACGACGGTTTCAGTCACTTTTTTTTTTTTTTAATTTTGAGATGGAGTCTTGCTCTGTTGCTCAGGCTGGAGTGCAGTGGCAGGATCTCGTCTCACTGCAACCTCTGCTTCCCTGGTTCAAGCGATTCTCCTGCCTTAGCCTCCTGAGTAGCTGGGAGTGTAGACATGAATCATCATGCCCAGCTAATTTTTTTGTATTTTTAGTAGAGATAGGGCTTTGCCATGTTGGTCAGCCTGGTCTCAAACACGTCACCTCATGATCTGCCCACCTCAGCCTCCCGAAGTGCTGGGATCATGTGAGCCACTGCGCCTGGCCAGTTTCAGTTGCTTTTTAAGACCACTTATGGACTATGATAGCAAGATAAGCTTCTCAGCTTCTTCCCACCACTTAGGTGCACACACCACACACACACACACACACACACACACACAAACCCACACTTGCAGGCAAATTTACACGAGAACAAACACACACTCGTGCAAATATGCAAGCATGCACTCAAACACATAACTTTTGGAAGCATAAAAATACAAGAGAAGAGTTTTTATTGAAATTTGAAAAATTAATTAGTTCAACATTTTTATTCCTACCTGAAAGAACATGGAGATGAAAGAATTTGCCCAACTTGTCAGAAAAGTTCAAGCCAGGTCTGAAGTCTGTAACCTAAGATTGCAAAGATTTTATTTGCTCCCCACAATCTCTTATTTTTGCCTTTGTATCTGCTCTGAAATTTTGTTTGTTTTTGCTTTTGAGACAGAGTCTCCCTCTGTCACCCAGGCTGGAGTGCAATAGTACAATCTCCACCTCCCAAGTTCAAGTAATTCTCCTGCCTCAGTCTCCCAAGTAGCTGGGATTATAGGCACACACCACCTCATCTGGCTAATTTTTGTATTTTTAGTAGAAACAGGGTTTCACCATGTTAGCCAGGCTGGTCTTGAACTCCTGACCTCAGGTGATGCACCTGCCTCGGCCTCCTGAAGTGCTGAGATTACAGGCGTGAGCCATCCTGCGCCACCTGCTCTGAAATTTTTGACCCAATCTGCAGTCCCTTAATAACCTGTGCAGGGTGCAGGCTGCGCCAGGCTGTTCTCTGCTGCCTGCTGGCCCAGAGACCTGTGGCTCCAGCTGTCTGTCTGCATTCTTGCCTGATGCGAGTGTACAGAGAAACACCCTGGATTGCTTTCTCTTTTTAAAAAAATTTCTTTTCTTTTTCCCACCTTCTTTTTTTTTTTTCTTCCTCTGAGCACTTCTTGGCAATTTTCTTTTGCTCTTAACTTTCTCTTCTTTTTTTACTAAAGCTATGACCAGGTGCTGTCTGCAGCTGACTCAGGAGTTACCTTCCTTTCCTTTCTAGGTGGAGGCCACTGAATTAAGGGGATGCAGACTGTACATTTCCATATTGCTAAGAGAGAAAGTATCAAGCATTCTCATCACAAAACCGTCAAACGTTTGAGGTGACAGATAAATTAATCAGCTTGATTGAATCATTATGCATTGTATTCAAAATTCATAACGTCTGCGTAAGTCCTGGACGTGGCTTCCCACATATCCTCCGACAGGTAGGGCAACGGGATGCTGTGCTAACTGCTTTGCATCATGGGCCAGTTAGAGCCTCACAGCAATGCTATTTCTCTTTACAGGTATCTAAAATGAGTCTCTGCAGGTAAAGCAATTGACGCATAACACCTCACACCTATTTAGTTCACAGCTGAGCTCACGCCCAGGTTAGCTTGAGTTCAAATTCTTAACCAGTATGCAAAGGGTCTGCTCCAGTGCTGTGGGGCCAAGTGGGAGAACAAGTAGTACTTACAGCAATGCCACTTCCAGGAGCCTCCCTGAAAGTTGATGTAGGACCCTTGAGAGTTAGATTTAAAACCTCTGATGAATAATGACCACAGCAGAAATCCACAAAATAGGACAATAGAGAAGATTATCAAGGACCAAAGTTGGTTCTTTTTAAAAAAAATTAGATTGAGCAACCCTTAGCAAGACTGATAAAGAAAAAAAGAATCGCAAATTACCAAGACCAGGAATGAAAGACGGGATGTAACTACAGATCCTATAGATGGGAAAAGGATCCTCAGACACACCATGAACAGAAAGAGGCACAGGCCGTAGCCAGTCCAGCCCGCTGCCCACAGCGTCATGCAGAGCGGGCACTCACCCTGGTTTTCCACTGTTAGTTCAGAAAGTGGTATTTTCTGTGGTCAATACCTTCTTCGCCATACATTAAAAACAGCCAATATGCATATGACTGAGGCTGAAATTCCGTGATTTACGATGTTCTTTGTAGGATTGGAGGCAAGGAGGATTTTGCTTTTATTTCCATCAGCAAAAGAATAGATACACACAACTCCCCCAGCACACATCATCACAAATGTGTTGGAAAAAATCCTTCCCTTTGGCAAAGAATAGCCTAATTTGCACGGCCACAGCGTTCGTGGAAAGGAGAATGCCTGGTCCCTGGGGCATGAGAACCCCAGTCCTCCCCCAACACATTGCCCTCTCAAGCAAGCACTGGGCTTCAGCCCACCTCTCTGCCCTGTAGATCTGTGAAGGGATCAGCTCCCCACAGCCTCTCTCGCCTTCTGGTAACATCAATAGAAAGACTTGCCTCAGTTTCTGAGGTCTGACATTCATCACTGACTGGACGCAACTGCTTGGCCAATCCTGTACATAAAGGGGGAAAGCTCTTTGGGCGGGGTCCTCCATCACTCAGGTAGGAGTGGCAACAACTAACTCACAGCCAGTGCAAGGCAGGCTCGGCTCCCTTCTGGGCAGTGGGGTCAGCGGCGGGAGCTGGGCTGGGCGTACTCCTCTCTGCACCCTGCAGGGATGCCCTTTTTGCTGGAGCAGGGAGGGAAACATCCCTGCAGATGTACTTTGGACAACCTCCCAACATGCGCTTGTCACTGTCGCTTCATGGTAGAGGCCAGCATCATTCGAGTTAAGACGACCGTTCGGGGATTAGAGAAAATGGCCTGTTTCCTTACCATAGCTCACAGTGGAGGGGTCAGCGTGGGGTTCCTGAGTTAGGATCATGAAAGCAGGACATCTTTACTCCAGATAGTTGTTTAAAAGACACTTATACAAAACCAACTATCTGGGAAAATGAGGAGAACAGGTGCCTAGGGGAACTGGACGGCTCCGAGAGGGGCCGTGTGTCCTCGGTGCTTGCTCTGGTCCCAGATCCACCCCTTTCATGGGTAGGGACCATCGTGGGGCCACTTCATCTCTGAACCTGCCTCCCCGGACAGAGCGCAGCAGGTGCCGAGGCCCGTGCCTGGCACTCGGCAGGATGGCCTTGGCCATCGTCCATCACCGTCGCACCTCATCCCTTGGTGCAGCCCCACAAGCATGAGCCCGGCTGGACTGCAGCCCAGTGCCACGCGGAGACAATGGAGCCACAGAGTTCCCAAACACTCGCTGCCCTTTGTCGCTCTCCTCATCTGTGGTGTCGTCATGCCACAGAGAAAGAGCACACGCAGCGCTCAACAGACAGCAACTCCGAACAAAGGGCCTCGTTCATCCACCTAAAAGACAACGAGCGTCCACCTCTGTGTCATCCCAGGGTCTGTGGAGAGACATCGAGAGGAGTGGATGTGACAGTGAAAGAACCTGAAGAACAGATGGTCCCATGTAGTTTCATATTTGTTTCAATCATGATACTCTTAGGCCAGCTGGATCGGTGAGCAGCCAGGGCAGTAGTCAAAGGCACCCCAAAGAGATGACTTGATCTCTATACTCTCAACAGCGGGCATATGTTTCCTGGAGATAGAAAGTTATGGGCACCTTTTCTAGGGACACCTATCTGGGCTGGCAGCTGAGCAACTTCCAGAAGACACTATACTCACACGTCCACAGTAGTGTATTTACTGGAATTTAGAAAAATGTGTTCTCAATATTATCAGGCCAGCACCTGGTGCCGGCAGCGTGGGAGAATATCGTGATCATGCCAATAACATTTTGCTGTGTGTAGTTCTTAGGTTACACTTACCTTTGTTTTAAAATGAGCCATAGATCTGGTTAGGATGATAAATAAGGAGCTGGGAAATGAAGGGACAGAGCGAATTCTAATTACATGAACATCTCTGACTAAGAAATAGTCAGGTGCTTTCTGAACCCAGGGGAGCCTGTTTCCAGTGGCACTGGGCACCTGGGAATAGGCTGGCTGGAATCACCTGATATCTCGATTTTCTGTGGCCTATCCCAGCACTGAACCCCAAGTGCATGTACTTGATGATGGCTGAGGATTTTATTTTTGCCATAAAACACAGTTAGTATCACTAGGGTGAGTACAGCCAGGTTTATTTGCTGCATAGTAAGCTACTGGGACTATTTAATGGGGAGAAGGGAGGGCATGAAGTGTTTGAATGAGGGAAGACTTGGGCATGGAAGGAACAGGGTCAGCTGGCACCCACTGGTGTTGTCTCTGCCCTACCAGCCCTGGAGGAAGAGGAAGGAGAGAGCTGGGGAGCAGGAAGGGAGAGGAGGAAACCCACTTGCCCTGGGCTTTGCAAAGTGCTGGAGGACTCCTTGATCACTTCCCTCTCTCTCAAGCCAGCCCCCTCCTCCAGATCCAAGCAAACTCTCCAAAGTGCAAAATGGTTCTGACCTTTCTCTGTGAGAAACTCCTTCAGAGTCAGTTTTTAATGAAACAGACTCCAGTCAGTACCATTTGCCTTTTTTGGACCATATTCATGGGATGTATAAACAGAGGCATCCTGTGTGGTTTGCTGGGACTGTGCCGGGCTTGCTGGCATGAATGCTCCAGGTACTTAGATGGCTTCATGTTGACTGGGTTGATAGAAACATCCTGATTCACTCTACAGACCAGTGTTTCAGATTCTTAACTGTTCTGCAATGCATGGATTTCTTTAACTATAATAGAACCAATAACGTCCCAGATGGGATTGCAGAGAATGGAAGATTTGTTCCATCAGCTGGGACTAAAGAGCCTCCTATTGTTTACAGGGCATTGCTAGCTGACTCTGGTACACACAGCTTGTTAGTATTGTTGATTTGCTCAGCAAATGGAGAGAGAAAAGTTTCAAGTACTTAGTATTCCATAATATTCCAAATTATAAATCCCCCTCTTGGGACACTTGGCAGCTAAGTAATGCACCCAGGATGGTAGACTGGTGCACATCTAGATGACTTTCATGAAGCTTAAAGGGAATTCCTCCTGAAGACTGGTTCTTTAATATCATTAGACTAGGAACTACACATTTCCAACAGGCTGACTGTGTTGGCATGGCATGTGCTTGTTTACCAGTAGTGTTGGAAGGACCTAGACCTGTCTCATATTTAGCTGACTTCAAGCTGTTCCTCCCACCCTAACACACACACACACACACTCATTCTCTCTCTCTCTCTCTCTCTCTCTCCCCTGCAGACCTGATAGAAGGACATGGAAAATTCTGCTTTATGCAACTGAGGCCTCACAGAGTAGAACAATTTTCACTTAAAGCTTTCTCTATCCAATTTTTTAAATCAAAAAATTACATGTGCTTACTGTGGCCACAGATAGAACACATATAAAGACAGAGTTAAAAGTCCCAATGCTCCAAGGTTCTCCTTGCTGTAAGAATTAAGGAAAGAGGAAGAAAACAAGGACAGTGGCTCAACAGTCAAAGACAGGTATATTTTAGAGAATAAACCTGAGAGGGGTTTCTGGCTGAGTGAGGTCAGAGACACTTTCTCTTACAGACTAAGAGTTTTTAAGGATTCAGGGCAGGAGAGTTTATCAGAGGCTTGGACTGCTTCTGTGTCTCTTTGTTTGCTTATCTGAGAGGGAGAGTTGTGTGTCTGTTCCCATAAATCTTTCTGCAGCTGCAGGCATACCGGCCAGTCTGCTTTCAGCTTTCCTATCTTAGTGCACCTGAAGGGAAAGGAATGTGCTTATTACGGCCCACTGTTTTACTGGGGCCCATTGTGTGAGGGTGAAGTTCAGCAGTTACCCAGGAGACATTCCCGCCCCCCGCCCACGCCTCCCTATGTGCCTGAGCTGTATTATCTGCCTTTTACTGTCTGCTCTTTCTGGCTGCTTGTAGTTAGAAGATAAGTGATATCCTGGAAATGCACGAGGCTAGACAGGGAGCTGGAACTTAAAGCTGGTGTTTGTTCAAGATGATGGTGCCGCTGCTGTCACTCACCAAGATGGTGTTTGTTCAGGATGATGGTGCTCCTGCTGTCACTGACTAAGATGGTGTTTGTTCACGATGATGGTGCTCCTGCTGTCACTCACCAAGATGGTGTTTGTTCAGGATGATGGTGCTCCTGCTGTCACTGACTAAGATGGTGTTTGTTCAGGATGATGGTGCTGCTGCTGTCACTGACTAAGATGGTGTTTGTTCAGGATGATGGTGCTCCTGCTGTCACTCACTAAGATGGTGTTTGTTCAGGATGATGGTGCTCCTGCTGTCAGTGACTAAGATGGTGTTTGTTCACGATGATGGTGCTGCTGCTGTCACTCACCAAGATGGTGTTTGTTCAGGATGATGGTGCTGCTGCTGTCACTGACTAAGATGGTGTTTGTTCAGGATGATGGTGCTCCTGCTGTCACTCACTAAGATGGTGTTTGTTCAGGATGATGGTGCTCCTGCTGTCACTCACTAAGATGGTGTTTGTTCAGGATGATGGTGCTCCTGCTGTCAGTGACTAAGATGGTGTTTGTTCACGATGATGGTGCTGCTGCTGTCACTCACCAAGATGGTGTTTGTTCAGGATGATGGTGCTCCTGCTGTCACTCACTAAGATGGTGTTTGTTCACGATGATGGTGCTCCTGCTGTCACTCACTAAGATGGTGTTTGTTCAGGATGATGGTGCTCCTGCTGTCACTCACTAAGATGGTGTTTGTTCACGATGATGGTGCTCCTGCTGTCACTCACTAAGATGGTGTTTGTTCAGGATGATGGTGCTCCTGCTGTCACTCACTAAGATGGTGTTTGTTCACGATGATGGTGCTCCTGCTGTCACTCACTAAGATGGTGTTTGTTCAGGATGATGGTGCTCCTGCTGTCACTGACTAAGATGGTGTTTGTTCAGGATGATGGTGCTCCTGCTGTCAGTGACTAAGATGGTGTTTGTTCACGATGATGGTGCTGCTGCTGTCACTGACTAAGATGGTGTTTGTTCACGATGATGGTGCTGCTGCTGTCACTGACTAAGATGGTGTTTGTTCAGGATGATGGTTCTCCTGCTGTCACTGACTAAGATGGTGTTTGTTCACGATGATGGTGCTCCTGCCGTCAGTTACTAAGATGGTGTTTGTTCATGATTATGGTGCTCCTGCTGTCAGTTACTAAGATGGTGTTTGTTCAGGATGATGGTGCTCCTGCTGTCACTGACTAAGATGGTGTTTGTTCAGGATGATGGTGCTCCTGCTGTCACTGACTAAGATGGTGTTTGTTCACGATGATGGTGCTCCTGCTGTCACTGACTAAGATGGTGTTTGTTCAGGATGATGGTGCTCCTGCTGTCACTGACGAAGATGGTGTTTGTTCAGGATGATGGTGCTCCTGCCGTCAGTTACTAAGATGGTGTTTGTTCACGATGATGGTGCTCCTGCTGTCAGTTACTAAGATGGTGTTTGTTCACGATGATGGTGCTCCTGCTGTCACTGACTAAGATGGTGTTTGTTCAGGATTATGGTGCTCCTGCCGTCAGTTACTAAGATGGTGTTTGTTCAGGATGATGGTGCTCCTGCTGTCAGTGACTAAGATGGTGTTTGTTCAGGATGATGGTGCTCCTGCTGTCACTGACTAAGATGGTGTTTGTTCAGGATGATGGTTCTCCTGCTGTCAGTTACTAAGATGGTGTTTGTTCACGATGATGGTGCTCCTGCTGTCACTCACTAAGATGGTGTTTGTTCAGGATGATGGTGCTCCTGTTGTCAGTTCCTAAGATGGTGATTGTTCAGGATGATGGTGCTCCTCCTGTCACTCACTAAGATGGTGTTTGTTCAGGATGATGGTGCTCCTGCTGTCACTGACTAAGATGGTGTTTGTTCACGATGATGGTGCTCCTGCTGTCACTGACTAAGATGGTGTTTGTTCAGGATGATGGTGCTCCTGTTGTCACTGACTCAGATGGTGTTTGTTCACGATGATGGTGCTCCTGCTGTCACTGACTAAGATGGTGTTTGTTCAGGATGATGGTGCTCCTGCTGTCACTGACTAAGATGGTGTTTGTTCAGGATGATGGTGCTCCTGCTGTCAGTTACTAAGATGGTGTTTGTTCACGATGATGGTGCTCCTGCTGTCACTCACTAAGATGGTGTTTGTTCAGGATGATGGTTCTCCTGCTGTCAGTTACTAAGATGGTGTTTGTTCACGATGATGGTGCTGCTGCTGTCACTGACTAAGATGGTGTTTGTTCAGGATGATGGTGCTCCTGCTGTCACTGACTAAGATGGTGTTTGTTCAGGATGATGGTGCTCCTGCTGTCAGTTACTAAGATGGTGTTTGTTCACGATGATGGTGCTCCTGCTGTCACTCACTAAGATGGTGTTTGTTCAGGATGATGGTGCTCCTGCTGTCAGTTACTAAGATGGTGTTTGTTCACGATGATGGTGCTCCTGCTGTCACTCACTAAGATGGTGTTTGTTCAGGATGATGGTGCTCCTGTTGTCAGTTCCTAAGATGGTGATTGTTCAGGATGATGGTGCTCCTCCTGTCACTCACTAAGATGGTGTTTGTTCAGGATGATGGTGCTCCTGCTGTCACTCACTAAGATGGTGTTTGTTCAGGATGATGGTGCTCCTGCTGTCACTGACTAAGATGGTGTTTGTTCACGATGATGGTGCTCCTGCTGTCACTGACTAAGATGGTGTTTGTTCAGGATGATGGTGCTCCTGCTGTCACTGACTAAGATGGTGTTTGTTCAGGATGATGGTGCCGCTGCTGTCACTGACTAAGATGGTGTTTGTTCACGATGATGGTGCTCCTGCTGTCACTGACTAAGATGGTGTTTGTTCAGGATGATGGTGCTCCTGCTGTCACTGACTAAGATGGTGTTTGTTCAGGATGATGGTGCCGCTGCTGTCACTGACTAAGATGGCTAAGTCAACCTCAAGTGAATTCTTCTAACGTTTTTCTTTCAGCCTTAGATTTACTATATTCCTCACCTGTCATTATTCTGTACTATGTATTTTGCAATTTAAAAAGCCTGAGGATTAATAAAATTATGTTTTTTCAAAAAAAATTTTTTTTGGCTGGACACAAAGGCTCATTCCTGTAATCCCATTACTTTGGGAGGCCAATGTGGGAGGATTGCTTGAGTCCAGGAGTTTGAGATCAGCGTAGTCAACATAGCAAGACCCTATCTCTACCAAAAAAAAAAAAAAATTAATTAGCTGGGTGTGCTGTACGCCTGTAGTCCAAGCTACTTGGGGGGCTGAGGTCGGAGGGTTGCTTGAGCCCAAGAAGTTGAGGCTGCAGTGAGCCGTGATCACACTATTGCACTCCATCCTGGGAGACAAAACAAGACCCTGTCTCATATATATGTATGTATATATATATATTGATCTGCTATTAGAAAAAAGGCTTGCCTATGTGCCTGAAAGGGGCCTGCCTGCCTGTCACCAGCACAGGGGCTCTGGCAATTGCAGCTGTTGGCTGTGAAGCTCCCACCCCTGGGAGGACTTGTCGACTGTTACTGAAGACAAACTGTCAGGGGGCAGGCTGTCGGAGCAACCACTTGGGGTTGGATTTTCCCAGCGATTGCGGGTGTATGTCTTTCTCTGTTCTCTCTTGCGTTGAGGAAGACTCCGCCTCCCACATTGCCCCTGCCAGCTCTGCTGCACCAGGAGCCACTGTCGGCTCAGGGATACCTGAGCCACCGAGGCACCATAGCCACTGAGCCACGGAGTCTGAATCTCTCAGAAACATTCTGGTCACGAAGATTCTTCTCCCATGTCAATTTTAATTTCTTCCTTTCCTTTCTTTTTCTTTTTCTTTTTTTTTTTTTTTTTTTTTTGAGACAGAGTCTTGCTCTGTCACCTAGGCTAGAGAGCAGTGGCACTATCTCAGCTCACTGCAACCTCCGCCTCTCCTGCTTCAGCCTCTTGAGTAGCTGGGATTACAGGCACCTGCCACCACACCCTGCTAATTTTTGTATTTTTAGTAGAGATTGGATTTTACCATGTTGGCCAGGGTGGTCTTGAACTCCTGACCTCGTGATCCGCACTCCTCATCCTCCCAAAGTGCTGGGATTATAGGCACGAGCCACCGCACCCAGCCGACAATTTTAATTTCATTTTGGAAAAAATACCCATTTATCTCACAGATTTAGCAGTGCGGGGTGGATGGCATTTTCCCCTTTTTGTCTCCTCACGTCCTCTACCAGTTATAAGGACTTCTTGGGTGTCCTCTGCTGGTGGCCTCTTTCTGCTCATCCTAAATAAATAAGAAACCTTTCAGTGCACAATAAATCCAAAGTGAGAAAGTCATCACCCTGATTCAGAATTGATGCTTCTTGGTCAAAGAATGTCTTAAAAATAACAAAAGCCACAACAGAAAATGAACCTGGGGCAAGGTCCAAACCTGTGCTGCTCCCCAGCCCCAATCTGCCATGAAGATGAATGCACAGGAAGAAACTTAAAAACGCCTCTCACACAGCTTCCATGAGGCCCCTCAGATGTCTCAGGAAGGCCATTTTAGTTGTATATGAAATAATCTGACTATTTGACTATAGAACATTATTCTTTTGGTTTTTCTATTCTCATAAAATTTAATATCTTGCAAAAACTTATAATCAAGTACAAATTTTATTTTATAATTTAATTTGCAATACATAAAAATACTATATCACTGACGTCCTTTTAAAAAAAACATCTCATGGCTGGACATGGTGACTCCTGCTGGTAATCCCGGCACTTTGGGAGGCCAAGATGGGTGGATCACTTGAGATCAGGAGTTCAAGATCAGCGTGGCCAACCTGGTGAAACTCTGTCTCTACTGAAAATACAAGACTTAGCCAGGCGTAGTGGCACACACCTGTAGTCCCAGCTACTCTGGAGGCTGAGGCAGGCAAATCGCTTGAACCCTGGAGGAGGAGGTTGCAGTCAGCAGATTGCAGCACTGTACTCCAGCCTGGGCAACAGAGCAAGACTCCCTCAAAAACAACAACAAAAAAACATCTCATGACTATACAATAGTAAAATTGAAAAAGTAAAAGGCCAATTAGGCGAAAGTGAAATGGGAAAACTACTTGTGATCACTGTAATCTTGGCAGACACGATTAATTTCCAATTGTCTTCCCTTTTCTGGGTTTCTTTAAGCAAGCAAGGAAATGAGATTTAAGCAAAAGCACTTCATGCATTATGTGCTAGAAATTAGATATCAGTTCAGATTTGAACACTGATGTTTTTCAGAATGTAATTGGTGTGTAACTCTCAGGATGAGACAGCTTGGCTTAGCTCTTAGCTAAATGTTCCATTGCTTTGGGAGAGGAGAGGAGTCAATTATTGACTGTTTTCCTTCAATTACGATTTGAGATCCTTGTCTGGCCCTTTTTGCTCTTATGAATTCATTGACGCACAGGTTTATCTATATTTGACTCATGCTTTAAAATGCTGCTGGTCTTGGAGACTGCAAAGAAAAGGCGGTAGAGTGGAGGGGGACTGTCGAGGCCCCCACCCAGGGGCAGGGCCGGGGCCCACCAGGTGTCCACGCTCTCCTCTTTCAGTCCTTGTCCTCTCCAGCTATTTCCACAGCAGCCACTGCCCTCCCTGTGTGTGCTTTTGCTTTAGAGAATTAACCACCTCTGTGCCTGGCCCTTGGCTTCTGCCTGTGGAAGGCATTGCTGGACGTTAAAGCTCCAATATCACCTCCTGGTGGGAACCGTTCCTTGCTCAGAAGACCTACCCTTTCTTTTTTATTTATTTATTTTTGTTTTGTTTTGTTTTTTTGAGATGGAGTTTCGCTGTTGATACCCAGGCTGGAGTGCAATGGCAGGATCTCTGCTCACTGCAACCTCCGCCTCCTGAGTTCAAGCAATTCTCTTGCCTCAGTCTCCCGAGTACCTGGGACTACAGGCGCGCACCACCATGCCCAGATAATTTTTGTATTTTTAGTAGAGACGGGGTTTCACCTTGTTGACCAGGATGGTCTCGATCTCTTGACCTCATGATCCACCTGCCTTGGCCTCCCAAAGTGCTGGGATTATAGGCGTGAGCCACTGTGCCCGGCCTTTTTTTTTATTTTTAACTTTTATCTTAGGTTCAGGGGTACATGTGCACGTTTGTTATATATGTAAACTCATGTTCCAAGTGTTTGTTTACAGATTGTTTCATTACCCACGCATAGATCCAGTACGCAGTGGTTATTTTTTCTGCTCCTCTCCCTCCTCCCACTCTCTCCCTCAAGTAGACCCCAGGGTCTGTCGTTTCCTTCTTTGTGGTCTTGAGTTCTTATCATTTATCTCCCACTTAGAAGTGAGAACAGGCAGTATTTGGTTTTCTGTTCCTGTGTTATTTTGCTAAGGATAATACTCTGCAGCTTCATCCATGTTCCCACAAATGACACAATCTCATTTTTTATGGCTACATAGTACTCCAAGGTGTATGATGTACTGCATTTTCTTTACCCAGTCTGTCACTGATGGTCATCTAGGTTGACATGGAATCAGCCTAAACGCCCTAACTTTCTAACTCTCCTCTGATGCTGACCCTGCTCTGCCCTGGGTGTGGCTATTTTTGTGTTTACCTCTTCTCTCCTCTCAGAGCTCATCCTCCCAGCAGCTGGAAGCGAGGACCTGTCATTTATCTGCACGCTCTGGGTGCACTTGCTTGCACATTGCTAATGCACACAAATACCTCTTGCACCAAAGAGCAAGTGACCATGCGTTTTGCTAAACGAACAACTCATCTCATTTAGCCGATTTGTCAGAAATGATTAACACAGCTCCCGTAAAAGGGGGCTTATGCTCTACTTTCTTGGCACTTGGAGAAATCTAAAAGCACGTGGGATGACTAAGTAAAGGCTTCAGGTGAATCAGAAATGAAACGGGATACTGGTGACCCCCTCAGTTTTCTCCATATCCATTCAAACTGTCCCTCTTGTTTGTTAGAGTTTTAAATGGGATGGGATTCTCCATTCCCCTTAGACTTGAGTGCTCCAGTTTATACTAGAAAAGCTTGCCTTGCTTACTCTTCTAGCACCTTTTTATCAATCTTTACCTAAAGTATTACATGGCCAAGTACGTTCACAATCTGATTATGTCTCAACATAGCAGCCAGAAAACGGGCAATGCAAACATCAATTCTATAGGCGCACCAGGAGCAACCAGGAATGGGTAAACAATCGACGTCCTCTTTGCTGATAGAGTCTCCAGGAAAGTTAGAGGCCACGGGTGCCGGGAAGGATGAGGGGATTTTTAAACATCGTTTTTTCAGTATCAGATTCTGCTGGTAACTAACACGTATGTCATGACTGCCAGGAGGATTCATCTGCAGTTTTGTTTGTGACTTGACAGCTTCTACAGTTTGCAGGATGTGCTAACACTGTGCAGTTTTTCAGTTGGCGAAGGTGACGATTTGGGGTAATTTGGGCAGGAACTGTACATGAACACATATAGGGCTTAGTCCAGTTTTCAATTTTTTTAAAAAAATGTCTTTCTAACCTTGATTTCATTGTCTATAAAAGCATTTAAATAGAGAAATTAAGAAAGCAAAATCTATTTTTAGGATTCTTTGGTTTCTGGTAAAGGGGATCAGGAAATGCCACCTCAAAATATACCACTTTGGTGTAAGGATTATTGTAAATATCGAGCTGAAGACGTTTGAGTTCCTGAAATCTCTTACCTGCCTAAAAGAGGAGCTTCCCAAAAGAACTCTATTATTGAAATCCCCTCCCAGGAGAAGCTCTTATCTTTTTTAAAAGAATAGAAGTTGGCCTCCCATCCAGAAATACCTCCTGTCTATTCTCCTGAGGGCCTATTTATCTTTCCAAAAAGTAATGTGCTTTCCAGAATTACCCCTTCTCCCTACTCTCTTTCCCTTACAGACCCCTAATTCTAACCACCCCTCTGAGTGCTCCCGTGAGGACACCTGACTTTTCATACAAACATTTGTATGATTCTCTCTTGTTAATCTGTTTGTTGTCGGTTTAATTCACACACACCCATGACCGAACCTAAGAGGGTAGAGGCAAGTTTTTCTCCCTTATGCTCAAATAGAAGCCAGCTCTGCTTCAATGTGATTAAAGAAGAAAGTGATTAGAAGTCTATGGGCTGGAAAAGGAGTGGAAGGAAAAACCGAAGAACCAAGGTAGCCTGGGCATCCCGTCCACAGGAGCTAATACGGATCCTCAGGGCCGTGGACGGATCTGTGGCTGTGCTCTGCATTTAGGCCACTTTCTGCAGGCTGCAGATTTCAGGAGAAGGCAGCTGTGGTGTGAGTCTTCCCAGGACCTCATGGTGTGTTGGGGAATGGTACTCCAAAGGGAGATGAAGATCCGTGGCCAGAGAAGGGTGGGGTGCGTGCTGCTCGCCAGTACAGCCCGACACGCCTGCACTGGCACCCTACGTGCACTACACCACATGGCAGCCGTTGTCATCCGTGGACCATGTGCCTGATAGGTGCCAGGAGCCACCAGAGAGCTTGGATGCAGCATGAAGCAAAACATCCTCACAGGCTTACACTCAGGTGGTGGAGACAGTGAATAATAAATAACAGGGAATTGTGTGGTGATTGAGAAGACGATATGCGCGATGGAAAAAGAAAAGTAGAGCGAGCTAGTAGGTGAAGCGATGGGGTGGCAGAGGCAGCCTGCCGCGTTAGGACTCCCGGAAGGCGTTATGGAGTAGGCGAGTCTGAGCAAAGACGTGAAGAAGGCGAAGGGCTGGCCCTTCGAGTCCTGGGGACGGGGGTCCAGGAAGCGGGGATCAGCTGCACGGCAGGACCGAGCCACAAGGAAGTTTGAGCGGCTGAGGAGGAGTGAGCCCCGAGCTGGGCCCTTGGTGAGATACTGGGGGAGTGGGGGGAGATCATGAAGAGTCTTGTAGGACCCCATGCTTATGGGCTGGGCATTTTCAAGGAGGAGAAAACTGAAGTCCAAGGATGACTTGCTAAGTCTGCATGGCCGTCAAGTGGCAGAGCGAATATTTACACTTAAGGAGTCCACGCTCTAGTACCCACCACAGTCACGTTTGGTAAATGGAACCGCACCAGGGGCCAGCTCCTACCTCTGCAAAAGCCCCTCCAGTGAGCGGAGAAACACAGCCCGCACAGCCACGCATTTGCCAGCAAGGTTGCTATACTTTGTCAGTAGTCGCTTAATGGGCACTTGAAACGTTTTTAAAAAGGCAATTAAATATAGAAAATAATTTCTTTTTGAGACAGAGTCTCTCTGTCGCCCAGTCTGAAGTACAGTGGCAGGATCTCCGCTCGCTGCGACCTCCACCTCCTGGGTTTGAGTGGTTCTCCTGCCTCAGCCTCCCGAGTAGCTGGGATTACAGGTGTGTGCCACCATGCTCAACTAATTTTTTTTTTTTTTTGTATTTTTAGTAGAGACAGGGTTTCACCATGTTGCCCAGGCCAGTCTCAAACTCCTGACCTCAGGTGATCAGCTCACCTTGGCCTCCCAAAATACTGGGATTACAGGTGTGAGCCACAGCGCCCGGCCAATAAGTTGTTTTTATTAAGAGAAATTCTCTAGTTCGATGTCACATTGGTCACTTAATGTATCATCTTCATCCAGAGGAATGAAGAAGTCAGCTGTGCGTCCAAGCAAAGCCGGCCAGTGATGGAGAAGACTCTGCTGCCTTCAGAAAGAACACAACAATTTTCTCAACGGAGCAAGAGTTACTGTTATTAATTATAATGCTGCCATGTGTTGCGTTAATGGGTAACAGTATCACAGAATTTTCATAGTTTTTGTCTCATTGTTCTGCTCCCCATGATAATACCAGGTTGAGAAGACAAAACCCTTGTTCTTTAGGAGACTGAGGCACTCGACGATGGTATAGCACCCAGGGGGATTCTGGGACATTTTCCACCAGATTTGGCATTTATGAGACACTGTTAACTTTAAGCAATTGTTACTTATAAATATCGAAGTTGAATAATAGACTTTTGCCTTCTTCGTAACTATTTTTTCTTGCTCGTAAAAAATCTGGAGAAATATCTAGATGGACAAATTAGAAAATAAAAGCAGTTCATGATTGTACTATCCAGGTACAACCTCTTTTGTCATCCTTCTGCATTTACCTGTTAGTCTGTTTGCATCTATAAAGAGTGCTATTAGAAATTAACATGAGGTTTGTCTCACATTATTAAATACTCTTCTACCCCATGTTTCCATCGGCTGAATAGTACACCATTATTACCATAATTTATTTAACACATTCTCTAAACAAGTGTTTAGATCTCCTGCATTGCTGGAAGTGGGAAGTGCAGGAAGGCAGAGTGCACAGCCACGCCCGCTGCTATTTCTGTGTTACGTATTATGAGCAACACTTCAGTCAACACAGACGTTCGGATACCTTCATGGACAGCTCTGATTTTTCTCGGGATAAACTTCTGGAAATGGAACTCCAAGACTGTGAATATATTGAACGGTTTTTGATGACTTGTCTTCTGCAAAGGTTCTACCAGTGTATCCTCCAAAGTGGTGTTGGAGAATGTCCTTTCTACTGCCCCCCCCCACAGATACTTGGTATATTCTTTAATGTTAATTTGATAGGTGAAAAATAAAAAACGATCTTATTCGATGTCTTTGATTCATAGTGAGGTTGAACTTTGTATTTGTTTTCATGTGGTGGCTGTTTATATTTCTTTATTTCTTTCATTTTTGAGACAGAGTTTCACTTTTGTCCCCCAGGCTGGGTGCAGCGGTGTGATCTCAGCTCCCTGCAACCTCTGCCTCCCAGGTTCAAATGATTCTCCTGCCTCAGCCTCCTGAGTAGCTGGGATGTTTTTTTGTATTTTTAGTAGAGATAGATGGGGTTTCATCATATTGGCCAGGCTGGTCTCGAACTCCTGACCTCAGGTGATCCACCCGCCTCAGCCTCCCAAAGTGCTGGGATTATAGGCGTGAGTCACCGCGCCCAGCCTGTATTTCTTCTTTGATAAATTGTTTATCTCTGTCTTAAAACATTTTCTGCTGAGCATATGAGAGGTGACAATTATGACTACATGAGAGGTGACAATAATGACTAATAATTGTAAAGTATTTAGCATCTGCTAGACTTCACTTCCAAACACTGTGCAATAGTGACGTCTTTAACTTCCTTGACACACTTATGAGGCAGGTGCTATTTTGCAGATGAGAGCACGGAGGGCCGGAGAGGTTCGTGGACTCGGCCACCATCAGAGATCAGGAGGTCCGGGAACCAGGGCTCAAATCTCTAGCCTCACTCTCTTGCCAATACGTAGTCTCTCGCGTTGGGGCAGGACAGGAGAGGAGAAACTGTTTAGTCATCAGTAAGAAAATTCCCTTCAAGACGTTTCATTTTTCTTCCTGTTAGGTCAGCTCTTGGTCCTGGCTGCAGCCTCTGAAAGCCAAGGGGGTGAGGCCCACTCTGTCAGGGCAGAGCAGGGTAGCTGACTCCACAGTGGAGTGGACGAATGAAGAGAAATAGGAAGTAACCTCAGTTTTTCCTGTTGTGGCCAGGTGGCAAGTGGGTCTTTGCAGAGCCACTGAATACAAAAGCACAGAAAGGCTGTCCCCCAGCACCCCTTCCACCTTGTAATGAGGAAGAAGGAAGCCTCCCAGGGGAGGCTGAGAGCAGAGAGGCTGAGCAGGGGGAGGCTGAGCTCAGGGAGGCTAGGTGAGGGGAGGCTGAGCTCAGGGAGGCTGAGTGCAGTGTGGAGAAGAAGTTGAGCTCCACCGCAACCTCAAACTGGTGGGCTCGAGGGATTCTTCAAGTGTGGACCACCACATCTGGCTATTTTACTTTATTATTTTATTGTTTTTAGAGGTGGGGGTCTTGTTATGTAGCCTAGGCTGGATTGGAAACTTTCATTTACTGAACCGAGGCACTGTTGCTACCAAAAGTGCCCACAGGACATTCTCCTAGCTAATGTCAAGCAGAGGAGGCTTGAGGCCCAGTGACACGGGGGACCCTGCGAGGCCGAGAAAAGTAGCATTTGTGGTTCTACTGATGAGGCACTCCTGTACCGCACTGGCTACATCTGGCTCCTAAGGACTACTTGTCACTTGGTCCCTGGAGGAAGCCACCAGGCTTCCCCAGGCTCTGGCACCAGGCTGCAGGCTAAGAGCTGGAGATTGTGTGTGGCGTGTAAGGAGGAGGTGTTTCTGGGCCCCTTGCTCAGAAGGCTGCAATAGTGGCATGCCATTTCCTACCCCAGACGCCCCTCCTGCCCGACTTCCATTCCTTCCCCTCCCTGGCTTCATGCTGCCTCCATGCCCCGTCTTCTCAATGCAAACCTTTCCTGCAGGGCAGGCCTGCTGGCCTTTCATCCCAACAAACATCGCACCCTTTTCTTCCTCCCTGGGTTCACTCATGTCATTCCCTGCCCAAGTAGCTCTTTTCTCCTTCTCCCACCCAATTCCTCCAGGTTCCAGCTCAAGTCTCACTCTATCTAGTGAACCTTCGCCGTCCTTGATCTGCCTGCTCCAGGGATGTTAGGATAGCAGCACCCATGCTTTCCTTACTTCCTGCTCTAGTCACAATTCAGACTTAATTTTTAACCACCTTTGCTGGTTCATCAACTCTTTTCAATGGTGAGACCCTTGAAGTCGGGGATCAATTCCAAGCACCTCTCTTGTGTTCCTCACTGTGTCATGGACACAGAACAAACGTGTGGAAACCTCACGTGTACCAGAGGCTGAGCTGGGCACTAGGTGATCAAAGGCGCACAGACACATCCTCGGCTTCCTGGAGATCATACTTGGCTGGAGGAGACAGACCTGCGTTCCTAACACTGGGAAGTCAAGGTCAGGGAGAGCTGGGAGCACAGAGCTGGTTTGATTCCTGGGGGAGAAACATGTTTTGAGGCTCTTTGCAAGATGAGTGTTGGTGAAGTTGCCCTAAGGGCATTCTAAGAGGAAGGTCAGTGAAGACAACGTTTCTGAAGATATAAAAGTAAACTCCTTTTGCCTCACAAATTTGCACCACTTTTGTCAATAACAATGTCACTGGCCACTGAGTGTCTGACCCCTTCCTTGCCTTCGGGTCCCAGCACCTGGCACAGCGCCTGTGGGAACGCAGATGGGGCCTCGCCTTGTGTTTCTGGGACTTCGGCCTCAGGCTCCCACCCTCACAGGCTGCAGTGCACAGAGGCTTTCGGGTTCTTTCCTTCCCTTCATCACGATATTAGTGAAACCCTATCACAGGGTTTGCCTTCTCACATGCTACCCTGCATTTTAAGGAAGTTCGGCGTGAATACATGAGGCAAACAGCAGGAACCGGACCTCCACTCCCGTGGGTTAGTGTGTCAGGTTCCTCTGCTCTGCTGGAGTAGCAGCAGTCCCAGACCTCATCAGCTCACAATCACATCAGCAGCAGCCCAGGCGTGCCCCTTCTCCACGGCCATGTCACATGGGGATTCAGGCTAAAGGTGCACCCTCATCCCCGACACATTCTTAGGGCAGAGGGGAAAAGGGCTGTGGTGAAACTATGTCACACTCATGCAGTCCTGCTGGGAGCATGCTGCCCTGTCACCCAGTCCACACCAGTCCATGGGAAGTGAAATTGCCCTGTGGGACGAGCTTGGTAGTGGTGGACAGAGACTGTTTTGAATGAGCAAAGCCCTCTGCTGTAGTTTCCTCTCCCTATCACAAATATTCGCCCCACTTCTTTCCGCATGCAAAATGCACTCCTTCCTTCCCAGGAGAAACACCCCAGAAGCACTATTCAAGTCTTAGATCCTGGGATAATCTTCAAACCAGGTCTGGGTGTGACGCCTGTCAATGCAGATTAAACCAACCATTAGATAATGAAGTAGCGATGACTGTCTTCCAGCCACACTCTCAATACACAACAACTGAGCAACAGCCTGACATGGGCAGTGGAGAAGGGCACATTCCCTGGGAACAGATTCAGGTCAGTCACCAGGCGGTAGCACTTCCAATGCCTTAGCGGGCAGGGGATGCTGCGGCTGCTGGGAAATGGGAGCATTCCCTGACCAGCTCCTTCTGCTTCTCCTCCCAGGCTGTTGTTCCCATGGCCTTTGACTCAATCTTCTGGGAGGTTGTTAATTTTCCTGGTAGGGATGGATCCAGGGGAGAGAAGCAACAGAACATAGTACACCATGAGTCCACTCTGCCGCACTGAGCTGGGCTCCATTTGCTATTTTTTCCTCTGAAGATTGTTACACTGGAAGTAAAACACCAAGCAAATCAATTTTCCACAAACTGTTCCTTCCATAGATCCTCCCATTACTTTGTTTCCCAAATTATCCACTGCAAAGAATTAACACTTTTATTTTCAATCTCAATGAAATTTACAAAGACCTACAAAATACAAGCCAGTGTTTTCTATCTTAGGTAGGACAAGACAAAAACATGTTTTGTTCAACTTGCGGTACAGGTGTCTAAGCCCTTACTGCCAATTCTGTCCTTCCTACAGACTGCGTTTTGAGTAGCAGTATTCTGAAAGAAGATAAGTTCACCTTTTAAAGGATCTCTGTGTGCATCTGCACCTGTACAAAATGTTTAGAATTTTCTAAATATGCCTTTCTTATGATTAGAAGACTCAGCTTGGCTTTTGAGAAATTGAAAGAAAGAATTTGTTCAAATTAGTTGGTGCTGGGGTTTCAATGTGTCCCCTTCAAAGTTCAGGTGTTTCCAATATAATAGCATTAGGAGGTAGGGCCTTTAGGGGGTGATCAGCTGATGAGGGCTCCTCCCTCATGAGTGAGAACAAGGCCCTTAGAGGAGAGGTTTGATACAGCATGTGACCAGCTTGCTCTCGTGCCCTTCCACTGACTGCCACATGAGGATGCAGCAAGAAGGTCCTCACCAGACACCAAATGTGGGCGCCTTGGTCTTGGACTTCCCAGCTTCCAGAACTGTGAAGAAACAAGTTTCACTTCTTTATTAATTACTCCGTCTGTGCTTTCCTGTTACAGCAACTCAAACAGACTAAGAGAGTTGGCATGCCCAATATGTGTCTTTTCTTCAGGGTTCATTTTACTGCCATCATTAAACCTCTGCCCTACTCATTCTTCTTCGTTGTTATTTTTGATTAAAATGATTAGTTTTAAGCAGTGCTCGTTCAACAAGCATTGGCTGGCTCGTTTCAACCCCAAAGCTGTGTAAGCTACACCACATCCTTCATTCACAGTTGAAGTTCCCAGCTTGAACTTCTTTTCTGACTTTACGTTGGAAAATAGTCTTTAGCTTAGGTAAGGCCATCGTCGAATTCATCTCCACTTTGCTCACAAAGCCAGTGTGTCAGCACAGAGGCAGACGGTGTCTTTTCTGCCGGTGAGCATGCCCGGTGCTGTGCCGCCCTCTGAGAAGGCGAATGCCGTCTTCCGTTTCTATGGGCTGTTTCAGGGTTGCCTGGTCTTCGGGTCTAATGCATTCTCTCTGCTTTCCTTCTTAACAGTAACAGTTATGCAATAAATATTTACTGAGTTGTTTCTAGTGCCAAGCACACTAAGTAATAGAGGCTGTGCCAATTTGACTCTTGGCTACAAAATGCGGTCGTTAATTTCTAAATAACTTAGGTAAGGAAAGAGAATGGTAATTGGAAAACCATTAACCTGCTCACAAGTCCACAGGGAGCCTAGGGAGGCTGCTGGGGAAGCGAGTGGGAGCTAGGGAGACGAGCCTCGGCCTGAGTCACACACAGGAACAGCCACTTAAAGTGCCACTCCCGTTTCTGTGCCACGGGACCTGCTGCCCGCTACCCTCCCGGGGCTGTGGGATTCCTGACTGGTTGCAGCCACCACAGCTTTGAGCCACTCCCTCAGGTATCACATTCCAAGCAACAGTTTTTAAAGAGCAGGTGTGGGTCCCATGCCCAGGAGAAAGCTGCAAAAGACTCGGCGAGTGCTGGTCCACCGTGGGAGTGTGGTTCCTGCCTCACTCTGTGCATGGAAGGGCAGGGGCCGGTAGCAGTTCACACCTGAAGGAAACAGGAGCCTGAACAGGCAAGGGTCTCCCAGGCAGCCAAAGGGAGGGCGATGTTTCCTAGGAACAAAGGCAGGTGGGGAGGTGTGGCATGCCGAGTGCAGGGTGCACCCTGATGGGCCTTGTGGAGTGTCTTTTCTCTGGGGAAATCAACCAGGGAGGTCAGGTGGGCTTTGCATTCACACAGGAGACGGAGCCCCATCCTCCTGGCCAGGGCATCTCAGCCCCACATCACTGACATTTAGGCAGGTCTTCCTCGGTGGATGATGTGGGTGGGGTGTTCTGTGCACTGCAGGCTGTTCCCCAGCACCCCTGGCCTCTACCCACTGGATTCCAGTAGCAAGCCCTCCCAGCCCCAGTCCTGAGGGTTTCTCAAAACCTCTCCTGCCAGCTTCCCTTTCCCACGCCCACCAGTGCATCAGTCACGTGCGGATTTGTTTGAGTGGATTCTGGAGCCCGCTTTGAACGACTGAAGCAGGAACTCTGGGATATGAGATTGGGTCTGTCTTTTCCTTCCAGATGGTTCTGGGGTTTGACTGCGGAGGTTGCAGTTAAGACTTCAGCCTGGGTGAGAGAGCGAGACTCCGTTTCATAAAAGAAAGGAAAAAAAGGAGGCGCAGACAGAGGGAGACCACAGGGTGAGCAGCGTCGCGGAGTTTGAGCTGCTCCGCAGCCTGGCCTGGCCACCCTTGGCGGGGCCTTCGGGCCTGAGCTATTCCCGCGGGGCTGCGGTCTCATCTGCTGTGCTTTTCATTTTCACTTTCCCGCTGGCGGCCACTGCTGAGCCGTCTCTCCTTGCTCTCCTCAGATCCTTGGTAAAATGCCTCTTCCCATCTTTTGCCCATTTTAAAACATTGGTTGTTTTCTGACTACTATCTGCATGCTAGTTTTCAAGGGTACCAGGAACTCACTGAAAATGGATCCGATTGTTGATAAAAAGAAAATATGATGGATTCAGAAAACAGGCTTATCCAGACATGACCTGAGGATGTGGTTTTCTTAAACGATTTCCTTCCTTGTTGGTATTTTAAGAATCTCGGTTTCCTTTCTTCAGTGACGGAAAGGTCAAAACGCAAATCCTTGGTGCAAAGACGAAGCAGGCTCTGAGTGGGAAGACGGAGTCTTCCTCCGGAGCTGGACCTGGCGGTGCCTGCCTCTCTGGGCAGCTCCCCGGCTGCTGTTGTGGCTTTTTGTCCTCTTGCAGCAGGAGGAACCTCATAGGCACCCCTGGGGTGCGCAGTGTGCTTATTTTGTCTCCTTCCTTCATCACTGAGGTGTGAGAGGCCCAGGTCAAATCTGCGGCTCATTCTGGAAGGTCTAGGCTGTCACAAGGGAACAGGACTGTCTTTCCCCTCCGCCCCCTCCTAGTTCTCAAAACAACCTCTCATGTCACGGGAAAAGGGGCAGTGCTGAGCTTTGCCCTCTGATGAGCACAGGTCGGTAAGCCAGGTGGGTCCGCCAGTGTGTGCTGAGAGGGGCTTCCATCCTGCTCCCACCCTCCCCGTGGGGTGGGTTTCGGGGCTTGCAACGCTGCCCAGGCCCTGCAGAGCAGGTGGTTTCCAGCGCGGAGGGAGGAAGAATAGGATCCTAGCGTTTGGAGATGGCCAAGCGCCTCAGGCTGTCATGGCAACGAAGCGGCCAGGCCCTGCTCCTGGGGCTCCTCCGGTCTCAGGCCAGGCAGCCCCGACTCGCATTCTGCGCTGGCCTCCCCTGGCAGGTGCCGCGCGTGCTCCTCTGAGTCGTGATCAGCAGGACCACTTCATCCCACTCCAGGAGAAGGAAGGCGTGGGCTGAGACCTCTGCCCCTCTGCCCCTCTGCTTAAGGTGGCATGGCCTGCCAAGCCTCCACCAGGCAGTCCCCTCTCTTAATCCTCACTTTATTTTCAAAGGTGGGTGCTCAGACCACACGAACTGTGGAGGGACCCCCAGCGTTTCCGGAGCCCCCTCCCACCACTCCAGGGCCTGACTGCTGTTTTCTCTATTTTCATCTGCTTCTCTGGGAGGAAGATGTTGACTTTTCCTTCCTAAAATGCAGTGGCTTCCAGAGCTTGATTGTCTGACCTACAGTAAGAAGTACACGTAATCGTGATGAAGCATGTACGTATGTGCGTGCATCTGAAAAAAAAAATTTATGAAACTATACTCGATCTATGTGAAATGCAATTTCTTCTATTCTAGTCCATATTGCACAGAATCTATCACATTATTTTCTCTTCTAGTCCATTAAAAAACTGCCAGCCACACTCACTGAATTGATGACAGGAACCACTAATGGTTTCAGAATTGAGCTTTGGAAAACACTGCTCTGATGTATGTGCCTAGACTGGAGGTGGGAGTGCAGAGTCCCACCATGCTCACCTTATCCCTCCCCAGGTCCAGGGCTAAGCAGGAGGGAGAGCTGGCTTTACTGAAGAAGGAGCACAGCCTCATAATTTCCTAAACACGTAAGTTCAAAATCCACGCCTCTCCAGTCACATATACTCTCAGAGGATAAGCCCAGATGTGACGAGAGGCACAATCTCTCTCCTGCTTAGAACATGCAGAAGGTATTTCATGGTCATGTGGCTTCCTTTTGTAATCTGCTGACGTCAAGGAGCAGAAGGTGAACATTTTGCAAAGGCTACTCATCTCTAGAAATAAAATAACTCTTTCTTACAAAAAAAAACCACCCAGTTTGTTAATGTTGCTCTCATTGGACAGCACGGTATTCTTGCAAGAAAAAATAATTCAAGGAGTGGAAAAAGAAATTAGGCTTAGGCTTCCTTCTGTTTAAATTCAACTGTGTTTGGAGTCAGCTTATTGAACCAACTGTTATTTCTCAAAATCCCATTAAGATGCCAAACTTTACCGTCAACTTTCAATGATAACTAAAACAGTAAAGAATAAACTCAGGATTCGAGTATTTGAAAATGTCAAATAAAATTAAGTGTTGGGGAAGTTAGAGAAATAAGAGTTGAGAGAGGCAAAATGACAGTTACGATTTTATTTTTATTAAGCATTTGTCATTACTTTTGAGCTTACCGTAGGCACAGCTTCAGTCCGAGACCTAGAAGAGGTGGTAGATCTAATTTAAAGGTTACGTGTAAATTACTGTGGAAAGGCTGTGCAGGAGCCTGGGAGACGGGTATCCCACGGGCTGTGTGGAATGTCTTGCTATGTAACAGGCGCTAACTTGCTAACAATGTGTTTGTTGGTGGTTTTTGCTGAATGACTCACTGTGACCACTTTCTTAGGAAACAGGCGATGGGTATTTCTGTTCCCACTCAGCGCAGACACCCAGGGCCACAGGGTCAGGAGGCATCGGGGCAGGCAAATGAGTGTCCCAGATGAAAATTCCTTCTCCATTTTACAGAGAAAGGTGTACAGCATATACACATTTTAAATATGACAACTATTGTTCCTTTGAAGTAGGAAATGGATTCTTCACACATAGCGAGGGCCCATTTAAAAAGTGCTTCCAGGAATGTGTCTACGCCTGTCTGTCCCCTGCCTCCACCCCACTGCAGTCATCATTCTCAGGTTGCCTTGTAACTGTAATAACTTCCCTTCTCTGTAGCATTTTGGAGTTTCAGGGGGCTCCTAAATGTGTTCATTACTGTGAAATGGTGTTATTTGCCTCTTTCTCACACAAGGAAACCAGGCACAGACTCACTAAGTTCTTTGCCTGAAGTCAGGGGGAGCCTGGACCAGAGCCCTGGTTCCCGGCAGCTGCAGTGAGGCCAGAGTCCTTCCCGGCATTCCCCCTGCTGCTCCTCTCAGGAGGGTGGGAGTCAGTCATCTGCAAACGAAATAACTGATTTCTAGCACTTTTAGTAATGCCGACACTGAAATACCACGGCATCCGCTTGGAGGATCCGACTGGTGTGTTAAAACATGTAGTATCTTTTTTCTTTCCTTTTCTTAATTTTTTTTTCAAGGATCGCATTAATATCTGTAGGATTTCAAAATTTCTCAGAGCAATATATTTGAAAGTTAAGAACAATTTCCAGGGAGATTTCCTCCAGTTTGGAAGGTTTGTGTACATTGTTAGAACAAATTTTCTGCAGAGATGATCCTCAATTTCTCTTTATTTTCGCTGTCAAAATTGAGTTTCTACCATTTGGAATTTTTATTTCTCTTTCTAGAATTTAGCATTACAAATTTTAAGTTGTGGGTAATCAGGTGATGAATCAGAGGCAGCCCACAGCCATTGATTCTGTTACGTCACTCACATGCTCACTTACTGAAAACTGTACAATTCTACAAAGACAGATATGGTTTGTCTGTGTCCCCACCCAAATCTCACCTCGAACTGTAATAATCTCCACATGTCAAGGGCAGGGCCAGGTGGAGATAATTGAATCACAGGGCTGTTTCCCCTATATTGTTTCTGTGGTGGTGGACGAGTCACACGAAATCTGATGGTTTTATAAATAGGAGTTCCCCTCCACAAGCTCTCACTTCTTGCCTGCCACCAAGGAAGACGTGACTGCTCTTCCTTCACCTTCTGCGTGATTGTGAGGCCTCTCCAGCCATGTGGAACTGAGTCAATGAAACCTCTTTCCTTTATAAGTTACCTAGTCTTGGGTATGTCTGTATTAGTGGCATGAGAATGGATTAATACAGACACACACGTGATCATGGACATTCACAAAGGGACATTATATTTATTTCAACTTGCAAAAATTTGATTCTGTGTTTTCCTTCATATTTCTCCTACCCCTTCATCTTTCCCCTTCCTACTTCTTTCCTTAATTTATTTATTTTCTTCCTTTCTTCCTTCCTCCCTTCCTTCCTTCCTCCCTCCCTCCCTCCCTTTATTTTTCTTTTCCTCCCTTCTTTCCTTCCTGTTTAGCCTAAAGCTACTTCCTTACATATTTCAAATTCAGCTTGAACCTAACTGGAATCATAAACAGACTCACCTACTCTTGTACCAATCACTGTTCAAACCATGTTCAAATAAGGCAAATGAGGAGCTGTAACCAGCCCGCTGTTTCTGTCCCTCACTTCCATTTTCTGTTCATCACTTTTCTTTTTCTGTCCGTAAATCCTCTTTTACCAGGCAACTGCGCAGGAGTCTCCGAGCCTCCTGTGGCTTAGGAGGCTGCAGGGTTCACCGATTGCTCTTTGTTCAGTTAAACTCCATTACATTTAATTTGTCTAAGGTTTGTTTTTTTAAAATGCTTCCTTCCTCTTTCTCTCTCTTTTCTTCAGTTGAATACACCTGATATTATTTGGCTTTGTGTCCCCACCAAAATTTCATGTAAAATTGGGATCCCCAGTGTTGAAGGTGGGGCCTGATGGGAGGTGATTGAATCATGGTGTGAAGTTCTCATGAAGGGCTTAGCACCGTCCCCCACCTGGGACTGCACTGTGATAAGAGGCATGGTTGGTTAAAGGCACGTGGCACTTCCCTCCTTCTGCTCCAGCCACGGAAGACGCCTGCTCCCACTTTGCCTTTCGCCACGATTGTGGATTTCCTGAGGCTTCCCCAAAAGCTGAGCAGGTGCCAACTCCATGCTTTCTGTACAGTCTGTGGAATCATGAGCAAATTAAGCCTCTTTTCTTTATAAATTACCCAGTCTCAGGTATTTTTTTATAGCACGTGAGAACGGACTCATACACCCCTGTTTTGAAATGCCAGCAACAGTTCCCTCTAGTCATTCAGGGGATAGTCCAGTTAAATAGCCAAACCATCCATCTTTCACCCTCACCACCCTCACAACTCTGGGGGGGTGAGGTCTGAGCTGGCGCGGCCTCCCCTGGCCCTGGGAGCACGTCCTGAGCCAGCGCAGGTAGGAGTTGTGATGTAGCCGTGAGCCTGCTAGCCAGGGAGTGGTGCCTTGGCGGCTCAAGGATTGGACCGAGAATATGGAGAAATCGACAGCAGTATTTACAAAGATGACCTTTAAAACAAAAACATAAAAGGCTTGAAAGATGAGCAAGAAATGTTGAATTTGGATGTAACGAAATTGAAAATAACAGCATCTTTTTTTGGAAAAGGGGCTTTCCTTTGCGGGTGAGGGAGCAGCCATGGTTAACCTTGCCCTCACGCACATGGCAGAGGTGGAGACGCAGGTGGCCACCAAGTCCATCCACCAGGGCACGTTCCTCCATCCACCCCACCACCAGGAAGTTCACACAGCACCTGCCTAAAATGGAGCTAGGAAGAAATTCCAATAACAAGTCATCAGCTTTTGTTTTAGAATTCAAAGAGCTGTAGTGAAAGCCAGCTTATGCTAATGCTCTAGAAGAGGTTAGGACCTTGGAAGAGAGAACTTTCAGAAACAAATGACCACACTTGTCCCTCACTTTCCCTCTGGTCCTTGTTCTTCCCTCCCCTCCCACCCAGCTCTCTCCTGGCCGAAGGCAGTTGCCAGTTTCCTCCCTAACTTTCTAGTGTAGCTTGTACCGAGCCCACGCTGGGTGTGTGTGTGGGGTGGTTCTGCAGGTGTCCTGAGCTGTGAGGTTCCTCCAGGGGAGAGCATGTGTCCCACGTGCAGTGGGCAGAACAAGAAACTCGTTTCGCAAATGTTTTCAAAAGTGGAAGATCCACTGGGTGCGATGGGTCACGCCTGTAATTCCAGCACTTTCAGAGGCCGAGGCAGGTGGATCACCTGAGATCAGGAGCTCGAGACCAGCTTGGCCAACATGGTGAAACCCTGTGTCTACTAAAAATACAAAAATAATTAGCCAGGCATGGAGACAGGCACCTGTAATCCCAGCTACTCGGGAAGCTGAGACAGGAGAATCACTTGAACCCAGGAGGCAGAGGTTGCAGTGAGCCAAGATCACCCCAGCCTGGGTGACGGAGTGAGACTCCCTCTCAAAAAAAAAAAAAAAAAGGTGGAAGATTGACTTTCCTCGTTTCAGAGAAATCCCTTTCAAAGCCATGGTTGTTTCTCTGCCACACTCTCAGCAAACACAGGCTGCCATGGAAACCTCCAGGGGATCTTCAAGACGGTGGCATTCCATTAACCCAGGACCTGCAGCCTAACTCAGTGTCCGCAGCCAATGCTGAAAAGGAGAAAAAGCCATGATGTGGCATGAGGGCTGAAGCCCTCTCAGCGCGAAGCTGATAAGAGTCTCCGGCAATAAAAAGATAACCACACAACTTCCGAAACTTGGTTCCTAAGCCTAAAATGCACAAATACACATTCACGTGGATAAATGTGTTTCCTGCAGAAAGGTTATGCGGAAGGCAGGGATATTTAGTTTTCAATCACAGAAAACAGCATAATACTCAGAATGCTCCTAATAGCTGTCTCTTTACTAAGATTATTTTCTTCCAACAAATACAACTGGTATTAAAAATTGAGTATTAGTTAATAGGGCACAAAACAGAAGTACCGAAAAGTTGAAAAGTCATTGTCTCAGCTTGCTCAGCAGTTAGAGAAAATTGCTAGAATTCAAGTAGCCTCGTCTCTGAGGGGTTTGCGGAGCACCAAGGGCTGGACGCCTCCTACCCAGCTGCATGTAGCTCCTGGTCCCTGGATGCTTCCCAGGCCATGGTCAGGTACTGCTGCACTGGGAGCGCGGGGGCAGACAGTTCAGGGGGAGAGACTCAGTCGCCGGATGCGCAGACACAGTCCAGGGAGGCAGACACAGTCCAGGGGCACAGAGTGAGAGCCTCATCCAGAGAGAAGGGACCATGGAACCCTGGGAAGAAAAGCAAGACCACAAAGAGGAGGGGCCGTGAGCTCTCTCTAGGTCTGAACTTGGCAGGGCAGAGACAGGCTGGAGATGGGTGCGGGGTGGGGGTGGTGCACTGAAGATGGGGGGATGGGGCTGCAAGCCAGGAAGTGAGAGGGAACGTTGTTTTTCCCTCTGGGGTTCTGCAAGGAGCAGAGCCTGCGCTCAGAGGATGTGAGATAGCAGTGGCCAGGCACCCGCCCTGGGGACCAGCCTGCTGAACTTGCTCCCACCTCCCTTTGTATCAGCAAGCACCCTGCCCGAAGTCCCACCTATTCCCATGGCGCTCTTGGTCACATTCAGGGAATGGCTGGGCACAGAGCTACCTCACACGTCCTCAGAGAGGAAACTCGGGGAGCTTACGTGAGGCTGTGTGGTGTAGACGTACTCTCCAGAGAGGTCTCCCCAAGCACGAAGCTGTGGCACATCCGGGTTTACAGAGACGCTGCGCTGGGTCAGGAGCACACCTTGTGCCCTGGTGGTGAGTGTGTGTGGGAGCTGGCCTTCCTACTGGGGCAGAGCCGTGTGCTAACTTCAGAAATTGCCTGAGCCAGTTGACTTCACGTGGAAGCTTCAAATCCCCACAGGAATTGACAGACACTGTAAGTGAGCCCCACCCTCCCACAGGACAGCGCTGGGGACTGCTGTGGGCGGCCTCTCGTGAACGAGTGTGCAGAAGTGGCTCTGATACTTCCTGGGGCAGGTCCTACAGCAGCAGATGGGTGAAGCAGAGGGGAACCTGCATCTTCATGAGATCCTGCCAATGCCATAAACGCAGCCCTCAAGGTGTTGGCCCCCAGCCTCACTTCGCTCAGAGACCCCAGCCAAGATGCAGAGCAGGTTTAGATTAGAGCCTCTGCAGTTATCTCATGCTGCACTGCCCTTAAAATACCTTCAGGCATTGCTGGTCCAGGGTGTGACTTCTCTCCTGGCAGGTGCTTTGGGAGCGCTGACCTTGAACGCAGCACTGTGGAATGCATTGTCTCTTCCTGAGTAACCTTGACCCTAAAGACTTAGGCATTCAGTAACATGCAGCCAGCTCCCCGTGCGTGGTGTCTTCAACTGTGTGTGCTGCTGCCATGGAAAAAATACCACAGGCTGCGTAGTTGATAAAGCAAAGACATTTATTTCTCACGGTTCTGGAGACTGGGAGGTCCAATATCGAGGCGCCGGCATCCGGCAAGGACCTTTGTGCTGCATCATCCCAAGGGGAAAGTGAGCATGGGAGAGAGAGAAAGAGGGGAAGGAGGTGGAGCCCAGCCCAATCCCGAGGAACCCCTCCTGTGATAACAGCCTTCGTCCATTCATGGAGCAGAGCCCTCATGACTTAACACCTCTTAAAGTCCTCACCTCCCCACACTGTTGCACTGGGGATGAAGCTTCCAGCATGTGAACTTCAGGGCACACACTCAAATCATAGCAGATGGAATGGTCAGTAATGATTAAGTATGAGCCAGAGAAGAATGCTCTCTCTCTGGGCATTTTACATTCCGTGGGGGAAATACTTTGTTTGCTGCGAGGCTGTAATCAAGATGCTAATGAATTGACCTGATTTAGGATTTGGTCCAGAGAAAAGGAGAAACATACTTTTTAAGTGTGGTGATATGATGCCTGTGTGCACAGTTTTCCTGTGATGCTTGGCAATCAGGAACCTGCCAGTCAGACACAGGCGCAGTTACAGGCAGGAGTGAGCCCTGTGAAGACAGACAGGGGCTGCCAAGGACTCTGCTCATTCTCTGGTCCCCAGGGTCTCTAAAGCAGTTGCCTCTTATGATCTCAGAGCCTCAAAGGATTCCGTAAGTTTTGCCTCAACTCAGGACACTAAGGTGACAATACAAAGCCTGGAAGTGATTAAACCCACACTGTGGACTGCGTCCTGTGAGTAGTGTTACCTCTCAGTTAATGTGAATTTAAATATTCAAAAATACAACAACATACTTATGTACTGGTGGGCACTGGGAGAGCTTTTCTTTAAACTTGCTTCATGAAAACATAGAGGCTCTCAGGAAATAGTTTTGAAAGAATGAGCTTAATATAAGGGCCTTTCTTTCTAAGAAACTGGTGGGCTCCCTTTGAGGGCTGATTGAATGCAGGTCTGTTTATTTCTGGCCCCGCTTGGATACTCCCTTCTTCCACTCCATGGACCCTTGTATTTTCCGCAGACACGACTCTTCAGCGTTCCTTCCTTGCCTTAGTGTGTTGAAGGCTGCCTGCAGGGACAGTGCTGTCTTTTCGTCTGCTGTGGGTTGAAAGCTCATGGTTCTGGTGAACTCCTCAGCTCCCTCTTGGTCAGCCCCATTCTGGGGAGTAGCTTCCTCCAGAGCACCATGGTGTCTCTGTGGTCCGCGTTTCCATGGTCTGCGTTCCCCCATTGGCCTCCACGTTGGGCTCCCAGGCTCAATGCCAGTTCTCTCTGATCCCCCAGGTGCAGAGGCAGGAGGGACCTAGCACGACACAGCTGAGTGGACACATACTGAGAACAGGTGTTCCAGGATTCAGAGGCCCTTGTGGGCTCCGTCCTCACCCTCCACCATCCGCCCAACCCCACCCTCCGGCAGCCCCTGCAGCACGTCTTCATTGCTCGCTCTCCCTCAGACCCCATAAAACTCTGGGGTGAAGATAAAATGAATTCGTTTTCTCTCTGAACCCCCCTGTCCTCAGCACAGCTCTCATACTTCCTTTTTGTTTTTGAGATGGAGTCTCGCTTTGTCGCCCAGGCTAGAGTGCAGTGGCACGATCTCGGCTCACTGCAACCTCTCCCTGTCGGGGTTCAAGCAATTCTCTTGCCTCAGCCTTCCAAGTAGCTGGGATTACAGGTGTGTGCCACCATGCTCAGCTACATACATTCAAAAAAAACTTATATATGATTTTCATAGCAGCATTATTCATAGCAGTCAAGCAGTGAAAACAGCCCACATGTCTGTCAGTCGATGAATGAATAATCAAAATGTCGTGTGTCCACACAATGGAACATTATTCAGCCATAAAAAGGAATGAAATACTTAGACATATGCACAACATGACGACACTTGAAAATGTTATACTCAGTGAAAGACTCTGCATGCAGAAGACCATGGCGTGTGACTATTTCTGTGAAGCACCTGGAAGGGGACAATCTATCGCGTTCATCTGCCAGAGCTGCCAGAACCAAGTGCTGCGGACAGAGTGGGTCAAGTAGCAAATGTATCATCTCGCAGTTCTGGAGGCTGGGAGGCTGAGCTCAAGGTGCTGGAGGGCAGAGACGGCACATGGTGAGGCCTCCCTCCCTGGCTTGCAGACGGCCGCCTTCTCACTGTGTCCTCACATGGTTGTGCCTCTGTGCCCCCACAGCCAGGGTCTCGGTGCCCTGGTGGCCTTTTCTTATAAAGACACCAGCTAGTTTGGATTTGGGCTGACCCAAACCACCTTATTTTAACATAATCATTTCTTTAAAGGCACCATCTCCAACTGCACTCACATTCTGAGGTGTGGGGAGCTAGGGCTTCAACACGTGAATTTTAGGGGACACGGTTTCGGCCCATAACATCTATGGAGGCAGAAAGGAGGTCAGTGGTTGCCAGGAGTTAAAGGCAGGGGATAGAGAGTGACTGCTAACGGGCACTGGGTTTTCTTATGGGGAAATGAAAATGTCCTACAGCGGATTGTGAAGACAGCTGCACAACCTTGGGGAAATACTAAAAACCGCTGGATTGTATAAAGGGTGAACTTCTTGGTATGTGAACTACGTATCTCAATGTAAAAATAGGAATATTTGCTAACCTCGAGGAGAGATTAATATGGGTGCCAGTGGGAGAAAGACAAGGCCACATAAAGACAAAATCACGCGGAAAATGGTTTTTCTGTGCTGTCGCCCTCCCATTCCCATAACTCCAGCCAGGACTCCTTTGGCTGGTTTTCCAAGTAGCTTTGACAAACCACCAGCTCGGGGTTCTTTCTCCAAACCACCGCCCCCCAGCCTTGTTGCCAGGCTACAGAAATCCAGAGCACTGCCTGTGAAAGGAAAGCCAAGGACAGAACAGAGCCCTGGGGAGCAGCTGTGGTGGCCGAGCCAAAGGAGGAGGCAGGGAATTCCGGCCGCCCAGAGCCCTGGCAGAGGCAGCCGCAGCATCGAGCCCCTCACTTTGTTGAGGGGTGTCCCCGTGCTTGGAAAGGCAATTTCCTTTTCAGCAGCATTGGTGTGGGCTTTGGAATTTCTTGCCTGGTTCTTCATTTCTCTCTTTCTCATGAAAGCCTTTCTCTTCTTGGTAAGTGATTATTCCTATTCTCTGTCCTCAGTGAGATGGGGAGGAGTGGCCAATTTGTGGCACCTTTTTTTTCTGTGATGCAGCCCAGAGGTCTCCATGCCCTGTAGCGCCGTGCTTTGGGAAAGGTGTGTTCCTACAATCCGCTCGTCCGTGCCCTCATCTGGAAGAAGGTACAGGCACACAGGCACACAGAGCTCCATGACCTCACTCCCAGGCACTGTCGTAGGGAAACACAATTTGCTAAATGCATGGGAAAACACAATACTACAAAACCTTTCCAGCTGGGTGCTGTGGCTCATGCCTGTAATCCCAGCGCTTTGGGAGGCAGAGGCAGGCAGGTCATCTGAGATCAGGAGTTCGAGACCAGCCTGGGAAACATGGTGAAACCCTGTCTCTACCAAAAATGCACAAATTAGCAGTGATGTGCGCCTGCAGTCCAGATACTCGGGAGGCTGAGGCCAGAGAATCACTTCAACCTGGGAGGCGGAGGCTGCAGTGAGCTGATACCATGCTGTGCACTCCAGCCTGGGGGACAGAGGAAAACTGTCTGGGAAAAAATAAACAAAACTTTTTCTGTAAAAATTATCCTGATCCAAAACATATGTGTTTGTGTGTGTGTGCTTGTGTGAGTGTGCGTGAGTGTGTGCGTGTGCCTGTGTGTGTGCGTCTGCGCCTGTGTGCATGTGTGTGCGTGCATGTGCATGTGTGTGACTTAGGTTACCACCAATCTTGAAAGGTCATACAAAAAGGCAAACGGAAAGAAGCCCAGTGAGAAGCATTTCCCCACCGATGACGACAGAGAAGGCACTGCAGCAGATCTTGCTGGAACAGGCAGCAACCATTCGTGTTATTGTTAACAAATCGAATTTGTGGAGTCTTTGGTGTTTCTGTATTTGATGTCCTTGGTTCGTTCATTTGACCACAGAATCATTATTAGTGGCAGGAAATATCACTGTACATTTATACTGAAAGTCTGTAGTTCTGGCAAAATTAAAACGTTGAGAACATAACGTTGCAAATCCCAATAACACTTTTTAAAAGTCAGTTTTCTTTCACATGAATGCATGTGAAAAATTCACGCAGCTTTTGGTCACCCAAGGTCACAGCAGAGAGCTTGAGCATTGAAACCTGCACCAGCAACCCAGGCAAAGCGGCTCCTTGTGCCAGGGCGCCCTCTAGAGCCGGAGAGAGGAAGCGGCACTGGCGGCAGGCAGTGCCTCTGCACCCAAGAGGTGCTTACCCCAAAAACAGATGCTGGGACCCAGATGCCTGCCCTGGGTAACCAGCACAAATGAACAGAGACACCCCAGGCTGTGTGAATCCTTGGGGATCCCCTAACTTCATCCCTTGAGTTTTAAAACCGAGAAACTTGATATCCAGAGAAGAGAGAGGCCCTTTTGAGGCTAAGACACCATGGAAGGAAAACCCTCTCCCCAACCCCTTAATGCCCATCTTCCCCAGCCAACAGGTCCCTTGGAGAGAAAACCCTCTCCCCCACCCCTCATACCTCTCCCCAGACCCCCAGGCCCTCTGGGGAAGAAGACCCCACCCCTCATGAGTGCCCTCCCACCCCAGCTAAGAGGACCCTCGGGAAGGAAGACCCTCTCTTCCACATCTCACAACACCCCCCTCAGTCAACAGGACTCTGGGGAAGGAAGACTCTTTCCCACCCCTCACGACCACCCGCAGACGCCCCAGCCCCAGCCAACAGGACAGACAAGGTGCAGGCAGCGTCACGGGTTTGGTGGAGGGAGCTTGGGATTACCCCAAAGCTTTTTCTGTTTTTGGGGTCTGTGGCCTGGCTAGTGGCCAGAACCAGCCAGTTCTGTGAGAACACTGGAGACATGAGCAGCCCCTGCTAAGCAAGTGGGCAGCAGCCTGGTCAGGGAGGCGTGAGTGTCACGAGTAAAGGGCCCGGTGGGCCCAGGGGCTGTGACCACATGTGGAGAGCCAGGGCCTGGGTGTGGGGCCTGGGGCCTGGGGCCTGGGCCCTGGGCTTCCCTTCTTGGGGCTGAGGTTTGCTCGTCTGTGAGTCAGCCTGAGGCACCCATGCCTTGGGGTGGCCTTGAGGTTAAGGGGGTCTGTTTGTGTGAAATGCTCAGGGCTGGGCCTGCCCTCAGCACACTCAACAGGTGACAGGGACCACGACCGTGATGTTGGAGCCGTCGGCCGCCTTCACAGGTGAGCACATTGCACACCCGGAGGAGCTGGTGATGACATCTGCCTGGTCCTCACCGGAAGCAGCCGGACCTCTGAGACCCTGGACAGTGCTGTTCATGCTTCCCTCATTTTCCGTATCTCACTGCCACCTGGAGCCCCAAATATGCAACATGAGTAAGCCATTTTCCCTTAATTGTGTTCACAGATTAAAAGATGCGAATGAGAGATCCACAAATTTCTAAGAAAGATAAAAAACCAAAATGTCAATATTGTAAATCACACAGGCTCCCGACACAGCTCAACATCACACACTTGTTCCTCTGTCCCCCAAACATACAAACATGTACACATACACACACATACACACACACATACACATATATACACATACACACACGTACACACACATACACACACAGGCGAACACATAAGTACGCACAGACATTTGGGAGCATGCACAAAGACACACAGATGCACACAAGTACACACATGTACACAGACACACAGTCACACATGCGCATGCACAAAACAAGCACACATGAGCACACACAGATGCACATGTGCACACGCAGACACAAGCATGCACAAAGACACAGACACATGAGTACACACACAGACACACGTGAATAAGAAGACATGATCAGACACGAGAAAAGATTCAGTAGTATAGAATAGAGGAATCCATCTGAAATTTCAGAATAAATACACCATATATCACAAATCTACTTTTTAAGACAGCATTAGTTTAAGACTAATCTGTAGTCTCAAACAGGTGTGAGAGATTATTTCATCTAACACAGGAGGGCAGGGTGACATGGGTGAAGATTAATTCTGAATTAAAAACACAATTTCATTTTTAAAAGCAACAGAAACAAAATTGCAGCTACATTTGCCCTTCAGGCTAGCAACTCTACTCCGCTAGAAATCTATCTAAAAAGTATACTGGCGTAAGCACAAAGCAACCTGGGCACAGTGTTGTCAATTGAAGCATTATTTGTAATTATACAAGATCGAAACCCCAAAATGTCCACAAGTAGTGGGCAGGAATATGAAGCTACAAGAAGAGGAAGATCTCTGTAGGAGGGGAGATCTCTGTGGGAGAGGGAGGTCTCGTGGGAGAGGGAGATCTCTGTGGAAGAGGGAGGTCTCTGTGGGAGAGGGAGGTCTCTGTGGGAGAGGGAGGTCTCTGTGGAGAGGGAGATCTCTGTGGGAGGGGAAGATCTCTGTGGGAGAGGGAAATCTCTGTGGAGAGGGAGATCTCTGTGGGAGGGGAAGATCTCTGTGGGAGAGGGAGATCTCTGTGGAAGAGGGAGATCTCTGTGGGAGAGGGAGGTCTCTGTGGGAGACGGAGGTCTCTGTGGGAGAGGGAGGTCTCTGTGGGAGAGGGAGATCTCTGTGGACTGATATGTCAAGATCTGCAGAATAGCATTTCAGGGAGAAAAAAAACCAAGAGGGCGGCATGGAAGAAATAGATTGCAGTGTCTTGTGTCATATATGTGGGGAAATAAGTACGTGTGCATATATTAGCAAAAAAAAGAAGATAAACCCGAGGCCAGGTCCAGTGGTCACACCTGTATTCCCAGCACTTGGGAAGACCCAGGCAAGAGGACCCTTTGAGTCCAGAAAGTTGAGGCTGCAAGGAGCCATAATTGTACCACTGCACTCCAGCCTGGGCCACAGAGCAAGACCCTGCCTCTGAATATGTGTGTGTGTGTGTGTGTGTGTGTGTGTATATATATATATATATATATGTAATGATAAACCAGAAACAAGGATGATTACATACAGGGCACATTGGGGGAAAAAAAGATGGCATGAAAGTGACACTTCAGTCATTCACCCTCTAATCCTCTTTGATTTTTGAACCATGCAATTGAATCATACAGGACAAAAGCAGCCTTTACAATTAAAAACTGTAATGTGTGAACCTAATTGTACATCAAATTGGTAACATAACCTCATTCAGAAAACAGCCATTTCTTGGTCTTTAATATATAGTATTTTTATTTACTTTATTGCACATGCTTAGTGAAATATAGTCTAAGTACAAAAGAAAGGGTTAAAAAATCCTCAACTGAATTTAGCAATTTATTGTTAGTAATAATATTAGAATTGTTATTTTGAGATTATCTTATGTATATGATAAAATAAGTAATTTTTGAATGCTCTTATAAACCAAGATTTTTAGAGTGAGGAAAAAAATGCAAGTACAAAATAAGAGTCCATGCAAAATTTTATGTTTGCACTGAAAATATTGACACAAATGCATGCTTTATTTATGACATATTTTCTAACTTAAAATAATCCACCAAAAGAGCCTAGAAGCCTGACACCGACAGCATTGAGCACCAATTTTTACACTCAGATTTCATCACCGTTATTCCCACTAAAAGGATTGAGTTGTTTTTTGTTTTGTTTATTTTTTTTGAAATGAAGTCTTGCTCTGTCACCCAGGCTGGAGTGCAATGGCAAGATCTCGGCTCACTGCAACCTCTGCCTCCTGGGGTCCAAGCGATTCTCCTGCCTCAGTCTCCCAAGTAGCTGAGATTACAGGTGCCGGCCACCAAACCCGGCTAATTTTTTTTGTATTTTTAGTAGAGATGGGGTTTTTACCATATTGGCCAGGTTGGTCTTGAACGCCTGACCTCAGGTGATCCACCTGCCTCGGCTTCCCAAAGTGCTGGGATTACAGGTGTGAGCCACCGTGCGTGACCCAGATTGAGTTTTGGTGAAAGTTCTTTCCTCCTTCTGCACCCATCCCCCTTGCCATTTTCTGTGCAGGTCTTCCCGCTGAAGGTGGTACGACTTTCTCAGCATTCGGCTCCGTGGAGTCTTGGCAGACACACTGGGCATCCTGGAGTGTGGCAGACACACCTGACAGCCTTAACGGAAGCATGCCCTGAGACCTGCCCTGGGGTCTAAGAAGAGGGTGTGTTCACTGGGAGGCGGAGGTTGCGGTGAGCTGAGATCGAGCCACTGCACTCCAGCCTGGCGACGGAGCAAGACTCCGTATAAAAAAAAAAAAAAAAAAAAAACACGGAGCAAGACTCCGTATCAAAAAAAAAAAAAAAAAAAAAAAAAAAAAAAAAAAGTGTGAGTTTAGAGGTTCAGGGTCCCGAGCTAAGGAATCCAGGTGGGGCCGACCCAGAGATCCACTCCTTATCCATGAAGGAATCTGAGCCCCTGGCCCAGGCCTTGGATTCAGGCCGTTTGTTGTGGGTTAGCTGGGGGCTGCCAGCGGGAGGGCGCAAAGGGAAAATGCTGTGTAAACGGCTCTTCACAAACAGTAGTGGTTTTCCCATCCAGCGCTGCCACTGGATCACCCCTGTACATGTAAGTCCTCAAAAAAGCCCCGTGTCTCCCAGGCTGGCGTCAGGCGTGGCGCCACCCCTGTTGCAGTCCACAGAGCTCCCTCCGCACAGCGATGGGTGGGTGAGGCAGGGTGGGAGGAAGCCGGTGCCTGCTGAGCCTGTGGGATACGCAGAAGGGGGGTGGAGATCTGCAGGGGCATCCCAGGGGCTCCCTCCACACCAACGTGGGGCGGGTTGCTGCTATCCTTGATGGGTGGGGCCCACGCCTGAGTAGGGGGATGCTGGGGAAACACCAGCGGGTCTGGAAGAGCGGCTGCAGGGTGTGAATCCCATGAAGTGAATGTCAGGCCCCAGCCATGGCCCCTGAAGTTGGCAGCCACTGAGGTGTGCCCAGTGCAGGCGGGTTCCTCAGCTCCAGGGCAGCTGTGACTAGAAGGACGTGCAGACCTGCTCGGGCTGAGACCCCGGAGACTTACTGCTCTGCCTGGTGGCACAGGATGGTGAAGCGGAGACCCTGGCTTGGATAGCCCACAGGAACAGTGACCAGCCACAGTGTCAACTGGTCAGGGCCATTATGATGAAAGCATCCTGGGGCCCTAGGTCCTGGGATTCCATGGAGGCCTCTAGTGGGAAGGAGGGTGAAGGCTGGGATGAGCCTGTCGGTATTCCTGTCCTCTCTGTGCCACCAGCAGCCACCACAAGATAGAGGCAGACCAACCGCACACCCAGGGAGCAAGACTTGCCCCTGCCTGCAAGATGATGGCAGCCTGGGCCAACGCTGCTGAGGAATGGTTGGAGCTGAGAAATGGGTTCAGACAGAAGGGGAGAGATTCAGTCCTAGGTGGCTTCTCTGTGGGACACAGACAGAAGGCACTGTCCTCTGCAGGGTCGAGATGAGTGAAATGGCACCTATCACAGGCCACCTGGCCCTGAGGCAGCACCTCTGCGGCACCAATAGTGATGATCAGGCCATCCCCCTCCTCGGCTGGGTGGGTGGGAGCTGCAAGGCGGCCTGGCCACGTGAGGGGGACATCCCACATCTCCTTTGTGATGGCAGACTAAGGAGAATTTCAGGACAGCCCCTGGGAACTAGGGACGGAGCCCCCCATCTGCGTTGAACTCTGCTGGGTCCCAGTGACAAGCTTCTCGCTGCCCGCATGGGAGGTGCCATCCTGAAGTGCGTACTCAGCCAGTGGGCAGCACGCTGGCATCTACCCTTAGCCCTGCGCTGACCCAGTGTCCCAGGGCGTCCAAGCGGCCATCGACTGAGGGGAAATGGAGAACCCGTGTGGGCGAGGGGTGCGGGCTGCTGGCATGGAAGACGAGAGACATGAAGGGAAGGAGATGGCCAAGGAGCCCGTCAGGGTGACCCACTGACAAAGGTAGGGCGACCCGGTAGTGGCAGGGACACCTACCCTGCAAACAGTCAGACTGTGGCAGAAGCTCAGGCCAGGGCGGCACTTCCCTAAGGAGCCTGCGGTCAGCCCACAGCCCTCGCACAGAGGCATGGCCGGCACCACCCCCCCAGACAAGGATGAAGGCCAAGACCACGGAATCCCAGTAGGAGCGGAGTTCTTCCTCAGAAGCGTCCGGAATCCTCCCGCTTCTCATCCCTGTCCCTGGACCCATTGGTCCGGGCCACCGTCCCTCTCACTCGGACAAGCCTGGGCCCCCGTCACTGCTGCCTGTGCACACCTGTGCACACCTGTCTCCTCTCACACAGCAACAGGCTCAGTCTGCGAGGTCCCTCCTCCATCCTCCTGTCCTCCCTACTCACCCCTCCGACCTCCCTGCAGCTTCCTGAGGATGGAGTCGGGGTCTGGGGCAGAGCCTCTACCCTCGAGGGCCCCTTTCTGGGGAGCACTCTTCCCTCAGAGGCCCCGTCAGAGGCCTTTGAACCAGAGCGACTCCATCTTGAGTAGGGGCTTGGTGAAATAAGGCTGAGGCCTGCTGCACGCCCTGTAAGTTAGACATTTGAAGTCGCCGGGTGAGACAGGAGGTCAGCACAAGACACAGGTCATAAAGACCTTTCAGATGAAACTGGTTGCATTAAAGGAGAGGCCAAATGTCACCAAAACCAAGATGGCGACGAGAGTGACCTCTGGCCGTCCTCACTGCGACCCTCCCACCAGCGCCATGACGGTTTATGGTCTAGAAAGGGGAGGCGTGAATAATCCACCACTTGTGTAGCTTATAATCAATAAATAACCTTCAAAGTGAGCCACCAGCAGCCCTCAGGGCCGCTCTGCCTGTGGAGTAGACATTTTTATTTCCTTTTCTTTCTTAATAAACTTGCTTTGCCTTTATTGTCTGAACTCACCCTGAATTCTTTCTCGGGCAAGATCCAAGATCCCTCTCTTGGGGTATGGGACCCCCAGATCGGGACCGCTTTCTGGCAACAGCCCCTCCCGTCCCCACCAGCTCACGTTGGCTCACCTGCCACCTGCCCCATCCCCTTGTCAGCTGCCCGCTCCCCGACCCCTCGCCCACCTTCCTGCCTTTTGCCCTTGCACAGGTCACCTCCTTCCAGAGCACGGCCCTCAGTCCTCGGCCTCTACAGTGCTTCTCCCACCTCAGTTCCAGGGGCGAGGGGTCCACTGTTCACCCGTGGTTCCTGAAGGCCACAGCGCCTGCACACAGGAGGCGTTTAGTACAGGTTTTTTGAATGAATGAGTGACAAATAAATAAATAAAAGGCAACTCGGGTTTCTCCAAGTGTGACCGCAGCGTGCTGCACGGTATAATCCGTGTTTGAATGACTTTCCGTACAAAAAGGACAAGAAGCCAGCAGTAGGGCTTGAAAGGACAGATTTCCTTCACCCCCACGCCTCCCCCGCTCCTCACCTCACCACAGCTTCACCCTGCAGAGCGTGCTGAGTGTTTGGAAAGCAGCTTCCTGTTGGTGTTGAGGGAGCACAACTTCTTTGTCCGACGTGCAGTAAAAGCTCCAGTTTGCTGACCCCCCTTTTCAGGAACAAGCAAAGTTTTGGAGCATCTGAGGATCAAAACTGAAGCTTTAGAGCCGAGCGTCTTAAGGTGTGGTCTTGGACCAGCGTCACCTGGGCGCTGGTGAGAAATGCACATCCCCGGGTCCCACAGAGCTGTGGCCTCAGGTGGGGTGGGGCCTCCAAAACTGTTGTCACAAGCCCCCCAGGTGATGGGTGCCCACTTGACTTGAAGAACCAGAGCCCCGGGGGGAGAGGAGGAGGGGCTAAATAAACACAGTCACCTGAAGACTTGGAAGGCGACTTTACACCTTTCTGAACACTCACTGATGTGGAGTTACTTCTGTAAATCACTGGCTCTGGACCCGTCTGGAAGTCCAGCCTGGACTCCATTCCCAGGCACAGGGACGTCCCACCTCCCCCAAGACCGCCCCCTCCATAGGCACCTTGATGGGATTAAAAAATACACCAAAAACCTTTCTGTTGACAATACTTAGTGTCAAATAGCGCTGTCCTCGCAGGAGGTGTATTAGCATTCGATTAATATGTGCATAAAATGTTGTCCCTGTCTGAGCCCAAATACACAAACTGGGAAATCAAAGCGGCCCCTTCACACCTTTTGCTGGCTTCATCCTGAACATTTATTTGTTTTAAAACAACTTCCTCAGCGAATTTCCTTTCTAAAAGAAGCTCCTCTCCATTTTAAAGGGAAATTACCCCTCCTTCTCCTTCTTCCCAGCCAATTTCTGACAGTGACCCCTTAATGGGAGCCAGCGAGGTTGCAAGTGGCATTTTTCCTGTCCTTCCTTTTAAAGCCATAGGTGGGGCCCTTTAGGACATATTCTCAGGGGAGATTCAGATGGCTTCAAAGAACGGGCACTTTGTATGGAATTTATACTGATGCCTAACTAATGTTTTTTTGTGTATGTAAGGCAAAAAAAAAAAATAGATGTTCTAGTCCAAATAGCATTTCATCATTAAAGCAGAATATAAATACTTCCTACTAAGAGTGAAAATAGGAAAAACATCAACTTCTAACGAAGAGATTGGACGTGTTTAACCACGTTCAGCAGATACTGGAGGTACCTAATTTTTGATGCCTCCAAGGAGCCCAAATTATTTTTATGCTTTTTGACAAACCTTTTCTGTCTCTGAGACTGATTAATTGAACATCTTAAAGGCTATCATTTACTTAGTGACTTCATTTTTCTTATGACTAAAGATGTGGAACTTGCAAAAATTGCACAATTTTATTATTAAACAGACTTTAGAAACCATCTCATCCAACCCTGTATCTTCCCCACAAGGGAAAGGGGAACTGCTTGTGAGAATGCGCCTCTGAGGCCCTTCCACCCTTTTCTGACTGTCTGAATGAGATGCTTCAGAAATAATGTTTTGTAACAATTTTTAACACTTTGGAATTATTAATTCTTGCTAATTATAAATGAATGAAATTAAAGTCTGAGGCACGTTTACTGTATTTTCAGTGTTTACCATAATTTCAATGTTACTCTAACTAAGGATCAACCTGCATTCATTTGTAAAACCATCGTGCAGACTTTCAAGTGGACGTTAACTGCACTATGGAAGGGAGGTCTGGATTTCAGTATACTAAACGTTAGGCTTCATCTGGTCCTTCACCCAGTCCAGCTTCAGTTTTCTCTTTTTAGGAGCTGCGTGCGTGTGAGTTCAGGGCAGAGAGGCGGAGAGGTCCACCTGGTGGTCTCACTTGCTAGAGGTTCTTCTCACATTAACGTTCCTGTGGCATGACATCATCGTGCGGGATTTTCCTGTCTAGGCCCCAAAGCTGAGGACTTTAGTCAGTGATGAGCAGAGAAAAGATCTGCCTTCAGACGCATTGTCAAAGTTGATTTTTGAGGAATTGGCCGGATTTTACATACTTATGTTGACAATAAATATAATTAGAATTAATTTTCAAGTTAGGAAACAGTCAGGCGCGGTGTCTCACGCCTGTCATCCCAGCAGTTTGGGAGGCCGAGGTGGGTGGATCACCTGAGATTAGGAGTTCGAGACCAGCCTGGCCAACACAGTGAAACCCTGTCTCTACTAAAAATACAAACTTAGCCAGGCATGGTGGCACGTGCCTGTAATCCCAGCTGCTTGGGAGGCTGAGGCAGGAGAATTGCTTGAACCTGGAGAGCAGAGGGTGCAGTGAGCCGAGATGGTGCCACTGCACTCCAGCCTGGGCAACAAGAGCAAAAAAACTCCGTTTCAAAAAAAGAAAGAAAGAAAGAAAGAAAGAAAGACTCACCTTGTGTTTAAACACCTTATTTAATGCTGGAGGAGTAGAAGGTAATGGATTAGAAGGGCCTTATAAGGAAACAGGAAGAGAGAGAAATTTTTCCACGAGGAAAAACTTTATTTTACAGTTAGAAGAATTAACACCTAGAAAAATGAAGTGACTTACTCAGAACAAGGCTCCTACCCCCGGGCCTTAGAGGTACTTGGGAGTTACTTCCAAGCCACATAAACAATATCAAGTTTATTATTTACTTCCAAGCCATATAAACAATATCAAACTTTGGGTTTATTACTTAATTATACATATGACAGGAATATCGTTTAGGCTTTTAGTAAATGTATGTTGTTTTGAATTAGTTGAACTTTAAAAATGAATCCTTCTCAATAGTATATTTTATTAACCTTTCAGTTTCCATTTTGACCAGAGACTTACAATATAATTGACCTTTTAAAGGATACGGTTACACATTTTGTTGAACTTGAACTTGAATTGCTAAATTTAAATTTGTTTTCACTTTTTCATGCCTTTGATTTTTTCTTCATTTAAAGAATCTGGACCCACATTTACCCAAATTAGTAGGCGTTAGAGTCAAGTGGACTGTCGAACTAGCAGAGTGAGCAGAGTAGTAAGTACAGTGTAATTCAGAGGATTCACATGCAGAGTGGGACCTCCCAACCTCTCCGTCCTCCGAAAGCCCCCAACACGTGTGCTCTGTTACCGCAGATTTCCAAACCAGGCCCACAGATGTCTTTCAGGGGTCACAGTATCTTGGAGGCAAAATTCAAAGCCCCCTTTTTTTTTTTTTCTGTCCAAGTAGCTATGAACATGTAAACCACTGATTTTTCTCATCCGGGGAACACTGATGATGACATTTGTTGAGTCATAAATCTCTAGGCTAGACCAAAGGACTAGATCAGTGCAGAGCAAGTACTTCAAGAGCTGGTCACAGGCCTAGTCAGGGAGGCGCCAGGCCCTCTCTTCAGGGACTGCCAAAGGCAGGTGTGTCGGGCTCTGTAGTCATTCCACGTGAAACTTGCCATGACCAGTACTGTGAAGCCTGAATGAAAGACGACAGATCGGCCAAGGTTGGTCTATACAATCGTGCCTTTCCCCACCTCCATCCACCAGGAAAGAGGAGCCTGTTTAGGACCCCCTGTTTTTAAGCCTGAAGAGGGCAGATTCCAATCTTCCCCATTACCAAAATCACAGACTTGCTTTTGCTATGGAATTAGAGCTCTACAAATCTGCTCTCTCAGAGTTGATAACTACCAAGACAAAATGGCTAACTTAAAGGATTTTAATGTAATAAATGTTAATTATTTAGTAAGAACCAAGACACAGGCGAAAGTGCTAGCATTTGGCAGACTGGGATGGATCTGAAAATCTTATCATTCATTGTTTTCAGCAAACATTCTCCAGGCGGGTGTTGTTCCATTAATAACTACACTTGAAGACATTTATATCAAACAGATAATTCAGAAAGATACATACATAGCAGCAATGCCAAAGTGATTATAACTGAATAATTCATTCCAGTGCCAGAAATAATTCAACATTTTTTTTAATAATGGAAAACTCTATTGATTTTGCTACTTTGCATACAATAGGTACACAATAAATAATGGTTTGTTGTGGGCCATGCCTAAAAAAAAAAACACCAAAATAACTAATTATTTGACTAAAGTGATGCTTTGTCTCAGGAAACCTAGCATGCCATTTCCTGAGTCCTTGAACCCATAGCATGTACGATGATGTCATTTCCTAACCAGGGTGACCAGAATCATGTCAAGACAATCTACCTCAGTTAGTGAGCATCACTTTGTAATACTCTCAGTGGAGTCTGTTTTGCAGCTCACAGTGACATTAAACCTCCACTGGTTATTTCACACAAATGAATGTGTACTGTGTGCATATGTACGAACACATGTGTATATGTGTGCATGTTTCTTTTAAAATTATACCGAAAGGAAGAACAAGGTCAACTCTCTTCATTCCATCATGAGTGCCTCACTGAAGCATTTATAGTGTCTCTCCTATAGAAGTCAACCATTCAGTACCCTCAGCCATTCAAGGCTTCACAGATAACAAGAAATAAGCAAAATGATCTTAAGAATCAAAATCAATGTCACAGAGCTCATTATAATTGTTGACATACTGGTAAAATGTAATAGCAAGCGCTTATATAGGATTTACTGTGGGCTGCCTGCCTCCAAATGCTTTACAGATATCAGCTAATACAGTGTTCACAGAACTCATGTAAGCAGGCATTGTTAGCATCAACTCCATTCTGCAGATGGTGAAAACTGAGGTATAAAGAAGGTAAGTAACTTGTTACAGTCATGTAGCTTGTCAAATGGCGGAGTCAGCGTTTGAACCTGGCGGGTGGCTGCAGATCCTCAGCTCCTGGACACTGTTTGCTCTGCCTTTTAGTCTCACAAGCGGCTCTGGGTCATGGTCCTTCCATATGCTCATGCGTTTTCCTGGCAGGTAGGATAAATGCTCACCTGAATTTTATGGGGCGTTTCTAATTTTTTTTACAGTTGACCAACCAAATACCTGATTTTTAAAAGTGTTTTTCGTTATAAATTATGGTCATTATAGCCATAGATTTTTCTTAAAAGTCTCTAGTTTTCTCCCCAGTTCTAACGAGGATGCATATTTGTTTTCCTTGCACATGGCAGATGAGTAGTGACTGAAACGGGACTGAGGCCGTGAAGCAGTCAGCAGCGAGAGCCTCAGATCAGGGCATGAGAGAGCGAGAAGGCCCAGCCTGAGACTGTCACTACCATCAGACAGATGGGCTGCCCGTGCTCACTGGGATGTTACGGAGTCTTCAAGAGTAGGTTTTTCTGGGGGAAATCTAGCAGCTCCCTGGACAGGCTTGCCTGGGGCCTCTGCATCCCCTCGGAGGCCTCTGAGATAAGGAGGTGTGAGGGAGCCCAGGACTTCCGAGAACACCTGTGAAGAGGACTCTGTCAGCAGGACTCTGATACCCCGAAACACCCTGAAGATTTGCCCCCGACTTGAGGAACTGAGCCATCGTCAGAGGAAAGAGCACTTTTGATGTCTGACGCTCTTCAAATACATCCCACTTTGCTTCTTGGAACTTAAAGCAAATTCTTGCAGAGGATGGTGACTGAAAGAACTGCCCATAGTTCGAAGATGAGGCCCTATCAGGCAGGACTCCTCCCCAAGCCCTGCCATCTGCATCCCAGGAAGAGACAAGAGCTGGAGTGTATTCAGCAGGAAAACCGGGGTCCCCTTCTGCCTGAGCCTGAGCGGACAGGCTTGCTGTGGCTGCAGGGAGACTGCTGCACCTCCTTCGCAAAGCAGGACTGTGGCCACAGCAGTGGGGACCTGGACAGCTGGGGCCGCTAGACAGAGGGCTGGCAAAACGCAGAGGTGGTATCACTGCACACAGGCAGGCACGCGGGCCTCAGCACTGTCAGGAAGAGAAGGTAAGATGCTCCTGGCAGTAGAGAGAGGGCCCCTGGGGCGGCTGGGCAGTTCCTGGATCGGCCCACAGACCTGAGACTCTCCCCAGTCCTCAAGGAGCTCAGGCCTTGGCCCTCCTCAGCTCTCCTCGGAGGGTTGACCACGTACTCTGTCAAATGAGGCAATGAAAGGGAACTGGTGACAGGTTTAGAATGTACCACACAAGAATAATTATCTATATGGGACTGTTAAACTCGGGGTGTGGAAATCAACTCCAGAAAGAAATCCAAAGTTCTAAAAATGTAAGATATAATAGGCCTGGAATAGTGGAACGTGGGCGGGGAAGTGCTGAAGAATCAGCGCTCTCACATTTACACGGCATGCGTGGCGCCCGATCACAACAAGGCCAAATGTGAATAGCGGGGGTTTCAATGAAAAAGTTCCTTCAGCTCAACAGTGGAGACGTTCACTGTCGCCTACTGGAGACAGAATAATGTAATCAGAGACACCATAGTGAAGCTTAACAAAACATTATTCAAAACTTATACACAATGAAAAAGAGCTCTGTTTTATAAGAAAGACAATGAAACCTGAAAATACGAACTGTAGAAAGATGATACAGGTTTGCATCTAAAATGCGTAGGGATTGATACGAATGTATAGGCATGAATATATAACCCACACTTTGCTGAATCAGAACTCGAAGGATATTCCATATCAACAGTAACCACATGTATTTATAGATTACATGAAGCTTCACAACCTCTCAATGAGGCAGAGGGCAGGGGTGACCATCCTGCTTTCAGGCACTGGATTCTGGGAAATGAGCTTGGTGCAGGCACCCTGGAAAGCAGGCTGGCTGCCATAATGGAATCAGGGCAACTGGCCCTATTCTTTGGCTTCGTAGTGCACTTTGGAAACTACAGTCCAGGGGGATGTGGAAAACATTCGTACCAGAGCTATTGATAACAGCCAAGGAAGCAGTAACTCAAATGTGCAACCATTGAGAGACGCATGATTACGTCGCATAATGCTCATCTCTTTCACATAATGTGTGTCTCCTGGCTCGATGAAAGTGTGGGGGTAGGAACCCTATGCAATTATTTTTATGTCCTCCGCATTTGACAGAATCTGACACATAAACAATCAATCAATGTTTACCACGAGGGAATTAGCCGAATTGAAGTAGGTCATTGGGTGTAACAATGTAACCATAATTATGTAAATTATTATGTGCTACATGGAAATACACACACAATACAATTAAAAAATCAAAACACCAAACAAAATGTGTGCAGCAATTCCAACCAGGTAAAGTATGCAGACGTCTATCATGAGGGAAAGCATCATTTGTAATAATGGTAAGACGAGTCTGATTGGAATCACGGTGAGACCTTGTTCTGGTTTCTTAACAAGTCTCATTTTTTTCACCTGTGTAATTAAATATCTACTTTGCAAGGCTGTGGTGACTATATGTTGAATTAAACCCACACAGAGTATAAAACAGGATTTGGCTTATAATGTGTAATGTAGATAATGGTTGAGTTAAGCAAGAATAAAATAGATGTTCTAAAGAAAATGGAACCCAGCATAGAGCCTGGCACTTGGTAGGTGCCCAATAAATAGAAATCACTTTTATTGTTTTTTAGAAATAGAGGGCGATATAGTGACGTTCAGAGTTCATGAGTTGGTCTAAAAGTGTATTTGTGTAAAATCAACTCTAATAATACATGGGAAAACAAAGAAGTCAGAGAAGGAGGGAAGTAGGAAATATTTTTGAAAATATTAAATGAAAAAACGATTTAAAATTTGTTTTGAAATCCTGTAACCCACGTCTTTGTCCACTTTGTGCTGCTATAACAGAACAGCCGAGACTGAGTAACTTACAAAGGCCAGTGCGGGGTCGGGCGCAGGGGCTGTGATGCCTGATCAAGGTCCTGGCAGCTCAGGCTTCTTCACTGCTTCCAAGATGACACCTTAGATGCCACATCCTCCAGAGGGGAGGAACGCCATGTCCTCGCATGGCAGAAGAGCAGAAGAGAGAGAAAGCAAGAGAAAAAACCCACTCCAACCAGCCTTTTTTTTGAGACAGAGTCTCACTCCATTGCCAGGATAGAGTGCAGTGGCATAATGTCAGCTCACTGCAACCTCTGCCCCCCGGTTCAAACAATTCTCCTGCCTCAGCCTCCAGAGTAGCCAGGACTACAGGTGCATGCCATCACACCTGGCTAATTTTTGTATTTTTAGTAGAGATGGAGTTTCACCGTGTTGGCCAGGATGGTCTCAATCTCTTGACCTCGTGATCCACCCGCCTCAGCCTCCCAAAGTGCTGGGATTACAGGCGTGAGCCACCATGCCCGGCCACTAGCCCCTTTTTATGGGGGCATTGAAACATCACGAGGGCAGAGCTCTGGTAACCCAAACACCTCCCACGAGGCCCCACCTCCCAGCACTGTTGCTCAGGGACTAAGCTTCTGACTCATGGAATCGTGTGAACTGAAGAGGCAGAGGTTGCAGTGAGCCAAGATCACGCCATTGCACTCCAGCCTGGGCGACAGTGCCAGACTCTGTCTTGAAAAAAAAAAAAAGATTTTAACTCATGAATTCTGAGGGACACATTAGACCATTAGACCTTAGTGCCAGGCACCCAACCAACCAGCCTGTCTCCTTGTGCTAACTTAAGGGTTGCTGAAGTTTTACTTTTAGATTTCTAGAGTGGAAAGGGAACTTATACATTGCTGCTTATTTTATTTACACCTATTTGATGTGGCTTACGGTAAACATGGACATACACAAGCCCAGCTTTTTTTTTTTTTTTTAAAGGAAATCTGGCCAGGTGCAGTGGCTCATACCTGTAATCCCAGCACTTTGGGAGGCTGAGGCGGATGGATCACCTGATGTCAGGAGTTTGAGACCAGCCTGGCCAACTTGGTGAAACCTCGTCTCTACCAAAAAAATACAAAAATTCACCAGGCGTAGGGATGGGTGCCTGTAGTCTCAGTTACTTGGGAGGCTGAGGTGGGAGAATCTCTTGTGCATGGGAGGTGGAGGTTGCAATGAGCGGAGATCACATCACTGCACTCCAGCCTGGGTGACAGAGTGAGACCCTGTCTCAAAAAAAGAAAAAAAAAAGGAAAAGAAAATATAACGTAATGTTTAGGACATAATATCAAATCAATCACAGCTCATTCAACAAAGGTTTGCATCCTTAGTGTGAGCAGTCTTCATTTGTGTTAGGATATAAACGTCACAATAGCCAGCATGCACACAGCACTTCCTATGGAGCAGGCACTGCTGCAAGCACTTTGCATGGATCAATTCAACTGGCCCTCACCCCGGTGGGATGGGTTCTGCTGTTGTCATTCCCAGTGTACAGATGAGGAAAAGGAAGCACAAGAAGCTCACGTGGCCTCTGAGACACCCAGCTGGGAGGCGGCAGGGCTGCAAGCTGAGTCCTACCGTCTGGTTGGCCGTCAGGTTCTAAAACATCGCAAGTTCTAAAATGCTGCAGGGACTTTGTCAGGAAGTTCAGCCGAGTCAGGGCAAGAGACACCTGAGCAAGCACACTGTCTACACACGCGAGGCGCTAAATCAGAGATGTCAATGACCTTTCAGTGGAAAGGAAGACGATGCTGCCAGACACTGGGCTGATGGGAGGCCAGGTACTTTGCTCTCCCGGACCCTAAGTTAATGGAGAACAAAGTTTCAGGTCAGGCGTGGTGGCTCATGCCTATAAGCTTCTAACTCATGGAATCGTGTGAACTGAAGAGGTGGAGGTTGCAGTGATCCTAGATCACGCCACTGCACTCCAGCCTGGGCGACAGTGCAATACTCCGTCTCAAAAAACAAAAGATTCTAATTCATGAATTCTGAGGGACACATTAGACCTTAATGCCAGGCACCCGACCAACCAGCCTGTCGCCTTGAGCTAACTTAAGGGTTGCTAAAGTTTTACTTTTAGATTTCTAGAGTGGAAAGGGACCTTGTAAATGGCTGCTTACTTTATTTACACCTATTGCTTGAATAAATTTGATGTGGCTTACAGTAAATATGCACATAAACAATCACAGCTTTTTTCTTTTTTTTTTTTTTTTTTTTGAGAAAATATGGCCAGGTGCAGTGGCTCATACCTGTAATCCCAGCACTTTGGGAGGCTGAGGTGCGTGGATCACCTGAGGTCAGGGGTTTGAGACCATCCTGGCCAACATGGCGAAACCCCATCTCTGAGGCTGGGGAGGCCTCAGGAAACTTACAGTCATGGTGGAAGGCGAAGGGGAAGCAAGGCACCTTCTTCACAAGGTGGTAGGAAGGAGAAGTGAGGGGAAAGAGCCCCTCATAAAACAATGTGAACTCGTGAGAACTCACTACCACGAGAACAGCAGAGGGGAATCTCCCCCCATGATTCAGTTACCTTCACCTGGTCTCTCCCTTGATATGTGAGGATTCTGGGGATCACAATTCAAGATGAGGTTTAGGCAGGGTTACAAAGCCCAACCATATTCATATCTTTGTTGTTACTGTAGAGATGGTGTCTTGCTATGTTGCCCAGGCTGGTCTCAAATTCGGGGGCTCAAGTGATCCTCCTGTCTTGGCCTCCCAAACTGTTGGGATTACAGGTGAGCCACCAGAGCTAGCCTGAGCATATCTTTAGAACACTTAGAGCCCAGTTTACTTATGAAACACCTAAGTAGTAAGACTGTAAAACAATTTTTATGCAGTAGTAATTTTTCCACATATCTTAGTCCTCAGGTTCTAGTTGTTACAATTTAGTAGATGAAGCTTAACATAAAGACTCATAATTGTAGTTCCAGCTACTCAGGAGGCTGAGGTGGGACGACAGCCAAGTCCAGGACCCCAGGCGGTCATGGCTGCAGTGAGCTCTGATCGTGCCACTGCACTCTAGCCTGGATGACAGAGAGAGATCTTGTCTATAAAAAAATTTGCTTTAATTAAAAAAATAAGGAAGACTTGTGGGATGCAAAAGTATTCTTTATTAAGCTTTCATGTTTTACAGATTGCCAGACAGCTCCAGGCACTTTGCAGACTGTACCTTACCCTCAGGGCAATCCTGGGAGGAAGGTGTGATGACCAAGTCCAGCCTGCAGGTGAAACGGCTGAGGCTTGGAGGACGTAGGTGACTTGGCCAAAGAATAGAGCTTGACTTGAGCCCCAGTTAGATTGACCCATGAATCTATGGGATTCACATCCAGAAAGCCTATGCTCTTTTCACACATTATGCTATTTATTTATTACGTTTTTAAGCTTTAGAGGAAAAGATTTATTTCCCCTCAGTTTTATTCATTTGTTTACTTTCATCAATACATTTTTAAAATGAAGATCTTTACGTCCTTAAAATTATCATAATTATGTTGGACACATGAGATAATATAAAGGCAAGCATTTTCTTTTGTTCTTTCAGCTAATGTTTTTGAGTTTTTTTAAATGTCATACAAATACAAATCATTCTAATATTGCTAGTTGTTTGCTTATCTTTCTCTCCCTGCCTTTCTTCCTTCCCTCTTTCCTTTTCTTTTCTTTTCTTTCTTTTTGGTTGACGCAGGGTCTCACTCTGTTGCCCAGGCTTCAGTTCAGTGGCACAATCATAGCTCATGCAGCATCAACCTCCTAGACTTAAAAGATCTTCTCCCTCAGCCTCCCGAGTAGCTGGGACCACAGGTGCATGCCACTACATCTGACTATTTTTTTAAATTTAAAAAATTTATTTTTTGGTAGAGATGGAGTGTCACTATGTTGCCAAGGCTGGTCTGGACCTCCTGGGCTCAAATGAGCCTCCTGCCTCGGCCTCTCAAAGTGTTGGGATTACAGGTGTGAGCCAGCCATCTTGCTCTTTCTTTCTTTCTTTCTCTTTCTTTCTTTCTTTCTTTCTTTCTTTCTTTCTTTCTTTCTTTCTTTCTTTCTTTCTTTCTTTCTTTTTCTTTCTTTCTTTCTTTCTTTCTTTCTCTTTCTTTCTTTCTTTTTCTTTCTTTCTCTTTCCTTCCTTCCTTCCTTCCTTCCTTCCTTCCCTCCCTCCCCCCTCCCTCCCTCCCTCCCTCCCTCCCTCCCTCCCTCCCTCCCTCCCTCCCTCCCTCCCTCCTTCCTTCCTTCCTTCCTTCCTTCCTTCCTTCCTTCCTTCCTTCCTTCCTTCCTTCCTTCCTTCTTTCTTTCTGCTAATGCCATGAAGCTCTGAAAACATTAGCTACCTGGAGCGGGTGAATTTTGCACATGGGAGAGAGGCAGGGGGCATGTGGCAGACTCCCAGGTGCCTCGCTCTGTCACCAGCCTGGACTGCAGTGACATGATTTTGGCTCACGGCAACCTCTGCCTCTCAGGTTCAAGTGATTCTCCTGCCTCAGCCTCCTGAGTAGCTGGAACTGTGGGCACCTGCCGTCACGCCCAGCTAATGTTTGTAGAGACAGGGTTTTCATGTTGGCCAGGTTGGTCTCCATCTCTTGACCTCGTGATCCACCCACCTTGGCCTTCCAAAATGCTGGTTGTTTCTATAAATATTTATGTCACAAAGAACACTGCATTCTATATTTATACAAGAGAAGAATGAGCTTCAATTCAATTAATGTTTACTGAGCCCTTGCATGGATAAAGATGTTAAAGTATAATTTTCAAAAAGTTAAAAACATGGTTCCCATACAAACAAAAATGAACATGTTTTAAAGATTTAATGCAGCTTTAATAAGTTAAATTCAGTTAAATAAGTTAAATTCAGCTTTAATAAGTTAATAAGGGGATGAGTTAGATGTGAAGACTGGTTCAAATGAGAATGGGAGGTGTGGACATTTACATAGTGGACGGTCAGAGAAACACTGGAGTGAATTTGTTCATTACGAAACAAGTCAGTGTCCTACAAGACGAGAAGCTATAACATTTAGGGTTGTCTTTTCTCCTGGACAGAAATCTGCATCTCTAATGGATAAATGTTCAACACGTAACTTCCTGTGAGTCTTTAATCGTTAGTAAGCAATGAGCCCTACCAAATACATTCACCTATCTAGATAACCCACAGGTGCCTGCTAAAAAATATCCCTATCTGACATTAGCGAGAATTGCCATCTATCTTCTTAACTTTTTTCAAGTTTTGGATAATTTGTCATAGTCTAAGAAATATCTTTAAAACAATTTTATATTTACAGATTTCTTTCTAAGTTCACGTGGGAAATACGTTGATGTGAAAGAGTCAAAACGTGATGACTGGACCGGGTGTACAGAAGACCTTGTACGCAGACACTGTCATCGTTTGTAACAGTTCAGAGTGAAAAGTGCCCACGAGAATGAAATTGTCATTGTCTTCCAGTAGTTCTTGGCTTTGACTTACCTCTCAGTGAATTGTGAGCCCTGCAGACATAGTAAAGTGTATAGTCATGGGTCCTGGGGAGAAGGGAGAAATGGAGACCAATGGAACTTTCTTTAAGGTTGAGGGTCTGGTGCTCACATTCTGGGAAGTTGATGCAAGCAGTTCTTACTCCAGAAAATGGGAAAACCTCCCAGGGCTTCAAAATGTTGGTTTAGGACTAAACCAAGCAAAAATGTTGGTTTAGAGCTAAAAATGTTGGTTTAAACCAAAAATGTTGGCGTAGAACTAAACATAACGGCACTATATTGAATGCACGTGTTTTTCAGATTCCAGTTTAATTCAAATCAGTGAGACGGAGCGGTTTCATCATAGAACCTCAGTCAAATTATTCTGACTCAAGGTTCAGTGCACAACACATGAAATATACCAATGAAGATATATTTGAATTAATTTTCACTGGGAAAGACAAACTTATAGAAATATAAAGGCACAAAAAGCCACACACACCACACACACACACACACACACACACGCACACAGAAGAGTCACCTTAACGGGAAAATGCCCATGCTTCACTACAATTCCTCAAAGCATTAAAGTGATCTGTGGTCCTCTCTTCCTAAGTTTTATCACTGTACCTATGATGACGTATTCATGATTAAATATATTCCCTTTCTACAAAGGGAACTTACCAATCATAAAGAAACAATTCTCAAGTCTCGGGTAATGCTTAGCAAATACTCGTTTGCACAAACAGCTAGTGTGGACGCTCTAAGTTTTACTTTTAAAGCACTTTGCCACCTGTTTCCTAGAATGTTCAAGATAAACAGGCCTAAAAGGCACAGTCCTGCTGGAAGTTCTTTCACGTGTCCCTAAGTTCCGGAGCGCGTCTCTGTGTGTGGTCTTCTGGGAAACCCCGGGAGGAAGGAGCTAGCGGGGCTCCGGAGGCCCTGGGGACCCGGGACGGGTCTGCCAGGTGGGGCTGGCTGGGGTCGTCGTTGTCTGGAGCGCGGGGGAACGCACCTGCCCCAGGCCGCAGCTGTGGGAGCCCGAATCCACACCGTAGAGTAAGAACCGTCGTTTGCAGATTAAAACGAGCGGTCAGGTGTCTTCAGAAGTTTAGACGGGAAAAGGCAAGGACGCTAATCCTTGCTGGACAAACCACTGCTGCTTCCAGAAAAACCACCTGAGAACGGTTTCCATTGGGAGTGGGCGCTTCCCTAGCAAGCAAATTCAGAAAAACAAACACAATTCAATAATCGATTAAAAAAATAAAATCCGAGGACGCCAAAGGAACATTTGTGTATCCAAAAAGGTTGTTTTTTTTTACGCGAAACGACACGCCTTGGAATGTGGGTGGGACGCGCACATCACAGCTGTCATGGGGCAGGTGGGGACCCCCGAGGGCCTTCGCCTGGGAGCTGCCCCGTCCCCGGCCTGGAGTAAGCAGAGAGCGAGACCGCGGATCCCAGTGCCTCCCCCTCACCGGAGCTCTCTCCCTGGGGTGGCGGCCACGGGGCTCTGGGCGACCGGCCGGACGCAGGGGAAGGCGCAGCTGCTGGCAGTCGGCGCGGGCGTGGCGGCCCCGCTGCGCTCTCATTAGCGCCCGCTCCGCCCAGCGGCTTCCCGCGGCCGCGTGTTTACTTGTCATTTGCCGCTTGTTTCCCAACCAGCTCCTGAGCCCGGCTGGCCGCGCTTTCTCGCTCTGGTTTTCTGTTTCTTTTCCTTTCCTCTCTCTCTCTCTTTTTTTTTTCTGAGACAGGTTCTCGCTCTGCCGCCCAGGGCTGGAGCGCAGTGGCGCAATCCTAGCTCACTGCAGCCTCGACCTCCCGAGCTCAAGCGATCCTCTCGCTTCAGCCTCCCCAGTAGTTGCGACCATAGATGTTAGCCACTGCGCCAGGCAAATTATTATTATTGTTATTTGTAGAAACGGGGTTTCACCATGTTGCCCAGCCTGGTTTCGAACTCCTGGCCTCAAGGGATCCTCCCGCCTCAGCCTCCCAATGCGCTGAGGTTCCAGGCATGAGTAAAGGCGTCCGGCTCTCACCTCCTTAATGTTAGGCCATTCTGGTGGTCTAGGTGTCACATTGCCATCAGGACGACCCCAGAACTGAGAGCCCGCTCCCCCCACCCCAGCCTTTGCTGGGGCCCCTTGCTCAAGGGGCGGCGGGAGCAATACCTGCCCCGTCAGCCTCTCAGGATTTTGGAAACTCTGCCACCCCAAACACCGTGACCCCGAGCCCGCTGCGCCTCCCGGGGGTCCGCTCGGATTGATCATGAAGCCTAGGAAAACCTCGTTTCACTTTATTTTGTTTTGAGAAGAGCCCTCAGAACGGCTCTGGGGTGGCTCTTCCTGCAGAGGGAGGCACCGAGGACCCACCTCCGAGGCGCCGCCTCCCCAGGTCACAGCGATGAGGAGCTGCTGTAGAAATGAAACTGAAAAAGAGTGACATTTTCATCATCCAGAAAACGTCCCTCAATCTTTACAAAATCCTGTGCACCCTGATTCTATTCTTCCCCAAAGGAAACTGGAGAGTGTGACCCTCAGTCAGCTCATAATCCTCGAGTAAAGTAGCGGCCTCCCCGCGCTCACTGTTCTGAGGACGCTCTTCGCTGTCTGGTGGCCTCGCCAGCCACGTGCGCTCCATTGCCTAGGAGATGAAACTATGTTTAAAAGAGTTCATGTCTGTTTCCACTAAACTGGCAAATACGTGGTTTTTTATCATAAGCAGCATATTCCCATGTGACAATTGGTTTATATGGAGTAAGAATGTTCTAGAGTCTCTAAGCCAAAGGAAGATGAAATTAGAAATTGACTTTTGAGGGAAATGTGTCTTTATCTACTTTCTCTCAACGTCTCAAACCTTTTCTTTCCCCTCGATAAAGGCCCCCTTCTCTCTTCTATCATCCTCCCTCCCACAAAGAATTCCCGTTATATTAACTCCTAGCTATGACTACTTACCTTAAAAAGAAGAAAACAGTCTGTTTGACTTACTTGTTCCCTTTAATTTTATTTATTTATTTATTTATTTGATTTTTATTGCATTTTAGGTTTTGGGGTACATGTGCAGAACGTGCAAGATAGTTGCATAAGTACACACATGGCAGTATGTTTTTGCTGCCTTCCTCCCCTTAACCCACATTTGGCATTTCTCCCCAGGCTATCCCTCCTCAGCTCCCCCCCCCCCGCTGTCCCTCCCCTATTCCCCCCAATAGACCCCAGTGTGTAGTACCCTCCTCCCTGTGTCCATGTGTTCTCATTTTTCTCACCCGCCTATGAGTGAGAATATGTGGTATTTCCTTTTCTGTTCTTGTGTCAGTTTGCTGAGAATGATGTTCTCCAGATTCATCCATGTCCTTACAAAAGACATAAACTCATCATTTTTGATTGCTGCATAATATTCCATGGTGTATATGTGCCACATTTTCCCAGTCCAGTCTATCATCGATGGGCATTTGGGTTGGTTCCAGTTCTTTGCTATTGTAAACAGTGCTGCAATGAACATTCGTGTGCATGTGTCCTTATAGTAGAATGATTTATATTCCTTTGGATATATACCCAGTAATGGGATTGCTGGATCAAATGGAATTTCTATTTCTAGGTCCTTGAGGAATCGCCACACTGTCTTCCACAATGGTTGAACCAATTTACACTCCCACCAACAGTGTAAGAGTGTTCCTCTTTCTCCACAACCTCTCCAGCATCTGCTGTCTCCAGATTTAACTGGCATGAGATGGTATCTCAATGTGGTTTTGATTTGCATCTCTCTAATGACCAGTGATGATGAGCATTTTTTCACGTGTTCGTTGGCCTCATGTATGTCTTCTTTTGTAAAGTGTCTGTTCATATCCTTTGCCCATTTTTGAATGGGCTTGTTAGTTTTTTTTCCTGTAAATCTGTTTGAGTTCTTTGCAAATTCTGGTTATCAGCCCTTTGTCAGTTGGGTAAACTGCAAAGATTTTTTCCCAATCTGTTGGTTGCCGATTCACTCTGGTGACGGTTTCTTTTGCCGTGCAAAAGCTGTGGAGTTTGATTAGGTCCCATTTGTCTATTTTGGCTTTTGTTGCCAATGCTTTTGGTGTTTTGGTCATGAAGTCCTTGCCTACTCCTATGTCCTGAATGGTTTTGCCTAGATTTTCTTCTAGGGTTTTTATGGTGCCAGGTCTTATGTTTAAGTCTTTAATCCATCTGGAGTTAATTTTAGTGTAAGGTATCAGGAAGGGGTCCAGTTTCTGCTTTCTGCACATGGCTAACCAGTTTTTCCAACACCATTTGTTAAACAGGGAATCCTTTCCCCATTGCTTGTTTTTGTCTGGTTTATCAAAGATTATATGGTTGTAGATATGTTGATTTGCCTCTGATGCCTCTGTTCTGTTACATTGGTCTATATCTCTGTTTTGTTACCAGTACCATGCTGTTTTGATTACTGTAGCCTTGTAGTATAGTTTGAAGTCTGGTAGTGTGATGCCTCCCGCTGTGTTCTTTTTGCTTAGAATTAACTTGGCTGTGCGGGCTCTCTTTTGGTTCCATATGAAGTTCATGGTAGTTTTTTCCAGTTCTGTGAGGAAATTCAATGGTAGCTTGATGGGGATAGCGTTGATTCTGTAAATTACTTTGGGCAGTATAGCCATTTTCACAATATTGATTCTTCCTAACCATGAACATTGAATGTTTCTCCATCTGTTTGTGTCCTCTCTTATTTCATTGAGCAGTGGTTTGTAGTTTTCCTTGAAGAGGTCCCTTATGTTCCTTGTAAGTTGTATTCCTAGGTATTTTATTCTCTTTGTAGCAATTGTGAATGGCAGTTCATTCTTGATTTGGTTCTCTTTAAGTCTGTTATTGGTGTATAGGAATGCTTGTGATTTTTGCACATTGATTTTATATCCTGAGACTTTGCTGAAGTTGCTTATCAGTTGCAGGAGCTTTTCAGCTGAGGTGATGGGGTCTTCTAGGAATACTATCATGTCGTCTGCAAATAGAGACAATTTGGCTTCCACCTTTCCTATTTGAATACCCTTTATTTCTTTTTCTTGCCTGATTGCTCTGGCTAGAACTTCCAGTACTATGTTGAATAGAAGTGGTGAGAGATGGCATCCTTGTCTAGTGCCGGATTTCAAAGGGAATGCTTCCAGTTTTTGCCCATTAAGTATGATATTGGCTGTTGGTTTGTCGTAAATAGCTTTTATTACTTTGAGATACGTTCCATCAATACCAAGTTTATTGAGGGTTTTTAGCATAAAGGGCTGTTGAATTTTGTCAAATGCCTTCTCTGCATCAATTGAGATAATCATGTGGTTTTTTGTTTTTGGTTCTGTTAATGTGGTGAATGACGTTTATAGACTTGCATATGTTGAACCAGCCTTGCATGCCCGGGATGAATCCTACTTGATCATGATGGATAAGTTTTTTAATGTGCTGTTGCAGTCGGTTTGCCAGTATTTTATTGAAGATTTTTGCATCTATGTTCATCATGGATATTGGCCTGAAGTTTTCTTTTCTTGTTGAGTCTCTGCCTGGTTTTGGTATCAGGATGATGTTGGTCTCATAAAATGATTTGGGAAGGGTTCCCTCTTTTTGGATTATTTGGAATAGTTTCAGAAAGAATGGTACGAGCTCCTCTTTGTGTGTCTGGTAGAATTCGGCTATGAACCCATCTGGACCAGGGCTTTTTTGGTGTGGTAGGCTCTTAATTGCTCCCTCAACTTCAGACCTTGTTATTGGTCTATTCATAGTTTCAGCTTCCTCCTGGTTTAGGCTTGGGAGGACACAGGTGTCCAGGAATTTATCCATTTCTTCCTGGTTTACTAGTTTATGTGCATAGAGTTGTTTGTAGTATTCTCTGATAATGGTTTGAATTTCTGTGGAATCTGTTGTGATTTCCCCTTTATCGTTTTTTATGGCATCTATTTGGTTGTTCTCTCTCTTCTTTTTTATCAGTCTGGCTAGTGGTCTATTTTGTTGATCTTTTCAAAAAAACAGCTCTTGGATTTATTGATTTTTTGAAGGGTTTTTCCTGTCTCTATCTCCTTCAGTTCTGCTCTGATCTTAGTTATTTTTTGTCTTCAGCTAGGTTTTGAGTTTTTTTGATCTTGCTCTTCTAGCTCTTTCAATTTTGACAATAGGGTGTCAATTTTGGATCTCTCCACTCTTCTCATGTGGGCACTTATTGCTGTATATTTTCCTCTACAGACTGCTTTAAATGTGTCCCAGAGATTCTGGTATGTTGTGTCTTCATTCTCATTGGTTTCAAAGAACTTCTTTATTTCTGCCTTCATTTCATTGTTTATCCAATCAACATTCAAGAGCCAGTTGTTCAGTTTCCATGAAGCTGTGCGGTTCTGAGTTGGTTTCTGAATTCCGAGTTCTAACTTGATTGCACTATGGTCTGAGAGACTGTTTGGTATGATTTCAGTTGTTTTGCATTTGCTGAGGAGTGCTTTACTTCCTATTATGTGGTCAATTTTGGAGTAGGTGTGATGTGGTGCTGAGAAGAATGTATATTCTGTGGATTTGGGGTGGAGAGTTCTGTAAATGTCTATCAGGTTTGCTTGTTCCAGGTCTGAGTTCAAGCCCTGGATATCCTTGTTAATTTTCTGTCTGGATGATCTGTCTGATATTGACAGTGGAGTGTTAAAGTCTCCCACTATTATTGTGTGGGAGTCTAAGTCTCTTTGTAGGTCATTAAGAACTTGCCTTATATATCTGGGTGCTCCTGTATTGGGTCCATATATATTTAGGATCGTTAGCTCTTCTTGTTGTATCGATCCTTTTACCATTATGTAATGACCTTCTTTGTTTCTTTTGATCTTTGTTGCTTTAAAGTCTATTTTATCAGAGATGAGAATTGCAACTCCTGCTTTTTTTTGCTCTCCATTTGCTTGGTAAATCTTCCTCCATCCCTTTATTTTGAGCCTTTGTGAATCTTTGCATGTGAGATGGGTTTCCTGGATACAGCACACCGATGGGTTTTGTTTTTTTATCCAATTTGCCACTCTGTGTCTTTTGATTGGTGCATTTAGCCCATTTACATTTAGGGTTAATATTGTTATGTGTGAGTTTGATACTGCCATTTTGATACCTTCTGGCTGTTTTGTCCCTTGGTTTATGCAGATTCTTCATTTTGTTGATGCTCTTTAGCATTTGGTATGTTTTTAGAATGGCTGGTACTGGTTGTTCCTTTCTATGTGTAGTGCCTCTTTCAGGAGCTCTTGTAAAGTGGGCCTGGTGGGGACAAAATCTCTGAGTTCTTGCTTGTTGGCAAAAGATTTTATTCTTCCTTCAATTATGAAGCTCAGTTTGGCTGGATATGAAATTCTGGGTTGAAAGTTCTTTTCTTTAAGGATGTTGAATATTGGCCCCCACTCTATTCTGGCTTGTAGAGTTTCTGCCAAGAGATCTGCTGTAAGTCTGATAGGCTTCCCTTTGTGGGTGACCCGACCTTTCTCTCTGGCTGCCCTTAGTATTTTCTCCTTCATTTCAACCCTGGTGAATCTGACGATTATGTGCCTTGGGGTTGCTCTTCTTGCAGAATATCTTTGTGGTGTTCTCTGTATTTCCTGGAGTTGAGTATTGGCCTGCCTTGCTATGTTGGGAAAATTTTCGTGGATGATATCCTGAAGAGTTTTTTCCAGCTTGGATTCATTCTCTTTGTCACATGCTGGTACACCTGTCAAACATAGGTTAGGTCTCTTCACATAGTCCCACATTTCTTGGAGATTTTGTTCATTCCTCTTTGTGCTTTTTTCTCTAATCTTGGTTTCTCTTTTCATTTCATTGAGTTAATCTTCGACTTCTGATATTCTTTCTTCTGCCTGGTCAATTCAGCTGTTGAAACTTGTGCATGCTTCGTGAAGTTCTCGTGTTGTGTTTTTCAGCTCCCTCAATTCATTCATATTCCTCTCTAAGTTGTCCATTCTTGTTATCATTTCCTCGAATCTTTTTTCAAGGTTCTTAGTTTCTTTGCATTGATTTAGAACATGTTCTTTTAGCTCACTGAAGTTTCTCATTATCCACCTTCTGAAGTCTGATTCCATCATTTCGTCACACTCATTCTCCGTCCAGCTTTGTTCCCTTGCTGGTGAGGAGTTTTGGTCCTTTGTAGGAGGTGAGGTGTTTTGGTTTCGGGTGTTTTCCTCCTTTTTGCGCTGGTTTCTTCCCATCTTTGTGGATTTATCCACCTGTCATCTGTGTAGTTGCTGACTTTTCAATTGGGTCTCTGAGTGGACACCCAGATTGTTGATGATGAAGTATTTCTGTTATTTAGTTTTCCTTCTAACAGTTTAGCCCCTCTGCTGTACGAGTGCTGAGGTCTACTCCAGGCCCTGCTTGTCTTGGGTACACCTGTAGCAGCTGCGGAACAGTGAGGGATGCTACCAGTTTCTTCTTCTGCTATCTTTGTCCCAGAATGATGCCCGCCAAATGTCAGTCTGATTAGTCCTTTTTTGAGGTGGCTCTTTGGATATACAGGGGTCAGGGAGCTGCTTGAGGAGATGGTCTGTACTTTATAGGAGCTCCAGTGCTGAGCTGTGAGCTCCATTGTTCATTCAGGTTTGCTGGGCGAATGTGTCTGCTGCAGAACTTATAAAAGACCCCCCTTTTTTTTCCCTCAGATGCTCTGTCTCAGGGAGTTGGGGCTTTCTTTATGAGTATCTGTTGCACTGTCCTGCCCAGCTAGGAGGCAGTCTATTCACTATTTGCCTTCCGGGGCTCTGCCCTGCTAGCATGGGTCTGCCCTGCTGCCGAGGGGCTCCTTTCTACTGTGGTGCGCTCCACCCTATTGGCTGTGTGTCTCTCTCTTATGGCTGGTTGCCTCAGCAACGGCAGGCTGCGTCAGCAGTGGGCGGTACCTCAGTAGGGGCAGATTGCGTCTGTAGTGGTGGACACCCCTCCCCCACCGAGCTGCACCGTTTGAATTCAGCTGACCCCGCAGCAAAACTCTCAAACCTGAGTGCCTCGAATCGCTGCACTGCTTGTCCCCATGAGGGTGGGACCCGCCGAGCCCGATCACCTGGCTCCCTGCCTCAGAGTCCCTTCTCTCTCTCTCTCTCTCTCTCTTTTTCTTTCCAAATTGAATGGTTGACTCTCTCACAGGCACCCCAGTCACCTGCTGATTGGGCACCGGGATCCGTGCGATCTCCCCTGCGTTGGCCCACTGCACCGGCACACATCGCTCTTCCCGGGAATCTCCTGGTCTGGCTCACCATCCAAGTCCCGTTCAATCAAATGGACATGTCAATCTGCCCTCCCAAAACTCAGATTGCCGGTTTAACAGGGCACCCAGACCAGTGAGCTCTGTGTGGGCTGCTGCTGCACTGTGGCGCCGGCCAAAATGGCCATGCAAGAGGGCTGTGCTGCTCTCCTGTGTCTCTCCTACACCTGGGAACTTGCCAGTTCTGTGGGCTACAAAAGTCCATCTGAAAATGCAGCTAGGACTCACACTCTGCGCCTTCACTGAGAGCTGCAATCCAGAGCTGTTTCTATGACGCCATCTTCCCTCCTTTCCTCCCAAATCAAGAAGTTAAGAGGAAAGAGATTGTGTAAGATCTGGGAGAACACGAAAATGAATCCCTATTTATTTATTTTTGAGACAGAGTTTCACTCTCGTTACCCAGGCTGGAGTGCAATGGCGAGATCTCAGCTCATCACAACCTCTGCCTCCCGGATTCAGGCAATTCTCCTGCCTCAGCCTGCTGAATAGCTGGGATTACAGGCACGCACCACCATGCCCAGCTAATTTTTTGCATTTTTAATAGAGACCGGGTTTCACCATTAGCCAGGGTGGTCTTGATCTCCTGACCTTGTGATCAGCCCGCCTCAGCCTCCCAAAGTGCTGGGATTGCAGGCGTGAGCCACCAGGCCCCGGACCCTAATTTTAAAAATGTATATGAACCCTTAGAGATTTTCAAAGGTGTGGTATTACTTTTTTGTTGTCAATTACTGTTGAAAATAACCATTTCCTGACTGGCTAGCTGCAAGTTATGAAGATATTACACTCTAATGGTTTGAAAGATTTAAAACTGTAAATATTACACACACACACACACACACACACAGAGAGAGAGAGAGAGAGAGAGAGAGAGAGAGAGAGAGAGAGGCTCTTTCTCTTTGAAAATAAGAGTCTAGGATTGCAAAATGAATTGACAAAATGTGGAATCTTGAAAAATATGAGCTGATTCAGAAGGAAGCTTGTGAAACAGAAATCAGAGAAAGCTCCAGAATACAAAATTTAAAAGTCTGTATATTTCCCATTGTTTTAATTGTGGGTTTTTATAAATGTTTTAACTTTTTAGCAATTATTTCTGGGAAGTGATATTATCTGTCTTACATTTGGGTTAAGATTACAGAATATCTCTTTTATAAATATTGTAAATGTGTGTTGATTTTTAATATTTTGGTTTCTTAATAAAATAAGCACTGAAAAACAGTACCTATATGTTAGATATTTTCCTTTAGTGTTCCCAAATCAGTGATAACTGTGATCATTAAGAACTACATTTTTTTTTTCCCTCAGGAAGTTACAAGGGCTGTCTTTCTCAGCAAAGTGAAGAAATTCATTTCAATAAATGTTGACTATTTACTTTTGCTAAGAACTGTGCACAAATACATACGATAGATGGCAAAAAGGTTGAAAAAAAAAAACTATTTTCCAAAAGTCTTCTAGTATTTGGGAACATGAGATTTTAAAGTAAGGCTGCAAGGGATTTTGGAAGTTAAACTCACTCTGTCAAGTCATATAACAATGAATAAAGTCACACAGTGGTTTCATCTCAACAGAATCATTTACTCTTAAGGGAGTCTAGTCTTAAAGTTATTATTAAATTATTTTTAAAGTATGAGATACCTATAGTTTGATGGTCAATGAAATTCAGACCAACACCCTTTAATAGAGTTAATGAATTGTTCTCTCACTGAGTGGCTTGTGGAGTTTGAGATAAATGGATATTTCAAGTGACCCACATGGGAACTTGGCGGAGTTTGAGAAATAAGTGCTCCCTCCTCTGAGGTTTGTACTATTCTGTGATAAATCGTCTTAGATTCCTGTATAACTGTTCATGAACTGTTGACTCTGGCCAGGCACAAAGCTGAGCCATGTCGGTGTGGAGGTGAACACAATAAGCTGCACACCTTTGTCTCTTTGCAAATGCTGAGGCAGAGTACTTGCAGGGAGCATCATCTTCACTCCTTGTGCATTCATGTTAACTTCCTAAACACATATTCTGGGTTCGCTTCTCTGAGATTCGCTGCTCTTACTTAGGTTCTGGCCTTTCCAGGCCATATTATCTTTCATGCTATGCTGCATATTTGTAAAGTGCTACTGTCATAAAATTCCTAAAGAAATTTTGTTCACATTTGCAGATTTCTTAAATAACTTATGACATGAACTGCTAACTTCCTGAGAAGATGTAATTTTTTTTTTTTTTGAGATGGAGTTTCGCTCTTGTTACCCAGGCTGGAGTGCAATGGCGTGATCTCGGCTCACCGCAACCTCTGCCTCCTGGGTTCAGGCAATTCTCCTGCCTCAGCCTCCTGAGTAGCTGGGATTACAGGCACGTATCACCATGCCCAGCTAATTTTTTGTATTTTTAGTAGAGATGGGGTTTCACCATGTTGACCAGGATGGTCTCGATCTCTTGACCTCGTGATCCACCCGCCTCGGCCTCCCAAAGTGCTGGGATTACAGGCTTGAGCCACCATGCCCAGCCAGAAGACGTAAATATTTAAACATTGTTTAGTAGGCACCGGGGCAAGGTGAGCTAGGTGGCTCATGCCTGTAATCCCAGAACTTGGGGAGGCCAAGGAAGGTGGATCACTTGAGGTCAGGAGTTTGAGACCAGCCTGGCCAACATGGTGAAACCTCATCTCTACTAAAAATACAAAAAATTAGGCAGGTTCTACTAAAAATACAAAAAATTAGCCTGGTGTGGTGGCAGGTGCCTGTAATCCCAGCTACTCAGGAGGCTGAGGCAGGAGAATTGTTTGAACCCAGGAGGCGGAGGTTGCAGTGAGTGGAGATCGGGCCATTGCACTCCAGCCTGGGTAACAAGAGTGAAACTCCGTCTTAAAGAAAAAAAAAAAAACAACAAAAACCAAAAGCACCATTGTTAGTTACAATGACTTTATGCATTTCCAGTGTGAGCTGCCTGTTTATGTGTGTGAGCAGGACTGACCTTTATTCAGAGATCCCAGCTCCAGGCTGTGAATCTTTTTGAATGGACACAGAAAGCTGGGACCTCTGAACAAAGGTTTTAGATTAGGAACGGAAGGTAGTGAACAAAAACCTTTTCTCACTACTGAAATCCTGTATCTGTGAAGGTAGAAAAGAAAGTTCTGTTGTGAGTTTAGAAGTGTATTTGTCTTTAACATATTGCTCTCAGCCATTAGCAATTGTCTTATGTTTTACAGAAGATCAGTGTGAAGAAGGTGTCCTCCGGATTGCAACTGGACCTCTCAGTGGTCATTTGGCAATTGAAGGTTGGCTGTAGTCATGGGGCTACACTTAGGTGCCTAAGATGAAGGAATCTTAGCATTGAGAGAGCAGCGTGTCCATAAATATTCACAGAAGAAAAATGATACCATTTTCTAAAAAATACAGGACTTTCATCTAAATAGGTGTCAAATGCTATTTACTGTAATTTTGGAAGATTTAAGTTGTTTATTAAAAAGTGTCTTTTTTGGCCAGGGGCAGTGGCTCAAGCCTGTAATCCCAGCACTTTGGGAGGCCGAGGCGGGTGGATCACGAGGTCAAGAGATCGATACCATCCTGGTCAACATGGTGAGACCCCCAATCTACTAAAAATACAAAAAAATAATTAGCTGGGCATGGTGGCGCGTGCCTGTAATCCCAGCTACTCAGGAGGCTGAGGCAGGAGAATTGCCTGAACCCAGGAGTTGGAGGTTGCGGTGAGCCGAGATCGCACCACTGCACTCCAGCCTGGGTAATAAGAGTGAAACTCCGTCTCAGAAAAAAAAAAGTGTCTTTTTGTCTTTATCAACATAAACAAGTTAATTTTCTCTAGAATTCTAAGAATTCACACATCAATAAAGTTTTTTCATGATGATAAATTAAAAAAGTTTTCGAGATATATACATATTTATATATGTGCATATAAAAGTGTTTTTGAATATTGAAATACCGAAATAAATCTTGCATAGTTAAAAGGATGGTACGTTTTCAGTTTTATGCCAAAGGAAGATTAAAGCTTTATCTCTAATATTAAGCAGTATATTTCATTGTGAATTTATATTCTTTTTTACTTACAGGCTAGTGAAAATTTGTAATATCGAGTGCAATATGCTACTACCACATGAGCAAACTGGCCTTCTTGATGATGCTAAAATATCCCTTTGCAGTGTCTAATCCTGGACCCTGGCTCTTGGCTGCTCCTAGGAGAAGGGAAACCAGGCCTGTGGTCCATGCTGGTAAGAACAGTGGGCTCTCCCAGGAAAAGGAGATGAGATTTCTCATACAGATGAAAACTTTGTTGTCTAACATCACATTTTCATTTCTAGTAGGGAAAATTTTTCGTATGTCTACTCTGTTCCCATCCTTTTCCTTACTCAGCATTAAAATATTCATCCACTAAAGTGATGGGTGTAACCGGCATTTAAAAATACTAATTGCATGCAAAGTAACATTTTGCATTATCCACATAGTTTAATTTGAAAGATGTAAAAAAAAGGCAGTCATGATTCCTGCCTTAGAAGAGAATGTGGTGTGTCTGTGGAGATAAAACACACCACGAAGATGACTTAAGAAGAATAAAATTTCCAGCGAAAGCAGTAGTTTGGAGAGAAAGAGAATACATTATTCTTGCTCTTTATTATATAATATTAGGGCATAAATAATTTCGGAGGGCTTCCTATACAAAGTAGGTTTGTATAGCCCTTGCTTTATAGAAACGGGAGGGCTTCTGCCCTGGAGAGGTGTGCAGCCCGTCTCTCTTCTCCGGAGCTGGCGTTGGTCCTGGACCTCTGCAAGTTGCTCAGCTTTACTGCAGAATGTAGGGGTGGTGACTTCCCATGCGATGTGGGGTTTCCATCTTTCTTCCTTTTGCTCTTCTGCACATCTCAATTTCTTCCAAAGTTAAATTGCTCCAAAGCAAAGGAATCATCCTCACCAAGCTAGAGGGCCACAGTTTGGAAATTAAAGACAGAAAGATCTAGGATGCAGTGTAGAATGTTATAAATGTACTTCAGTACCTGCACTTTGCCAGCTAGATTTCAAAATTAAGACTGTCTTCCTTGCCTTGCTTCATAGTATTGAATTTTGCATCCCCATCCACAGCAGCAATGGTCGGGGGGAAGCTGAGCCGTGGAGTAAGAACTTCTGGGTTTTACTTCTGCCTTGACGCGTCAGTAGGTGACTTGAGCGGGTCCTCAACCTCGCTGAGCCTTTCTTCATCTAGAAAGTCATGAAGATAATACGTATGTTATAAGGTTATTATGAGAGGAAAGACTCAAGACAGATTTGCCTGTTACAAATTCATTTTAAAGGTAAAAGTGAAGAATGTGTGCCGTTTAGAATGTGTTCTTTTGTTGTATTTTAATGTATGGGTCTATCAACTGTGTGTGTGTGTGTGTGTGTGTGTGTGTGTGTGTGTGTGTGTATACATGGTGTGTCCTGAACTTTTTTTCTTTCCAACTTTTATTTTAGGTTCAGGGAGTACATGTGCAGGTTTGTTACATGGATAAATTGCGTGTCTCAGGGGCTTGCTGTACAGATTATTTTGTCACCCAGGTAATGAGCATAGTACCCTGAACTTCTTCACTAGAAAATTGTTCTGGGACCTTGGGTAGCCAATCCTGCTTGGGTGGTGGTGGGGGGCAGGCTGTGTCGATTGCAGGCTGGATCGATTGTCGGCTCCGTCGATTGCTGTGCAGGTTCTCGCCTCTCTCGGCAGCCCTGGCGCATCTCACCTGCTGCGCCCTCCTGAATGGGCTGTGGAGGCTGGGCCTCCGCACTTGGGTGTAAGGAGCATGTCATTCTCAATTTGCTAGACAGGGCAGTATTTGGGGCGCCAGTCTGTCCGACTGTTGAACATGACTGAAAGTTTCATTTACAGATGTGCAGCGTTCTCTAAAGAGAAGACAAAATGCTGTCACGGTTCTAGGTGCAGAAGTTCCATTTAACACTTTTCTTTTTTTTTTTTTTCTTTTTTTGAGACGGAGTTTCGCTCTTATCACCCAGGCTGGAGTGCAATGTCGCGATCTCGGCTCACCGCAACCTCCGCCTCCTGGGTTCAGGCAATTCTCCTGCCTCAGCCTCCTCAGTAGCTGGGATTACAGGCACGCACCACCATGCCCAGCTAATTTTTTGTATCTTTAGTAGAGACGGGGTTTCACCATGTTGACCAGGATGGTCTCGATCTCTTGACCTCGTGATCCACCCGCCTCTGCCTCCCAAAGTGCTGGGATTACAGGCTTGAGCCACCGCGCCCGGCCGCAACACTTTTCAATCAAAGTAACTTACATATTAAGCTAGGAAAGGTGGTTTTCTCCTATAGTGTTAGAAATACAAAGCTTTTGAAATAAATCATTCTCTTTATTATCTCTGTAAAAATCAAAGACTTTAAAGCATTTTCGATGGTCGTTATTTTTGGTTACCCCTCTGTATTCAAAGAACTGAAATCAGTTTATTTGTCCATGGTATGTACATAGCTATAAAAGCATTTAGAGCTAGCAAGAATGGGATAGATTTGGTGGACAACTTGTGGGATTTCATGAAGGTTTCAAAATTAGGATGAAAAATGTAGTCCTTTTTAAGAAAGAAAGCTCGGCTGGATGGTAAAGCCCTAGACCTGCTGCACAGTAAAGACCAAAGCAGGTGTGTCTGAGCCTGGAAAGCAAGGTCTAAGGGGAAGTGTAAGTGGCCTGAAATACCTGGGGTTTGCATGCGGATTTTATATTTATTTCCTGTTTAACTGGCTATTCTACTGTGGACAGCACTGTGTCCTTCTCATCCCCAAAATTCATACGTTGAAGCCCTAATCTTCAATGTGGTGGTATTTGAAGGTCACCTTTGGGAGGTGACTAGGTTCAATGAAGTCATGAAGGTGGCCCCCATGGGGGATTGATGTTCTCTGCTGTCTGCTAGCCGGGAAGAGGCCCTCACTGGAACTCAACCCTGCTGGCACCTGATCTTGGACTTCCAGCCCCCAGAGCTGTGAAAAAATACATTTCTGTTGTTTAAACCAGCACCCAGCATGTGAAATTGTGTTGCAGCAGTCTGAGCTAAGGCAATAGTCCAATAAATATATTTCATATTTACTTAATGTTTATTCTAAGTAGCATCAGAGACCATGAATAGGGCCAGTGGGAACAAGCTACAAAGAAGTTAAAGTTCAGTTAACAAGGGAAATTTTTTTGTTTTTGTTTTTTTTTTTGAAACAGAGTCTCACTCTGTTGCCCAGGCTGGAGTGCAACGGCACAATCTTGGCTCACTGCAACCACCCGCTTCCAAGTTCCAGTGATTCTCCCACCTCAGCCTCCCTAGTAGTTGGGATTACAGGATCCCACCGCCACACCCAGCTGATTTTTGTATTTCTAGTAGAGATGAGGGTTCACCATGTTGACCAGGCTGGTCTTGAACACCTGACCTCAAGTGATCCGCCCACCTCGGCTTCCCGAAGTGCTGGGATTACAGTTGTGAGCCACCGGTCCTGGCGCAAGGGAGATTTTTTTTTTAAAAAGGACTAAAGGTGTATCCTGGGTCCACGCTGAGTCCTGGTAGCTTGGACTGGTGTAACCCTAAACTGGAGGTCCCCTCCTCTTGCCCCGTGAAAGGATTTTGGTCTTGAGATGAAGGTTCATCTAGGTGGACTGTAGTGTTTCTTCCAATTCAAAATGTGTAATAATCTAAATAGAGAGAAAAAGCAGCTAGAAAAATAAAACCACACAATGTGAGAAAGAAGCACACTGTATAGAAACCCCCAGTCAGAAGACGGCTGAATGTTGGCATGGGTCCATAAACCAGAAGCCACTATGAGTGTGAGTGCTTGTTAAAGTGTAATGCTACAGAGTGTTCAGTGCGATAGCTTTTATGGGATGTTCACATGATTTTATACTTAAAAAACCCGCAGCCAAATTTAATACGACTTGTTTTACAGGGATCAGTTTGTAATAGGGCTACAAGAAAAGCCTTTAGGGAACAAACGAAAAGGTCAAAGTGTCCTACGTAACCTGGTGTAATAAGGAGGAACGTAGTTCTTACCTCGAGTTAAGGCAGTGAGCTAGGGGCTAGGACAAGAATCTGTAGGTCCTGTGTGATATGCTGAGCCCGGCTAGAGGCAGATGATGAAAATCAGAACACTAAGCATTTATCATGTTGTTTCAAGAATTGTTCACGCGTTATCTCAATTCTCACACAAAGCCTGTGAAATAGGTTCCGTTTTTTAGCAAACTCATTTCACAGATGAAGTGGTAACAGGACTATCCAGTAAGTCAGTAAGTAACACACTGGCCCAGGGGAATCCAGTGAGCCCTGTGGACCCCGGCTCCAAACCTAGCCTGTCTCCAAATTGCTGAGACTGGGCTGTGTGCAGCACCACCCACACAGGGAAGAACATGAAATCACACAGGGGCAGGTGGAAGTCCTTGTTTGAGACCCGTAACTGTGAGCCCACCCATTCCAGTATCAATACTTATCAAAAAAATGAAGATGAAGTGACTTTCAACTCCGAAAGACCCTTCAGATCATTGCTTTTTGCTACATTCTAAAGATTTTCCCCAAAAACCTTTCTGTAGAAGGGCCCTCAGGTGAATTTGGAAATTGGTTTTACACTCCAGGAGAGCTGGTGCAGCTCACAGCAAACTGTGAGGGAGCTCAGACTTTCATGTGGACGGCCTTGGGGCAGGCCGCGGGGCTCCTGTTTGGTTTCCCTGCACCAAGCAAACAGATGTTTGGTCCAACCTTGTTAGTCCAGAGCCGACTGAAGGAGGATATTGTTCACAAAAAGGTGAGAAAAAAATAAAACCAAAATGAGGCAAGACTTTAACATGGAAAGTTAAAGTGCCACTGGAAATTAAATCTAAAACGAATGTAAGGCAATTGCTTTACAGTTTGTCAACAGGCAGGACAATTAAGCGTAGACAGCCCTGCTTTGGAGAAATTAAAATGGAGAAAATGAAAGAAAAATAGAAAGTAAGACTGGAACAGGGCCAGCCCCTCTTAGGTTCGCACACCTATCCGCAGACCCAGTGCACGTAAAGTTTTACACTTTTTGCTGGTGCAGTTTCACGGTTTCTGTCTAAAACCACACAGCAGCACAAGGCTGTGGCCTCTGTCACTGATGTGATTGAAGTGAATGTGTGACTTCAGCCACTGATATGAGGTGCCAGACGAAATTTAACCAATAAGCCTTGATTCTGCGGAATTACTTGAACTTCAAAACATCCTGGAGAGAATGCCCGTGAGATACAGAAGCCAGATTCCGTGGACTTTAAGCAACTTGGCCAGAGTGTTAATGCTACAGAGTGTTCAGTGTGATACCCACCCACAGCATAGGTACCACTGGAGTGGCCACGTTCCACCTTCCAGAAACTCGTGCATTTCAGTGGCACTGCCAGTGGAGAACACGAGATTTGGTTGGCACAAAAACAAACACCTGTCCACTGGGGGAAATGCGTCCTTCAAAGTGAAACCTCGGGCTCTTTGTTGAACTGTATTGGGAGCACTTTTGCCCATTCTCTAAATACTTACGATTATCTCACTGATACTTCTGTATGGCATAGATCTGCCTTTCACAGACAGAAGAGTCCTGCTCTCACCTGTTTGGGAACTGCTCTGAGTGTCTGCAAGGAGATTGCTGGCATTTGTGCTGTACGGTGAAGTGCAGCTTTGCACTTTCTGCGAGGTAGGTGCAGTTGCAGTCACAGCTGCTCCTCTGTGTCTTGGTCTCCACTCACCTGTCCTGGAGAGCAGGTGGCCTCACACTCAGAGAGATGACACATGGATAGCGGTGTACACAGATGTGCCAGCATGAGAAACTTTGAGGTTTCTTAAGTGTTTTGGGCCAGATTCTTCACCATTATCAGGGGCAATAATCAGTGTGATACACTGATCCGGGACCAGCAGAAGCCTCTGGAACTTGCCAGAATTGCACATTTCCAGGCCCACCCCCGACCTACTGAACCAGGAACTGGGGCGGGGGCCCAGCAGCTTGCTTTTTAACAAGCTCTCAGGGTGATTCTCATGCAGCCTGAAGTTCAAGGGCCATCGCCCTAGGCACTAGCCCAGCTCAGGAGGTTAAATGTCAGGATTTAATGGATCGTCAGGAGCTCCCCTTTGGACCTGCTCATTGTAGGGTGCCTGCCTTTAAATAATTCACACGAGGGCTTGTTTCCCCTCCCAGAGCCTCCGGTTGCCCACCCCTTGCCGTGCCCTCGATGCTGTGGGCAGGAGAGCTCCCCTGCCAGTCAGCTGTGGGGGACCAGCTTTGAAATGCTTCTTCACCAGTGGAAAAAGATTTGACCTGTCCAGGCACCTAGTGGCCAATGGGCACTGACAAATTCATCTGAAATTAAGCTGCTCTACTATGCACCAGGGCTGACCCTGGCTACCTCAGCACCAAATCTGAACCTGTGGGCTATGGGGTGAAACTGCTCAGAAGCACCTCTTATGGACCCAGTGTGGGGGATGAGGGAGGAGACTCATCTCTATGGGTGTGTGAATCACCCTCTCAGCTCTTCTGTGTCATCCAGGCCCCTGGACTCCTGAATCCTCCATCAGTGTTTTCAGTCTTAAATGTCATTATTAATAACGACAGTGGCTAATGTTTGCAGGACACTTGAACACCTGGCAGGGGACTTCCGTGGCCTCCTCTGCAGATGTGCTCTACTTCCCATCAGTGAGACCCGGCTTCTCACGCTTTTCAACATGTGCCTCAGAACCAGCACAGACAGGCACTTCATGGGCACTGCTGCAGGAGAGGGAAGGACAGTGAGGAGGCGAGAAAGGGGAAGGGCACAGGAGGACGGGAAAAACGACTGGAAAGAAAAATAAAGCACTTTAAAAATCTTTTTACTCTCTCTCTCTCTCTCTCTCTCTCTCTCTCTCTCTTTTTGTGAGATAGAGTTTCACTCAGTTGCCCAGGCTGGAGTGCAGTGGCACGATCTTGGCAACCTCTGCCCCCCAGGCTCAAGCCATTCTCCTGCCTCAGCCTCCTGAGTAGCTGGGATTACAGGTGCCGGCCACCATGCCCAGTTAATTTTTGTATTTTTAGTAGACACGGGGTTTCGCCATGTTGGCCAGGCTGGTCTCGAACTTTGCGCCTCAAGTGATCTACCTGCCTCAGCCTTCCAAAGTGCTGGGGTTACAGGCATGAGCCACCGTGCCCGGCTAAAAATTATTTTATAAACCATAGAAGAGAAGAGATTTCTTTAAAGGGAGGTTACTAGAGGCTCAGGGACCTCCCAGGGTGGTTTTGGGATGAACACAGCATGGTGGATAATTTTACAGACTTGCTCATGTGAAAGCCAGGGTTTGACTGCAGTTTCCCAACTCTTCATACAGAAGAACTCTTTTCAGATTATCGAGTGAGCAGAACATTGCTGAGCACAGAAGAGGCGCTCAATAAAGATTTCTTGAATGGGCTGGGAGCCGTGGCTCACACCTGTAATCCCAGCACTTTGGGTACGCCGCAGCGGGCAGATCACAAGGTTGGGAGTTCAAGACCAGCCAGGCCAGCGAGGTGAAACCCCGGCTCTACTAAAAAGACAAAAAAAATTAGCTGGGCGTGGTGGTAGGAGCATATAATTCCAGATACTCAGGAGGCTGAGGCAGGAGAATCACTTGAATCTGGGAGGCAGAGGTTGCAGTGAGTGGAGACCATGCCACTGCACTCCAGCCTGGGCGACAGAGTGGGGCTCCCTTAAAAAAAATCCTTTAATGAATGAAGGACTCAGAATGAATGACCGATGTTCCCCAGAGAGGCAGGTGGAGTTTCCTGGAAGTGTGCACTGTGGTTCTGGGACCCCAGAGCTTGACCAAGAGATGTGAGGAGGAGGCATCAGGGACTTGTTGGGAAAAGTCTCTCATCCTCTGACAGCTCCCTCTGATGTCTGCAAACCTGGCCACCTGCCCGACCAGGCACAGGGTTGCCCCAGCAGGAGAGCCCAGGACAGTCCAGGGAAGAAATGGGTCTGGGATGTGGCAGCTCTTCACAGACTGAAGTTCCCAATACACCCACCTAACGGCTCCTCCATTTTTGTGCTGAGCCTTCTCTGTAGGCAGAAGGGGCCAGCCCTTAAAACTTGTCTCTTGAGCACAGGAAGAAGGAACCGAACCCACTGCCAGCTTTGTAAAAAGAAACTGAGACCAGCGTTAGTTTCCAAGAGACTGCTGTGTGACTCTGGAAGCATTGCGAAGAGGGGCCTTTCCTTTCTGCCACGGGGAGCTTCCTTCCTGCCTGCCCTAGGATCTGTAAGGAATTCCTAATTCCCTGTGAGCTCTCAGGTGACAGGTGACACCTCACAGCTCTCAAGAGAACAAGTCGCCTCCTGACCGAGAGCTGCGCACCTGCTGACAGTGGCGTCTGAGCCACGTTTACGCTGCTTCCTTCGAGGACGTCAAGCTGAGCTGTTGAGTCATAGGCTGGCTTTATTCGTAACTCGTCTTCCTGTGTCACGCCATCTGTCAGCAACTCCCGTGGGCCTTCCTTGCACATACACGGAGGGAGAGCCATGGATCGGCTCTGCGCGTTCCTTTGTAAATGAACCACACTGCCATGCCTGTGCGCAGCCCTCTCCCACTCTCCTTCCACTTCCCGCCATGTCTGTGCCTACCGAGGCCCAGGCCAGGCTCGCCTCTTGTCGAATTCGTTGTCTCTGCTGCCCCTTCTCCGCTACACACACCAGTAGTCTTGTCCTAGGACGAGGGATGGAGCAATTGCGGCTTCAGCTTCTCCTGCTGTGAAACAGCAGGCCCGGAAGCCTGGTGGCGGAGATAACAGCGCTGTGTATTGAAGGGGTGGCTGGGGCTCAAGGGGTGGGGGGTCTTTCCTGCCAGGGCTCAATCACCGCCACACAGCTGTGAGCTGGGCAGACTGCACTATGTCAAGATGGCTTCAGAGGGCCTCTGGCCGCGTACCTCCCTCCCTCCCTCCCTCCCCTCTCTCTTTCACCTTCCTCCCCTTCTCTTTCTCGCCCCCTTTCTCCACCCCCCCCACTCTGTCTTTTTCAGTCTGTGCATCTCTCTCTCCTTATCTGTGTCTCCCTGTCTCTGACCATCCGTCCGTCTGTCCCTCCCCATCTCTCTCTGACTTTGTTCAGCAACTAGGCCCTTCATTTGGAGGGAGGAGCCCTTCATTTTTCCTCTGGAAGGGGTATCCGTGAGTGTTTTCAGTAAGGATGGAAGGAAAAAGCAAGCTATGGTAACACAGGGCTGGGCCGATAGGATTAAGAATTTCTGCCTGTTTCAGAAACCTCAAGCCTGTTGTAGAAACGTAAGAGTGCTCTCAGTTGTCCGGCCCCTGGGACCCATGACCCAGCAACCCACGAATCCGCCCAGCCTCAGGTGCACCAAGTCTGCTTCCTCCAGCGGCGCAGCTGCGGAGAAAGGCGTTGGTCAGCTCCTGCTGGAGGCCGGGCTCAACCGCGGAGCAGTTTCCCAGGCAGCTGCAGACTTTAAACAACTCCGTCTGCAGAATGCTCAGCATGACCCTCTGCTGACTGGAGTATCTTCAATGACGAGTCCCTTCAGATCCCAGAATTCCGTCCCTTTTTGTAGTAAAATGAATCTTTCGAAGGTTTCCCAAACCACTTGTTTTGACCCAGTGAATATTCAAAAGAGCTAAAGTTGAAGCCTGTATAAAAGCTGCTCCCTGTAACACACGTGCGGTAATATACAAACTTATGTGAGTCCTTAACATCTACCTCTCCGATTTTTCATGAATTTCTCTTTCACAAGGGTAGTTGCTTTATATACAGTGGCAGCAGCATACGATAAAACTTAGTCTAAAAAAAAAAAAAAAAAAAAAAAAAAAAAAAAGAAATGTGAGGAAGATTCTTTTATCTGGCCATTCTTCACTTCTTTTTATTTTTCATTTATTCTAAATTTTTGTTTTTATTTATTTGTCACAGTTCTGAAGCCTCTAGAGGTTTGCAGGGAAGTTTTGGCTAGTTTTTGTTTTTGGTGGATAGTTAATGCTGAGATCTTCATTTTCCTTAAATGTAAGTGGAAATAATGGGAATCAGAACCTCTTAACTTCAAAAATGAAAAGACAATTACATATATTAAATATAGACAAATTTGACTTTGCCTAGTTTTGAATGAATCTGAAATTGTACAACATATCAGTTCAACTTTTCTAATAAGTTTCTAATTTATTGACAGCCTGTCCCTCCCTATTTTGACAAGTCAGCTGTTCAGAAAGCATATGTACATATTCAGAAGCAAAAAATAATCTGGCTTTTGCTTACTTAGTGCTGTTTTACAAATATTGTCAATCACAATGTTTGTAAAATCCGTGCAGAAGGAAATTTTCAAGAACCTAAGGTAACTTTTCCCTAAAATTGGTACAAAATGCAATACATTTTGAGTATCTATTATTTGTAGGCATTTGTTATATGCTGAGAACCTAGACAGACATACAGACCATATTTATTCAGTTGGCAAAAAGTTAAGTCAGTTACCAAATATATATGTAAAAATACGTTTTTAATTCCAAACATGTTGAAATACATAATGACACCTCCAAATAAGAGGTGTTTTATTTTTGTGAATTGCAGTGAGATGCATGCCTCCCAGCCAGGATCTGGAAGCTCACCTCTCCTGAGAACAGAGGATTCAATCTTGTTGTTACAGGCCCAGGGGTCCTGCCCAGAACCAATCTTCTGTCTGCTTCAAACAAGAAGAACTCTGCAGCCACCTCTCAGGGGCAGGGACGTACACGCTACACTGTGACCTTGAATTCCTAAAGGTATTTATCAACTCGATGATGACACTGGGACTGAATGTGGTAAAAAAAATTAGCTTGCTTTCTTTCCTAAGATGTTATTTGTACATTTGTGTACAATTAACTTATACAACGTACATTAACGTCGATGATACTGAGGTTGTGTATGGGAATGCATTTCTCTGTGAAGATGAAACTGCTTGTGTATCACTGCTGTCTTTCCTGTTAGGAGGGAATATTGTTCTATATGTGAGGGTGTGTGTCTCTAAAACCCAGATGGTTGCTTCTAAATGCATCCACACATCACCCATCCACCCATCCTCCAGTCTTCCCATCCATCCATCCATCCATCCATTCATCCACCCATCCATCCATCCATTCTTCCATCCATCCATCCTTCCATCCATCCATCCATCCACCCATCCCCCCATCCATCCATCCATCCATTCATCCATCTACCCATCCTCCCATGCATCCATTCCTCCATCCATCCATCCATTCATCCATCCATCCACCCATTCTCTCATCCTCCCATCCATCTATCCATCCATCCATCCATCCTCCCATCCTCCCATTCATCCATCCACCCATCCTCCATCCATCCATCCATCCATCCATCCATCCATCCATCCATCCTTCCATCCATCCGTCCATCCATCCATCCATCCATCCATCCACACATCCTTCCATCCATCCATCCACCCATCCACCCATCCTCCCATCCAACCATCCATCCCTCCACCCTTCCATCCATCCATCCATTCATCCATTTATCCACCCATCCTCTCATCCTCCCATCCATCCATCCATCCATCCATCCACCCATTAAAAAACATTCATTTGTGTTTTTTACAACAGACATCTAAAGAGATTCTGTGAGAGATAAACGGATAAACCAGCTTCTTGAGTGACTAACGTTTTGGTAATTTGTAAGCATCTATTATACTAAAACTTGATTTGAGTTTCAGAAGGAGCAGCAGATCTGTTTTTAATTGTGATAATGTGTGTGCATTCGATTTCACTGTTTTTCAACAAAACATTCCAATGTGAGAAAGTCTCTAAAGGGATCAGAAATAAGAGCGAATAAAAACATTTCCATGCAAATACATTCTCTCTGTTTATTTCCTCTCTGGTTGACTACCGGCAACTCCTTGTTTCTGTTTTCCTTCATGTCACTGTAGGTGTCCTTCAACCTGTACTGACACTCTTCACTAAATGTACAAGAGAGGTGAGAAGTATTTCTGCAAGATGTCCTGCAGGGTTAACAATGCCACACTCTTTCTGGAGCTCCTACAACTGGACTTTTAAAGAAATGGTGCCTGTAATCCCAGCTACTCAGGAAGGCTGAGGCAGGAGAATTGCCTGAACCCAGGAGGCGGAGGTTGCGGTGAGCCGAGATCGCGCCATTGCACTCCCGCCTGGGTAACAAGAGTGAAACTCCGTCTCAAAAAAAAAAAAAAAAAGAAATTTGTGCAGTCACAAAGTCCCTAAGGGTGCAGGCAAAACCCTGGGAAGACAGAGGAGAGGGGCGGCACTCTTCACATTTTCCTCGTGATTTCAGCAGACAGATCATCAGTTCTTTATAGCTTCCTCTCTTTTTCATTCTATTTTAAAAAGGTAAAAAGGGTCTCACTGGTGTGAAAGATAGAGGTGAGGTTTTCATGAAAAATAGGGTTCCCTGGGGAGAGGACGTAAGATCATCCCTTCTAGTATGCAGTGACCAGACTTCAAGCAAGTTTCTTCTGTCCCTAGAGCTTAAGGGCGTAGATTCCTGGGTGCTCAGACCATAAACAGTGCCTTCAAGGCACTTAAAAAAATCTGCATTTTGTGGGTGTTGGCAAAATGCACTCTTCTCTGGCTTCTCATCCGCCATCTGTTCTTTGTGTCTGAGCTTCCCTTTGAACATTTGCCTTGGCTTGTAAATACTTCGAGTTATTCCACTTCAGGTTTCAAGTTGATTCCGTTTCACCAAATGCACTTGCGGTTGGTTAGGCAATTCCTAAGACATTTTCATTTCTGTTACCCAGACTTGGCTTTTCTAGGTGAAAGACCAAAATGCAGATTTCAGGGAGCTTAAGGATACCCCCAGGACCTGGTGGTTCTGATGACAATGGCAGTGGGCACCTTTTCTGGCTTCTTTTACAATCTTCTCCAAGCCACGAGGCTCTTAGCTCCGACTCTCAAATCTCAGAGAGCCCAGGAGAGCCACATCAGGCCTCCCCTCGCTGAGAGAAGGGCTCTCTGTCTTCCCCCTTAACCTCCTCGGGGCCCATCCAAGGCAGGGGAACTGGGAGGGGCGTCTCTGGTCCCTACCCAGCATTTTCAGGGCTGGTCACCCTGGGTGCTGCAGGTACCTGAGAAAATTCATTGTTTCAGGGTCTGTCTTTGGAGAAATCCCCCTCAATCCAGGCCTGCTGGGGCTGCTTGGGGGGACCCCCATGCGCTCCTCTCAGTGATGGCGACCCTGGGGTCTCACTGTTCCTGTGGCATCCCTGCCCACGCATTTCCTCCTGGAGTCTTTCCCCGGGGATGGGGGGCCTCAAGAGGGTTTTGCCACATCTGGGGCTTCCAAAAACAAACCTGCTAAGTTCCTTTGTGACTAGGAAGGAACTTGCTTTCCTTATTGTGTGAGGTAAGCGGAATGGTGGCGAGCTGCAGTTAGAAACCCAGGTTCACCCCTCCTCAGGAGACCTGGCAGCTGTCTCTGTGGCAGTCCTGGCCCCTCATTTCCAGGCTGCACATCCTCCTCCCCCTTGCTGTCCCTCCTTGTTCTCTCTGCCCTGCCACAGCAGTCTCCTCGCACCTCAGAGCCCTGGGCGTGCTTCCAGCCCGGAGCCTTTGCATCTGCACCCCTTACCCTGCTGGAGCCCTTCCTAGGTGCCCCGGCTAAGTTCTCAGTTCCTGTGGTCTTTGCAGAAAAGGCTCCGGCATCGGCAGCTCACCCACGCCACCTCCACGCTCTCCCAGGCTGCATGCCCTCTGCCGCCTCACTTTCCTTCCTTAGCACTTACCACGGTCTAAAGTAATTCACATTTTATTTATTTATCTTCTTTAGTGTTTTTTTTTTCTACCAATATATCCCCAGTATAGACTAAGGCCTGGCATTCAAGAAACATTTGACGAAGTAGTGAAAAGATTCGGGAGTTTTCTGAGGAATCTTGTTTCCTCGGCAGTGCAGTTTCTGAATGGTGGTGACCTGTTACCCTGTTGTCATCTTCAGAATCATGAGCATAAGATAAATCAGGGCTGTTTCAGGACATAGTCGAAACTAGAGTTCAAGGCCCTCTGTCCTATGGCCGTCGAACTGCTCTCCCAGCCCCTCTGTGGGTGGGGGCTCCTCTAACACCCCGAGGAGTTCCTGCATTTCCCACGCAGTCTCTGCCTCTACTGTCCCCATTCCCATCTCCACCTGCCCAGGTCCCCCCTTCAGCCGGGTTCTTTCCCCTTGTCTCCCACACACTCTCTGGGTGGATCCAGTGGTGAGCTCCTTGGTCTTCTCTGAAGTTCTCTGAGACACAGCTGAGTCTTTGAACAGGACATGAGCACTGGCCCAGTGGACTTCACCGATCTCCTTCCATGGCCACCCAAGCTGGTCGTCCGCAGCCAGGCACGTGCCCCTGGGCTCAGCCTGACAGCTGGGGCTCCTCTGCTCTGGAGCACCCGTGCTTCTTATGGCTGGCCTGGCGAAGGCCCCTCTCACCTCGTCAATCAACATTATTCTACACTAAAGCAGCGTCCTCCCTCTTTCTACTCCAATACGCTCTTCATCATCAGCCCTGATCATCAGTTTCTAGATTTAAAACTTCTCAGAGACCAGGATTCTTTATACTGGATCCCACTCCCAAGACATGGTGATCACCTGGATGGAAAGGGGGTTACTGGGACCCTCACCACTGGTTCCAACGCATGCACTGATCAGCTCCAAGGAGGGAGATGTCCTCCTCCCCAACTCCAGCCCGATGCTTTTATTCACATGACACGTTTGCTGAGCAGACCTCATGATCAAAGTAAGAGAGCTCCGTCACCCTGCTGTGCTGAACGCTGTCACCCTGCTGTGCTGAACAGGGCGCGTTGCGTTCTCTGACTGCGGTCATTGCACCCTAAGACTGCTCAGCACAGTGCCGTCAACAGGCGTGTTTGTGAGAGTGTGTGACTTTCAAAGATAATCACTGGAGGTTCTCTTCTTTTTTAAATTTTTTTGGTGGGACGGGTTAGAAGGTGTATTTCAGAAAACCCTTTGCCATGAAGAATATTTCGGTGACTTGAGAGAAATAATTGACCTCTCTACATAACACACTTTTCATGAGCAATATTAGAACCAATTAATGGTTATTAAAATGGAAGGAATAAAGACTCCGTAATGAATCAAAAACAGGCACCTCTTACCGTGTCTCAAAACTGCTGGGCTCTATGTGTCAAATGCCTTGTTTTTCTTTGAGAATATGGATTGGGCTGTGAAGATTCAACCTGGGCAGTTTCCACTTGCCTTGCGTCTTCATTTGACCAGTGGCCGTTGTGCAGGACAGCGAGTGCCTTTCGGCCTAAATTCAGGCTAGGAGTAGATCTTTTTCTCTCTGTCTCCCTTTCTAAGGCCTGCATAGTCCTACGCTGAGTTTGCAGGAACGGAGTAAATACCTGAGGTACGATGGGTGAGTGAACGAAGTCCTAACCGCCAAGCTGAGCTATGAGGGCGGCATGTGATGAGACGTGGGCATCGTCTTATAGATGCGAAGCTGTTACTATTAGTGACACTCTGGGTCCTTACTGTGGGAAGTGCAGGTTTATTACCGCATTTCTGACAGGTTAGTGACTGATCAGACACAGTCTCTCCCGTCGTGAATGGTCAAAGTATTGATTCGATTCAATTAAGACGTGAATAGAGAAGTAGGAAAAAATATATTTTTTAAAGCTTATTTACTGCTTACAGGATATTCACAATTAGGCCCCAAAGAGCGTTTGCCTTCTTAGCTTTGTTGGAAAACATTGAAACTGTGTCATGCAATATTGTCAAGTGATTCTGAGTCAGCCAGATGTGAGTTTGGATCCCGGCTCTCTCAATTATTTGTTGCACACCTCGGAAGTCTATGTCTGCACGTCTCAGTCTTCTCATCCTTAAAATGGGAGGCCTGATTCCTCCCCCACGGGCTGCTGAAGAGTCAGTTGATCAAACTAAGTCACATAAAGCTCCTCTCACAGACTTACCACTCATTAAATAGGATCTCTTTTCTCTCATATCTCCAAGTTATTTCAATTTAAAAAATGATAGCGATGTTAAATTTGGAATTTCTGGCAGGAATATGAAGTAAAGAAATGAAAATAAAAGAGAACATGATGCGCGTCTCTGCTTACAATTCTGTCATTCATCAGAATAAACCCAATATTCAGATGACAAAGTCGCTTTCCGTGAGTGTTTCATAATTTGAAAAATGGCTTCACATCCCCTGGATCCCGGCACCGTTTTATTCTTTGGGAGAGGGGTGACCGCTTGGTTGGTGAGCCACGGAGGGATGCTGTTGAGCCCGACCTCACAGGGCTTCAGCACCTCAGCGTCTCCTTCCTGGAGTGGCTCCAGCCCAGGCTCCACCGACAGAAAGCTCTTGCTGAGAGGGCGGTCAGCTGCTTGGCCCATCAGGGCAGAAGGCACCATTCTCACTTAAGCTCTTTTATTTTCAGTGAAGGAAAGTTACATTCACGCACCTCAACATTTCTTTTTCCCAAATGGCTTGGAACACTGAAGGAAATCTGTAAAATTCCTTTGTCCTCAAATATTCCACCCGTCTTCTGAGAACCGTGACCTGTATTTATTTTGAAGCACGTCTGCCCTGGAACTTTGCAACTGGGCGGAATCCACTGGGCTTTGTCTTACTGAGTTCTATGCCAAGGGATTAGAAAACATATACTTCGGGAAACATATAGTCGTAGCTGACAGAATTGCCTGCAGTTATGCGGACATAGAAGCAAGGGTGGTTGTTGTTGTGTTACTGCAGTTGTGCAGACATAGAAGCAAGGGTGCTTGTTGTTGTGTTACTGCAGTTGTGCAGACATAGAAGCAAGGGTGGTTGTTGTTGTGTTACTGCAGTTGTGCAGACATAGAAGCAAGGGTGGTTGTTGTTGTGTTACTGCAGTTGTGCAGACATAGAAGCAAGGGTGGTTGTTGTTGTGTTACTGCAGTTGTGCGGACATAGAAGCAAGAGTGGTTGTTGTTGTGTTACTGCAGTTATGCGGACGTAGAAGCAAGGGTGGTTGTCATTGTGTTACTGCAGTTATGCAGACATAGAAGCAAGGGTTGTTGTTGTGTTACTGCAGTTATGCGGACATAGAAGCAAGGGTGGTTGTTGTTGTGTTACTGCAGTTATGCAGACATAGAAGCAAGGGTTGTTGTTGTGTTACTGCAGTTATGCAGACATAGAAGCAAGGGTGGTGGTTGTTGTGTTACTGCAGTTGTGCAGACATAGAAGCAAGGGTGGTTGTTGTTGTGTTACTGCAGTTATGCGGACATAGAAGCAAGGGTGGTTGTTGTTGTGTTACTGCAGTTATGCAGACATAGAAGCAAGGGTTGTTGTTGTGTTACTGCAGTTATGCAGACATAGAAGCAAGGGTGGTGGTTGTTGTGTTACTGCAGTTGTGCAGACATAGAAGCAAGGGTGGTTGTTGTTGTGTTACTGCAGTTATGCGGACATAGAAGCAAGGTGGTTGTTGTTGTGTTACTGCAGTTATGCAGACATAGAAGCAAGGGTGGTGGTTGTTGTGTTACTGCAGTTGTGCAGACATAGAAGCAAGGGTGGTTGTTGTTGTTGTGTTACTGCAGTCCGGGGTTTTACGTGCAGTTACCTAATTGTAGCAGGAAAAATGCACTTAGTCAGATCCTATGGGTCCTGTGGACGTTGCAATATACATCTCCTGCCTGTCTCTGTTGGATCCAGCCAGCTGGGAGATGGGGCCATGACCCTGTGTGGTACAAATGGCATGAATGACCTCAAATGGGCACCAGCCAAATGGAGTCATTGGCTTTAGGAACCAACCATATCCTCTACTTAGATCAAGGATCAAACTTTTATTTTGCCTAGTTCCAAGAAGACATATTTTTGTTACGTTTATATTGAGCAAACATATAATCAATCAATAAAATGAGGAAAATACCAAATAAATTGTCTTGCGTGATTTTCTTTTTTTTAGATTCTCTCATATGCATTAAGTAAATCCAGGCTGATTTGCTTTGCCTGAATTTCTCATGACATATGCATTTCCATTCCTTCTAAACATGCTTAAAAGTAACGTAGAATGCATGAAGTAAAAATTCTAAAAATTTTAATTTCAGCATATTAGTAGTTTACTGTATCCAAATAAGTGATCAAAAGACAATCACATAGATTGATCTGTGGACATCAAAGTGGCTGCATTGTTTATTCCTTGTAAAAATTGACATACTATGAAATTTTGCTTAACTCTATATTTTATTAGAGTGTACAGGCATAATTTTATGGGCTAGGATTACAATTTTGCTGATTAAAGCCCTGTCTTCAATTACACCAGAAAAGTAGTCTTGTCCCCAAATTAAACAATCATAATGACCTGACTTCAGTTAGGAACGATGATCCTTAAGGATTATGCAGTATATATCATTTTAACCATGTAAAAATGTTTGGGTTGTAAGAGTTTAGCATTATGAAGTGGTCACAGAGAGGTTTCAGAAATCCATAAAGTTTGAATACTGTTGAAATGTTTAATATACTGATTTGTTCATTAAGAAAAACATTCCATAATAAATGCTAAGCCAGGAATTCTAAAATAAGTTCAAAATTAATTTAAACAGAGAACCTCAAAATATCTGACACTCTGAAAACCTGGAGAGTAAGAAGAGAAGAATGTGCTGGAGTGTGGCTTTGTTCTAGCTGCTCTTATAATCGGGGCAAACATTTCCAGGAAAGGGCGAGAGAGGCATCATTATAGACTTTGTAGGTCACATTCAGTCTCTGTTGCTGATCCTCTTCTTTCTTCCCTTTTTTCTTTTTCATTTTAAACAAACTGAAAATATATAAAGGCAGAGATTCGGCCACTAGACTATAGTTTTCAGACCTCTAATCTTGGATATTAGCTTTGTGATTCTCTTTTCTGGGCTTAAATTATAGGAAAATAGATTGAAATATGTCAGGTGTCTTTTGGAATCTGAAATACCAAAACCATCTTCTTTATAACTGTACATCCTTCTGTTTAAACTACATTCTATTTTATGTTTAATCCTTCTATGTCACAATCCTAGAGATTGAAACCTAACTTATGGTAGATTCTCAGAAAATGTTTACCAAATGAAAACATTTTAAAATTTCATCTAATTCTACAGTATTGAAAGGGTTACTTCAATTCTAAACGGTGAGTTGTTTTGTTTCTCTCTCTCTCTCTCTCTCTCTCTCTCTCTCTCTCTCTCTCGTTATTTATCAGTCTTAATAGAAATGTTCTAGTGGGTCGCTACACTGCAACCCTCATCAGTTTTCTGCAGATTTTAAAGTATGGAACCCAATAGAAACAATTATGGAGACTATGATCTTGACCAGCAGCATTATGTGTCCTGCAAACACGATAGTGAAGAGTGCAGATGACTGAAGGGTATACAGTACACTATTGGCTGCTGATTTGTAAAATGCATTTAATTCTGTTTTGGGTTTATTTGTTGGGCATCTTCATTATAAAGTAATAACCTTGAGGGAAAACAAAACAAAACAGGACTTTTAATGTTCCTTCCTGTGTTTCTCCTTCACTGCTCTCACTCCTACCTGCCCTCCCGCCCCCAATGTGGTGAAGCACCCAGTCCTGGGCACACAGTGGGGCTTCCTAAATGCTGCAGGCCTGATCTACTTGCTCTCCAGTCCAGCACGGCCCTTTCTCTCTCCCCTCTTTCTGTCTGTTGCAAAAAGGTCACTTCTGCTTGCTTTTCCAGTTCTTTAAAGAAGTGTGTGTATTTCTCAATGAGTGTAATAAAACAAACAAACAAAAAAACATTTTTAAGACTGCTTTAAGTAAATTGATTTTCTGTTTTTCTCCCTTCTAAAATATTGGCACAAAACAAGAAGCCATAATGAGCTGTGATTTGCAACTTTTCATTACAACCAACTAATAGGCATTCTGTAATTATTGGATTGTTCTATCGCGAGAAGAAAAGAAAAAGGGCAAATGTATCTATCGCGTTCTTAGTATTAAATTCCAATAGATATCTGACATCACTGCAAACATGTCTGATTTGTAGTTCTTTCTCCCAGTTTGAGGAGGAAAAGAACTCGGACTTGTCGATTGTAGAAGTGTTTTGTTCTAGTACTTGCTGCTGTTTCTGGCTTATAAAACAAACAACAAAACACCAGAAACGTGGACGACCACTGTCAGTTGATTTGGCTTCTCCGCGGTCCTCCTTTGGCGACCCCAGTCTTGGGTTTCCGCTGCAGAGGCCTCAGCTCCCTCCTCACTGGGTGGGCAGCTACCCCAAGGCCCTGGCGGTGGAAAGGGAGGACCCCACAGGGAAGCCCCGCAGGCCCCCCTCCCCCCACCCGCACAGCATGGGGTGTCAGGGAGACCCTGAAGGGCGTCCTGCCCGCCCCGCCCACACCTGCCCCGGTTCCCGCTGCAGTTTTATGGGCCGTGAGGGGGCAGGTTCGACGCTCAGAACAGCCTCTGCCAACAGCTGCAGACCCGTCAGCTCCCAGACAGTAAAATGTAAAGAGGGGGAGGGAGGGATCCCCTTTGAAGTCTGCAAAAAGCACGACTTTGACCACTTCCTTTTTCCTTTTTAAACTGGTGTCCCAGGTATGTTGACAGGAGCTATGGGCAGACTTTACAAGGAAAGACGCACTTCCTCGGAGCGCTGGGGTCTGCCGGGTTCTCAGCATTTTAATACCGTCTATGTCTCCAAGGCTCTCCTGGCGTCAGCGTAACTTTGTGATGAGAAACGGGCTATTTTAACGGAGGGTGCTACCCTGAAGGCCAGTGCGGATGTGTATCTGTGCGCGCACACCGTGCTCTCCATCCAAGTTGAAGGTGAAACTGCAAAGCCGCCCCTGCGCGTCCTTGCTGCATCTCCTCGCACATTTTGTCCGCATTTGTCCTTCTTGCTTTTGCTGCTAAAAAAATATATATATGATAAGGACGTGAAGGGAAAAACTGTGGCGTGAACATTTTCCTCTCAATTTCACATCCGAATTTTAATCTCCAATGAATGCTTTCTCTTTCCATTTTGCTTTCAGGGTTTTTCTTTTTGTTTAAAAGGGGACTACAAGATTTTTAGTTCTGCCGCTTTATAGCTTAGCCTGAAATGTCCAGCAGGACTGTGTGTGCATCTGACATTGTTCATTCTTCAGGAGATCTTGCTCGATTATGGGGTTTGAATCTCCAGTTTGAACTACACACATGATCAAAGCATGAAAGATTTCCTTCAAACTACACAGCACTCCTCAGATGTGACAGCTTTGTGACTTCCGAACTTATTTTAACAAGGTCTTGACTTTCTATCTAGTGAAATATAGACAATGTGAATCACATTTAAAAATCTCTGATGTCCAATTCTAAAACGGGAACTCGGAGCATTATGAAAGGCCATTTCTAAGCCAGAATGAAGTTTAGAAAGAGCAAAGAATCTTACAATAGCCTCATTCTTTTCTTCGAAAGTATTAAAAGTAGCATAAATACTTTGTATCTTTCCTTGAGGGTACAAATTAACCCAAGTAACCAACTCACAGATCCTCGTGATGTCATTACTGGAGGGTTTGGCGGTCTCTGACTACTTAGCTGTAAAACTAAACCAATCATCCAAGCTCCTGGGATCCAGTTTTCCCATTTGGAAAACAAGGCAATTAGTCTAGGTCCTTCTGCCCAAGACTGTGGCCACTAGTCACGTGTGGCTCTTTAAGCTTCAATTCAATACAGTTAGGTAAAATTAAATTGAATTCCTCAGTGGCACTAGCCACATCTCAATGCTCCATGGCCGAGTGCAGCTATCGGCTACTGCATTGGAGAGAGTGGGAAAAGAAAGTCCGCATCGCTGCAGGAATTTCTACCGGACAGCACTGGCAGGTGAAACATGGATGATCCTTTCTGACTGTAGAACAGAACACGCAGGGAACTCCAGGCTGCTGGACTCTAGTCCCAAGTCATTATTGTGATATTCATAACAATAGTTATTCATAGTAACAGCTATGAATGGCAGGGGCCATTCACTACTTAAACATGTAATGGGCACTTGCAGGGTGAAAGCAGTTGTATGATAGGCTGAGAATAGCACAAAACATCGGGCCTGTGGACCAGGCACTCCCTGTCTGACTGAGGAGGAGACTAGCAAGCTCACAACGCAAGACCAGAGAAGGAGAGAGCCACACAGGGGATGCTCAGGGTCCTAGGATGAGGTGGGGTACAGGGATGGCCTCCCAGTGGAACACTGATTCTTGTGTTGCGTAAAACCTTACGGAAATTATTAGGTAAGAGCACAATGAGATGAAAATTTAGAACTAGAGCTGCCGACTTGAAGAGTAGGGTATCTTCCAAAGGTTTTAAGGATGCAAGAAAACCCACAAAACTCTAATCAGCAGACCCAGACCCAATGGAAAACCTTGGCCCTCATGAGAAGCTTGTTGGCTGAATGCATGATCATAAATTTAGCTTTAAACATGTTTACATGAAAGGCTTCCAGAATCAATCAATTTCCTATATTAACTGCTTACTGACCAAGACAGATGGCTTCCTAAATTGTCTTGTTATAATTTGGGCTATGAATCTATAGGTTCCCTCTACTCAATCAACCAAAATCAAAGAGTGCTATTTCAGATGTGAATTCCACAGCTAGAAGAGTAACAAGGACAGGTCTGCACTATCAGATTCTGCGGTACTTCCGTGGGGATTGTGTGAACCAAACAGAAGGCACAAAGCAAGACCCAGATGGACCTGGGAAACTACGGTGTGATCCAGAGGAGCTGCGTGCAGTAGATTCCATCACATGATTATTTCCACTCTCCACAACCTGGGCTGAGCAGAGTCCTCCTCCAGCTTTTTCAGTTCTCTCACCTCCACTCGATTTGTTAGTGGTCTGTTAGGTAACTTACCTTTATCGCTTCTTCCCAAAACAGCATGGTTTTTTGGTTTATTTTTAAGAAATAGGCCGGGTGCGGTGGCTAATGCCTGTAATCTCAGCCCTTTGGGAGGCCGAGGCGGGCAGATCACGAGATCAAGAGATCGAGACCATCCTGGCCGACATGGTGAAACCCTGTCTCTACTAAAAATACAAAAATTAGCTGGGTGTGGTGGCGCGTGCCTGTAATCCCAGCTATTCAGGAGGCTGAGGCAGGAAAATCACTTAAACCTGGGCGGCGGAGGTTGCAGTGAGCCCAGATTGCGCCCCTGCACTCCAGTCTGGTGCCTGGCCATGGAGTGAGACTCTGTCTCAAAAAGAAAAAAGAAATAACTCCCTTCCACAGTTACATTTTACCAGATTGTATAAATATTGTATTGCACTCTGAAATTATAATTATAGATACAAATATACTTGACTCTAGCTGGGATCAGCATAGATGATCCAGGATGAGTATCAGTTTGGAGGACACTGAGCCACGGAGCCACATGCAAGGCACAGGTCCTGCAGCTTAGCCTCCCTGAGCACTCGTCTGTGTATTTCAAGGGGGTCCTGAGGGTCCTGAGGGCCAGTGTGGCTTAGGGGAGAAACACAGAGGAGCCCCTGGGGAGCTGGGAGGCAGTTGGGGAGCATAGGCCACCTCATTGTTTTGTCACATGCTCAGCAAAGCTCAGAGAACAGGTTGAGGGGGGATTAAACATGGTGCTGTAAAGGGAACGTCGTGCAAGCTGTCACCTGGGAACAATCCCTTCCTTCACCGTCCCCTCACTCCCACATCTGATCCACTCCCACCCTTGCTGCTAATCTCCCCAACAGCCAGTAGCTCTGGGTCATGGGCTTCCGTCCCGCCCCTCCCTCACCAGGTGTGGGGCAGGCCTCATCCTCCACCGCACGGCCCTCCCCTGGCCTCACTGCCTCCTAACTCATCACTTTCCCCCACAGCACCCTGCACACCTCCAGGAGACAGATCTTCCTGAAACATTACCTGACAGTCTACACCCACTCCTGGTCTTCTTACGTTGGTTTTGTTAGGGTAATAATTTCAAAGCACATCTACTCACGTCAGCATCCTTCTCAAGATAATTTAGTGCCTTCCCAGTGCTCTTAAGATGAAGACCAAAACCCTTAGTGTGACGGACACAATCAAACCCTGTGGTCTGCCTCTCCTGTGTCTCAGCTCCCATCTCATGGGCCCTGCCCCCTCTCATAGAGAGCCCCCTGCGCCTCCTCCCTGCCTGGACTCTTCCCAAACTCCCTCCTCTGTCTTCTACCCAGAAGCAGCATTTTTTTCTACCTCCTGATAAATGTTGAATCCTCCTGTTATAGGCTCTCAGGGATGAGGTAAGTCCCTTTCCCTGCAGCACTTGCCCAGCTGTAGCTGCTGACAAATTTCTGTGGTCCCGGGATCAACATCTGTCTCCGGGGTGGTGAACTGTGGGCTCTTCCAAGGCGGGAATCCTACCCAGCCCGGCTCCCCACAGGCCCACCATGGCTGGCACAGTCTGAGCCAAGGCTCAAGAAATACTTTATGGAATGAGTGAGTGTGACCGAGCCCTCTAACACACAATCCGACATGTACGACTGGCAGTAAATATGCATTTTTCATATTTATTTCCTCTTTCCTATCCTTTTCATTGATCAAATGGGACCACACTGTTTGTTGAGTGAAATATTTCAGCCCTGGGCCAATGGCATTTGATGTGGAAAGGAAATGCCAGGTCTTCCACCTTTGAAATGGTTTCTGCACACGGAAGTGAACAGATCTGAGAAAATATTCCAGCAGACACCAGAGAGTGAGTTCTCTGCAGAGGAGGTTCAACATTCAGGAGTCTTCTAAACTGGTGCTGAGTCAACTGCTCTCCATAAGCCTAATCCTTGGTAACAAAATGTCACAGCTTCAGATCACACCAAATTGTAGGGTATTTTTAATTACATTAGGCGTTTTTCCTCCCCTGTGGAGAGCGTGCAGGAGAGCAAGGCTCTCTTTGATCTCTCCTTGTGGGGGGAGGCAGGGGTGTCCGTGCTGGAACAGCAGGAGGCCCTGGTCTGGGGCTGCTCCCTTCACCCTCACTCCTCCCCACTTATCTGTTTGGTTTGATTAAGGAAACTTGAAAGGGCCCAGGCACTCAGTCACCAAGTCAGCTGTGTCCACTAGGAGAAAAAACATACTTTAAAGAAACACAGTGTTTAAGGGACTCATTGATTAATTTGAATCAGCAGTTACTATAAGATCGGGGACTTTTTACTGGCATTTTCAAGGGCTTTGCAAGCATTTTCTGAAAGGGCCGGACTGTACACAGTTCAGGCGTGGCTGGGGTTGGGGTTAGGGACACATCTCGCTGCTTCTTTGTGGTCTCCCTGACCCTCGCTCCCATCCGTCTTGTACATGTCACTAGAACTGCTCCTAACTCGTCACTTTCCCCGGCAGCACCCTGCACACCTCCAGGAGACAGATCTTCCTGAAACGTTACCTGACAGTCTACACCCACTCAAAGGACACCCAGCTTCCTGGTGGGCAAGGTCAAGTCCTGGGATGGGACCTTCACATTCGCCCTCTCTGCTCAGCCTCTCCAGCGGGCGGTCTCTTCCCATCTCGGAATAGGGCACTTGTATTCCAGGCCTTCATGATTTCTTCTCCCATCGTGTATCCCTTCTTTTTTTGTTTCCTAAACTATTCAAAGCATTTCTTCAAAGACCACTCAACGTGTCTACACCATGTTCTCCCTTCTCTAAAGCCCCAGATGCCCCTGCTCTCAACGCCACACCAGTCAAGTTGGCCTTCACTGCGATGGCCTCCTGGTGTCTCCACCTGGGGCTTCCTCTTCCTAGTCAGCTGCAAACCTCTACAGGACAGAACATTTGTGTCCTTTTGTGTCCCCCTCAAAGCTGGCAGGTGCACCGAGACCACTGTCCATGGCGTCACATCTGCAGGAGTTTATTGCAGCAGGAGTTGCTATCTTGCTCCCGGGTTGGAGCTAGCTGGCCGCCTGTGGTGACTGAGGTTTATGTAGAACTTCTTCCCCTACCAAGGGCAATAAAATCCTGAAATCAAGTCGGTGTCCTCCAAAATAGGGTGTACAAAATTGCCCATATAGGGGAGGGAGAAAACTTCTCTTCATTTTGTTTTCTAAGAATGAAAAAGAAGTTAAGCGTAACCAACATTTTACATGCAGGCCAACCCGGCAACTCACTGTCCATGCATCAGCCAAAGCTGTGCTCTGTGGGGCCTGGAGCTTATACAATTTTGGAGATTCTCATTAACAAAAATAATCCCAAATAAGTTACAATATGTACTAAGAGTATGAGAAAATTCTCTACTGTAATTTTTTAAGAGCGGACAGCGCACACCCCGCTGTGACGCTGTGCATGTTGGCAGCACCTCCTTAAGGCTTCCTGGAGCCCAGGCTTCATGGGCAAGTCACAGTAAAGAGGGTTCCCTGAGGGTACCCACCTCTCACTTTAGCTTCCTGAGCCAAACCGTAGTTTACTGCAGATGACGCCTGCCCATGGACTGCTGACGATGCAAAACCAGCAGGTGACCTCGGAGAAATGGCAGAGGCGGATCCCGGGGATGCTGAATGAGTCTCGCCCAGCCTCATGAAAGCTGGCCTGAAACACCGATCTAGTCACGGCTGCCAGGATAAAAAAGGAAATGGCAAGACTGCCGACGCCAGAAATGAATTTAATCCTGTTCTCCAAATTGGACAAACCTCTGCAAGTGTCCCAGAGCCTTGAGAAACTAGCTGATGAGTGTGTGACCGGGCAAGGCATTCACAAACAAAGCACTGGCCATCACTGTGCGCAGTGTCTAGCTCCCACGTATGAGTGAGAACCTGGGAACAACAGACACTGGGGGAGACAGAGGGAGAAGGGCTGAACACCTTCCCATCGGCCACTGCGTCCACTCTCTGGGCGATGGGCTGGACAGGAGCCCAGACCTCAGCATCACACGATATACCCTTGTAACTAATCTGCACATGGACCCCTGAATCTAAAACAAAAATAGCAAAGAAAAGAAAAGTGAAGCTTTGGAAACTTTCAAACTAACTCCTACGCTTCTCAGTGAGATTTAAGATCATGTGTTGCTGCACTGGATACATTACAAAAATTTACTAAACTTAATAAGGGTCATGAGGAGGCCTCTTTTGTGAAGTTTCTGTCTTAATAAAGGTTAAAAATCATATAACAATTAAAAATCATTGTCCTTCTGCTGAGATAAAAATGACCATAATGATACACAGAAAATAACAAAGCAATAAGCTTAAATGTATTTGAAAAGCTTAGGTTGTTAGCTGACATTTAGGAAACTTTGCCGAAGATGTGAAGAAGTATTTCGATAAATTTACAACGGGAGAAGGTTGTTTTATAGTACACAGAAGTTCAGATATTCGAATAGGTCTTGGTGCATGCATTCACCAGAATCAGTTTCAGTACTGAAATCTGTACTTACTCAAGAGTTACCGTAAGTCTGTATGTGTGGGTGCCACTGTAGCTGTGCTCAACATTGACACACTTCTGTGCAGGTCAGTGAGCAGCCGCTGCTCTGAGAGAGCCTCTTCCATCTTCACCACCCAACACAGTCCAAACCCACCTGTGAAGGGCGGCTTCTGCCCCTCAGGGCTGCCAGCTTCTGAGAGCTCAGATGCCTGTGCAATGCCAGGTTTCAGGTATTTTGAAAATCACCCCACATGTGTATTTAACAAACATATATTCTCAAAAGTAAATAACCTTTTTTTGATTTAAAAGCAATTTACAGAAAATCCATAAAAATGTAATCACTAATGTAGCAACGGCTTTGGTAAAAATGAAAAACTGATGGTGGGGTAAGGTTCCAGACACAACATCACATGTGGCATTAAGGCACTTCATCGTTCACAGGTAAACTTGGCAAAATCAGTTGAACAGAGAGTGGGCGAATGCTGTTGAATGCAGTTAATATGGGTAACTGAACAAAGAGAAGCCCTTTTAAATACAGTCATAATGGTGTGCTTCATGAAGCGGGCTACGGCCATGACAGTCTCGTACCATGCAGAGGTGACCAGTTACCTCTACGCGGACCACTCAGATTTCACATTACACATGAATTACACACTCTTTCATGAGAGCTGCTTCAAATGTGCTGACCCTTTCTGTGATAACAAATGAAAAAATGCTGAGAACTCAGAAGCCCAGAGTGCCTCTTCTTCTCCAAGTGATCACAGTGTCTGTCCATCAAGGACACAGACTGTACAGAGGATTAGATGGACAAATAGACAGAAGCAGGCTTCTGAAGACGGGTAACAGAACACTACTATGAGCTAAAGAGCCTGTTCTAACCCAATGCAAAGAAGCTAAGAACCCTGATAAAAGGTTACAGGAATTGCTAACTAGAATAATCAGTTTAGAGAGGAACATAAATGACCTGAAGGAGCTGAAAAACCCAGCACAAGAATTTCCTGAAGCAGACACTAGAATCAACAGCCAAATCGACCAAGCAGAGGAAAAGATATGAGAGTTTGAAAACTATCTTATTAAAATAAGACATGCAGACAAGAATAGAGAAGAAAGAATGAAAAAGAATGAACAAAGCCTCCAAGAAATGTGGGACTTCATAAAAAGACCGAATCTATGATTGATTGGAGTACTGGAAGGAGATGGGAGAATGAAAACGAGCTGGGAAACACACTTCTAAATGTCATCCAGGAGAACTTCCTCAACCTAGCAAGACGGGCCAACATGCAAATGCAGGAAACACAGAGAACACCATTAAGACACTCCATGAGAAGATCAAGCCCAAGACACATAATCATCAGATTCTCCAAGGTCCAAATGAAGGAAAAACTGTTCAGTGCAGCCAGAGAGAAAGGCCAGGTCACCTCCAAAGGGAAGCCCATCAGACTAACAGTGGACTTCTCAGCAGAAACTCTACAAGCCAGAAGACATTAGGGGCCAATAGTCAACATTCTTAAAGAAAATAATTTCCAACAAGGAGTTTCATATCCAGCCAAACTAAGCTTTCTAAACAAAGGAGAAATAAAATCCTTTCCAGAGAAGCAAATGCTGAGGGATTTCATTACCATCAGGCCTACCCTGCAAGAGCTCCTGAAAGAAGCACTAAATGTGGAAAGGAAAAGCCAGTACCAGCCACTGCAAAACACACCAAAATATACATTCTTCTCAGTGCCACATGGCACGTATTCAAAAATCGACCATGTAATTGGAAGTACAACACTCCTCAGCAAATGCTCAAATGCTAAAGAACTGAAATAATAACAGTCTCTCAGACCACAGTACAATCAATTTAGAACTCAGGATTAAGAAACTCACTCAGTGCCAGGTGTGGTGGCTCAGGCCTGTAGTCCCAACACTTTGGGAGGCCAAGGCAGGCGGATCACAAGGTCAGGAGTTCGAGACCATCCTGGTCAACATGGTGAAACCCCATCTCTACTAAAAATACAAACATTAGCCAGGCGTAGTGGTGGGTGCCTCTAATCCCAGCTACTCGGGAGGCTGAGGCAGGAGAATTGCTTGAACCTGGGAGCCGGAAGTTGTAGTGAGCTGAGATCATGCCACTGCACTCCAGCCTGGTGACAGAGCAAGACTTTGTCTCAGGGGGAAAAAAATAAGCTCATTCAAAACCATACAATTTCATGGAAATTGAACAATCTCCTCCTGAATGACTCCTGGGTAAATAATGAAATTAAGGCAGAGCTCTCTTCCTGCCACCCAAGATGGCGAAAGGAAAGAAGGCCAAGGGGAAGAAGGTGGCTCTGGCCCCTGCTGTCGTGAAGAAGCAGGAGGCCAAGGAAGTGGTGAATCCCCTATGTGAGAAAAGGCCTAAAAATTTTGGCATTGGACAGGACATCCAGCCCAAAAGAGACCTCACCCGCTTTGTGAAATGGCCCCGCTATATCAGGTTGCAGTGGCAGAGAGCCATCCTCTGCAAGCGGCTGAAAGTGCCTCCTGCAATTAACCAGTTCACCCAGGCCCTGGACCGCCAAACAGCTACTCAGCTGCTTAAGCTGGCACACAAGTACGGACCGGAGATGAAGCAAGAGAAAAAGCAGAGGCTGTTGGCCCGGCCCTAGAAGAAAGCGGCTGGCAAAGGGGGACGTCCCCACTAAGAGACCACCTGTCCTCCCAGCAGGAGTCAACACCGTCACCACCTTGGTGGAGAATAAGAAAGCTCAGCTGGTGCTGATTGCTCGTGATGTGGATCCCATTGAGCCGGTTGTCTTCTTGCCTGCCCTGTGTGGTAAAATGGGAGTCCCTTACTGCATTATCAAGAGGACCTACACCACTGTCGCCTTCACACACATTAGTTCGGAAGACAAAGGTGCTTTGGCTAAGCTGGTGGAAGCTATCCGCACCAATTACAATGACAGATACAATGAGATCTGCCGTCACTGGGGAGGCAGTGTCCTGGGTCCCAAGTCTGTGGCTCGCATTGCCAAGCTCAAAAAGGCAAAGGCTAAATAAAGGACTTGCCATGAAACTGGGTTAAATGGATACTGTTTTCTGTAAATAAAAATAGTTAAAACAAAAAACAAACAAACAAAAATAGAAATTAAGGCAGAAGTTAAGAAGTTCTTTGAAACCAGTGAGAATAAAGACACAATGCACCAGAATCTCTGGGACACAGCTAAAGCAGTGTTAAGAGGGGAATTTACAGCACTAAATGCTCATGTCAGAAAGTTAGAAAGATCTCAAATTAACACCCTAACATGACAATGAAAAGAGTTACAGAGGTAAGAGCAAACTAATCCAAAAGCTAGCAGAAGACAAGAAATAACTGAGATCAGAGAAGAACAGAGACACAAAAAACCCTCCAAAAAAAATCAACAAATCCAGGAACTGGTTCTTTGAAAAACTTAACAAAATAGATAAACTGCTTGCTAGACTAATAAAGAAGAGAAAGAAGAATAAAATAGACACAACAAAAAATGATAAAGGAGATATCCCCACTGACCTCACAGAAATATAAACTACCATCAGAGAATACTATAAACACCTCTATGCAAATGAACTAGAAAACCTAAAGGAAATGAATAAATTCTTGGACGCATACGCCCTACCAAGATTAAACCAGGGAGAAGCTGAATCCCTGAATAGACCAATGACAAGTTCTTAAATTGAGGCAGTAATTAATAGCCTACCAACCAAAACCAGCCCAGGATCAGGCAGATTCACACCTGAATTCTACCACAAACACAAAGAGGAGCTGGTACCACTCCTTCTGAAACTATTCCAATCAATGGAAAAGGAGGGACTCCTCCCTAACTCATGTTATGAAGCCAGCATCATCCCACAGGGTCTCACTCTGTCACCTAGGCTGGAGTGCAATGGTGAGATCTTGTCTCACTGCATCCTCGACCTCCAGGGCTCAAGTGATTCTCCTGCTTCAGCTCTCCAAGAAGCTGGGAATACAGGCACACACCACCATGGACAGCTAATTTTTTTTGTATTTTTTGTAAAGACAGGGTTTTGCTATGTTGCCCAGGTTGGTCTCAAACTCCTGAGCTCAAGTGATTCACCTGCCTTGGCCTCCCAAAGTGCTGGGATTACAGGTGTGAGCCACCACGCCAGGCCCAGAATACAACTTCGTAAGTTCTGACTGGACACTGTGGTTCTTAGCTAAAATGGCTAATCCCATACTCAGTGTATGTAGCCATTGAACCAATTTGACTATCAAAATTGCTTCAGTTTGGAGGGTGTTCTGCAGTCCTGTAATGACACATCCTCTTATTCACTGAACCAAAGACTTACCCTCGATTGAGCTTGCTTCTGCCAGCAGCAACAGAATCAGATGTCTGTTGTCCCCGGGTCCAAGGATCACAGGCATCTTTTTCACAGGTGAGTAGATGTCCGCAGAGCCCTCGGCAAGGTGATCAGGATGAGGGTAACCCTGCCTTCAGTCCCAGCTGCAGATGTCTTCCATACCTCCCCTCTGTAGCCCCTCTAATTTTAGCATCTACAGGATAAGAACAGCAGCATCTACACCCTGAGGTAGGGAAATCACACACCTCTCTCTACCTTCTCACACACAACACCCCTAACAGCACATGCGAGGGTTCTTTCCACACTGATGAGTTCTCCAAAGCCAGGTGGCTGCCACAATTCTATTTGATTCTGACACTCTCTACCTGAAGTTAGCAGCAGATCTATAAGCTGAGGGTTTAGGCCCCAGAACTGCCCCCTTTATGTATGCCAATCAACCACTGTGCTTCTGACCAACAGAATTGGGGGTTCCCATGACCTTCTATTAGGGTTCCACAGTTTGCCAGAATGTCTCAAGAACTCAGGGAAATACTCTTATGTTTATAGGTTTACCATAAAGAATATCATAAAGCAGCAGTTCCCCAAGCTTTTTGGCCACTAGGAACCAGTTTCATGGGAAACAGTTTTTCCACAGACTAGGGTGGGGGGGGATGGCTCTGGGATGATTTAAGCAGATTACATGTATAGTGCACTTTATTTCTATGATTACGTTGTACTATATAATGAAATCATTCTACAACTCACCGTCACGTAGAATCAGTGAGCCCTGAGCTTGTTTTCCTGCAACTAGAGGGTCCCATCTGGGGGTGATGGGAGACAGCGATGGGTCATCAGGCATTAGATTATCACGAGGAGCACTCAACCTGGGTCCCTCACGTGCACAGTTCACAATAGGGTCACACTCCGAGAATCTAATGCTGCCCCTGGGCTGACAGGAGGTGGAGCTCAGGTGGAAACGTGAGTGACAGAGAGTGGGCTATTGGTACAGAGGAAGCAGGAAGCTTTGCCAGCAGCTCACCTTCTGCTGTGCAGCCGGGTTTCCAACAGGCCACAGGCTGGTACAGGTCTGTGGCGGGGGGGTTGGGGCCCCTCTTATAAAGGACACAGATGAACAGTTGGGTGGAGAGTAAGCAGGGTGAGGGCTGCAGGGTCCTGAGTGCAGCTGTCGGGTGTGCCACACTCCTGGCACCTGAATACGGTCTCTAAGCTGGAAGCTCATCGAATACAATTATTAAGAGATTTTATAGCGCTTGATAATCAGCGGCCCCGCCTTCTTTCCCAGAGGCAGGTGGGTGAGGCTGAAAGTTCCCGCCCTCCGCTGCTGTGGTCTTTCTGGTGCCCACCCCATCCTGAGGCTCTCGGGACCCAGCCTTGCTTTCTCTGTTAGCAGGCACTCAGGTGTGATGGGCAAGGACTCCTGGCAAACAACAAAGACAGCCCTGACACTCAGGAGAGGCGTTTAGGGGGCTCTGTGCCAGGAATGGGGGACAAGACCCAACTTATTTAAAATAAATTGTTTAAATTTAAAAATTGTTTTAGAAATGCAATTTTTTTTCTGCTTTTAAAAATTGTTGACTGGGTGCGGTGGCTCACGCCTGTAATCCCAGCACTTTGGGAGACTGAGCAGGTGGATCATGAGGTCAGGAGATCGAGACCATCCTGGCCAACATGGTGAAACCCCGTCTCTACCAAAAATACAAAGATTAGCGTGGTGGCGTGTGCCTGTAGTCCCAGCTACTCGGAAGGCTGAGGCAGGAGAATCGCTTGAACTCGGGAGGCTGAGGCTGCAGTGAGCTGAGATTGCATCACTGCACTCTAGCCTGGCAACAGAATGAGACTCCATCTCAAAAAACAAACAAACAAACGAAAACTTTTTTAAATGAAGTATATTTCTTATCATTCCACAGGGTGGTAGATAGAGGTCAAATCCAGGATGGCGCCTCAGGGCTTAACCCCTAACAGAAAAGATCTGTGCTTGTCTAGCAGGGAATACAGCCCCAGGGGCTGGGGAGAAAGGGGCCCTCAGGAGGGGGATGCACAATTTCTGAGCATTGACTACACCTGAAGGTGGTCAAAAAAACCGTCATTCCAACAAGGAAGCAAACACAAGTACTTTAAGCAGTAAAAGGAAAGGTAACACGATTTTTCAGTAAGACGTGACTTCAAAGAGATTTGACCCTTGAAGTGAGCTGAGTCCCAGGGGCGCCGGGCAGTGAGCTCACCTTCCGCTGACACTGGTGGGTCTTTAGGGAAGCTGGGGAGAAACTGTATTAGCACATACCAGAGACTGAGTAATTAATAAAGAAAAAGAAGTTTAATGGACTCACAGCTCCACGTGGCTGGGGAGGCCTCACAATCGTAGTGGAAGGCAAAAGTCATGCCTTACACAGAAGCAGACAACAGAGAATGAGGACCAGGCAAAAGGGTTTTCCTATCATAAAACCATCAGATCTCGCGAGACTTACTCACTACCACCAGAACAGTACGGGGGAACCACCCCCATGATTCAATTATCTCCCACTAGTTCCCTCCCACAACATGTGGGAGTTATAGGAATTATGGTTCAAGATGAGATTTGGGTGGGGACATAGCCAAACCATACCAAAAACCTTCTCTCTGTTTTTTAAAAAAATACCTATAAATGTAAACGCATCATAGAAACCTCAGGGAGGCTGGGCTTGGCACAGCCTAGAACTAATGGAGTTCAGACTTGCTTTGCCTGCAGGACTGGAAGGACGGGCCTGCCAGGGACATGAGAGACCAGAGCTTTCTGGCAAAAATCTTCAGCCCAAGGTCCAGGCACAGTGCAGAATTGGTTCCAGGATATCAGGCAGCTTGAGGAGCCCAAAGAACTATGTCTGAGTCCCCGAGGGCAGTGGATTAGTTCAAGAACATTAAACTAAGGTGTTTGTTTCAAGAAATTTCCCTAGTGTGTTTGCTGCAAAAGTTACGTTAAAATCCTAAGCCCTGGGGCCTGTGAAGTGACCTTCGTTGGAGACGGGATTTTTGCAGACGACTTTGAGATGTGAACTAAGATGAGGCCATTAGGGTGGGTCCTAATCGAATATGACTGATGTCCTTACTGAAGGACACCTGAAGAGGAGGAGAGACACACAGGGTCATGGCTGTGTGAAGATGGGGGTGGACGCCGGCCTGATGCAGGCAGGAAGGCGGAGGAGCACCAGCAATGCCAGAAGAGGGAAGAGGGAGAGGGAAGCTTCCCAGGAGCCGTCAGAGGAGCACGACCCTGCAGACACCGTGATGTCAGACTTCTGGGATCCAGAACTGTAAGGGAACAAATTTCTGTTGTTTAAAGGCACCCAGTTTGCGGTGCTTTACAACACACCACAAATGATGGATGAATACAAATGATGACGAATACAGCGTCCATCATAACACAGAAGCCCAGCGGCTCCGCAGCCGCCGTGGCGCGCTCCGGCAATTTCCAAGGAGACCCTAGCGACCCAGCGGTTCCATCCACACTGAGTTAGACATGAATGGGGTTCAGGACACGAGACCTGAAATATGGCACCTTTCATATTCCCGTAGCTCGCTGCCGCCAGGTCACACCCGCTCTGTGAAATCGCCCTGTTCCACCACCGTCCGCTCTCCATCGAGCTCAGCCTGAAGACACACAGGCCTCCCTGTGCCTTTTGGTCTTTGTATCTAAAGGTGCCTGTGTCATGTAAAAATTACGTAAAATAAAACAAATTCGCATGCTTTCCTCTTGTTTACCTGCCTTTTATGACAGGTGCCTCAGCCACAAACCTCGCAGTGGGTGAGGAAATAACTTTTTCTTCCATGACAGAACTGGACCAGCTCCACAAAACTAAAACCGCCTCCAGAAAAGTCTCCTGCGAGAATGCAGAGTCCTGCCCTTCTCTCCTGTCACTGAGGGTCCCCGGGTGGCTTGGGGACCCCACGGCGCTGCTTGCTCTTGCCTGGTGCTGCTGGGGGCGTCCCACTCCTGACCTCAGAGGGCCTGGGACCAAGGGGATCCCTGCCCATCCCACCAGCCCTCTTCTCAGGAAGCTTCTGGAATCTCCACCCAAAAACTTTACTCACACTCTGCTGACCGGAGCATGGTCACATGGCCACCACATCTCAGAAGGGGGCTGGAAAAATGTATTTTCTTCAGCTGTGCACCTTGCACCCCACAGCGGCGCTGGGGTCCTGGTAGCGAGGAGGAGGGTGGGTATGGCAGTTAGGTCGGCGGCTGGGGTCCTGGTAGCGAGGAGGAGGGTGGGTATGGCAGTTAGGTCGGCGGCTGGCAGTGTTGGCCACCAGGGGAGAGTCACAGCCACTTGCTGGGCCTGGTGGTGACTTCACATTGGTTGCCAGGAGGACAATTTTAAAGATCCTGTAAGTGTTGGTCATCGTAAAGCTACTACAAGTCCTGGGAATGACAGCACGGGCTGGAGCTCCTGCTGGCGGGGGAGAGAGCGGCTGCTTTCCGGAATGCCCGAGTTCACGTTTATTCTCTTGTTTCTGTTTGTTTTGCTTTGTTTGTTTTACCCGCAGGCCTGTTGAGCCCTCTCGTAAATAATTCTCCAGTGTCTGGGTTGAAGGTATCCAGTAGCAGGATTCTGCCATCCCCTCTTCATTTGGGGGAATTTCCTCTACTTATTTGAAACATTCAGATTTTCCACTGTCAGTTTTGGGTGAATGAATTATGCTTATTATTTTTAATGAAAATTTTCAAAACCTCACAAGTGCCATGTCTTTTCCTCAGACCTTGACACTCATTCTGGTTTGTTTTTGAGAAATATTTAGGCCGTGCCCATCATCCCAGCACTTTGGGAGCCGACAGGAGGATGACTTGAGGCCAGCCTGGGCCACGTATCGAGACTCCGTCTCTACAAAAACCAAAACGTTAGCCAGATGTCACGGTGCACACTGCAGTCCCAGGAACGTGGGAGGCTGAGGTGGAAGGATCGCTCGAGCCGAGAAGTTTGAGGCTGCAGTGAGCTATGATAATGCCACTTCACTTCAGCCTGGGCAACAGAGTAAGATCCTGTCTTAAAAAAAACAACCGAAATTAATTTTTAAAAACTCAAATAGTCATGAAAATCATTCTTGATTTCAGTTTTAGAGTGCTGCTTATTGTTTTTAAAGACTTAATCTTAGTTAAATTGTATGTTCGCTTTCCAAATTTCTCCTTACTTATTACTTAAAATTGATGCTTCTTTTATATGTAGAAATGTTATTTCTGAGATATTTCAGTGGTGAGATTTTTTTTAGCACTGCACCATTATCTATGGTGCTATTCTAGTATCTAATAATAATCACTTAGAAAAAACCACGGAAGATAATTTCCCAGGCTTAAGTGGTTTTTTTCTTTACTAGATTCAGTGTACCTCTAATTTCACTAAATACATATTGAGAGGGTCACTTCTCATTTTTACACAGAGCCCATCATAGTAACCTAATGAAAAGTGTGCTCCATATACTTGGGACGAAAAGAACAGAAACTGTGCCTGTTTGGTTAAAAATCCCGATGCTGGTATTTGACAGCGACACGTGCTATTTGGGGAACGTCAGCAGGACGCAGCGGTGCCCTGCGGCCAGCGGCTGCCCTTTTCTGCGCTGTCGGATGCACACATCCTCTTGTTCCCGCGCCAGCCCTGCCCCCAGCAGCCGCGAGCCCTCTTGTTCCCGCGCCAGCCCTGCCCCCGGCAGCCGCGAGCCCTGTTCGCTGTGCATTTTATCTGTGTATGCCTGTGCAAAGCCCATGCTGCTCCATCTGCATGTTCTGGTCTACTCTGTTCCTTTTTCCCAGTCCGCGTGTCCAGGTCTCTAGGTCTGTCTCTAATCTGATGCTTCTCAGCACTGCACCACCATCTGTGCTGGGGCTTCCACTCCGCTTTCCTTTTCTGTTGTTCCTGGGTGGCTTAGATTTGCAAAAGGGGCTTTAGGGAGAGGTCAGAGTGACCAACTGTGGTGACATCAGAGGGAAGAGTGGCCCAGGCCAGGGAGAGCCTGGGCAAATGCCCCAGGCGGGAGTAAGCCTGCCACTTACAGAGAACAGAACTCAGGCTGGGCTCACTGGCACTGAGGGCGTGGCTGCAGGAGAGGGTGGGGAGGTAGAAGGGGCCAAATTAGACAGCCAGCCTCCCTGAAAAGGGACTAGTGAGAAACTGAAAGCCAGAAATGGTCAATTCTCTAACCAGCTAATTGTATGAAGTTCCCACCACGTGCCAAGTTTTCTGCAGACTGTTATCTTCACCGTTGCAATGGATTCGGTGTTGTGCTCTTTACTGATGAGGCATAGGAGGCTCTGAGCTAAGTCACTTATCACAGTCACAGGAGAAGAGCTGGCTGGAATTGTGAACAACTCCACTCCCCCAGACACGCACCCCCACATCTCCACGGTGCAGCAGACGGCAGCAACCTGCTGTCCTGAGTGACGGCGAGTTGAGTGGGCCATGAAGGGTCTCTGGGTTTTCTCTCAGAGATGATGAAGGAAAAGAGTATGGGCGAATCCGAAGGGAGATTTGACTGAAATCCCCAGCCCAGTCACGGTGGCTCACACCTGTAATCCCAACACTTTCGGAGGCCGAGGTGGGTGGATCATTTGAAGTTAGGAGTTCAAGACCAGCCTGGCCAATATGGTGAAACCCCGTATCTACTAAAAATACAAAAAAATTAGCCAGGCATGGTGGCATGTCCCTGTAATCTCAGCTACTTGGGAGGCTGAGGCAGGAGAACCGCTTGACCCAGGAGGCAGAGGTTGCAGTGAGCAGACATCGTGCCATTGCACTCCAGCCTGGGTGACAGAGCAAGACTCTGCATCCAAAAAACAAAACAAAACAAAAACACAAAACTTGTGAAAGCAGCCCCAGAATAACAGAAACGAATGAGAAGAGAACTGTTAATATCGCAGTACATCTGATGCATTTGTATAAACTTAACCAGGAAACAAAGGAGTGAATGCAGTCGCTGGCATCTGTGTAAGATGAAACACTGTCATGATTCAGAAGAGCGGCCTCTGGAGCCATCAGAGCAGAAGCCGCTAGAGAAGCCCACACCTCACAGGGGGAATGGGAGCTTCCCCTGACATTCATTCCTGAGCCAGCCACAGCTGCCCTCGGAATCTCAGCTTTGAAGTCCAGTAGGTGCCTTGAGACTCATCTCTGGAGAGGCCCTAACAGTGCAAAACAATAGGGTCCATTTTCTACTTTTAAAATTGTAGTGAAATATTGGAGGACCACAACACGGCTGACAGAATGAATAAAGCGTGCTATTGAAGAACATTTGGAAAAAGGTCTCATTTTCCTCTCAGGGCCTTCTTTCTTGACTCACAGAGGAAAAAAAGTGTCGACAGCGAGAAACTGTAGAAAAACTACCCACGGACAAGGGAGGATGAGCTGCTTGGGGCTCCCGAATCATTTCTGCGGGGTCTTTTCAGCTCCATTCCTCCCACCCCTTCCCACAGGGTCCTTAGACGCCCTGGTTGACGGAGCAGGGGTGGGCCTGAGAGAAGGCCCAAGGTGCTGGAATTTCAGAGTGAAATTCAGAAGCATCAATAGTAGAGAGGAAAAGAAAGGAAGTAGACCCTGCTTTTTTCATTGTGACAATAGTGGTGGGTCCTGGCTGAGGCGCTGGGTGTATGTTCCCAGGTGCCTAAGGCCAGGAGTGACCTTTACTAACCTGAAAAACAATTCACAAAGCCAACTGTGCCTGGCTTCAACTTCCAAAAGCTCGTCAGGGATCAGGGTCTCACCTTCCCAATACTGGAGCATTTTAGGATCCCTGTGAATTCCCGAAACTCGTGGAGTTTGTGGACAGAACTTCCTCCACAAACTTACTGTCCTGGATTATGAAGGCTGCTACTGGACTCTGCCTAATTTATCCATCGGGCTCTAGGTCACCCATGGAGGCTGCAGAATTCTCCCACCATTAAATGTGTACTTCTAAACAGGGGGATATACAAACTTACGCAGTGCACGGCTCTTCACTGGACAAGGAGGGAGTTTGACAAGATGCTCCTTGTAGGAACTCATTTTGCCCATAATATTCTATAAACATAAATGTTTAGAAATCTAGGGACCAGGTTACAACCACCACTCTAACTGGATTGACTGGATACACACACACACACACACACACACACACACCCCACAACCACCACTCTAACTGGATTGACTGGATACACACACACACACACCCACCCCACAACCACCACTCTAACTGGATTGACTGGATACACACACACACACACACACACACACACACCCCACAACCACCACTCTAACTGGATTGACTGGATACACACACACACACACACACACCCCACAACCACCACTCTAACTGGATTGACTGGATACACACACACACACACACACACACACTGGATTGACTGGATACACACACACACACACACACACACACACACAGAAGCATTTCACTGATGAAGCAAATCCTGTCACGTAACTAATGCAATCTAGCTTTAAATCCTATTCATCGAGCAAAGAATCCGATGGTAAATTGGATGCACGTTTTGGAGCTGTCTGAAAGATATCCCAGTCTCGGTTTATTTCCAGCTGCTGTTCCAACACTATGGAGTGTTCCCCAAATGAGTCACACCACAGCAATCACCTGCACCCTTGATATAATGCACAGCTCCCCAGGGCTTTCCTCTAAGAATGATTTAGGGGCCTGTGTCGAGACACAAAGCCTGTATTTTTATCACACTTCTTGGGTCATTCCTTTGATTCTGATGATTAGTAAGTCTGGAAAATCCAGACTTAAATAACCTGCTCACCTATTGGTAGCCCAGTTACATCTCATTTAAGTGAAATTACATCTGGTTTAAATGGAATGATGGTTCCTGATCACAGCACTGATCCTTTGGAGCACGGAATGAGAATGCATTTGGATTTCTCTATAATGGTTTCCTCATCACAGACCTTGGCCGGGCGGTTGGGAGTGTCTCCGAATTTTCCTGCTACACAATCACTTTGTTAGCTCTTCCGTTTTTATACTTTTTTATTGAGATGGGGGGTCTCACTCTGTTACCAAGGCCAGAGTGCAGTGGTGTGATCTCGGCTCACTGCAACCTTTGCGTCCCAGGCTCAAGTGATCCTCTCACCTCAGCCTCCCCAGTAGCTGGGACTACAGGTGTGTACCACAATGCCTAACTAGTGTTGTGTATTATTTGTAGAGGCGGGGTTTTGCCATGTTGCCCAGGCTCGTCTTGAACTCCTGGGCTCAAGCGATCCTCCTGCCTCAGACTCCCAAAGTGCTGGGATCACGGGCGGGAGGCGCCACTCCGGCTTGCCCTTTAATTTTCCCTTAGTGTTATATTCCTGGATGTTTCTTGCTTCACTTTCATCTGTTTGAAATTTTCTCTAACTTAACACTCTATTACTTGGAATGCAATTGGGTTTTACTTTAGCTTTTTAAGCTACTTTTGCATATTTTAAAATTACTTTCTCCACATTTTTAAAATTTAGAGTGGCAAAATTTCTTGCACTATTTTGGATCTTTAAAATATTATTTTAAATACCTTACATTAGACCCTCTTTCATCATGTTATGCTAAGGGAAGATCCATCTGTTTTTTTTTTTTTTTTTTTTTTTTACCAGTTTAGCTTCTGTATCTAGTGCCCTATCCGACATCATTGATCTCCAGTGATGGGAGACTTACCTTGTTGACCAATTTGAAACTGGAAGGTTTTGGCAGAGACCAAGTCAAAGTACCATAAATGTGAGCTGAAGAGAATAAGGACTCAGTGTAACAATCATGGAAAGTTGTATAATATGCACCTACCGTATAACTGCAATACACTGATTTGCACATTGGCAATATAAAGAGGTTTAAGTCCTCATCCTTGACAATCTTAAATTCTATCTGCAGAGGTTAAGATATGCACGTAAAACATTTTTTAAAATTAAGTATTTCTTGCAGAACAAGATTATTTATAAATCAGATGAGAAAGATTCCCAAAGCAAAATGGATCTTTCATCCTTGTATCAGATGCATTCCATCTTCCGGGTAACATGGAATTCTCCAGAAGGTAAATTCTATTCTAAAACATATTTTAATCTATTTTATGATTTTTTTTTTTTTGAGACAGAGTTTCACTCTTGATGCCCAGGCTGGAGCACAGTGGTATGATCTCAGCTCACTGCAACCTCCACTTCTCCAGTTCAAGTGATTTCCTGACTCAGCCTCCTGAGTAGCTGGGGTTACAGGTGCCCGCCACCACACCTGGCTAAGTTTTGTATTTTCAGTAGAGAGGGGCTTTCGCCACGTTGACCAGGCTGGTCTCAAACTCCTGACCTCAGATGATCTGCTTGCCTTGGCCTCCCAAAGTGCTGGGATTACTGGTGTGAGCCACTGTGCATGGCTCTTACTCTATTTCAAATACAAGTTTGCACAGTCCTACTCACAGTCTTTTCATACTAGATATATTAAGGAATTGATCTTCTACAAAATAGTATTAAAACTATTTCCCAGTAAAATAAAGACACACGTCTGATCATTAGGAAAGAAGCAGGCACAGTGTAAGTGTAAAGCGTAAACAACAGTCATCCCTGCCCTTCGAGACTGTCAAGGAAGCAGAGAGTAGAGGTGAGAGAAAAGGGGACGTCATCTTTGAGGATCGAGAACAATTCCCTCAGGACTAGAAACTGACAAATTGTATTACTCATGTCAACTGAAAATTAGCATGGCCCCTACCAAATAGGCATGTACTGACAGAACAGAGATAACTCTCAGGAATGCACCTGCCAGCGGGGCGTGGACTGTGTCATTCCCTGAGCACTGACACCACGTTTACAAAAGCTCACTGGGCTTGACTGTAGGCGCAGGGTCAACAATGAGCACAGTTGTGTAATTGGTGGATAAGGCAAATCCAACCTATAACATTAGAAAGACACACTGTAATAATGGCAAAGGAGAGGGCTCCAGAGTGAGGAGAGACATTTCAAACTGTCACATCATCTACCCTAACTGTGCGCCTATGGGGGAGCTCCATCCTCTAACCTGAGCACACCAGGCACAGTCCCTGTTGTCTTACACGAAGTATACTTAGTTTACCATCTAACGCTCGGCAAAACCTCACAAGATAAGTATGTACTGTTACCATTGCAATGTCACAGAGAGGGAAGTTGAGGCTCAGCATGGGATGTAGCCTGGTCGAAGACTGGCCTTCCTATTCCCCTAATACTGAACAGGTAGGTCCACAGTGTACCCAGGTGGACAGAGCCCAGTACCTGACCCGGGGTCGTTCTCTAAGTGGGAGAGTTTGGACCCTAAGTGGGAGAGTTTGGACTCGAACCTCCATCATCTGGCCCCAAGTCCACTCTCCTGAGCTGGGATTTGGCAAAGCAAGTCAGTAGTGGGCATCAGGTCAGAGGTCAGTGGTGGGTAGTGTCCACCCACCAGGTTGAAGGACTGTGGGGTACAAAGGGAGGTGTGGAGAAGCAGTGGCCAGGAGCTGAGAAATCACATTCTGTCTTTAGAGCCATTTTGAAATTAGGATGAGTTGAGATGGCAGCAACCAGTTCCCTCAAAACCAAAGGCTTTGTTCTCAACGAAGAATTTGAAAGCTGTGCCAGATCTGCTGGAATGTCCTCCTGCCTCTGCAGCAAGGGAGATAGACCAGTGGCTCCCAGTTCCTCCGAGTCAGCCCTCGTCAGATACAAGCATTCCTCTCTAGAAACCAGCCAGTCAACCGCGAGGATGCTTCCCATGGAGCAACTTAACAGAACGTCCAACTGGGAGCATCCTGCAGATTCTCGCAGCAAAGGACTGGCTTTGTGGTCATTTGCAGGGAGAGGTGTCTCTCTCATTTAGTGACCAATTCAGCCTCCGGCTATTAGCATTTGAATCAGGCAGTCGTGCTGTTTTGATTGAAAAGAGAAACCAAGCCTTTGTTGTTGCAATTCAAGGGCTGAAGTAATTTTCTAGCATCCTTTAATCAGCTTGAATAGTTGGGGAAATGGCAACATATAGGAAAAGTGTGTTCTGGCCACGGAAATGCAAATGCCACCCCTGGTCCTGAGGCTTTCCCATGGGAGCCTGGATCCTGCCTGTGGCAGCTCCCGGGGATCGGGTGGTCTCTCTTGGCCTGCCATCCTTTCCATCAGAATTTCATTGAATACCTTCGAAATTTTCTGTTTGTTTGGATTGAACCTATCCAAGTAATTACAGAAACATGGCAGGGCTGGCTCCACATGCTGGTGGTCTAAGTCTTCTTTTCCTTCGGCCAATCCATATCTATTTCTCACACACGAAAGGAGCCAAAAGGTGAAAGGCGTACGGCGGGTCCAAGCATAACATCCACATCACTTAGTGCTTTGCCCTCAGTGACCACAGGGTACCCTCCAGGTGGCACGGAGTTATCTGAAGTAGTTTACAGCATTTAATTTACATGGTTAGGAAACATCCTATTGACTTTCGTAGCTAACAAAAATGATGAATTTTAAGATTAAAAATATGGAAAAACAAGTTTCACCAAAAATCCCGTTTGCTTTTTCACCTTTAGGTTGCGTTGCATTTTCTTTTTTTAATTGTACTTTTTATTAATATTTGATAAATAATAATTATACATATTCATGGGGTACATGGGGATGTTTCCATACGTACATAATGATCAGAGCTCTCCGCTTCTGTAAGATGGGTTTCGTTGACGGTAATACATTGTATAGTATCAAATAGCTAAACAGAGGTTACTGAGTGTCCTGACGCAAAGAAATGACAAATGTTTGAGATGATGGATGCGCACTGCATTTTCTTCTTTATAAATTATATTTTGTAACTGACAAATTATAATCGCACGTATTCATGGGGTACACAGCAGTGTTTCAATACATACGACGTGTAGTGATCAGTGCCGTATGCTGCCGTACCATGACTATCGTTAATGCTAATTTACTGTATAATATCAAACAGCTCAGCAGAGGATACTGAATGTGTCCAGCACAAGGAAGTGACAAATGTGTGAGATAATCTTCATGTCTCAGCATGGTCCCTTCATGTCTTGCATTTTCTTACAGCGTGTATATAGAGAAATGAAGACCTAGGATTCTCAGACATGCAGATGACTTAGAAAAACCCTTTTGGAAAACAAATTGTCTTCGGAACAGTTGACGTGTCTGCAGCCAAGTCCAGAGATTATCTCAGTCTGTTTATGTTGCACACTGAGGGCTGAGCAGAAGGCTTGAAGCCCATGGATGCCCCTCTCAGCACAGTGAGGGGCTTTTCAGCTACTGGGCCAAATGGACAATGGCTGGGCTGACCCTGAACCTCCTCACTGAGCAGCCGAGGACAGGGGCCTGCAAAGCTCCCGGAGGTCACTGCAAGCCTGCCAGGCCCGCCCAGTGAAGAGGTGCCAAGGCCCCTTGCCTTTGGAAGAGCCTGGCCTTGGGGCTCCCTGCTAGGGAGGACGTGAGACGGCAGTCACTCTGAGAGGTTCAGAGACAGCAAACAGGGAAGATCCTCCTTCCTGTTGGGCCGAGCAGGCTGGCTACCCGCCAAAGCACTCCCAGCATGAAGGCCGATTTCAGAAGGCCTCCAAGCACAGCAGACCGCATTTTCCCCACTATTCCAGCTAAAATTGGTGCTGGCTTCCTTTCCCCACTCCACTTCCCCTCAAACAAGACAGGCAACTTCCCTTAACTGGGTCTGACCCACTCCCTTTACTTCCTCCTCCTCTTTTCTGCTACCCCATCACTTCCTCCAGGAGGCCTTTCTGGATCTCTCACCTTCACTCACCAACTCCTGCAGAAATTGGGGCTGAAATTGCCTTCCATAAATGACATTCTTTAGCTGTTTGAGAACTAGAAGTGCCTCCGAGGCAGGTCCCATTTCCTCTGATTACTGTGTCTCCTCCATAGGCCTGAGTACTTTCCCAAGGAAAGCAATTTGTCAGCAGCTGTTCCCAGGAGCTGATAAGAGACTGTGTGTTTGTTTCTGCTTTGGTGCTTGCTGTGCCGTGTGTACAGAGACAAATGGCCTGCAGGGCTGTGGGGCACCTGTCATGTCGCTGCATGAGGGAGAATCAGCCCCGAACTGCTGCTCTGTGGCCTTTTGGGGACCTCACAGCCCTTCTCAAAGTCCCCAAGAGCTCTGCTGTCAGCCCGGCTGGGGAGCACCAGACATTCATTTATTGGCTGTTGAACCTGTAGTCTCAAAAGTGAACCAGCAAGGACAAGAATTACTGCATGTCCGTACAAAGCTGTCGTGAGAACCAGGTGAGTGTGCAGGGAAGCTGTCACTGCAGTGTTAGGAGAGAGACCTCCTTGTGGCTGTCACCAGAGGACAGTCATTCCCCCTGGGACAGGCCCCACCAGTAACTGCACTCCCCTGGCCCCCCGGCCTGGACAAGGCCTGAAGGGAATTGCCCGTGGGGCACACAGCCTCCTGGCCTCTGTCCCCACGATATCGATGGGGGAGGGGAGGGGACACTGTGCACCAAAGTTGAATCTTTTATTAGCCTTAAGAGAACTAGGCACCATTGAGCACCTCTGTGTTCCAGGCAAGCTGCGAACTTCTTCATCAAAGTGACGTCACTTCACCTTTAGCCCTGTGAGTAATTAAGTGTTGTCACATATTGCAGACCAGAAAACTGAGGCTCAGAGAGGCTGGGGAGGCACGCTCACACTCACAGCCCACGAGCGGCAGAGAGGATACCGAAACCCTAACCTGTTCTGGGAGGCATCCGCTGCCACTGTGGGTGCTCCTTCCATTCCCAGCTTCTTGGGTTTAGACCTGTAAGATGCCAGGCTTTATTTTTAATTCTCTTCCAGAGTAGAGGGAAAATACAGTCTCTGTGGCTGTAATAATGGGTGGGTTTTAAGGTGCTTCATCCACAATCTACACAAGGCACACTGCCAGTGATGCAGGGGGCCTTCACTCACCCTCCTTCCCCCGAGATGAATCCCCGCCCGAGGATTCCAGCAAGAAAAAATATTGAGGACATCATACCAACAGGCACTGTGTATTCAAGGAGTGCTGAGTCCGACAGCTTTCTCCCGTGTTTGCTTTTCTCTGTTTGGTGCTACCCCGAGCCGAGCTGACTGAGGGGCAGTGGCTGGTTCACAGATGTGGATGAAGAGGGCAGAGCTGGAGGTCTGGCCAGAGTCCTGTGGGTCAGGAGCAGCACAAGCGAGGCCTTGTCCTTCCTTAGATCTAGATTTGGGGCAGTGGGGACATGGGGTCGGGGAGATGGAGTTGTGAGTGTCTGGGGTTTCCTGATCACATAGCATTGGACTTCATAATCCGAGTTTCTGTGGATACAGAAAAGGCATCAGTAGAGAGTGGCTACCATGTAGGATTCAGAAAGGTCCAGTCCATTTGGATGGACCTGGATGCCCCACAATCTGCATCCAAGGGGGACGAACTCACAGAAGGTCACAGGGGTTCTAATTGGTATTTCTATTTCTTGGCAGTAAGGCAGTATTTTCCAAAATAGCAAAGAATGTTCTATAGAAATACACATTTTAATAATCATCACTGGTCCAACTTCACCACATTTTGTTTTAAAAATTAATTTTCATATTCTGATGGTAGTGAAAACAACAAATGTGAAAGTGGCTTTTGCTTCCCAGAGCTGGAGTGCGCACCCCAAGCAGACACGGGGGTGCAGCCAGCCCGGGGAGACGTGGGCAGAGCCTCCAGCACCACCTCCCCTCAACTTTCTTTTTTTGAGATGGAATCTTGCTCTGTCACCCAAGCTTGAGTGCAGTGGCATGATCTTGGCTCATGGCAACCTCCGCCTCCTGGGTTCCAGTGATTCTTCTCCCTCAGCCTCCTGAGTAGCTGGGATCACAGGCAGGGACTGCCATGCCCAGTCAATTTTTGTATTTTTAGTAGGGACGGGGTTTCACCATATTGGCCAGGCTGGTCTCAGACTCCTGACCTCAAGTAATCTGCCCACCTCGGCCTCCCAAAGTGCTAGGATTACAGGCATGAGCCACCATGCCCCGCCCCCTTGACTTCTTAAAATTCAAGAGCCCGGCAGGGAAAACAGAGATTCTCAATGGAAAACAAGAAGATGCCAAGTGGCCCTATGTGGCATGTGAGTAGTAAAACAAAACAAAACAAAAACAAAAGACAGAAAAGAGGCTACTTGGAAAAAAAACCCTCACACACTACAGTTTTGAGAAGAATTTAACAGGGGAAAGGTGGAAAGAACGGGGAGCTAAGAAGCCTGAATTCCAGATTTGGTCCTGCAGTTTCCATCCGCAGGCCTCAGCCAGCTGAGTATCACCTTCTGCAACCCTTGCTGGGTGCCCCCAGGGGAGGGGATGCCAGCTCTGGGCTCCCCCAGGCCTTTCACGTCCCCAGCGCATTTTCCTTCCCTTGTGGCACTGACCACGGCTGCTCACCTACTCTGTCTCCACCGCCCTCTGCCCGGGGAGGACCAAGGACTGTGCTGCTCACCGCGGTATCACCTGCTTCTGGCTCAGGTTTTCTTCCTGAGATAAATCCCGCTCCTCCTCTTCTCACAGTGAGGCCGAGCAGCATCCTAGCTGCTGCGGTCAGCACACCCGGCCTGCAGCACCCACTTCCCTGACAGCCTGCGTGCCTCAGCCCAGCCGGCCTGGGTCTTCTCCTTTGTGCAGTGGACACAGTGATACCTGCTTCTGGGCTTGCTGGGAGGATTACATTCAGCAGTGTGAGTAAGGAGCTTGACAGAACGCCCGGCCTGGTACGGGCTCTTGGAATGTTGAGTTCTTTGCATAAGGTAAGTTACATCCAATCAGGTAGCAGCTGTAAGTAGTGTGACAGAGCACCTCACATTCGTGACAGATAACCCCATAGAGAAGGGGAGATGGAGGCCCAGCAGGTTCTTGGCTGAGTTGGGCGTCACACAGGCTTGGTACTGAAGCCCACGCTCCCTCTGTTACCGCCATGGCCCCCCTGTGTTCTGGACGCTTATGTTAGACAGAAAATCACATGGAGTATCCAGTTTGAGGTTTGCAAGCTTGTATTCAAGAAGTAGATGTCATTTGTCATCTAGCGCTGAAATGGACCCAAACCTGCATGACTCGGTGCGCCTGCCTCCAGCTAGGGGGAGACCCAGCTGAGCCTGCCCTCTGCGCACAGGCGAAGTGTGAGGGACAGCCGCGTTTAGCATTACCCCACTTTGATGTGGCGTGGTTACAATGGGGCTCAGTCCTGCTAACACCTGCTTTTCTTTCTGGAGTCCTTTCCAGGTTAAGTGAAATGAACAGTTAATGTTTTATTTATTTATTTGTTTGTTTGTTTATTTTTTAGACAGAGTCTCACTCTGTCGCCCAGACTGGAATGCAGTGTGATCTCAGTTCACTGCAACCTCTGCCTCCCGGGTCCAAGTGATTCTCCTGCCTCAGCCTCCTGAGTAGCTGGGATTACAGGTGCCTGCCACCATACCTGGCTAATTTTTGTATTTTTAGTAGAGATGGGGTTTCACCATGTTAGCTAGGCTGGTCTTGAACTCCTGACCTCAAGTGATCTGTCCACCTCGGCCTCCCAAAGTGCTGGGATATTAACAGGCCTGAGCCGGCCAAGTTAATACTTTAATTAAAGTATCTTGCATCCTAAAATGTACCTCTCATAGTCTCTTCTCGTGAAGATGCAGCGCATGGCAGGTGATTTTTACAAAGCCCAGGAAAACTGGGTTCTGGAGAGGCCTGCAGAGCCCTCATGTTCACTGCTGGCCATGACTGGTGAGGGGTTGGAAGCTCCTCTCCATCCCAGGCAATGCTGACTTCTCTGCCTTCTGCAAATGGGATGGATGCTGTTCCTCCGGGCACGCTGGTGTAGCTCCAAAGCTGAAGGCAGAACTCTGCCTGAATTTTGTCCCGGGAATTGTGGCATCATTCCTGTTTCCGGAATAGCCCCCAATTCCATCAATTTATGATGTTTCATAGACATTAACGTTAAGCCAACCCATACAGCACATGTAAATGCATCAGGCACTAGTTTAGATTGTCCTGCAAGTTGTGGGAGAGATGGTTTTTATCCTACCAGCACGCGTGCACGCGCGCACACCGCCCCGCCCCCCACACACACCTTTGTTAACAGTGATTTGTTTTCATTCATCTAATAATTGGTCTTGGTGTAGATTAGTGTTTCTTGCTAGAAGCAGAGGCTTTTTTCTTTAACCATTAGCTGTGGTCTCAAGACACTCTCTGGCTGGGCGCAGTGGCTTACACCTGTAATCCCAGCACTTTGGAAGGCCAAGGCAGGAGGATCACCTGAGGTTGGGAGTTTGAGACCAGCCTGACCAACATGAGAAACCCCCCTCTCTACTAAAAGTACAAACAATTAGCCAGGCGTGGTGGTGCACGCCTGTAATCCCAGCTACTTGGGAGGCTGAGGCAGGAGAATCCCTTGAACTTGGAAGGCAGAGGTTGCAGTGAGCCAAGATTGCGCCAATGCACTTCAGTCTAGTCAACAAGAGTGAAACTCTGTCTCAAAAAGAAAAAATACATCCTCCAGAATAGAATTGTTGGGCATAAAATGCCAACCAAAATTGTATATGCTCCATTTCCAAATCTCAAAGAATGTTATAAAATGCTAACCAAAATTATATATGCTCCATTTCCAAATCTCAAAGAACGTTATAAAATGCTAACCAAAATTGTATATGCTCCATTTCCAAAATCCCAAAGAACGTTATAAAATGCTAACCAAAATTGTATATGCTCCATTTCCAAAATCTCAAAGAACGTTATAAGATGCTAACCAAAATTGTATATGCTCCATTTCCAAATCTCAAAGAATGTTATAAAATGCTAACCAAAATTGTATATACTCCATTTCCAAAATCTCAAAGAACGTTATAAGATGCTAACCAAAATTGTATATGCTCCATTTCCAAATCTCAAAGAATGTTATAAAATGCTAACCAAAATCGTATATGCTCTATTTCCAAATCTCAAAGAATGTTTCCATGATTTCCCCAGTGGTCACAAGTTCCAGTCTGAGATAAAATAGCCTTGTGGGCTGGGTGTGGTGGCTCATGCCTATAACCTCAGCACTTTTGGAGACTAGGCAGGTGGATTATCTGAGGTCAGGAGTGCAAGACCAGCCTGATCAACATGGAGAAACCCTGTCTCTACTAAAAATGCAAAATTAGCCAGATGTGGTGGACATGCCCACAATCCCATCTACTTGGGAGGCTGAGGCAGGAGAATCACTTAAACCTGGGAGGCGGAGGCTGCAATGAGCCAAGATCACACCATTGCACTCCAGCCTGGGCAACAAGGCTAAAACTCCGTCTTAAAAAACAATAGCCTCGTGGAGTCACATAATCAGGAAAGGAGGTAGGAATATTGGTCAATGCAAATGTAAGCTCAGTGAAAAATTTACAAGTACAAGTCTTCAGAGAGCCCACTAAATACGGAATCTGCTGGCCAAGTTATAATAGATTGGGGTGCTTAAGTTAAGACTCATAAAGTTGGGGGTAAACCCCTTAAAATATATTGTCTACAATTATGTGTATGTGATTTTCTTGGAGAGAGGATCCCTGGTGTGTTTTTAAAAATTAGATTTTTAAGGAGATCTGTAATCCAGCAAAGGTTAATGTCACAAAGTTGAATGAAGTGGACAAACTAAATTTGCAGAACAAATGAATTGATATTAACATCCTTGTAAGAGTTTACACATAGAAAAAAGTAACTTAAAGACAATCTTGAAGAGAAGTCTCTCTCTTTTTGTAGACTGCAGGAGAGATGACCCTGCTTCTCCAGGGATGACCACAGCTCCCCTGTCCCTGGAACAAGAACCTGCTTCTCCAGGGATGACCACAGCTCCCCTGTCCCTGGAACAAGCAGTTCTGACACTTCGTGTTGTGGATGGCTCCTGCCTTTTCTCTGCCCAGAGGGATGGAGGATGTGGGTTTCCCTGAGATCAAAGAACAAATTAGAGTGGGAGCAGTGGGGCAGGGTGCTGGCAGGACGGGAGGCTTGGCCAGAGCAGGACAAGAGGACAGGGTTTCTGACTTGGAGCAGCGAGTGAGGGAGGCCACTGGGTTTCCAGGGCTTCAGAATTAGACAGGCCGGCAGCCCAGACATGGAAATATGGAAATCCAGGGCTAAGGGCAGGACTTGAAGGGGCAGGAATTGTTTCCTAATTCCCTGGTAAGACATAGTGGGGGGTACATCCCCTGGCACTTAGCCTTATAAATTTTGGAGGCGAAGTGCCACAGCCACTACCTTTTACAAGGGAATTAGTTTATGTATATGGAATATATATGTGTGTATATGTAAAAGGAATATATATATATATATAAAGAATATATATGTGCATACACACACACACATATATATACGCATATAAAATATACTTTTTATTTATTCTCATAGGCTAAAACAGCAAATCAATATGGGTCAACTGTGTGGATTAAGAATTCAACTATGGTATCGTCACTAGCTGAAAGGGAAATGTTGAAGTTCACCCAAAATAATGAAATGGCAGATTTCTTTCTCTTGAATTCAAAGTTATGATAAGCAATGATGGCATCCAGTAAATAAGTGTATATTAACACATATACAATAATACCTCATTGATATTTTCATTATAAATGTGACTTTTCTTCATGTAGAAACCCAGAACCAATAGAAATAAGAGTCAGTAAAATCAGACTCACAACGAATTTGATAACAAATTATCACACACAGAAAATGCAGTAAGTATATTAATATGGTTAAATAAATTTTAAAATGAAGTTCTAAATTGTAAATAATAGGAAACTATGAAAATGAATTAAGGATGCTTGGAAAAGAATGAAATGGGGCTTTTAGAAAGGAAAAATAAAATAAATGAAAGTAAATATTCAGTGAGTGGGTTGAACAATGGGTTAGGCAAACCGGAAGATCGAATCGGTGAACTAGATAGAGCGAAAGAAACGATCTGAAATACAGCACTGTGAAACAAGGCAGTAAAACACATGAGCGGGGTTTAGAGAGAGAGAGGCAGAGTACGGAAGCCAAACGCTCTATCAGTTATGAGACTGTTACAGCAATAGGCCCAGAAAAGGCAAAATGAATGCATCAAGCACACGAAAAGATCCCCACATATATGGACAAAATTTACAATAAGAAACAATCTCTTCAATACCTGATTCTGGGAGAACTGGATACAATTGGGTGGAAAAAAAAACACACGAATCAATTCTATATGGAGTGTAGATCTAAATGTTAAAAGTAAACTGGTAGACCTCTCTCCCTCTCTCTCTCTCTCTCTCTCTCTCTCTCTCTCTCTCTTTTTTGTGAGATGGAGTCTTACTCTGTCACCCAGGCTGGAGTACAGTGGTGCAATCTCAGCTCACTGCAACCTCCACCTCCTGGTTCAAGTGATTCTCCTGCCTCAGCCTTCCCAGTAGCTGGGATTACAGGCACCTGCCACCACGCCCAGCTAAATTTTGTTTTTTTGTAGAGATGGGGTTTCATCGTGTTGGCCAGGCTGGTCTGGAACTCCTGATCAGGTGATCTGCCCACCTTGGCTTCCCAAAGGGTAGAGTTTTTACTCTTCTGAGATAGAGAAAGAGTTTATAAGCAGGGAACAACAATTATTTAGCATTAATAAAAATACTAATACATGAGACTACATTAAATTAAAACTACTTTTTTGTCAAGAGATATCCCTGAATTAATTAAAAAGCAAGACAGAGTAGGGTAAAATAAATACAGCATTTATAACTGACAACTGGCTTGTATCCAAAATATAAAAGAACTCCTACAAATAAATAAGGTGAAGAAACAACTTCATAGAGAAAAGCAAAGGAGATTTGAACAGAAAGTGCAGAAAGGGAGGCAACCAAATGGCCGACGAACCTGCAGACACACTCGGCTGCTTCAGTTACCAGAAACGCGAACCGAAATCATATTATCATACTGATCAGAATGACTAAGATGAAAGAAGACGGACAATACCGGGTGCTTCAAGAGATGTGAGCAACCGGAATCCTTGAACACCGCGGGTGTAAATTAGCATCACTGCTTTGGAAAACCATTGGCATTATCTTCTAAGGTGGGCACAAAGATGCCCAGGAATGCTGCAATTCCACCCTAGGCACGTGGCTTGCAGGCTGCCTTCGCCAAGAGACAGATAACATTCAGAGCAGCACTATTTATTACAGTCACACTGGAACCAGTCCCGTGCCAATCAACAGTAGAATGGGTACGTTATGGGAATTTCAGATAATAAAGCTCTATACAGCAATGAAAGTGAAGGAATGGCCATACTCAACCAATGACTCTCACAGACCTCGCAATCATAATGATGAATAGAATGACATGGACCCAAAAGAATGCAACCTGTGATCTTAATGAAAGTTCAAATAGAAGCAAAATCAAGGGCCAGTCCCGGTGGCTCATGCCTATAATTCCAGCAATTTGGGAAGCCGAGGTGGGTGGATCACGAGGTCAAGAAATCGAGACCATCCTGGTCAACATGGTGAAACCCCGTCTCTACTAAAAATACAAAAAATTAGCTGGGCATGGTGGTGCACGCCTGTAGTCCCAGCTACTTGGGAGGCTGAGGCAGGAGTATTGCTTGAACCCAGGAGGTGGAGATGAGCCGAGATCGTGCCATTGCACTCCAGTTTGGGTAACAAGAGTGAAACTCCATCTCAAAAAAAAAAAGAGGCAAAATCAAACAATTGTCTTATGGATGTGAGTTAGCTTGTAAAGTAATACAGAAAAGCAAGGAAGTAACTATCATAATTTCCTGGAAAATGGTAACTTTTTCAACATTTTTTTGGAAAATTGGAAAAATGTTATTTAAAATCATAACATCCTTTTTTATACATCTTACACTGGAAAATCTCTTAAAATCTGACAATATCGAGTATTGTCTAGGATGCAAAGCCAGGAGAACACTTCCTCAACGTTAGTAAAATATAAAATTAGTGCAACCTCTTTGGAAAACAAGTCAGCATATTCTAAAAACACTGAAGACAGACACTACCTAGAAATTTCCCATCTAGGCTTATACTCACCTATAGGAATTTTGCACATGAACATCAAAAGATTTAAGAATTGATTTTCAAGGAATGGTAAAAGAGGAAATGACCTTCGAGACCTTAAGTATATTTTTTTCATTTTATGGAAGAAACTGAGATTTAGAGAGATGGGGGCTACCCCACTTACTTCAGAAGAACTTGAGACTTCCTCATCACTTTTAATGGTGGCCTAAAAAAGACCCTCTTTGCCTTCATATTATCAACATGTTGTCTTACCTTTTTAAAACAGCACAGAATTCACCACATGGTCTTAATTCTCTTATTGGGGCCACTTACAGGCCTGTAATTCTTGAATACACTGGTGCTATTACTAGACACAGGCACAGTGCACTTAAAATCTTAGACTTTCTGAAGACCTTCCTTCCTGGAATGTTTTCTTAGATATCACGTCAGTCCACTGGGTAGAAAGCATCGCTGCCATTCTCAGCTGTACTGAGACTCAGAGAGGTTACTATGACTTGTCTAAGTCACAGAAAGAAAAAAAAAAAAGAATTTTCTCATGAATCTATGAGACAAATAGGAAAATTTGGACACTGGCTAGTTTTTAATGACATTAAGGAGGTCTCGTTTGTTTTTTTTAGGTGTGATAATGGTATTATGGTTATGTTTAACCAAAAATAATCCTAGGTTTTAGGGATGCATACTGTAGTGCTTCCTTTATGGATGGAAAGGTGTCCAGGAACCCCTCTAAAATCATCTGGGGGTGGGGATGATTCGAGTGAGGAAACAATACTGCCCATGTGTTCATTACACTATTCTCTACCCGTCTGTTGAGCCTGTTCACTCACCCTCCGGTCCGGTCGGCATCCCCACACCATTAGCAGGGAAGGCCAGTGCAGCAGACAGCCAGGAAGTCTGGACGGGGCAGAAATGAGGAGGTGAGGACCTTCCACGCAGGTGTGCTGCGTGTGCTGACCGGTGTGCTGACCGGTCCCGCCTCTGTTCCTTTGCTTCTCACTGTGTGGTTTAAATGGATCCATTAAACCATGTGATTTGAGCTTCTTAATTTGGCTGGTGAGCTATTCTGTTTTGTGAGCTCTGTGACAGCTTTCCTGGGGTGAACTGGAAGGCTACCTTTGCATCCAGTTCACTTCCCAGGAGCCTGTCACAGCCCCGCTTTCAGTAACCGCCTCCTCAGTCACAGTGCCCTGCACACTCCCTTCTAGCATGGGAAGAAAACGGTGAGGTCAGTTACTCATCTGCCTTCTTTCTCAAACTCCTCTAATGGCATATAAATATGTTTTAAATTTTCAAATAACATGCCTCATACGTCACATATATGGCAGTCAGTTAAGGGGGGACCCATATAATGAAGCCATCATCACTGTGGAAAGAGGTGCCATGGGGTGGGATGGGGGGAGGATGGACATTACTTTTGGATAAGGGAGATTGGATGAGTAGGCACCAGTAAGTAGTCTGTTGGCCGGGCGCGGTGGCTCACGCCTATAATCCTAGCACTTTGGGAGGCCGAGGTGGGTGGATCAGGAGGTCAAAATATCAAGACCATCCTGGTCAACAAGGTGAAACCCTGTGTCTACTAAAAATACAAAAAATTATCTGGGCATGGTGGTGCGCGCCTGTAGTCCCAGCTACTCGGGAGGCTGAGGCAGGAGAATTGCTTGAACCCAGAAGGCGGAGGTTGCGGTGAGCTGAGATCGTGCCATTGCACTCCAGTCTGGGTAACAAGAGCGAGACTCTGCCTCAAAAAATAAATAAATAAATAAAATAAAAAATAAAGTAAGTAGTCGGTTAATTAAAGACTACTTTAATTTTATTAGGACTTGGGCTTCCCTACACACTGTTGATCTCAGACAAAGACTTGGGTGGGCCGGGCGCGGGGGCTCAAGCCTGTAATCCCAGCACTTTGGGAGGCCGAGGGGGGTGGATCACGAGGTCAAGAGATTGAGACCATCCTGATCAACATGGTGAAACCCCGTCTCTACTAAAAATACAAAAAATTAGCTGGGCATGGTGGCGCGTGCCTGTAATCCCAGCTACTCAGGACGCTGAGGCAGGAGAATTGCCTGAACCCAGGAGGCGGAGGTTGCGGTGAGCCGAGATCCTGACATTGCACTCCAGCCTGGGTAACAAGAGCGAAACTCCGACTCACAGAAAAAAAAAAAAAAAAAAAAAAAAAAAAAAAAAAAAGACTTGGGTGGCCAGACCCTTTTGACTGTCCAATTGGAATCAACAGATTGAGTCAAAATCATTTTGGTTAAGAAAGAGGGAAAAAAGAATTTCTGAAAAGACAAGATGCCTCTAATAAGCGTTAACTGTTAATAACTGGTAAATATCTATTAATCCAGATCACTGTTAATTTCAATCTCATCTCTGAATTTGCATACTCTCCACCAAGAAAATGTGCGACTATTATCCAGCAATGGTGGCTTATTACAGTAACACGGGCCACAGAGCATCCAACTCAGGTGAACTCAACTATCAAGGTTTAGCCAAAACCGAAACAAAAGTATACAAAGTTTGTACCAAAATGCAAGTCAACAACTTCATCTGGCGCAATGCGAAAGCTAGAAGAAAGCTTGGCTGTAGTGGATTTATTAACAAATGTTATGCACAAAAACGTATTTTCTTTGAAAGCAAATAAAATTTTAGAGCCACATACTTCACCTTTAAAACCTGCCCCTTTTATATAAGGGTCTGGTCTGTTCTCGATAGATCTAGGGGAGGAAAGAGCAGGCCCCAAGTTTCCAGCTGTCCAGACGGGCTGTGGGTGTATTTCGTTCCCTGGTAACATTGGAAGAAGTCAAGCCGCCCATGCCTTGGTCTCTTCATCTCTACGCGAGCCACCAGATCACCGGTGAGCAGGCTGTGGAAGTCCGTGATGACTGGGATACTTTTCTAAATGCACTTGGAACCCAGCCCCTTCCTGTTTTCCCTCCTCCTACTGTGCCTTCCTTCAGGATCTGAGAGTTACATCCCCTGGGTTTACCTCCAGTGCTATTACCTGGCAATGACCAGTCAAGGCTCTAGACTCCCATGAAAGGAAATTCTGGCTCCCGGGTTTATGATCCTTATTTCTAAAGTAGGCCAGCGTGTGCTTTTTGGACAACCTTAGAAGCTCTGTAGGCTCACATTAGACCTGTGACTGGAAATGCAGGTGTGAGTCCTCTGCTGGCGAGCTCATCCAGCTACGTGACTCCATACCCGCCACCATCTCCTGCCAACTCCCGGATGTTTCAGCAGCTCGGACCTCAACTCTGAGCACCAGGAAATCCCAAGGAAATCCCCCCAACATAGACGTGTCTCTCAATCTTCCACATCAAACCTGTCCAGCAAATCCTGTGGGTCCTACCTTTGAAGTTTACCTAGATTTCAACCCCTTCTCCCCGCCGACCTCACTGGGCCAAGGAGCTGCGGTGTCTCACTCTAAGCACTGCAGTGGCCCAGCTGGGTTTCCTACCTCCAGTCTCGTCCCTGTTATTCTTAACACAGCAGCCAGAATAAGTCCCCTCCTGCCTCCCACCATCAGCCCCAGCTGCTCCCATGTGCGGCATGGATGTGCGCACACACACACACACACTCACCTCCACTCCTTCCAGCCTTGCCTTGCTGTTCCTGGAACACACTAACTCAACTTTGGCTTCAGCCTCCTTGCTTCCCTAGACCTGGGCACCCCCACCAAGCACCGTCCTCCCCCTTGCCTCATTCAAATGCCTCCCATTCAGGAAGCCATTGCCTGGTCTTCCTCAGAATGGCTGTCCCCTCTCGATGGACCCTTTTGTAGCAAGCTCACCCCTAACTGAATATTCCACCTCTTCCCTTGTGCATTACCTGGGGCCTCCCACTAGAATGGAAGCTCCCTCAGGTCAGGGAGTTCTCTTTGCTCACTGCAGTTTCCTCACAGAGCCCTCCCTGCATGAACAAGGTGCTCAATGGATGTTGCGTGAACGAGCAAATCTGTTATCTGAAGAAGAAATTCACAGAACAGCTGCAGAAGATGAACTGAACTGTAGAAGCCAGGGGACCAAGGAGGAAGGGTTGAGGGTGTGGCCTTCCTGACTCCGTGGCTCCCACCTGGGCTAATCTGCTCCAGTGACCGGGAGCTGGACCTAAAGGACTGTGCTTCCCAGAGGGGTGCCTTGGGCCATGGCAGAAACTCTGGGAGGAAACTGTGCCCAGGCTTCAGTCCTGGCACCTCCAGGTTCCCACCGGAGGGAGGCTGAAGTTCTGCCCTCCTTTGTTCTCTTGTGACAATTGTTGAGAGGTTACTTTATCTCTCTGTAGCTACCTGGGAGCACCCCGCCAGGATGGAGGAGTGGAAATGCAGTCTCAAGCATCCTCTACTTTATGGGGACTTGGGAGGAGAAACCGGGCTGACCTTAGGAGACTTTAGGAAAAGCCGTCATTGAAGAAGGATGATGATGAAGCTGATGGAGCAATGATGTACATACGTAACGAAGAAACTGAAATGTTAAATCACATCAAAAATCGAATGGTAATCTTCAATATTACATATTCCTGGGGACTGAACTGTAAGGGCACTTGGAAAAATTAAAAAGTTAATTAGCTATAGGGACGGAGCTAGGAGTCACTAAAAATTCAGTCATTTATTCTTCCATTCCATTGGCAGTGACTAAATGCCTACTGTGACACCTGCTGCGTTATTGGTATCATAGGCATGTGTTTTTAAGAAAAGAAAAGGTTGCCAATTTTCCTCCTCCCCATCTGACCAGAAGACAAGAAAAAGACTTAAGAAAAGAAACAGTCCAAGTAGAACATAACCCTTTATCAACATCCTGAACTCCCAGAGAGATACATACATTACTGTTTCCAACAGAATGCACAAAATTCGTCAAACCTATTTATAGTGAAAGAACAAATGGAGAGGGAAGCCAAAATACATATAAATCATTTTCGTGGCCAGGCGTGATGGCTCGCGCCTGCAATCCCAGCACTTTGGGAGGCCGAGGAGGGCAGATCACCTGAGGTTGCGAGTTCAAGACCAGCCTGGACAACGTGGAGAGACCCTGTTTCTACTAAAAATACAAAACAATTAGCCAGGTGTGGTGGTGCATGCTTGTAATCCCATCTACTTGAGGCTGAGACAGGAGAATCGCTTGAACCTGGGAGGTGGAGGTTGTGGTGAGCCAAAATTGTGCCATTGCATTCCAGCCCGGGCAACAAGAGCAAAACTCTGTCTCAAAAAAAAGAAAGAAGGAAAGAAAGAAAGAGAGAGAGAGAAAGAAAGAAAGAAAGAAAGAAAGAAAGAAAGAAAGAAAGAAAGAAAGAAAGAAAGAAAGAAAGAAAGAAAGAAAGAAAAGAAAAGAAAGAGAATTTTCTTGCCTGGGTGTGGTGGTTCATGCCTGTAATCCCAGCACTTTGTGAGGCCGAGGCAGGAGGATCACTTGAGCCCAGTAGTTCAAGATGAGCCTGGGCAACATAGTGAGACCCTGTCTTCACAAAAAATAAAAAATTAGCCAGATATGTTGGCATGTACCTGTGGTCCCAGCAGCTTGGGAGGCTGAGGCAGGAGGATCTCTTGAGTCCTGAAGGCTGAGGCTGCAGTGAGCTACTGCACTCCAGCCTCAGAGTGAGATGGGATCTTAAAAGCAAAAACAAAAACAAAACGTTTTCTAGATTGGACATAGCTTTTGAGGCTAAGGATGATGGAAAGGGCTGAGTGCTCATCATTCAGTGTGCACCTGTTCTGCCTTTCTTAGGAAGGTGTTCCCAGAAGCCCATGTTGAGGGTGAAGAGGATACTAATAACCTCCCTCCTCTGCAGGTCTGTTAATTGAAGTACCTTCTTCTAAAGGACTCAGAAAAATATGTCTGTGGTTCTGTGCTAGGCGGGCAGTGAACGAATGTATTTTAGGGGGACCATTCCTCACTTCAGGATATAGCCGAAAACAACACCCAGAACTGATTTTTTAACTTTCACAAACCTTTGTATGGAGCCAACATTCCTAGGTCATGAACTGTGAAAGAAACTCGAGCTAAAGATACCACGATTTTCACATCTTAAGGCCACGATTTACCCGATCTTTAGTCCTACACTCTAGCCAACTAGCCAAATTAGGTTTCACTGTGTGTATTTCCTGTTGTAATAACAACATTCTCACATTTTTAGGTTTCAAGGTATCAGTTAGGTTTGATCATCTTAGCACGGTTTTGCTTTCCCACAAACATGAGAAATACATGAAAATATGGTGCTGTGCATTCAAACCTCTCCAGGCAGGACCGCACGAAGTTCCTACACACCCCCTGCTTTCCTTTCACTGCCTCTCATCTTAATCCCTCTAACACTCAGTGAAGCCCTGTAGCGATAACCGTGATACAGATTTCTTTTTAAAGCCAGCTCCTGAAGTCAGCTGTGTTTGAATGTTATCCACTGAGCCGATAATCATACAATGAGTTAATCCTTGTCTTCCTACTCTTATTTTGGAATTACCATAGTCCACTAGCATAACCTGGAATTCTAGTTCCACACTAACTGCAACCTTGGGCAAACTTCCTCACCTCACTGATGTACATTTCCTTTCATCATAATAGTTTTTTAAGGAGGGGGATCACAGTGCTGACTTCACAGAGTTCTCTGGAAACTCAGGATCACGTGTTTACGCTGAAGCATGCTTTGGCTTGTTTCTCTCTCTGGTTTCCATACTTGTGGTTCTAGTTCAGCATCTCAGCCTGGACTGGAAGTTATTTACGTGGTGGGATTTTCTTCCCCCAGCTCCTATTACTGTCTTTCAGATTTTTTTTTAGAAAGTATTTAAAGTAAACCAGTCTCCCCACCACTTCCCTTTTCCAAACATACACACACTGGAGTGCAAGCACATTCACACACACACACACTCAAGTGAAAGCACACACACTCATACACTGGAGTGCAAACACACACATACCCATACACATACTTCAATGCAAGCACACACCCCACAGACTCACACGCACTCATCCACACACACTCAAGTGCAAGCACACCCACTCGAGTGCAAGCACACCCCCACATCCCCACACACACTCGAGTGCAAGCATACATCCCAACACACGCACACTCACTCACACATACACACTAGAGTGCAAGCACACTCACCCCCCACACACATTCACACACAAGCACACCCCACAGTCACACTCGAGTGCAAGCACTCCCCCCACATGCACACCCACACATACACTCGAGTGCAAGCACACTCCCCCAAGCACACTCACACTTGAGTGCAAGCACACACACATCCCACACACTTGTGTAAGCACACACTAGAGTGTAAGCACACTTACTCTCCACACATGCACACTCACACATACACACTCGAATGCAAGCACACTTACACCCACACACTCACACGTACTCATATACACACACTCGAGTGCAAGCACACTCACGCCCACACACACATTCGAGTGCAAGCACACTGACACTCCCATACACACTCACTCACAGGTATACACTAGAGTGTAAGCACACTCCCACACAGTCACACGCACACACTCGAGTGCAAGGACACTCACACCCACTCACTCACACTCACACATACGCATACACACACTCTAGTGCAAGCACACCAGATTTCTTTCAGAAGCACTTGTATGAATATGGTGGGTGAAAGAGAAAAAAATTGTTTCTACTTCTCACATATTTCACCTAGTCTAGTGGAAATAACCTGTGTTTAATAAGACAAATCAGAAATGGAAATGCCGCTCCATTTTTTTCCTTCCTCTGAGTTGCCTTGTCGGTACAAGAGGGGATACTACCTCCCTCCATACCTAAATAATGTATGCACAATTCCTTGCACATAATAGGCGTCAGTGACGTCAGCTCCTTCTAGGGTTCCGGGGCTGGGACAGGTTGTCACCTTGGAGCTGTGAATGTGGTCGTAGAATGTGCTAATTCTAAATTCCAAATGGGCCTTTCTCCTCCGAGGTGAAGTCCCCGTGGTGGGAACCGCTGATTCTGAATCTGTTCTCACAGGTGTGCTAAGTCCTTCTCCTTTGTCCCATTTTTACTATCAGTCTGGTACTTGATCTGTAGGGAGGGCAGCGCTGAACTCCCGCCCCCTTGGGCAGCGTCAACCCAGGCTTCCTCGGGCTCTGGGTCTCTCACCCTGGTCCTCCCATTGCCTCCCAGCTGCAGCCTCCTCCCCTCTCTCCCACCACTGACAAGTCCTTCGGCAGATTTCAGCTCTTTTCTGCCCTTGTCTTCCGTTTTTTCCACTACCCTTCATCAGCCCTTTCAAAGTATTCTTATAATTCGATCACTGCTTTATTCGCTTTATATTCATTGTCTTTGCCTACCGTATTGATGGGGGTTTCTGTAGGAACCGTCTAAAAGTGCTCTATTTCTAGAATGATTGCAAGTCTTCTTCCTGCCTGTTCCCTGGGAGGTATTGCAGTCCCGTCCGTTTCTGCCCCGTTTGATCTCTCCTCGTTTGTGTTCCCACACCACAGACTCAGCACTTGGTCTCACCTAACATTTCCTGCCAGGCTTCACCCCGCCTGCTGCCTGCCGTCACATCCCACTTGTTCTTGTTAAATAGGCAACTGTGTCTTTTGAGTCTCTACTATCATTCAAATTATACTGTCTTTTGCTCAGTTTGTTGATCTCAAATTTGCTCCAAATTCGGACACTTTATAAACCCCATAGGCTGTCCTTCCTCAGGTGCCCAGGGGCTCTGCGGGTCCTGCAGCTGCACTCCGCCTTCCTGAGTGTCCCTTGTTCTTCAACAGGGAGAGCGGCCTCCCTCTGACTCTGGGGCAAACCCCGCCCCTCTCCTCTCCACAGCAGTTTCTAGGGAGCTCCTGCTGGTTTCTCCCACCCCTGCTTCCTTGGGCAAGTGTCAAGCCCTGGTGCAGAGCGCAGAGCCTGCCTGCCCTGCGGATCCCTTCGAAGCAGCCGTCACAGCACGTTCTGATCAGGGACATCCTGTCAACCTTTCCTGCTAAATGGTGATGATGAAGTTGGAGCTGGTCGAGCAGAGTGTGTGTGTACGTCTCCCTGCACTTATCTCCAACATTCTGTTCTGCCAGAGAATTTGCTGGGCCAAAATAGGATTTTCAAAATTAGTTGTAGCGGAGGAAGAAAGAAAATTTCCAGTAGTATGACATACATAGGTGTATAAATATGAATGACATAATTGCATGGGGTCCCCAGTCCTGATTATTGGAGTCACTGTCAGCCTGCAAGCACGTTCCTGCCCCCTTGTCTTCAAGCTTCCCTTGGAATAGCTCACTTGTAGTAATTCTTAAGATCTCATTTAACACACAGTTTTCACAGGAAACCCTTCCTTTGCTTCCTCCAAAAACACCTACTTGAATCAATAAGTGAGTTATTACAGAAAGGCCCTTGGAGTTTCAGAGGCATCCTGCATTTTAGTCAACGTGAAGGATTGACGTTTTGCTCCTGATTAAAATGCTCAGTGCCACATGCCCAGTGGATTTGAGTAGAGTGCTAATGCTTCTTAGATAGACATGTTACTGCATTTCAATGTTGCCAATGCAACCACCCAGTGAAGACCTGCTGAGTCCCTGCCATGAGTCGAGGGCTGGTTTCACAGTGAATAGGGCAGGCCCCACACCTCTGTCTTCCCAAGGTATCTGTGAAAGGGGTGTCCTTCCAGGGCCCCTGAGAGTGCAGCCCAGCAGGAGGCATGCTGGGCAGTCACCCCCATATCAGAGAAGGAAGAAGGAGAATATGGGGGAGACTCCCAGAAAAAGCCAAAAGAGAAGCGGGGGAGAGGGATTATTCGTAAGACACAGAGGAGAAGCAGCCTTGTGAAAAAATAAGCCATGGGCACCAGAAGTTGCAGAAAACCATGGCCTCTAAGAAACAGAAACAGGACTTGAAGGAGCAAAAAGCCTGCTCCAGAAGGCAATGGAAGGGACACAGAGATGACAAGCGACAACCAGAAAACTGAGGCTACAACAGAGAAATAAAATCTGCATTGGAGGCAGTAAAAACCAAAAGTGACATGGAGGCAAATTGACAGAGTGGTGTGGAAAAAACATTTCACAAGCCATTTAATATATGCAGAAAGATCTAAGAGCTGAAACAACTCCGTGGGGGAGGGGAGGAGGCGGGAGAATATGCAAGGGTCCTCAGATTTGGAAGTACGGATAAGCCCTGTGGTGGAAACAGTACTTGCCTTCATACCAATCAGAACTGAAGAGACTTTAGTTGGAAAGGGCTTTCCCTATAGGCCAAGCAAACTCGGTAGAAGATTCCCACTGAAACATATCGACAAGAAACTTATCAACCACCGGGGATTGAAAAAATTAAGTATCCAGGCAGAAAAACTCAAGCTACCCTTCCCTACCGAGGAAGAGGTCAAAATCCAGCAGCCCACTGACTTCTCCTCTGGAACCTTGAATTCCAAAGACACAGAGCTGAAGCGCTAGAGTTTTAAGGAGAAATGTTTGGGATTGTCACATTCCCAAACATTCAACCGGCCAGGTTGGTTTGTTTTTAATGTGTGAACTCCTGTCACTAAAACAACCACACATTGTCATATGTGACAAAGCCCACTGACTTTGACAAAATTGCATGGATGGGACGTGATTTTGAGATGCAGACTGGGCTGACCATCAACTCTGTGTCCACCGCGCAGCCTCCCTGCAGTTCAGGGAACACATCACCGAGCCTTCTCCAAGTAGCAGGGAGGGGCCGGCTGTGCACAGGGTGGGCTCACTGTCCTGAAGGGAAGACTTTAAAACACCAAGTTTCTGTTCTTTCCCACAAAACCACAGCCACCCAAACAACCCAATGGCCTTTAAAACATTTTCAATGGTTAAGGGTCTGAAGAATTATGTTATCCACCTTTCAAAGCAGAAACAGAAGACACTGGGTTTCTTTTAATAGGAGAGACAAATAAACCAACTGGTGGCAGAATTATTGGCCATGAGACACGGCTGTTATCGCTAATGCAGACGCTGTGAATGTTTGCATCAAGCCTGCTTATTCAGTGTGGGAGAAGGAGCTCATGGGAAGAACGAAATGAAAGAAAGATGAGGAAAACACCCCAAACATGCACATTGCTTAGTGCTTGAGGTTAGCATTTGTGTACATATAGAAAGACACATCTGCAGCCGGCCCTCCCCGGCCACAGCTTCCATATCTGTGGTTGGCTGAATTGATCGAAAATATTCCAAATCACCTCCTCCAAATAATAAAACAATAAAAATCATGCAAATAGAAAACAACAGAGTATAACTACTATTTGCATAGCATTTACATTGTATTAGGTATTATAAGTAATCTAGAAGTGATTTCAAGTTCATGGAGAAAGTCCATAGGTTATATGCAAATATCACTCTAAGGGACCAGGGCATCCCCCGATTTTGACATCTTTGTCAATCCCCCATGGAAACTGAGGGTGACAGTATTACATATGTATGAAGACAGACACATATATAATATTTCTACGAGGAGCGCACACATAATCAGAAAAGAAATCCATTTTTTCTTGCAGAAAAAGGGACTAGAGTGTGGGGTAAGAGTCGCACGAGGCCGCCCTCCGCCCCTCCTCCTGAAGCCTGTTACAGCTTTACTGTTGACTGCTCCTAAAGATAAAAGGCTTTGCTTTTTCGGAAGGGATTGAGCCGGGGAAAACTGCCTTTGGGAGTTGAATGGGGCGTATGTGTGTTTTTTCTTTTTTTTTTTTTTTTTTTTTTTTTGCCAATCAATGAGAGCTTGTAAGGTTGCTGAGGTTGGTTGGCCTTGAACTCTTGGCCTCGCCTTCGCAAGCGCCACGACATCCGGCCGGAGCCACTTTGGGCCCCCATGTGTTTTTTCTTATAAATGTTTCAAGCATGTTTTTGGGGGGACAGTTGCATCCTGAGGTCCAGCCGTAAGGCTTTCTCTTGTTTCTTTCGAAGGCTGGGCTTCCCAAGGAGAGCTAGACCTTGGAGCAGAACAGCTGGCGGTGCCTCAGCCTCTCTTTCCTCCCAAGGAAGCGCCATTGTTATTAAGTGGGAATTCTTTATAGCCAGGCTGGAGGAAGTTTTTGGCTGTAAACTGTCATGCACTGCAGCCTTCGCTGAAAAGGCGGAGGGAGTGGGCCGGGTCCTGAGAACCGAGGAATAAAGATCAGAAAATCAGCCACAGAAAGCGGAGGAAAAGTAATCGTTAGAAAGTGAAGACAGGTAACACTACACAACTTGTGGCTAAAGTCGGCGACTTTCAACCTCTGCCTCCCCCAACGTGTGTGGTTCAGTTCCTGGGTCAATTTAGTCGTCGATGCTGCGGACATTCTCTCTGGAGGGCAGAAATTTTATTGCGCATGTTAGAAATGGAATATTATTTCCTGAGGGAGTTTTATTCTTATTTGGCCGTGCCCCTCCTGTCCGGAACAGTTTTAGAGCGATCCGTTAAACCCTCCGGTCTTCCTTGGCGCTTTCCGAATGTGGGAACGCGGCCGCGAGGCAGTCGGAGCGCTCGTGAGGGATCTGGCCTTCGGGACTCCTTCGCCCCGAAGCCGCAGGAGAGGTTTCGCTCTAGCGCCTGGGGTTCCGAGGCCCTCAACTGCCTGGGACCCACCCCCGTTCCTCCTCCACCCCCCCTCCACTTTTCCCTATCCTCAGGAGGCCTTGGGTCAAGGCGACGACCTATTTGACATTTTGATTCCCGGAGTAAGGAGAGTGACGTGCACCAAGCTCTCCCCGAAAGCCCCGGGCCCGACTGGCCGGTGAGGGGGCGTCAGGAGGGTCCGGCGTCAGAAGCAAATGAGGTCTTTTTGGTGCCTCTTTCCAGAAGGAAACGTCCCCCTTTGGGTCAGCCACCTGGGAATTACCTTGCAGCCCAAACAAAAGACTCTAAGAAACGCGGACCGGGATCAGAAGCTCCGGCTTCCGGAGTCGTAGGTGGCAGCCGGAGAGGCGCGTGAAGGAGCCCTGTGCCTGGGGCGGCAGGCACCCTCCCCCAGGATTGGCTGCTGGGAGCCCTCCCCACACCGCAAGGCGGATCGACCCCTAGACTCCCGGGCGGGGATCCCTCCGACGGCTTCACAAGCAATTCCGGATCCCGGAGCAAGCGCTGCCGGGCGAGGGGCAGGGGGCAGGGAAACGCAGCGCGGGTCGCAGATACCAGGTCCGCGGGCACACCCGCGTGCTAGAGCGCAAGGCTGCCCTTAACCCGCTGCCCCACCCGATGCACTGGCTTTCTTCAGAGGGGTGGGGGTGTAGTGCGCTCCAAGGAGACCGGGAAACTGAGGCTGCAACCCCAGGCCCTCGCCCAGCGAATGGGCGAGGTGTGCAGAAGCGCAAAGCCAGGTCCTGGACGGGGGAGTTTCGGTCTCCTTCCCCCTTCCTGGGCTCCCGTTTTAGGAGGATTGTTACTGTTTAAAGAGACCCCACTGAACTATTTCCTGCTCATTGTCACCTCTCCTTCGCTCTCCTCGCGGAAGTTCTCACCGAAAGGTAATAAAACCACCGCTGCCGACACCGCTTGGCGCTGCTGCCGGGCGGGGAAAGCGCCCTGAGCCCCTCCAGCCGAGTTCCACTCCCACCTTCTGCGAAAGCAATGACACAGCAGAAGCCACGCACACGCCTGGCACCCTCGGTGCACGCGCAGACCTTGGCATCAAGTCCGACGCTTCCTAGAAGTGGTCTTTTTGCTATTGCTTATTTCCGTCCATTTCCCTCTCTGCACGCGGAGCTTCCTTTTCCAGATGGTGAGAGCCGAGGGGACACCCGACGCCGGGGCGGGCTGATCCACGATCCTAGGTGTCCGCGACGCCGCCTGGAGCTCCGTGGCGAGGGACGTGTGGCGACTGGTGCACTGGAAACTGCCAGAATGGAGCGTTGAGGCGTCGGAGGCACGAGACCCGCACGACTGAGGCGAGTCCAGCGCCGCGTGTCCCAAAGCCCAGCAGACTGCGATGGTCCCTGGAAGGGGAGGGAGACGCGCGCGCCTGGAGCGGGGACAGATGAGGCCGCGCGGACGTTCCAGACTGGCGCTGCTGCGGGATCCCGGCGCGCTGAACAGCGAGGAAGACCCAGTGCGCGGGAGTCGGGGAGCATCTCCCGCGGCCGGGCAGCCCCTCGCGGAGGTGCGCGTTGGGGTGGGCCGGGGCGTCCAGCTCCTCCTTCCTCCGGGGCCAGTCCCGCCGCTTTGATGGAGGTGCAAACATTTGGGGTAGGGCGGGGGTGTAGGGGCTGGGCCGGGGCTGGGCGGGCTGGGGCCCAGGATTTACAGGAAACAGGAGCGCGGGAGCCCATTGTTGGCCCGGGGCCTCCCAGACCCGCCCGGCCCGGTCTGATATGGCCGCTCTCGGCCAATGGGCGGCTGCCCAGCACTTCAAAGCGAGCGCGGCCCAATCCGCCGGGTCCCTTAGCGGCGCCGCCACGGCTGTATTTATGGGGAGGGCACCGAATTTCGGTCCCCAGAGACCTACTCTAGTAGCGCCTTGGGGAGTTCAAGTGGAATAACCTCTCCCCACCCCTCTCCCCGGTCCCCTCCCCACCGAGTCTCGGTCCGCTCCCTCCTCCTGGGTCTGTGCCGGACCCCGGAGCCATAGCAGGTCTCTGTCCGAGGGGCCCCTTTTCTCGGAAGGGCGGCGGCCGAAACGGGGGAAGGTGGCTCTCAGGTAGCGAGTCTGGGCTTCGGGGACGGCGGGGACCGGGGGCGGACGGGAGGATGAGCTCCCCCGGCACCGAGAGCGCGGGGAAGAGCCTGCAGTATCGAGTGGACCACCTGCTGAGCGCGGTGGAGAGCGAGCTGCAGGCGGGCAGCGAGAAGGGTGACCCCACGGAGCGCGAGCTGCGCGTAGGCCTGGAGGAGAGCGAGCTGTGGCTGCGCTTCAAGGAGCTCACCAACGAGATGATCGTGACCAAGAACGGCAGGTGGGTGCGCGCCCGGAGCCCGCGTGCGCCGCGCTCTCCGGCGCCCGGGCAGCCTGGGGACCTGGCAAGGTCCTGCAGGTCGAACCTTTTTTCTGGAGGAGGGCTTTGTGTTTGTTCCCGCTCTGGTCAACGCCCTCGAGTGGATTTCTACAAGCCTCTCTTCTGGGGCTTTCTCCGCGGAAGCTTGGGGAGGAGGAACGCGCACCCCAGGGTTTCGACCTTGGAGGCATCCCGGGACCCGGGAGGCGCGCCTCGGCCCCTGCCTATCCCTGCGGGATGTGGCCTCTGGCACTGAATCCCTTCGTCAGGTCCTCTCCGCCCCTGCCTCCCAAGACCGTGGAGATGGTGCGGCGGCCACCTGGACCTGGTAGGGCTCGGGGAAGGGGAAGCCTGGGAGTCACCCTTGGACATTCCCCAGGGGGCTTCTCTGTGCCCAGAAATAACAGAGGCCTCTGTGCCCAGCTTTGACCTCAGGCCTACCCGGCCAGAGTCGGGGTCCTCCTGCGCCCGCCCCGTGTTTTCCAGGCGGATGTTCCCGGTGCTGAAGGTGAACGTGTCTGGGCTGGACCCCAACGCCATGTACTCCTTCCTGCTGGACTTCGTGGCGGCCGATAACCACCGCTGGAAGTACGTGAACGGGGAGTGGGTGCCCGGGGGCAAGCCCGAGCCGCAGGCGCCCAGCTGCGTCTACATCCACCCCGACTCGCCCAACTTTGGGGCCCACTGGATGAAGGCTCCGGTCTCCTTCAGCAAAGTCAAGCTCACCAACAAGCTCAACGGAGGGGGCCAGGTAGGTGTGCGGAGCCCGCCAGGCCTGGGAAGAGCGGGGAGGGGCCGCGCTGCGCCTTCTGCCCGGGAGCTGTGGGAAGGGACGCTGCTTGGACTGGAGGTGAAGTCTGCCCAGGAGAAGCTGCCACAGCCTTCTCTAATTACGCCTTTAGTGCTGTTTATACTAAGCTGATAACATCCACGAGCGGGAGCACTCCCATTTGAAGGTCTAGAGCTCTGGGGAACTTCTGTGTCTAGCCCTAAACTCTCCTAGGGGTGAAGAAAGTATCAGCCTTGATGACAAAGTCGCATCTAAAGTTAAACATGCTCCACAGTACTTACTGCGTGGAGTCTCAACAAACTTGTAAAGCCGTGCTTTTCTAAAAGACATTCTTTAGTAGGGGATTGTTCCTGGAAGACTCCAGGTTAGGCAAGTTGCAAACAAGCCCAGGCTTTAAAAAATGTCTATAGCCTTCCTGGAAGCCTTAGTACTTTATTTCACCAGGTGAAAGGATTTGTGATGAGCACTCATTGCTTTTAATGCTGTGTAGCATCTCACATCCCTTTTCCATACAGGCTGTGGGAGAAGCACGTATAAACCGCGGAGAAGCCTCTGGCGGAGCCCCATTTCCCTCAACAGTAGAGACACTTTCTTGGGAGCCAGAGGACTTTCTGCATTCTGGAGAAATGGATGTTTTGCTGTTTTAACACAGGACTTTCAGTGCCACCAATCCTGTATCTGTCTCCCTCAGATCATGCTGAACTCCTTGCATAAGTATGAGCCTCGAATTCACATAGTGAGAGTTGGGGGTCCACAGCGCATGATCACCAGCCATTGCTTCCCTGAGACCCAGTTCATAGCGGTGACTGCTTATCAGAACGAGGAGGTGAGAAGGACAGAGGCGGGTGCTTTCCCGGTGTGCGGCTCCGGAGATTCTCCGGGAGTGGGGAGAGGTGCTAACCGCACTGAGAGGAAGGCTTCCTGCCCTTTCAAATAATTTTCTGGGGTTTGAAATGGAGGCACAGGGGAGGGCTGTATAAAATAAGTCCCCACTAAAACATTCTCCCCTTGAATTCTCCATAAAAGTGTCTAAAACTGGAAATATCTGCTCAAAATGAAAAGATAGCATTCAGGCTAAATGGTGTGAGAATTTCTTGAGAACAAGACTTGAGTGAGACAGTAGCTTGTCCTTACTTGGAAATCTTCCCTTAAGAGTGGGGGGCAACCCCTGAAATCTCTGCAGTGTGAAGACTCAACTAGGTACCAGCTACTGCAAAGGTGCCTGTCAGTCTATGCCTGAGCCCAACCCCAAAGCACTGAAAATTCGGGATGAGGTGGATGCATTGTTAGTGTGGACCACAAACCAGGACTATCAGATCACGCCTTCTTAAGCAGCCCCGGCTTGCATTTTCAGCCATTTCTGATTTATATACATGGAACATACTGGCAGGTTAAATTTGTTGTGAATCCCACTCAGAACATTGGCATTAAACATTTTTCATAAACGCACTACTGTTTATAATTACTCAGCTGTTTCAGTTCCAAATAGAAAACTGTGTGTGGAAAGAAGTCTGATTATATTTGAATATTTAAAAGTGGTACTGGCGTTTCTCAATTTCTTGGTGCAAATTAAATCCGATGACTAATAGGCAATATACTAGTAAATGCAATTTCTTGTTTTTCAGATCACAGCTCTTAAAATTAAGTACAATCCATTTGCAAAAGCTTTCCTCGATGCAAAGGAAAGGTGAGACAATTCTAACTCTAAATACCCTTGGGCAAAGAAGTATACAGAACGATGAAATATTGCTGCACACTTTTCTGAATTTCCTTCTTTCCGACAATTCGATATACTTTTTTTTTTTTTTTTTTTTTTTTGATAGAAGTGATCACAAAGAGATGATGGAGGAACCTGGAGACAGCCAGCAGCCTGGGTACTCCCAATGTACGGTTTGTTGCACTCCATCATGTCATTCCGCGTCATCGGGACTAGACTTACTGCAAGCTGGGAGGTGAAGGTGGAGGAGACAAGGGGGCTTCTGGGTGTGTCTGGGATGTAAGGTTGCCTTTCTGACATCCCAGTGCAAGGTCTTGGCCCTGTGAATTTGAAGCTGTGTTGCCCATCTAACCTCTGCTCTAATCGGGCTGTGGATACTCTCCTGTGGATACTCTCCTGAGGCAGCTGCCACCATGCCTGGGATGGATCACTGAGACCTAGCTGAGTGTTCAGACTCTCTCCTGTATCAGGCAATAGGAGAATCTAGCTCGTTACATCCTCTGTGAGGCTTTCGTAAATGGTTGAAGAGCCATCTTTCCAGTGATGCATAGGAACAACATTTTTCCTTAGCCCTTTAGTTCTAGGGATGACTCACTGGTTCCTGCTGGTTTTGGTGGCAACAGTGGCTCTGAGGATGGGAGAGCTCGCTTTAAGTCTAGCTCCCTGTAGGAGTTCAGGAGTCAGAGTGCAGGATAGAGGATTACATAGCAGCATCTGTTGGGAGAAACGGCTCTGTCTGACCCCCAGTGCGTCCTCTCCCTCTGGGAAAGGGACTTGGAGATGTTAAACAGTGGACATGGTGCTGCTGGCTGGTCACGAGGCTGGCGTGACCACGCCACACGCGTTTATACTTTTCATCATTTCCTACGCTGATGGAACAAGCAGGAGGGTAGTGACCTGAGTAGACTGAGCCAGTGCTCTGGCCAGGGCCGGCTGGGCGGTGAGGGCAAGTGTGCTGCCTTCCTTTCAGTGCGGCCTGGAGAACTGTTAGTAGTTTGGAAATTAAAGCCAGAGTAGTCGTTCCACTTGGGGTTGCTGAGTCACATCAAGAAACCTTAAACAGTGTAGAAGCAGTTGGCACAGTGGCTCATGCCTGTAATCCCAGCACTTTGGGAGGCCCAGTTGGATGAATCATCTGAGGTCAGGGAGTTCAAGACCAGCCTGACCAACACGGTGAAACCCCATCTCTACTAAAAATACAAAAATTAGTCAGGTTTGGTGGTGGGCACCTGTAATCCCAGCTGCACAGGAGGCTGAGGCGTAAAAATCGCTTGAACCTGGGAGGTGGAGATCGCAATGAGCTGAGATTGCACAATTGCACTCAAGTCTAGGCAGAAGAGCAAGACTCAGTCTCTAAGGAAAAAAAAGGAATGGAGAAGAAATTGTAGTTTTAGAGGAAGGAAGGGCAGTCTTGGAAGCATCTTCTGATTCTCCTGGGGAGAGTGGGGGGAGCCTAAACCTGAAGAGCAGTAAACGACTTCACCTCCTTCACCCCCAGCTAGGAACGCAGCTCCTGAGTCTCTGTGGGTGGCAGCTCCTGAGTCTCAGAGGAGGAGAAGGGGAGGGCACCCTTGTCTAAGCACCACCCCACCTCTCTTTCTGCCTCTGGTCACATTGTATTCATGCTCAGCAGAGGAAAGCTGACTTGCCTTGGTGAATATTAATCTCAAGAGTGATCTAGAGGATTCTCAGGAGGAAGCAGCTTGGGTTGCCTGAGGCCAGGCTCCTGGGTTTACTCAGGTACCCATAGGATTGAAAGCCTTGGGTTACCTGTGGTAAGAGAGGAGGAACTGATGGCCTCAGATGCCTTGTGAGGCGGACTGTGTCCCAAGTATGAGACACTCGAGGTGTTCACTCCCTCAGGGACTCCTGAGGGGAAGGTGGGAGATCCCTGGCCTCTGCTCTGCTCTCCGTGGTGATGGAGGGATTACTCAACACTCTTTTCTCACAGCAGGGGGGTGGCTTCTTCCTGGAACCAGCACCCTGTGTCCGCCTGCAAATCCTCATCCTCAGTTTGGAGGTGCCCTCTCCCTCCCCTCCACACATAGCTGTGACAGGTACCCGGCCCTGAGGAGCCACCGGTCCTCACCCTACCCCAGCCCCTACACTCATCGGAACAATTCTCCAAGTGAGTCTGAAGCCTCAATCTGCCAGAGGCTGGTGGGTGGCTTCAAGGACACTTGGGGAAAGGCATTCTGCAGGGTTCAGAATCTTAAAAAAAAGATGGTTTCCTGGCACCCACACCCAAGCCCAGTTTTGTAGTGGCTCAAGAGAAGACCTTCAGTGTATGTCTCTGCGGCTGCCACTGCTGGGTCAGCCACAGAGACCCAGAGCAGAGGCCTGCATTCTCACATGGGCCTTAGAGTTGGTGCTCCAGGTTTTGAAAATGATAAATTCCTGGGCCCCTCCATAGAACCGTGGTTGATCCTTAGGAGTAGAGACCAGGTTTGCGTCTTTTGTGGCCGTCTCTGAAGTGACAGTGAAGCAGCCAGGCACGAGAATTCCTGACTAGACCAGTGATTCTCCAAGTAGGGTACCCAGGCCAGAGCCTCAGCACCATGAGAGAGGGCACATTTCCAGGCCCCACCCCAGACTGACTGGCGACACTTCTCTGTGGGGCCCAGCAGCGTGTCTTTTAAAAAGCCCTCGGGGCGGTGCTGATGCAGCTCCAGTATTCCCAACCCTGGGATAGACCATAAAGATCCCTGGGCCTCATTCTCTCTGTAACACTGTATATGTCTAGACTTAATTTTGTCTGGCTCCAAAAGAAGGAAAATCGCTAAAGAACACCATAAAACAATTAAGCAATTAAAGCTGATTTGAAATGAAAGGACCTTACTGGGTTGGGAAGTCACTGGGACTTCTTCAACCAGAGGCTAGACTCTGAGGCAGGAAGATCTTGCTTCTAATTTTGCCTGAGGAGGAATGGTTTCTATCACCCATTCTTATGAAGCAATCACTGGAAAAAAGGGCAGGTTAAAGTTATATTTGTTTTTAAAGATAAGCAATCACAAGTCAAGTAAGAATCATCGACTACACGACATTTACTGATCTCATGACAAGGGGAAAAGCTTGGCTTTCCCAGGATATGTTTCCAAATGTATACATTTGGCAATAAGTCTCAGCCCCTGATAACCACTTACGTAGACTGATGGACTATTTTCTGTGGTTAATATCCCATTACATCTTGTTTCAGTGGCAGTAGCTTCCCGTGTACATTTTGTTTCAGTGGCAGCAGCTTCAGTTATTTTTGTGTATTTCACTGTACTTTGTTGTTCTTGGAAGACACCATCTATAACTGCACTTTCTTACCTTCCCCGCTTAGCCTACTCCGACAATTCACCTGCATGTTTATCCATGCTGCAATCCCATGACAACTGGTCCAGCCTCGGCATGCCTGCCCATCCCAGCATGCTCCCCGTGAGCCACAGTGCCAGCCCCCCTACCAGCTCCAGGTAATGTATGTTCCTGACCTGGTGCAAAGCATCCTGGGAGCCCTGCCTGTGACCTCACACTGTTTCCATTCCTATGGGCCCTTAGCCCTTACTTGCCTCTGTCCCTGTGGGTGGTTGGGTCTTTATTTAGAATTCTTTATTAGTCAACTATGCCCAGGGATCACAGGTGACATGACTGCTGAGTTCCTGTTTGCAGTCTGTTCCCTGGGAGGTCTGGGCTTCTTTACAACCGAGGTGTGGAATGGGAGCTGCGCTATCCCATCCCTGAATGAAACCAAGGTCCCCATCCTGGTTCTGCCACTTACAGGTTCATGTGACGGACAAGTCTCTTAGCCTCTCTGAGCCTTCATTTCCTCACATCTAAAAGGAAGGTGGTAAAAAAATAACCGAGCCTCTGCCTGTCTCCCACAGGGTTGTTGAGGTCAGTCGGCAGAGCTTAAAGAGATAATTTCAGAACCTTTTCCAACAGAAGCTATTAAATTGAGGAAATAAATTTGTTGGCTTTTCTATGGATACAGGATCGAAGTCTTTAATGTACATGCTAGGTAACTGGTAAAGAAAGATGACGATTTTGTTAACAATTTGCAAATTATGCAAAGGAATAATGGCTTATAAAATCAACCAGGCTAGTAAATACGTTAATTTCTTCAGAGGATGAAAATAAAAACCTAAAATATCAAAGCTAGAAGTCAACCCTCATTTTCCAGTGAGGAAGGAGGACCCAAGTGATTAAATGATTGGACCAGCTGTTGGCTCACAGCAGTGCAAGCCTGGAATTAAGTGATCTTGACCTCAAAGGCAATGCACTTCATTTTATAGAATACTAAAATATGCCTGCAATCTTCATTCTTGTCTAGAAAACAGTTCCTTCATAGTATGAGTTCAGCTGCCTGCAGTTAGAAACAGAGCAACAATGCATAAGCAAACAAAGCTCTCGGGAGCTCCAAGAGCATGCCCAGAAGCCTGCACCTGATCAGCTGACCCACACTCTGCAAGCTGCTGACAGCAGCCCCACCCAAGGGTCTCAATGCAGCTCTTATCAGTCATCTTAGAGCCTGAAGCTTTCATCTGTAAAAGGGCACAATAATCTGCCTTGATGAACTCAGGCTAGTTAACAGTATGGCCATACAACATAAGGTCTCATTCTTCATTTATAGAAAGACAAGAATATTTCCCAAAATAAAATCTTACCATAATTTAATACTATCCACTTCATGTACTTAGAGTGGAGGGTCAATACTCATTTCCCGAGAAACACCGTCTCTAAAGTAGTCTCGGGCAAAGTCGAATGTGACACATCCAATTCAAGGCAGACCTGGGACTTGCTTCGTTGTGTGACTGCCAGGTGCTGTTCTTGCTGCCCTGGACCATGCTAACTCACCTGTGCACAGAACAGGCGAAGCGCAGGGAGTTGTGTCTGTGCTGGCGTTACTCTAAGGAATATCTGCCACTGCTTAGCGTTTCCGGAGGGCTGGTCCTCATCGTGAGAATTACTGCAGTGGTGGGGGTGGATTGCGCCGGATAAAAACATGGGTACTTAAGCCCATTGGCGATAACTTTTGATTGAGAATATCCGAAAAGTTTTATTCTGAATGAGAGTGCAAAACTACTGGCCTGAGTCTTTTTTTTGAGACCGAGTTTCACTCTTGTTGCCCAGATTGGAGTGCAATGGTGCAGTCTTGGCTCTCTACGTCCTGGGTTCAAGCGATTCTCCTGCCTCAGCCTCCCAAGTAGCTGGGATTAGAGGCATGTGCTACGACATCCAGCTAATATTTAGTAGAGACAGGGTGAGGCAGCTTATTTTTCATATTTAGTAGACAGGGTTTCACCATGTTGGTCGTCTCAAACCTCTGACCTCAGGTGATCCACCTGCCTGGGCCTCCCCAGTGCTGGGATTACAGGTGTGAGCGACTGTGCCAGGACTGTCTGAGTCTTTCTCAGTGAAATTTAACAGCGCTGTTCCGTGAGCTGTGAATATGTGAATAATCTTTTTGGTCAGCTTCCCAATGATTTTGTTTCTTATTAAGAGATATGACAGTAATTTCTACACATCACCGAATGTGCTTGTGAGTGACTTAGTAATTTGGAGAAAATGACCTGTTAGAAAGAAAAACACTGTCATACCACCCATTCGCTCAGAACGAATGGGATTCCTGGTGTGGTGCCCCTCCTTGCCCGGCTGCAGCCTCTGCCCAGGCCCTGCTCACTGGGGTCTTTCTCTTGCAGTCAGTACCCCAGCCTATGGTCCGTGAGCAACGGTGCCGTCACCCCGGGCTCCCAGGCAGCAGCCGTGTCCAACGGGCTGGGGACCCAGTTCTTCCGGGGCTCCCCTGCGCACTATGCACCCCTCAGCCATCCGGTCCCGGCGCCCTCTTCCTCGGGATCCCCACTGTACGAAGGGGCGGCGGCGGCCACAGACATCGCGGACAGCCAGTACGACGCCGCCCAAGGCCGCCTCATAGCCTCATGGACACCTGTGTCGCCGCCTTCCATGTGAGGCAGCCAGGCCCAGGTCCTGGAGGATGCAGGGACTTTGTCGTGGCAGCCAGTGGTGACTGGATTGACCTACTAGGTGCACAGTGGCAGTCTCACGGATTAAGGAAGGAAATGCAGCCTCACTGACTTTCTTTTCAAAGCTGAGGAGGAGCACACCCGCGCTGTTCTCAGCCCCAGCACCCGCTCACACCGGCAGCAGAGGTGCGGTCCCCAGTGGCTTACAGGTGAATCCACCGATGGCCAACCTGATTGACAGGCAAAAGCCTTTGCCAGGGTCCAGAAACTCTTTGATTTGTTCTCATACGATGTATTGGCAACTTTGGCGCACCAGAATTTGTAAACTCCACCGGCCCTTCTTTAGTGAGATAAAAAGCACACTTTTAATCTTCTTCCTTGTTGCTTTCAAGTAGTTAGAGTTGAGCTGTTAAGGACAGAATAAAATCATAGTTGAGGGCAGCAGGTTTTAGCTGAATTGGAAATTTGACTGCTCTGCCCGCTAGAATGTGTGTATTTTGAGCATATGTAGACAACTTCTTGTGTTGTTAAACTGTAACTGTTTCATCTTTTTCTTTTGACAAAATAGCCAAAGACAATCAGCAGAAAGCATTTTCTGTAAAATAAAGGCAATATGCAAAATGTGATTGGTCCAGTTACTAGTCAAGCCGCTCCTTTTGTGGGTATTTACTGTTTATTACAGCTGGTGGTAAAGACCTTATCTCCAAAAAGCATTTGACTCTAATACAGACTTTAATACTGTATCTAGTTAGTTGCAAAACTGGGAGTGAAATTTGCATAGACTTAGTGCTAATTGCCACAACAATTTAAAAGATGGTAAATACTTTTAAAGAGATTTGCTCAACACTGAATTGTAGATGACGTGGATAAAGACAGAACCTAGAACTTACTGATGTCATCAACATGAATGTGGGATGTCCACCCTATTCAAGCTCAAGTACTGTACATGAACTAAATTGATACAAAGTTATCAATGTAAAGTGCAGTTACCATAGTACTTTGAAGAGAAGGGCATTTGTAAATATCTTTCCGGCTGCTTTTTCTGAAAAGCTTTTTGCTTTAGTTCTGTTTTAGAACTGCAGTGGTGCCAGATTGGGACAATTTCTCCATCTAGTGGCGGAATCCTTAATGTTGCCCCTACTTCCAGCTTAGCATTCCAAACCTTGTCTTCCGTAGTGTTCCAAGTATACCCTGGTATTGCAAGTTATAGGTGGCCAGTTAGTTACGCAGGAGTGTCACAGCTGCATTATGAATATACAAAACATGGACATTAATGGTGAAGTTAAAAGGCTCAGGGGTTTGAAACCGCCCACAGGCGTAGCAAAAGTTTTTCCCAAGTCAGTGTTGCCAACTTTACTGCTTGTGCTACTCTGACTTCTTCAGGCTCCACCTAACAGTTCGAGGACAAAGTGCTGTTTGTTTGTTTTTATCTTTGTTTTTGCCTTATTGAGTGTAAACCCAGAACTGAAGTGTAACTAGCTGGCTTTTTAGCGTCATTTGTGGCTGCTTTCCAAGTGGGATGTGCTTATTCTAAGTTATCATTAAAAGCTTTTCTTGGTTTTACGACTCATGTAGAAATACCCCTAAATCGGATTCATTGATGTATTTTGGGAAATTATGTTTTGAATAAACCCCACTGTCCAGGTAGTGATGGGAAATAGAACTAGTTGGAGCCATCTGGACTGTGGTTTCTAATTGCATAGGTGCTGGTTCTGCTGCAGGAGGGCTCGGGGGGACATTTGGGAAGGGGGTAAGGGCAGGCAGTGCCACCTGTGATCCTCTCTGCACAGTCACCTCACTTCACACTTGTCCATCTCCACAGCCCTGACTGCCCGGGTTTTGTATTCTCAGGGTCTTTTCCAGTGCTGGCCCCTTTGTGGACGTCAGTTGTAGGGTCCAGCCCTACAGAGTCCTGTGAGCTCCTCTCTGCTGGTGTGGAGATAAGAAATTGTAGAAATAGGCTGGGCGCGGTGGCTCAAGCCTGTAATCCCAGCACTTTGGGAGACCGAGGCGGGTGGATCACAAGGTCAAGAGATCGAGACCATCCTGGTCAACATGGTGAAACCCCGTCTCTACTAAAAATACAAAAAATTAGCCGGGCATGGTGGCGCGTGCCTGTAATCCCAGCTACTCAGGAGGCTGAGGCAGGAGAATTGCCTGAACCCAGGAGGCGGAGGTTGCGGTGAGCCGAGATCGCGCCATTGCACTCCAGCCTGGGTAACAAGAGCGAAACTCTGTCTCAAAAAAAAAAAAAAAAAGAAATTGTAGAAATAAAATACATAAGACCCAGAGATAGAGAAAAGAGAGTCTGGGCCCGGGGTCCACTGCCAACAAAAGCTCGGAGTCCAGCAGTGGTCCCGAGTGTCCACACACTCTGACTTTTATTGAGTACAAAGCTGGGGACAGGGTAGGCAGGGCGTGGCACTGGTGGTCGGTGACAGGGTCAAGTACATCACGTGTCACATAGGCAGCGGCCCAAAGCTTTCTAGTAGCTGACAGAAGGTAAGGAGCATAATGTGTCAGCACTTTTCCATACTTGTCAAGAAAGACCAAAGACATTAAAATGTTTTTTTTTACTGATGATCTCTTCTAAGAAAAAAGGAACCAGGTGCAGAAGTGGAACACGAGAGTGGACCTGGGATGTGACCACTGAAGCACAGCATCACATAGAGACAGTTAAGCCCCTGGATGTCTGCTGGCCCCCCGACAGGCATCAGGCCTACTGCAAGAGCTTGGAGGAGCGGAGTTTTCTCCTAATTCCTCAGATATCTCGGCCATCTTGGATGCCTCCTTCCCTAGCTGCTAAACTGGGTCGCTTTCCCAGCCCTGGCGCTGCTGCCCAGCCAAGGTGCCCTCCAGCAGCCCTTACGTGGGCGTGACCGAGGGCTTAGAGCATCTTGCCTTAGGGTCATTCCTTTCACAGTATCACCCCAGGTTCACACTTTGAGACCTGAAAGGCATTAGTGAAAGAACAACGATCACCTATGAATAACTAAGATCACATATGAATAACTACTATGATTATATCTCTAGTTATTTTCTTCTTCATTATTTCTATGAAAATAGGCTGAGGCTTCTGGCCCGTACAGTCAGTGGTGTTAACAGTATGGAAATAAGAGCAAAACGTGGTTAACCATGCTTGGGAAACTGAATTCTACCACCCCCAGGAACGCAGCCCCACTGTGGGGGCTGCAGGGAGACTGAGTCACATGCCCCTTCCCTAGGACCTTAAGCTCTGGGGTTGGGGAGACCGTTTTCACACATGGAAGATAGATGACATCTTGAGAGTTTGAGTTTCTAAAGCTGTCCCAGAGTTCAAATTCTAGGAACTAATATTGTGGTAATTCGAACAGGGTCTTTCTGGCTAAGCAGTGTGGGCAGTGGCTGCTGTATACTGGAAAGAGCCTGGAATTTGGTACAAAAGGCTTGGATTTTGGTGTTCATTTGCCTTACTTGCTGTGAGACCCTAGGAAAGTTCTCTAGTCCAGAACTTCAATTTTCTGAACTATAAAAATGGAGGAAGAAAATGTTTAACCATTAGGCTGGTTATAATAAATAAAATAAATAATCTTGGAAAGTAAGTAGAGTTAGGCGTCACAGTTATGATTCTGAGCCCATAAGGCTCATTGTAAGCCTACCTCTGTTTATGAAGCCCTTATAATAAGATGCTACTGCACGTGAGAAACTCATGCCAAGACAGCTCTCAGGCCACCTGCCCCAACTGGAATGCACACCCTTCATGCCTGCTGGGAAATTCCTATGAATTATCCTAATATTCAGGTGGGTGCTGAACTACCCATGACCAAAAATACGTAGTTCACTCTTTAACATGGAATTATACAATCTGAGCACCATGCCTTTGGGGTTTCAGTGGAATTGACCAATATGTAAGCTGGGAGTGAGCTTGAAACCTGCAACTGTTTTGGTATCTGTGAGCTGCTCCTGTTTTTTACGTTTTAATCATTTTTGTGACTGGGTCTCGCTCTGTTGCTCAGGCAGGCAGGCAGTGGCCTGATCCTAGTTCACTGCATCCTGGAGCTCCTGGGTTCAAGTGATCCTCTTGCCTCAGCTTTCTAAGTAGTTGGGCCTACAGGTGCATACCACCATGTCCGGTTAATTTTTTAAAGTATTTTTGTAGAGACCATGCCATGTTGCTCAGGTTGGTCTCGAACTCCTAGGCTCAACTTACCCTAACATCTCGGCCTTCCAAAGTGCTTGGGATTATGTGTGAGCCACTGCTCCTGGCCTCTGATCCTTTTATTATATATATTTTCCTCCGGGAAGAAACAGTAGTGGTACATAGGAATTATGCTTTATAAATATATATATATATATATATATATATATATATATATATATATATATATATATATAAATGTGTGTGTATTTATACACACTGGAGTGAGACCCTGTCTCAAAAAAAAAATGTGTGTGTGTGTGTGTGTGTATATATATATACATATATATATATATATACATGTATATACACACACACACACATTTTTTTTTTTGAGACAGGGTCTCACTCCAGTCACCTACTCTGGAGTGCAGTGGCATGATCTTGGCTCACTGCAGCCTCCGCTTCCCAGGCTCAAGCAATCCTTCCACCTCAGCCTCCAGAGTAGCTGGGACTACAGGTACACACCACCAAACCCAGCTAATTTTTATGTTTTTTGTAGAGACAGGGTTTCACCATATTGCCCCGGCTTGTCTTGAACTTATGAGCTCAAGCGATGCACCTGACGCCACCTCCCAAAGTGCAGGGGTCACAGGTGCAAGCCACCTCACCCAGCCAAGAAAAATAAATTTTGACTCATGTATTTAAAGATGAATTTAGATGAATATATTCCTGGTTAGGAATATGGGCAATATTTTACTGTCTTAATTATTGTAACTTTATAATCATTCTTCAATCCAAGGAGTGCAAGTTCTCTAAACTTTTTTTTTTTTTGGTCAAATATTACATGGTTCTTTTAGATTTGTTGTTGCATTTCCATATACATTTTAGAATCAGTTTGATTTTTTAAAAAACAAAACAGCCAAAGCCCTAGTATCCTATGGCCGTTTTGCTGGGGTTTTTATGAAGTTTATAGACCATTTTAGGTTCATGCCACGATGACAGTATAGTCTTGCAGCCCGTAAATACGCATGTCTCAATTTATTTAAACCTTATTTAGTTTCCAGCACAGGGGCCTTATGTGTCCTTTTGAGACATGTTTCTTAAAACTTGGTTTTCTTTCGGTGTTATTATTAAAAATTTACTGTGGCAATTTCACTTTTCGGTTATATGTAGAAATACAGTTTATTGGGGGTATAGCTCAGAAGTAGAGCATTTTGACTGCAGAAATACAGTTTATTTTCGTATATTGACCTTGTGTGCTATGACCCTGAAAAACGCTTATTCTAGTAGTTTTGGGGTTTTCCTGTAGAAACACATAGATCACTTGTGAATTCTGAGAGTTTTGCGTATTTGCCAATCTGTTTTCCTTTTACATAATGTTCTGGTTCTCTTAGGTGTTAAGACCTGTGCTAAGATCTCAAGGAGAAATGGTGACAGTAGATACTGGTCAGTGCCTTTTCCCAATCTTAGGAAAACAGAATATAATATGTCATCATTTCATATGATATCTGCGGTTAGATCTAGGCTGAGGGCATTCCTTTGTATTCCTACTTTTTCTGAGAATTATTATTACAAAGGCATGTTGAAGTTTATCAAATGCTGTTTCCACAACCACTAAGATGATCATATCGTCTGTTTTCTTTTATTCTGTTAACGTGGTGCATCATGTGAATTGGTTTCAAATGTTAATCCAACCTCGCACACCTTGGATATACCCCACTTGGTCGTCACGTGGTGCACTTCTTATATACGACTGCATTTTGTTTGCTAACGTTTTCATGAGGATTTTGGCTCCTAAATTCCTGAGGGATGTAGATATGCCTTTTTTTGGGTAACATTTTCGTCGATTTTTGTTATTAAGGTGTGCTTCTCTCACAAACATGTTTTATAAAATTTACCAGTAAAGCCATTGGCCTTAGAGGGTTTTGTGTGTGTGTGTGTGTGTGTGTGTGTGTGTGTGTGTGTGTGTTGGGGGGGGAATTTTAAATTAATATTTTAATTTTCTAAATAGATACGAAGCTATCTGGATTTTCTATTTCTTCTGCAGTCACTTTTGGTAACTCATGTCTTTTAAAGAATTTGTTCATTAATTTAAGCTATTATATTTAGGAATATTAGATCTATAAAATCTCATTATTTTTAATGTCTACAGGGACTCTGATGATGTTGCTTCTGATTCCTACTCTTACAAATTTGAGCTTCCCTCTCATTGTTTTTTCCATCTAGTTAGAGGTTTATCAATTTTAACTGATTTTCAAGGAATGATAATTTGCTTTTATTTTCTCCCTTTTATGTTTTCTATTTCATTGATTTCCACTTTTACCTTTATTGTTTCTTTCCTCTGCTTTGGGTTGAACATAGTATTCTTTTTCTAGGTTATTAAGAAGGAAGCTCAAGTCATTGACTTCAAAACTCTTTTTTCCTAACATAAATATTTAATATTATACGTTTTCCTCTTAACTCAGTTTTAGCTGCATACCACAAATTTTGGCATGTGTGTTTTTATCATTTAACCTAAAATATTTCACAATTTTTCTGTGATTTCTCCTTTTACATATGCACTGTTTAGAAGACTGTTGTTACTAGTTTCTAAATATTTGTAAATATTCTACATATTTGTTTTGTTAATTTTTTTAAATCTGATAAAGTACATTTATTTAAAAATCTACATCTAACATTATATTTAACTCTGAAACACTAAATGCTTTGCCCCTGTGGTCAGTAAAAAGACCAGGATGGGGCCGGGCGCAGAGGCTCACGCCTGTCATCCCTGCACTTTGGAAGGCTGAGATGGGTGGATCACGAGGTCAAGAGATCAAGACCATCCTGGTCAACATGGTGAAACCCCGTCTCTACTAAAAATACAAAAAATTAGCTGGGCACAGTGGTGCATGCCTGTAATCCCAGCTGCTCAGGAGGCTGAGGCAGGAGAATTGCCTGAACCCAGGAGGCGGAGGTTGCCATGAGCCGAGATCGCGCCATTGTACTCCAGCCTGGGTAACAAGAGCGAAACTCCGTCTCAAAAAAAAAAAAGAAAAAAAGAAAAAGAAAAATAACAGGATGTCTGTTCTTACCACTTCTATTCATCATTACACCGGGAATTCTAGCTAGTGCAGTCAAGCAAGGAGAAGAAATAAAACGCATCCAGAATAAAAGGGAAGGAGTAAAACTCTCTCTTTCCATGGATAACACGACCTAGTATATAAAAAATCATAAGAAATCTATACACATTAAAAACTGTTAGAACTAGTATATTCAGCAAGTTGTGCATTATGAGATCAAAATATAGAAATCTTTCTTTTCCTAGGCACCAGCAATGCACAATTTGAAAATGAAATCAAGGAAACAATTCCGTTTGCAATAACATTAAAAACAATAAACATCAAGGAATACGGTTTTAAAAACAAGTGTATAACTTATCCTCTGAGGCTGTAAAATATCTGTGAAGGAAATTTAAAAAGGCCTAAATAAATGGGAAGACATTTAATGTTCATGGATTAGAAAATAATATTGTTACAGGGCAATACTCCCTAAGGTGATCTAAAGATTCAATTCAATCCCCATAAAAATCCCAGCTGGCTCTTTCAAAAAAAAAAAAAAAAAAAAGAAAAATGCATAAGCTGATTGTAAAATTCACAGGAATATGCAAGGGGACCAGAATAACGAAAGTAGTCTTGAAAAAGTACCAAGTTGAAGGACTCACACTTCCCAATTCTGAAACTTAGAACAAAGCTATAATAATCAAGACAGTATCTTACTGAAGTAAGGATATAAATATAAACCTATGGAACACAGTTGAAAGTCTGGAGGTGAAACACGTACTTTTATGACCAATTGATGTATGAAAATGGTGCCAAAGCATATGAATGGAGAAAAATCATTTTTTCAACAAATGGTGCACAATATCCACGTGCAAAATTATGGTGCTGCACCCCTTCCTTATTGCACACTCAAAAATCAACTAAAAATAGATTTAGACCCAAATGTGGGAGCTAAAACTATGAAACTCTTAGAAGAAAACATAGGAGCAGTATTTATGCCCTTCATCTTACGCTTTACTGCAGTTGTGATCAGAGAATATACTCAGAATTACTTCAAATATTTGATACTTACTGAGACTTTTTATGACCCATTATATGATTGATCTTCATGAAAGTTTTATGCACACTTGAAAAGGACTTGTCTTCTACAGCTATTGAGAAGAGGGCTCTACGTGCCAATTACTTCAAGTTGGACTGTGGTGTTGAAATCTTCCGAAGCAATAATGATTTTATGTAAGTTTGTTACATCAACTACAGGAAAAGAAGTATTAAAATTTATAACTCTTATAAGTAGTTTGCTTATTTCTCCTTTTAGTTCTATTTATATTTTGTCCTATGACTTTTGAAGTTGTTTAGGTACTATGTATTTTGCATATTTTTGTCTTTTTGATAAATTGATTCTTTTAACATTATAAACTGTGTTACTGAATCTCTAGTAATATTCCTTGTCCTGAAGTTTACTTTTTTTCTGATAGTAAAATAACCACACAACTTTCTTATGCATAATTTGTAAGATATATCTTTTTAAAGACCTTTTACTTTCAGACTAGTGTCTTTTGTGTGTGTGTGTGTGTGTGTGTGTGTGTGTGTGTGTGTGTGTGTGACGGAGTTTCACTCTTGTTACCCAGGCTGGAGTGCAATGGCACAATCTCGGCTCATCGCAACCTCCGCCTCCTGGGTTCAGGCAATTCTCCTGCCTCAGCCTCCTGAGTAGCTGGGATTACAGGCACGCGCCACCATGCCCAGATAATTTTTTGTATTTTTAGTAGAGACGGGGTTTCACCATGTTGACCAGGATGGTCTCGATATCTTGACCTCGTGATCCACCCGCCTTGGCCTCCTAAAGTGCTGGGATTACAGGCTTGAGCCACCGCGCCCGGCCCAGACTAGTGTCTTAATAACTAAGTACATTTTTTTGTAAACAGCTTGAAGTTGAGTCTTGCTATTCTACCTGACTGAGAATCACTGTCATTTACCTGGAGTGTGTAGTCATTTATAGTTCATGTTGTTATTGACATGGCACATTTTACCTCTTCTGCGCTGGGATATTTTATTTATCTCACTTGTTCTTTCTCCCAGTGTCTTTCCTTTTCTGTCTTTTTAAAAAATTGAACAAGTCAAATACCTTTAAGTATGTCATTTTTTAGCCGTTACACGTACTTTTTGGTCATACCTCTTTGGGTTATTATTTATTGGCTGCTCTGTGTTTATAATATTTGTTTTTAAGTCATTATAGTCTACTTTCAAATAGAACTAGACTACTTCATAAATGGCCTGTGGATCCTACAGCAGTATAGTTCTATTTATTCTTAACATGATTTCTTGTGTCTTTCTGTCTCATAGTTTACATTTACATATAATATAAACACACACATATATGCATATGTATGTATATATCCTGCAAAATTGTAATTATTTTTGGTTTAAACAATAAATGGATGATATAATATTATATTTACCCTTTATGGTAATTTTCTTTACCATCAGATCTGGGATTCCATTTGAGAACTTTCTTTTAGTATTTCTTGTAGGATGGATTTGTCAGAGATGAATTCTCTTAGCTGTTGTCCAGTGATTATCTTTATTTTTCAATTTTGAATAATATTCCCTTTGAGTGTAGAACTCTGTGTTTTGGTTATTCTCTTGTCTTCTGGCATCCAATTTTGCTGGCATCATTCATATCACTACTGCCCTAGATACAATAGATACCGGGAAGTAGATAGATTGTAGCTACCTTTTTCTACGATGGCTTTCAAGATCTGTTATTCATCTTTTGGTTTTTAGCAGATTTACAAGATGTTGCTAGATTTATTTTTCTTCTAATTATTCTACTCAGTGTTTGCTGAGGATTTTATATCCAGGATTAGCATTTTTCACCAATTTTGGAAAGTTCTTAGTCACTATCCCTTGACATGTCTCCCCCGCTGTGTTACAGCTCTCCTCCTCCTCTGGGACTCTCCCAATTCAAGTTAGACTATTTGGTATATTTTCCCACAAATTTTGGATGCTCTTTATCATTCTCCTCCACTCTTTTTACTCCATCTTAATACTTTTCATTGCCTGTCTATATCAATTCTTTTCTTGGCAGCATCCGACTTGCTCTTAAGCGCATCATGAAGTATTACTGGCACCCTCGTTTCTGTCTCTGGCATTTCTAGTAGTTCCAACTTCCGGTGTTTGTGTGTGTGCTGAATGTTGCCTTTTCTTTACACACTATCTACTTTTTTCCGCTAGATACCTTTGCATTTTTATCATTCCTGTTTTAAAGTCTCTGAGACCTTACAATTTCTGAGTCCCCTTCTTTGGCCTGTTTTCTATTTTACACGAGTCATGTTTCCTTGCTTTGTCGTATTTATCATGTTTAATTTATGTTAAGTTGTTTCGTAGAAAGGAATAGTAAGAGTACAGTAGATGATACTTTCCTGCAGAGAGGGGTGAGCTGGATTCTGCCGGGCTACAGAAGGGTGGGTCCTTTGCCCTGATCCACAGGTGAGTGGCTCTGGGCTTGCTGCAGAGAGGGGTGAGCTGGATTCTACCAGGCTGCAGAAGGGTAGGTCCATCGCCCTGATCCACAGGTGAGTGGGGTCTGGGTTTGCTGCAGAGAGGGGTGAGCTGGATTCTACCAGGCTGCAGAAGGGTAGGTCCATCGCCCTGATCCACAGGTGAGTGGCTCTGGGTTTGCTGCAGAGAGGGGTGAGCTGGATTCTACCAGGCTGCAGAAGGGTAGGTCCATCGCCCTGATCCACAGGTGAGTGGGGTCTGGGTTTGCTGCAGTTGTAGCTTGGCTCAGTTCACCCTATGCTGAAATATTTTGAGGGATGATTAGCAGAGCTGAGGATGTGAAAACGGGCACGGTTCCAGGCTCTGTCTGCGTTTCATTTCTGGTATTGTCTGGAGGCCTGGGAGGGGTTCCACTCAGGCTTCTACTCAGTCTCCTGTTTTCTGAGACTGGTTCTCTGCACCTGGGGGAGACTCGGCAGGGCTCCTGGGAACGCATCCTGTCTCTCATTCCCTACTCCCAGCTTTTTTTTCTTTTTCTCTTTTGAGACAGTGTTTTACTCTGATGCCTAGGCTGGAGTGCAGTGGCATGGTCTTGGCTCATTGCAACCTCTGCCTCCCAGGTTCAAGAGATTCCCCTGCCTCAGCTTCCAGAGTAGCTGGGACTACAGGTGCATGCGTGGCATGTGACTAAGCACACAGTGGCCCATGTCTGGCTAATTACTTATATTTTAGTAGAGATGGGGTTTCACCATGTTGGCCAGGATGGTCTCCGTATCCTGACCTCGTGATCCGCCCTCCTCCCAAAGTGCTGGGATTACAGGCGTGAGCCACTGTGCCTGGCCCCTGCTCCCAGCTTTATCCCTCAGAGCTCAGTGAAGGGCTCCACAGAGGCCCGTGGGAAACGCGGGGAGGCTGGGTGCAGCATTGCAGGTGACTCCAGCCACAGGGACGCCAGCTGGTCACCCACCTCCCTGCAGACGCAAACATGTCTGGTTTTCCCTGGCCTCCAACCGTTTCATTTTTGTCATTCTGCTGTGGATAAGAGTGTGCCTTTGATCTTTGCTGCTGCTAACGGCTTGTCACTTTCTAGGGTTGGGTTCATTGATCTATCTTTATCCTCAGAAATCCGATGGCTGCTAAAAACATTGCCATCTTGTAGCTTATCTCTTTTCTTGGTAGTTTAAAATCAATAGTTTTGAGCAACTTGATTTTTTATTAAAACCAGAAGAAAAAGTCCTATGTGTTATTCCTCTATCAAATTCCATCCTGAGCTGGTTTCTTTTTCACTGCTCGTCTTTAAATGAAGTCAGTTTTTGTTTTTTTCCTGACCAGTAATTGTAAGAAGAAGACAAGGCCATGCTTTACACTGGCAAGAATCTCCCTTGTTCTCCAGCTGTCTGTGCACATGTATTTGTGCCTGTGCATCTCCTCTTGACATGGGGAGATGGACAGTGGCTCATGGTGCTGTGTCACCCCCACGTCCATCTCTATGCACACTTGTTCTTTCCAAGATGGTTCTTTTGTGTATGTCCTCATTTTAAATAGCACGTCTTGATTTTTAAAGTTCTGATAATCACTTTTTTTCCCCGAAACTTGGTAGCACTTCTTCCTAAAATATAGAATGTAGCATGTGACTAAGCACACAGTGGCTCACACGCCGGCCTGGCTTTCTTGTGCTTTGCTGACTGTGCAGCCTGAGTTTCCAGGGTTCCTCAGAGCCATCATCCAGAGGCCACCAATGCTTATTCTCAGGGTTAACGTCGGATTCCAGGCTCACAGTTTCACTATTGGATTTTTGCAAGTTGTCTGGACAGTGTCCTTTCACCATGGACAGGTGTCTCTGGGCCTGCCTTTAGCCAGGAGGGAAATCCTGCCGTCATAGAATGAGGATGTGTTCTGGACAGATGTATCAGGTAGGGTGGGCGGTTAGGTGCACGCTGGTGTCCTTGGGCTTCATCTGTTCCCTCTGGGTACATGCGGGCAGGCACAGCCTGTGATGTGATACACAGAACATGAGCACCTAAAGACCTCTGGGATTTTTCAGTCACAAAAACCTGAGGGAGCTGCCATTTCTGCAGAGTGTGACATCCATGGTGTCTTCTGGCTGCATAGGAGCTGCTCACAGGAGCTGCCCTGGCCTGGGGCCACCACTGTGCTAAAGGGAAAGTGGTCAGCACGTCTGGGGAAAGCTGGCTCTGTCATGTGTGTCTCACACTCTGTAAGAGGGCTCCTAAGTGTTTCTGTGGGTCCCACTTGATTAATAGCATTTTTAGTGATATGTCTTTTTCTAAATTGAAAAACTGTTACAACTGTTCTCTCCTTCAGATGCACACATTGGATGATGTGGGTATGGGGAGAGGCGTCTGCTACAGCATATAAAAAATTACCCTTCCCTCTGACAATTAGCACCTTGTCCCTGGTCAAGCCCACCCTATCTGGCCCTTCAGTCCTTGGAGAAGTCAGCTTGTATGGGATCGTCAGTTATGCTCTAGTAGGTAGACAGTCAGGTATGAGCAGGGCAGGAGAGCTCCTCCCGCCACCCCCACCCCCCCCACACACACACACCAGGGATGTCAGGGGATGGTCAAGTCATTGTTAACTGTCTCTTTAAAATAATAATTGGTCATACCGGCACCAGGGAAAGGCCGTTTCCCAGTAGATAGAAAATACCTGAAGCCGGTGATCAGCAGCTTCCGGTAAGATCCCAGGAGTTGGGCGAGTGGGCTCAAGCATGCGCACTAAGAGGCAATATGGAGTTTAGCAGGTGTGTGACCTTCCTGTAGGAACACCCGATTCGTAAGGAGGGGGGAATGCCTCCAGTGCGCATGCGCACAGCTCCAGCGCGCGCGCGCGCGCGCGCACACTGTGTACCCGGCCCCTAGCAGGAGCTGGCAGTCCAAGGCTCCTGCGGACAGCGCACCCCTAGGGAAGAATCTGGGAGGAAGGTATGCAAGACCCCGAAGCATGTCAGCCTATAAAATCCCATGTCAAAGGTCAAATAGGGCACTTGATCTCTCAAGTTGCCCACTTGGTCTTCTTTCACGTGTACTTTACTTTCGTTCCTGCTCTAAATTATTGTAATAAATTTTCACTTCTGCTCTAAAACTTGCCTCAGTGGTCTCTCCCTCTGCCCTGTGCTGTTCGATTGAATTATTTCTTCCAAGGAGGCAAAAATCGAGGTTGCTGCAGACCCATACAGATTCACCACCACTGACAATGAAAGAATCAATCCAGTAAAAGGATAGAGCAATCCTGAATGTGTATGCACCAGAAAAACAGCTTCAATGAACACGAAGTAAAGCTGGAAAGAACTGAAAGGAAAAATAGAAAAATAGACAAAAAGGGCTTGAAAGATAATGACATGAAGTGTAGAGATAGATTTCTCTAATGACCCTACTCACAAAATAATTTCTGGCAGGCCATATAGGGCTTTCAAAGAAGGGATCTGGGCGACAGACTGGGACTGGTCCATGCCTGTTATGAACCGGGGTTCACAGCAGAAGATGAGTGGGGGTGAGTGAGTGAAACTTCATCCGTATTTCCAGCCACTCACATTACCCAACACTCACATTACCGCCTGAGCTCTGCCTCCTGTCAGATTAACAGAGGCATCAGATTCTCAAGGAACACAAACCCTATTGTGAACTGCACTTGCTAGGAGCTAGGCTGTGCACTTCTTATGAGAATTTAACTAACGCCTGATGATCTGGGGTGGAGCTGAGGAGGTGAGGCTAGTGCTGCGGAGTGACTGCAAATTCAGATTAACAGTGGCAGAGAAGGTTCCCTGTGCAGAGACCATAATGAGTCAATTGCAAGACTCATATCAAAGCCCTACTGATGAGTGGCAAGTGACAATTAAGCTGCCTCTGGCGGCAGGCTTTACAATGGCAAGTGAGCTGGTGTACTTCAGTTGCACAGCCGCATCTGGCGGCAGGCTTTAAGTCGGAATCTGACACCTATTTTAGTCCACGCATTGCTTGCCTGTTGTTTTATTTGCCGCTTCTGTTCCTGCCTCTTTCCCACACTGCACCTTGTCTCAGTCACAGTTTTGGCAAGCCCACAAGCTAACCCTAGCCAAAATGAGTAAAAATAAATGTCTCTAGAGAGCATCTTTGAAAAGGAAGAAAGACCCAATGATGAGACAGCAGAAGACTCTAAGACTGCCATCAAAAGAGAGCCGCGCTTGAAAGCAAATGCCAAGAGTCCTACTTACATTACAGGTTCACTGCCACAGGTGATTCATGTTCTCCAAGTCTACTTTGTGTGCTATGTGGCAACTGGCTGTCCAACAAAGCCACGAAACCTTCAAAACTGCTTCACCACATGGAGACCAAGCACCCTGCATTAAAAGACAAATCTTCGGAGTTTTCAAAAGAAGAAAATGTGAACGCGAAGGACAGAAGCAATTATTGAAGGCTGGCACTTCAGCAAATGTGTCTGTTCTGAGTGCATCGTTCTTAGCGACTAACCTCATTGCTGAAGCTCAGAAGCCCTTTAGTGTTGGTGAAGAGCTGATCCTGCCTGCCGCTAAGGACATTTGTGGTGAACTTTTAGGAGAGGCTGCAGTTCAAAAGATGGCAGGTGGTCGTCTTTCGGCTAGCACCATAACTCGATGAATTGATGAAATAGCAGAGGATATTGAGGCACAATCATTAGAGAGAATTAATGAGTCACTACGGCACACAATCCAGGTTGACGAGTCTACTGATGTTAACAGCAAGGCAATAATTCTTGTTTATATGTGATATATTTTTCAACAGGATGTGCATGAGGATATGTTATATGCTCTTCTGTTGCCAGTCAACACCACAGCTGTAGAACTACTCAAGTCTTTGAATGATTACATATGGGGAAAGCCAAATTGGTCATTTTGTGTCAGTATAGTCATGGATGCAGTGGCTGCCTTGATGGGATGACTTTCTGGTTTCACTACTCTGGGTCAAAGAGGTTGCTTCTGAATGTGAGTCTACACACTGTGTCAGCCACAGGGAAATGTTGGCTGGCCCAAAAACGTCACCTGGAATTAATAACGCTTTGCATGATGTGATTACATCTATCGAGCACATTACAGTACATGCACTTAACTCAGTCTGTTCATGCAGCTCTGGGTAGATGGACGCAGAGCACGCATATCTTCTCATGCACAGAAGTGAGATGCTTCCTAAAGGCAGATTACTGGCCAGGGCTGTTGAATTAGACTCTTTAAGAATCCAGAGATTCTTTTTAGAAAAACAGTCATCACCAGCAGCACATTTCAGTGACACAGAATGGGTTGCTAGACTTGCTTACTTTTGTGACATATTCAACTTGCTCAACAAACTCAATCTGCCACTTCAGGGAGAATGACAGCTCTGTTCAAATCAGCAGATAAAGCAGCTGCATTCAAAGTCACACTGGAATTACGGGGTGACAGGTGAACACTGGGATTTCTGACAAGTGTCAAACGTTAGCAGAGGTTGTGAAAGAGACTGAGCCAGGGCCTTCTTTCTCCCAGCTGACACACGATCACACACCTCAGCTTTCAGAGGAGCTTGAGCAATACTTCCCAGCCACAGAAGAGCCCCGAACTGGGAAGGAATGGATCCGTAACCCATTTGTGAATAAGCCAGTGAATTGACTGCTTGTGCTAGAAGAGGATCAACTGCTTGAGATGCTAAATGATGATGACCTTAAAAGTAGGTTTGAGACAACTTCAAATCTCCATACATTCTGGATTAAAGTCAAGGTGGAATATCCTGAGATTGCTACAAAACACCATAAAGCCTGCTTCCGTGTCCAACAACCTGTCTTTGTGAAGCAGTGTTTTCTGCAGTGACAGTGACCAAAACGAGATTACAGAGCAGCCTGGACATAAGTGCCACACTTCAGGCGTCACTGTCTCCCATCACCCTCAGATGGGACCATCTAGGTGCAGGAAAACAAGCTCAGGGCTTCCACTGATTCTACATCACTGGTATACATCATCATTGTATCATTACTTCATTATATATTAGGATATAATAATGATAGAAATAAAGCACACATTTCTGTACTCCCAACACTTTGGGAGGCCGAGACGGGCAGATCACTTGAGGTCAGGAGTTCAAGACCAGCCTGCCCAACATGATGAAACCTCATCTCTACTGAAAATACAAAAATTAGCCAGGAATGGTGGTGCACACCTGTAATCCCAGCTCTACTCAGGAGGCTGAGGCAGGAGAATCTCTTGAACCTGAGAGGTGGAAGTTGCAGAGAACAGAGATTGCACCACTGTGCTCCAGCCTTGGCAACAGAGGAAAACGCCGTCTTAAAAAAAATAAAAATAAATAAATAAATACAGTGCACAATAAATGTAATTCACTTGAATCATCCTGAAACCATCCTCTCCTCCCTGGTCTGTGGAAAAGTAGTCTCCATGAAACCAGTTTCTGATGCCAAAATGGGTTGAAGACTGCTGTTCTAGAGTTTTCCTGACTATATGACATTCTTTTAGGCAATTTCTCTGACAACAAGCACATAGGATTTCTCTGGAAATATTCGGTCATGCTACTTTCCTGTTACAGATCAAGGTTTTGTTAGCATTGTTTTTGTGGGTTTGTACTACAGAGACAGGAAATCACTGCCCCAGACACACAGTGAAGGCCTCCCTCTGGTATGAACCCAAGGAGTTGCCCTGCAGTGAGCACATGCTGGGCCTCGGTTGGTGGCTCTGCTTCTCTGGGGAGTGCTTTTGCTTTGCTCCCTGACTGCAGGCAGTCTCCATCCACGGAGATTGCTGTGTGCTCTGTTCTTAGAGGCCAAGTGCTGGAAATGCACGCCATTCCTCACCTATGTGGGAGAAAGTGCTCACCAGGACAACACAGTGTTCAGACAGCACTGAGGAAAATTCCTTGGGTCTGAGTGATTGATGGAAGATGGAATGAGAAACAGGAGGTAGTGTGTATTCTAATTAAAAGGTCCATGTTTTTAAAGAAAGTGGCACATCTTAATAGCCTCTTGAGGATTTATTTTTGACATGGATAATTAACTACAGTTTGAGCCAACTTATGTGTGATTCCTTTGTAGATCGTCTCCTATACAAACTGCTGCTGTTCATACGACTTGCCCTCACTTTAATTTCACGCTGGCGGAAAACAGTTTGAGAACTTGGCACATCCTCAAAACCATATGCATAGAACAATATTTTGTGAACTAAAATGCATAGGATATGAATATTGTTATTCAATATACTGAGATTAAAGAAAGAACAAGCAGATTATTTTAGTTAGAAATAACCTGATGTTGTCTTTTTCAAAAGAGCACAACTATGTTGAAAGTATTAAAAAGCAAGAAGAAGTTGCATTAAAAAATCTTGCATTAAAAACACTGTAAGCACTCATGACATTCTAAACATTTAGTATCATTTTTAGTTTACTGTCCTACCACAAGTCAATTTGTATGCTTAATTGTGTGCTTCAGTTTTTGGTTTTGAAACACTGTGTGTATGTAAGTTTTGCAAGAAATTTATTAGCATGATGGCCTAAGTCTTAACGAGCTGTTTCATATACCAAGTTTCATTTCTGCATTAGCACTATAATGGATAAGTACATGAAATGTGCTCATATAAGTTCTGCTTTTTCATTTTTTTTAATTTTGAGATAGGATCTCCTTCTATTCACCAAGCTGGAGTGCCGTGGTGAGATCATGGCTCACTGCAGCCTCGATCTCCTGGACTCAAGCGGTCCTCCTTCCTCACCATCCCGAGTAGCTGGGGCTACAGGCGTGCATCACAATGTCCAGCTAATTTTTAAATTTTCATTTTGTAGCAACAAGTTTTCATCATGTTGCCCAAGCTAGTCTCAAACTCCTGAGCTCAAGTGATCCTCCTTCCTTGGCCTCCCAAAATGCTGGGATTCAGGCGTAAGCCACTGCCCCTGGCCAAGTTCCTGCCCTCATATCTATGCCTTGCTCCTATTTAGTTTAGTTTCTTCTCATAAAATGAATATTCTCCCCTCCTATTTCTCCTTACTAATTTATCTCTTGTATCTTTCCAAATTTTTCTGTTTCTATTCTATTCACCTTCATTTTCTATTTCTAGTATAGTTATAGGGTCTTAAGAAAAATCTGCTAGGACCTTGAGCAAGCATGATGATCAGAGCTAGCATCTAAAGGCTCACTCACTCTGTGCCAGGGACTGTCCCTAGTAATGCGTTCCTCCTTTTTCTCTGCAGTAACCCATCGAGACAGGTGCTCTTACCGTGTGCATTTTTACAGAGCAGAAACAGTGGGGCCTCTAGGACACAGGATATTCCAAAATTCCAGATGTGAACTTCAGAAGACTAGGGCAGGAAGAGGAAAACCAACAGGTCGATTTTATGCCATGAAATGTCTTCCTATAGCTGTTTTTCACAACAGCCTTGATGGGATAGGTGCTGGAAGCTCTACGTTCATAGTCAGCCTGGAGCTTGAAGGTTTCAGATGCTTACATAACCAGCGGAATGTGGAAGGTAAAACCCAGGCGAGTCTGTTTCAAAAGTCCATGGTTGTTCCTGTACGTCACGCCCAGGATGTTCACAGTTAGTCACTGTCTAATGTGGCTTCTCACCACTAGTGTGACCAAATCAAAGTTACATTGTTGGGTTCATTTGTATTATTTTAACATCATTTCTAGACTATTCTTAAACAATACTACTCTTTAAAATGTGATAACATATGTTTCAGACAACATGACACCTGACTCAACTGCTCAAAACTTAACATACATCTAGGTTTAAAATGCTGTTCTGAAAAGATGTCATTTCTTCATCATCATAAATTAAATGTCATGGATAGCATATTTGAAAACAATTTCCAGTGGATGACATTGAACCTGACTGAAAAGATTTTAAGTATTCTGAAGATGCGATAGAATCATATTTCCTGGACACCTTTCCAACTTCCTGTAAGTGTAGCCACAAGATTTTGACCACTGGTTTCTCTGTGAGTGTCCAGCCCAGGGGTCCAGCACCAAAGGGGTGGCTCTGTTGCCCAGCGCTGGAGGTTGAGCTGTGTTCTGTTTACGAGATGTGAGGCCAGGGTCCCCAGCCGCTCACACAGTGCTTTCTGTCCGGCTAATTGAAAGTTGGGTGGATATAAAATTCTCCCATCAGAACAAATCTGTGGCGTTGGTGTGAATATTTTGCCCCATGTCATGGTGACATTTCATAAACAGTTTGGATGGAGCTTTCAGAAAGAAAATGCAGCTGGTTAGTGGTCATTAAGATGGGTTTTCCATATGTTTCCAGAGCACCTTTTAGGTCCCGTAACTTTTAGTCAGATGCACCTGGCAGTTTTAGTTACTGTGCCGGGGTAGTGGGGTGGCCTTAGATCCAGCATGTCAAGGCGCGGAGGGTGAAATATGCATCCTGCTTATTGCGGCCCTCACTCTGAGCACATTCCCTCCTGATGAGGCAAGCAGGCACTGTGTTTTCTCACAGGCATGGCTATTCATGAAGTTCATGGGTGTGACCTGAGAGCTCCTAAGGCAAATAGATGGTTCCATAGTTTGCAAGGGTAGCTATCCACAAGCAAATAGTGGTTCTCCTGTTCTGCCACCTTATTTTGGATGCTTTATCAGATTAAAGAAAAACCTTCCAAAAAACTGAATTGATGCAAAGTGAATGTAAAGATGCAGCGAGGGTGGATGAGGTAGGGGCAGGGAGGGCATTGGGAGAGGCTGCCAGACCGGCACCTGGCCGAAGCTTTTCCTCCAGCCTGAATTCTGTGAAAACAGTGAGTGGTAAATAGTAAGTCCTAAAAATGCACACCACAATATAGATGTACTGCCTTCAATAGCTCTCATATCTTGATATATTTGGGAGAAGTCAAACAGCTTAATTTTTATGAATGTGGGTTGCAGGCATTGGTTGGGGTTGAACTTGCACTCACCTGAACTCAAAGTTGACAGTTTCCTGTGACAGGATGATTTCCGATGATATGTTTTCTAAGTATAAAGAGCAGTGGCAGCTGCAGAGTTAATGACAGGACACTCTCAGTGCAGTTGGATGGACGCACACTGAACTTCAGTGACCAGACGCAAGGCCCCGCCGCTCTCTGCGCCCCGCCATCCTTGGCGGCCCACCTCTACCCACTCCTCACGGCCCACCTCTACCCACTCCTCACGGCCCACCTCTACCCACTCCTCACGGCCCACCTCTACCCACTCCTCACGGCCCACCTCTACCCACTCCTCACGGCCCACCTCTACCCACTCCTCACGGCCCACCTCTACTCACTCCTCACGGCCCACCTCTACTCACTCCTCATGGCCTACCTGTACCCACTCCTCACCGCCCACCTGTACCCACTCCTCACGGCCCACCTGTACCCACTCCTCACAGACCTTTCTGGTCCTGGCTCCTCCAAAACCCTCTGCATGACCTTGGAAAGCTACAGCCCCCACTACCACAATAGCACTTGATTTCCTTTGCCTCCTATGTGAAAACTTTTTCTTTTGAGTAACATCAGGTTTAGAAACTCTTGACCTGTGTTTCTGACCTGCAAAAAGATTTGATTTCATAACACAGTGTTTTCAAAATAATTTGAATTCAAACCCCTTTCCCAGATAGGTCCCAACAATGCCTAGGAGTATCTTCCTGGTCATGAAAACACAGAAATTAAGCCCTTTTTATATACAGTGTAATTTCTTGGGGGAAAAAATTCTTCTCTCACTTCAAACTGTGGTCGTATTCCTCAGTTGAAAGTCCTGTTACCATTTCTCACGTATGTTCCATTTTAAGTGTTTTTTAAAAATTGCATATATATGGTTTTTCCTTTTCATCCAGTCTGAGAGAGTTTCTTTGAAATATGAGATTAGTTCAACTGCATTTATTGGTGTGAAAGATAGTTTTAGTGTTCATTTTATCATGACTTTTACTTGCAATTACTATTTTTAATTGCTTATTTAAAACTTGTTTTCTACTAAACCAATCTCTGTTTTTATTGTTTTATGCGTATAGGCTTAGTAGACTGGACATTTGTATTTTATTTAGGCAGTTACTTTTATTACTATCCTTTTATACTTTATATTTTATCTCCTTACACTTAAACAACTATTTAGCTCAACAGAAATATTTACTGGTTGTGTGCTGAATTTTCTTTTCTCCTTGAGAATCTGTAGACATTGCTCAGCTGACGCGTGGGAAGGAATGCTGCTAGAAATTATTCCAGGGCCGCTGGTATTCTTCTGTTACAGGTGACTTAGCCTGTTTTGTCTGGGTGTCAAAAGGTCTTTTTCTTTGCCATTGCTTCTCAGTAACTTCTCAGTAATGTGTGGATTGTTCTCTGTCAATTTTTTAATGGCCACACTGGACTTTTCCATCTGAAGAGCAAGCTTTTATTTCTTTAGCTTATTTATAACTTGTAGCTTATTTCTTTACAATTTACAGCTTGGCGTTCTGTTCTGTGATCTTCGTTCTCCCTTTGGGAATATCCACGCTATATCTGTTGGATCTTCTTGGCGTGTCAGTTGACTGCATCCTTTTTACCCTTAATTCTTTAAACGATTATTCTTTCTCACTTTGCTTGCTTTTCTTAATTGAGTTCTAAACTTCTCCTACTGTGTTTTTAGCAGTTTTCTTCCCATACACCACCCTCTTCTGAATTTCTGTCTGTATTGTGGATGAATGATAATACTTTGAGCAGTCTCTTTGACCACGAGTGGAAGCCATGTGGTCAGGTTGATGGGTGAGAAATACAGAAAGACCTGGGCCCCTGACACCATCATGGATCTTTTATACAAGCCTTGATCTATCTCCTTCAAAACTTGTACTTCAGAGAAAAATCAAACTTCAATCTGTTTAATCTGCTGTAATTTGGATTTTCCATTTTATCTAGTAATATGTGTTTTTACCTGATCATGCATTATAATTTATGTTACTTATCTGTGGGCATTTATCTTATTTGTAATATCTTGCTGCAAAACATTCCTAAGAAAAGTAAAAGAAGATTTAGATACATGAAGAGATATATTATGTTTATTAATTAGAAGACAATATTATTAAGGTGTCATTTCCCTTTAAATTGATCTAGAGATTCAAGTCTACTCCAATCAAATCCCAGCAGACCTTTTTGGACACATGTTAAGAAGCGAATTCTAAAACCCAACTAGAAATGCAAGTGACCTATATAGCCAAAATGGCACTGAAAAAGAATAAAGTTGGATACCTATGATTTCAATACATATTTTATTCTTGTTATTATCATTTTGTTTGGGGATGGATTCTTGATGTGTTGCCCAGGCTGGAATGCAGCATCGATTCATAGGTGCTGTCATGGCCCACTACAGTCTCAAACTCCTGGGGTCAAGTGATTCTCCTTCCTGTAGCTGAAACTACAGGCATGTACCACCATGACCAGCTATGATATTTTAAGACTACATTAATCAAAACTGTGTGGTGTTGGCATAAAGATAGAAAAAGAGATCAACTAACTAGAAAGTGCAGAAATAGGCCCACCTGCCTGTGATCTATTGATTTTTGATGAAGTGGCCAAAGCAACTCAAGAATAATCTCCTCAACAAATGGTTGTGGGATAATTGGATAGCAAAATGAAAAACAAACAGAATGACCCAAAACATAGACCCTTATCTCTCACCATTTAAAACATCAACTGGTTTAAATGGTAAGAGGTAAGGCCAAAATGTTAAAGAAAAACTATAAAACTTCTAGAACAAAACAGAGAAGAAAATCTTAGTGAGCTTGGATTTGGCAAATTTATTTTTTTTAAAGAAACTCCAAGTCACAAACTATAAAAGACCAAAAAATTCAATAAATTTGACTTCTTTAAAATGAAAACATTTGCTCTTTAAAACACACAGTTATGAACATAAAAAGGCAAGCCACAGACTAGGAGAAAATATTTGTAAAATATATATAGGACAAAGAACTTGTACCTACACACAATATGTAGAGAACTCTCAGTACTAAATTTTAAGAAGACAATCAAGATATGGTAAAAGATTTTAATGTATTTTACAAGATAAGATATACTAGACAACAAGAAAATGAAAATATGCTCAACATAAGTAATATGAAAATGCAAACTGAAACTACATTGAGAAACCACTAAACACCTACCATAATAGTGAAAATTAAAAAGACTAAACATCCTAAGTGTTGGCAAAGTGTGTAGCACCAGTCTCACATACTGGCAGTAGCAATGTAAAATTGTCCTTCTACTTCAGAAAAGGTTTGGCATTTTTCTAAAAACATTAAAGAAATATCTACCAAATGGCTCAGGCTTTCCATGCCTAGATATTTACTCAAGAGAAATGAAAATTTTGTTACACAGAAATATTGTCATGCAAATGTTAAAAGAGGCTTTGTTATAGCCACAAGTGAAAATAGCCCAAATGTTTCTCAGCAGGTGAATGGGTAAGTATCCTTTGGTATATCCACACAATAGAATACCGATCAGTAATAAAAAGAAGAAAATGATTGATACATGCCACCACATTGAAGAATCTCACAATAATTATGCTAAGTATAAGAAACCAGACAATAAAAGTAGTGTATTATAATTATATAAAACAATATAAAAAACAAACTAAATTCAGTTTAAAAAAACCACATTTGCAGTAACTTGCAGGATGAGGTGTTGGGAGGGGGAGATGCATTGGGGCACAAGAAAATGTTGGGTTTGATGCATGTGTTCATTTTATGGATTGTGACAACTTCACAGGAGCACACATACGTCAAACTAAAATTGTGCAATTTAAATATGTTCACTTTCTTCTACATTACACAACAATAAAACTTTTATTAAACATTTAAAATATATATAAAAGGAGTTTTCAGACATGCAGTGGAAGAGTTTGAGAGAGTGGTAAATAGGGTCAGATCAGGAAATGCATGGAACAATCAGAGATGAGGGTCAGGGTGGTGATGACTGGGATGACCAAGTGGACTGTGGTGTGTGGAGGGGAGGATGAGCTGTGATCATCTGCAGGGTATGCGGGTAGTCAGTTCACGCTGGGCCATTTGTGCACCTTGGCAGCTCTCCTTCTCTACAGAGGTTGGCATGCTCATTGCTGGATGCTGAAGCCTCCTCAGGGCATGATGTCTCAGGTAGGGACAGGGGCTCTGGGAGAGGCATCTGTACCTGCGGGGCTGTGGGTGATGGGTTTGGCTAGCTGGAGCAGGGGATGAGGATGTGGTCATGTGATGGTCACGTGATGGTCACTTTACATATGCACACACATTATTGTATGTATGCACACATGTACACATCCATATATGTATACCATATGCACATTCACAAATACACATACCAACTTACATATTTATATATGTATACACATATACAAACATACATATATGTGTTTATGTACACATACATACAAACATATACACATTTATATACATATACGTAGGTATACATAGCCATATATGTATGCACACATTTACATATCAATATATGGATACAAACACACATACATATTCATATATATGCACACATTTGTGTATTTATTCATTTATACATGCACAATACATCTACTCATATACATACATATACACACATATAAATACATCATACATACATATAAATACACCATACATGTACACATACATTTATGTTCATTTATATATATACAGATATTCATATATTATACACATAGAATACACATATACCTACACACATACACATTTATATACACACAAACATGCAAGTATACATACACAATATACATATGAGTTCTAATAGACACAATGCACATGTATACATAGACACATTTATATATGTATACATGCATGATATACATTGACATATTCATATACATATACACACAATTCACACACATACTACATACTATACATATTCACATGCATATGTTCACACATTTTTCAAATTCTTATTACAACCTTGTGAAGGGCTTCCTAATCTATTTTGCCAATGTGGAAAACATGTTTCCCAGAATTTACTCACTAGAGATGATAATTAATATTAATATTAACAGATAATTAATATCCATCATCCTGATCTCCCACTTCTGTAAGTCTAGAGCTTCCCTTCATAAGACATTGACGCAGATGTGCCTGTGAGTGTTCTGGCCACACAGGAGCTTAGCTCCTGAGCCTCCAGAAGTCCAGCTTGGTGCACCTCCTCAGGCGGACAGATCCTAGAGACCCATGAACGCCCACTCCTGAAGGGCTCCTGGGGCTGAGCGTCCTGCCTGCTCCTTGGCTGCCCTGCCCCATGGCCTCCTTTCTCTCCCTTCAGACTTGGCAGGTGTCACGTCCCACTGCCTTCCTAGCCAGGACTCAGCTGCCCGAATTCCAGTTCTGGTGCCCCACAGTATCCCTTGGAATTTTTTGGAAAACGTTGCCAGTTCATGCCATGTCCTCTTCCTGCAACATTCTTCCTCCCACAGACAGTCCAAGGAGCTGTTTCATGGGGACATCATGCAAATAGACCTTTATATCTTATTTCTAAATGGTTTACCCTCCTTCATTCCTGTTAGAAATGCACTAGACATGAAGTCATGAGAAGACTGACTTGACTCAGCTGGTTTAGGAAGGTGCCACTTTTCACACAGCTGTGACTCTGGAAAGACTTCTTCCCTAAGGGGAGGAGGTGGAAAATGGATGCAAGGAGCTAGAGAAACAACTGCAGCGTGGGTTCCCGAGGCCCGCAGCGCGGGTTCCCGAGGCCTGCAGCGTGGGTTCCCGAGGCCTGCAGCGTGGGTTCCAGAGGCCCGCAGCGTGGGTTCCCGAGGCCTGCAGCCTTGAGCAAAGCATTGGAGGTGCTGAGCTCAGGGACAATAGGGGTCTGTGGCTCTTGGAATCCCCACTTGCCCCAGGAATCGCCCCTGGCTCCCCCAGCAGCTCTCCGGCATGAAACCGTCTGCACTTCCTACTGCAAATGTGCAAATGTCCTGCCACCCCTGGGCAGTCATTTCTCTCCAGCTCCAGTCACTCCAGCTGCCACAGTGACCTAGAGGTATCGCTGCCATGGACACAGCTGCAGCTCCCTGTTCTCCAGGGTAAAATGACACTGGCGGCCCCATCCCCATGGGAACTGTTCGTTCAGGATGCTCAGGAAGCGAAGCTCCCTCTGCCTGCCGTGGGGCTGGGCGTTCGCAGTCAGAAGTGTGCCACTGTGAACAAGGAGCAAGATATGAGGCAGATGAGGAGAGGGGTGGTGTGGGGTGGGAAGAATGACACCAGGTCTGTCAGGAGCAAGAAGGGAGATGGAGGCACCAGTCACCGGGATAGAGAACACGAGAGAACACATTTGGGGCTGGAACCAGACCATTTTAGACATGTGAAGCTGGACGTAGCTGTGCAATTTTCAAATGGATTTGTAAAATAATCACTAAAGAGGCCCGAGCTGGATATACCCATTAGGGAATCACTGGGACATAAATGGGCCATAAAGTCAAAGAATGGGTGAATCTCTTAGGCAGAATCTAAGGCTGTGCAGAAAAGAGGGCTCACTGTGCAGATCAGAGAGGAAAGGAGCCAGCACAGGAGAGTGGGAAAGGCCATTGGAAGGGGAAAAACAGTTGATAAACTGAGACAAGAGAAGAGAGAGGATGTCAGCAGGAGAGAGGGATCCACTGGGAGCAAAGTTCTGTTCTTGAGGTGAGGACTGACGTGTGTGGAGCGAGTCAGAGAACCCTTGTGAAAGAAGGCTGGCTGGAGAAGACTCCACTTCCTCCCGTTTATTCTCATTCATCTGCGGATCGGCTGTTCCTAGCCATGGCGCTCCCTCACGGCATTTTATTGTGTGTTCGGTATCAACATCGAGAACCGGGAGGCCACATTCACCCGAGGCTGCTTGGCCCATCACCAGTGCCCGTCGTTGGGAGACCGAAAAGCAGTTCATAAAAGCTGGCCGGACACTGAGGTTATTCCTGGTACGTTTTCCCTAAAGGTAAGTGGTCTGGCAATTTCCTGGGCCTGGGTCCGCCACCATTTCTCTGCTGTTGTTCTGGTTCAGTCCATATTCACCGATGGTGTGGAAGAGCTGTGTAGATTTCTATGTCACACAAAGAGTGAAGCAAGAAGAAAATAACGGGCTCCATAGGAATGCAGAGAAACTGGAAATGTCTGGGGAAAAGACGATGCGCGGTTGCTAGGGACAGGCGACTGTTTTCAGTGTAAGCTATGAGTCACCAGTGCGGACAAAATGTTCACAGTGGTGTGCAGAGCCCAAGGAGACAGTCGCTGCCATCCCTGAATGGGCAGATAGCATCTCCCTGTAAAAGTGAGAACGGCGCTAGTCATGGAACACACAGGTGTTGGAGGATTTTACTTCTTTCTCTACACTCTCTGACTCACTTGCCTTCCATCCCAGTGACAGAACGGCATCCTCGTAGGAGTATGTTCCCCTTTGGATGCATCCAGCAGTGAAGTAAAAAGTACCTGTGTGCAGCAAATGTAGGTACTGACACTGTCAAGGTTTTCAAAGCAGTAGGCTTCATCCTGGGAGCACAGATGGGTTCCAGAGAGTTGCAGACTCAGGAAATTGGTTCCAACAATTTTTATTGCCCTTTTGGTGTGTATTTTCCTTTTTTTTTTTTTTTTTTTGAGATGGAGTTTTGCTCTTTTTACCCAGGCTGGAGTGCAATGGCGCGGTCTCAGCTCACCGCAACCTCCGCCTCCTGGGTTCAGACAATTCTGCCTCAGCCTCCTGAGTAGCTGGGATTACAGGCACGTGCCACCATGCCCAGCTAATTTTTTGCATTTTAGTAGAGACGGGGTTTCACCATGTTGACCAGGATGGTCTCGATCTCTTGACCTCGTGATCCACCCGCCTCGGCCTCCCAAAGTGCTGGGATTACAGGCTTGAGCCACCGTGCCCGGCCCCGTATTTTCCTTTTTTATGAAAATTTCAAAGAATTATGTAATGAATACCTGACTATGATGAAGCTTAAAAGTGAAATATTGCAAGTATAGTTGAAGTCACTCCTCTACACCTCTCTCATTGTATTCTCTTGAATTGGGTGTTCATTTCCATTTAAATAGCTATATTTTCACCATATACATATTTTTTACCAAAGTTATTACGGTGTTTTGGTTTTATTTTGCGTAATCTTAGACTTACAAAAATAGCACAGAGTGCCTATATATCCTTCACTACCTTACCCTGATATTAACCACTCACATAACCATGCAATAGCAATCAAAATCTGGAAACTAACATTGGAAAAATATCATGGGCCTTATTCAAAAATTAGAATAAGGTCTATTATACAGACTTCATTCAAATTTTTTCAGTCCGACAAAATATCTTATAGATCATTTTATATTAACACACAAAGATCTACCAAATCTTTGGTGTACATATATGAATTTTACTAGCAGAATATTTTTCTAGAATTGGAAATTCTGGACAAAAGGGTATATGCATATTAAATATAATAAAAACTAAAAAACTGACGCTGAAAGAGGTTGTGCCGATTTGCACAACCCATTTCCATACAGAATTCCTTCTACCTACACTCTCGTCAGCACTACCTCTAGACAATCCCATTCCCATAGGTGAAAAATAACCGCTTTATTGAGATAATATTCACATACAACGCATTCACCCCTTTACATGTGCAATTCGATGGTTTTCAGCATATTCAAGGTTGTGCAACCAGCACTGCTATCTAATGCCAGGATATTTCCGTCACTTCAAATGCACTGGTGGTCACTCCACACTCCGTCTTCCCTTAACCCCTGGAAACCACAAACCTGTCTTCTATGTTTACAGACTTGCCTCTTCTGGACATTTTAAATAGATGGAATTATACAGTGTGTGGTATTTGGTCATTGGCTTCTCTTACTTAATGTAATGTTTTCAAAATTCGTCCAAGTTGCAGTATGTATCAGTATTTCATTCCTTATTTTTCATTTCATTTCACTGTATGGATTTTATTTAACTGTATGGATTCCATTTCACTGTATGGATTCCATTTCACTGCATGGGTTTCATTTCACTGTATGGATTCAATTTCACTGTATGGATTCCATTTCACTGCATGGGTTTCATTTCACTGTATGGATTCCATTTCACTGTATAAATTCCATTTCACTGCATGGGTTTCATTTCACTGTATGGGTTTCATTTCACTGTATGGATTCTCTTTCACTGTATGGATTCCGTTTCACTGCATGGATTCCATTTCACTGTATGGATTCCCGTTTCACTGTATGGATTCCATTTCACTGTATGGATTCCATTTCACTGTATGGGTTTCATTTCACTGTATGGATTCCATTTCACTGTATGGATTCCCGTTTCACTGTATGGATTCCATTTCACTGTATGGATTCCATTTCACTGTATGGATTTCATTTCACTGTATGAGTTCCATTTCATTGTATGGATTCCATTTCACTGTATGGGTTCCACTTCATTGTATGGATTCCATTTCACTGTATGGATTCCATGTTTTCTTTTCCCATTCATCCTCCAGTGGACATTTTGGTCATTTCTACTTTTTGGCTTTTTGGAATATTGCTGTTACAAACATTTGTGTACAAGTTTTTACGTGGATATTTATTTTCATTTATCTTGAATATATTCTTAAAGAAAAATTACTGGGTCATATAGTGACTGCATATTTAATGTTTTGAAGAACAGCAAAAATTCTTCCAAAGTTGCTGCATGATTTTACAATTTCTTCAGCAATGTATGAGAGTTCTAATTGATCTATAGCCTCACCAATAATTGTTACTGTCTTAGAAAATTTTTTAGCCATCCTAGTGGATGTGGAGTGGTATATCATTATGGTTTTGATTTACATTTCCTTATTGATTAAGTTTTCATGTGCTCACTGGCTGTTTCTATATTTTATTTGGAGAAATGCCGGCTCAAATCCTTTGCCAACTTAAAAAAATGGGCTGTTTTATATTGTTGAGTTGTTAGAGTTCTTCATATATTCTAGATACAAATCTCTTATGAAGTACATGATCTACAAATGTTTTTCTTATTTGGTAGCTTATCTTTCCATGTTTTTTGGTGATATCTTTTCATACATAGTGTTTCAAATTTTAATGAGGTACAATTTACTTTTTGTTGTTGTTGTTGTTAGTTGTGCTTTTGGTGTCATATCTAAGAAAACATTGTCCAACTCAAGGTCATGAAGACTTACTCCTATATTTTCTTCTAAGAGTTTTATATGTTTGCCTCTTTATGTTGATTTTAGATACATTTTGGGTTGATTTTTGTGTGTGGGGTGAGGAAGATTCCACCTTCATTGTTTGATGCTGATATCTCATTTTCACAGCATCATTTGTGGAAAAGACTATTTTTTACCCCATTTTATTGCCTTGGCATCCTTGTTAAAATTAATCAGGAAATGTATTCAGTTTCATGTAATTTCCTCAACTTTTTACTCCCCTTCGCAATTCACCTGATTTTGTGACTTTTTCAGAGTCCACAGGTAGTTATCTTTTATGTTTTGGCCAGTGGTTTAACTTCTAAACTTGAAAGGAAAATAGTTACACAGTCATATGTAGAAACCTTGCCCCTCTCTGCTCCACGAAAGATCCACACAACAACCTTCCCACAAATGCTTAGAGCCCCATTTTAAAAATAATTGTTAAAGTTTGGAAGCAGCCAAGTGAGTTGTCAATGTCTGGCCCATTGGACAGCTCCTTGGAAAAGACCCATTCAGATGACTTGTCTTTGTTTGCTCTGACACAGAGCTTGCTCAGTGGTGATAGCCTATCTTCAGAGCATTTGTCAAAAACAATAAGTACAGTTTAACATCATAGTTGTTTGAGATGGCAATCCCAGTTTGGACAAAAATGCCAAAGATGGGGATTTCTAACTTTGCTTTTGAACCTAGACAGTCTTGATATTAGGCCTCTGCTATGAATGGGCAGAACAGATCCAAAAAAAGCATAGCAAAAGCTTTGAGAATGAAACTGAGATTGGAAACTCTGCCTGCAAGAAAACAAGACTAAAGACTAAATTTGTGGTCAGAATCTAACTGGGCTGTCTATGAAAACAAAAGCATCAGTATCCTTCAGAGGATTATAGTGGGACTCAGAATCAATACAAATGTCTATTAAAAAATCCAAAAGTTTATACAAAGAATTAGAAAAAAATGTGACTAATCTTCAAGTGAGAAAACAATAAACAAATGTCAACCCCAAGTTGTACAGATGTTGATATTATTAGACCAGGACTTTATAGCAACTGTTGTCACTATGCTTAATGAAGTAATGGTAAATATGATTGCAATAAACCAAATGATAGTTTATGTCACTATGCTTAATGAAGTAATGGTAAATATGATTGGAATAAACAGAATGATAGTTCATGTCACTATGCTTAATGAAGTAATGGTAAATATGATTGGAATAAACAGAATGATAGTTCATGTCACTATGCTTAATGAAGTAATGGTAAATATGATTGGAATAAACAGAATGATAATTTATGTCACCATGCTTAATGAAGTAATGGTAAATATAATTGGAATAAACAGAATGATAGTTTATGTCACTATGCTTAATGAAGCAATGGCAAATATGATTGGAATAAACAGAATGATAGTAATGACTGCAGAAAAATATAAATTATTAAAAAGAGCCAAGACAAAAACTTAGATCTGAGAAACAAATAAACCAAAGTTAGGAATATACTGGATAGTTCAATGGCAGGATGGAGAGAACAGAATAAAGTGTCAGAGAACCTAAAGGTAAATCCATAAAAATAATCCAATCTTAAGGACAAAGAGAAACATTATTGAAAAAAATGACAAAATGCAGGAAACTGTAAGCAAATGTCAAAAGGTCTACAATATGTGTCACTGAAATTCTAGAGGATCAGGAAAACAGATTGGTGCCAAAAAAAATATTTGAAGAGGCCGGGCTTGGTGGCTCATGTCTATAATCCTAGCACTTTGGGAGGCTGAGGTGGGTGGATCACCTGAGGTCAGGAGTTCAAGACCAGCCTCACCAATATGGTGAAACTCTGTCTCTACCAAAAATACAAAAAAACAAAAACAAAAACAAAAACAAAAAAAACAGCCAGGCCTGGTGGTGGGAGCCTGTTATCCCAGCTACCTGGGAGGCTGAGGCATAAGAATCACTTGAACCTGGGATGTAGAGGTTGTGGTGAGCCAAGACCTAGCCACTGCACTCCAGCCTAGGTGACAAGAGTGAGACTTTGTCTCAATAAATATATATAAATATATAGTTGAAGAAATAATGGCTAAAAGTTTTCCCAATTTGGTGAAAGATATACTCAAATAAAACAGCTATAATGAAATTGTTGAAATCCACATAGAAAGAAAAATTCCTTAAAGCAGCTAGAGAAAAATGGCACATCCAGGGAGATAATAAATGGAATTATTACAATTACAGATGTCATATTAGGAACTGTGGAGACCAGAATATAGTAGAACAACACATTTACTGAAAGCAAAGAACTGTCAATCCAGACAGTTCCTTCAGGGTCGGGCATGGTGGCTTATGCTTGTAATCCCAGCCCTTTGGGAGGCTGAGAAAGGTGGATCACTTGAGATTAGGAGTTGGAGACCAGTCTGGCTAACACGGCAAAACTCCATTTCTACTAAAAATGCAAAATACAAAAATAAAAAAATGAGCCAGATGTGTTGGTGCACACTTGTAATCCCAGCTACTTGGGAGGCTGAGACATGAGAATTGCTTGAACCTGGGAAATGGAGGTTGCAGTGAACTGAGATTGCACCAATTCACTCCAGCCTCAGCAACAGAATGAGACTCTTTCTCATTCTCTCTCTGTCTATATATATATATATCTTCTAAACTTTGTCATATTACTTTCTTCATTATATATTACATACACACACACACACAAATAATAAAGAAATTCAGGAATAAAGGCAATGTCAAGATATTCTCAGAAGAAAGAAACATAAGAAAATGTCTCCTGCAGGCCCCTCTACAAGAAATGCAAAATGAAATTCTTCATGCTGCAGAAAAATGACACTTGAGAGAAACTTGGCTTTTCAGTAATAAAGGCATATCAATGATAAATAGCTGGGATAATGCACTTTTTCCCCTGAACTTCTCTCAAATATTTATGACTATTAAAAGCAAAAATAATATTGGCTGGTGGAGTTTTCAATGTGTGTAGACATAATCTAAGACATCTACAGCATACAGGTCAATGTGGGTGGCAGCGATAGAGGGTCCAATATGTCAGCAAGTTTTCTTTGTTGTACTTAAGTTTAAATTCCAGCCTGGGCAACAGAATGAGACTCTTTCTCATTCTCTCTCTCTGTCTATATATAGAGACATATATATATATATATGTATATATATACATATATATAAAACTTCTAAACTTTATATTACTTTATTATATATATTACTTATATATATTACTTTATATATATATATATATATATATATATATATACATATAATAAAGAAATTGAGACAGTTAACTCTAAGTCAAATGTGAAAAACTAGGTATATATATTTTAACCCATAGAGCAAATACTAAAACGTGCATAAAGATGTAGCTGAAAAGCCCATAGATGAATTAAAATGAAATACTACAATGTAAATTATCCAAAAGAAGTGAGAAAAGGTGGACTCAAGAAACCAAAGCAGGGGGAACAAACGGAAAACAGGTAATAAAATGGAAGTCTTGAACCAACCGTAGTCACACTTACAGTAAACATTAATAGTCTATATAATCAAAAGCGAGAGATTGTTGAAATGCATGAAAAAATGATAGCATGTTATATGCTGACTACAGGGGACATGCTCTAGGCCAGGTGCAGTGGCTCATGCCTGTCATCACAGCACTTTGGGAGGCCAAGGCTGGTGGACCAATTGAAGTCAGGAGTTTGAGACCAGGCTGACCAAAATGGTGAAACCCATCTCTACTAAAAATAGAAAAATTAGCTGGGTATGGTGGCAGGTGCTTGTAATCCCAGCTACTTGGGAGGTTGAGGCAAAAGAATCACTTGAACCCCAGAGGTGGAGGTTGCAGTGAGTATCATCGCACTCCAGCCTGGGCGACAGAGTGAGACTTGGTCTCAAAAAACAAAAACAAAAACAACAAAAAAGAGAAAGAGACATGCTTTAAATATAAAGACAAAGGTAGGTTAAAAGAAACAGAACACAAAAGACATACCGTGAGCAAATGCCATGGATAAAAAGGCTGGAGCGACAAATGTAATATCGGAGCATTATTAGAGACATTTCACTGTTGTAATCATAGACTGACAATGCATCAAGAAGATTTAGCAATTAATTCTGTAAAATACACAGCCTTAGCTACATAAAGCAAAATGAAAAGAACTAGGAAATACTGACATACAGTTATAGCTAAGAATTTATATATATATATGTATGTATGTATCTTTCTGTAATTGATAGAACAAACTGTCAAAATACCATTAAAGACAGGGATGACCACAACGACACAACCAACCACTTTCATCTCGTTGATATTTACGGAACACTACATTCAGCAACTGCAGAGTGCACATTCTTTTCCAATGCACATAAGACATTTGCTAAGATAGACCAGTCTTATCAAAAGCATTGAAGTCCTGCAAAGCATATTTTCTGAGCACAATGGAATTTACTTAGAAATTAGTAACAAGATATAGAAAAACCCTCTAAATATCTGCCAATTAAAGAACACACTTCTAAATAGTTCCTGGGCCAAAAATTAAATCAAGGGGGGAAATTAGTAAATATTTTGATGTGCATGACAACAAAAATACAACATATTAAAATTTGTGGGATGCAGCTGAATCAGTGTTTAGGGAGAAGCTTTGTCACTTTAAATGCTGATATGAGGAGTGTGAACTTCAGATCTGAGATTTGGAATTAGTAGTCATTTGCAGCAGGGTGCGATGGATCGACAAATACTTCACAATGAGAAAAGCAGAAGCCAAACGTGCACCTCAAGAAACATTAGCTCTAAAGAGAGCGCAAAGATAGAAAGATCGGTACAGGAGGAGCAGGTGAGTGCAGTGAGTCCTATCAGCCTCTGACTTCATGCCACCAGCCAACGATGCAAACACCAGTGTTATCCTCAGGTATAAACCCATCCAGGAGCTCGTAGCTGCAATGGTCAAAAAGGCCACACGATGGCAAAACAGCACCTGCAAAGCTGCTCATTCCTTTGCGTTTTTAATTTCGCTGTCAGTGCACCCTCCTCTGTGAGTGCACAGAATGCCTCCATTTATTAAAACCGCTGACTGGTCCAACCAATATTTACTGAGCTGCTACATGCTGGGTGCCGCGCTACTGCCATGAACAAGATAGTTGCCTTCCCAGGACTGCAGTTGGGGTATTAAAAAAAAAAAAAAGCAAGTCAGAAGGGATAATTTCAGAGTGTGGTAAAGGGTTTGAGAAAAACAGATGGAGAAGCAGAGACCTGGACCAGGACTTGGCACAACCACGTGATCAGGATGACAAGAAGTGACTGCCCCCTCACACCTCACTCATAAGTGCAGTGGGACAAACTCCATGTACATGTGGAGCACCTAGGTTTAAACTCACATTTATGGTTTCTGGTCAGCTTTCTGAACACTTCGGCAAACAACTTTTATTTTGCACATCTGTGATTCTAACATTCTTTCTTATGTATGAATCCAGTCTATATATGTATCTACCTATCTATTTATATATCCATCCACTTATCCATCCATCCATCTCCATCTGTATCCATCCATCCATCCATATACATTCATCCATCCATCTCCATCTATATCCATCCATATCCATCCATCCATCTCCATCCATTCATCCATGCATCTCCATTTATACATTCATAGCATCCATCCATCCATCCATCCATCCATCCATCCATCCATCCATCTCCATCCATGTCCATTCATACATCCATATCCATCCATCCATATCTATCCATCCATCCATCCATCCATATCTATCCATCCATCCATATACATCCATCCATTCATCCACCTCTATCATCCATCCATCCATCCATCCATCCATATCCAGTCAGCCAGCCAGCCAGCCAGCCAGCCAGTCAGTCAGTCAGCTACCTAACCAGCCAGCCACCAGTTTGTCATCATTTATCTATTCTATATTAGGTAGAACACCACTTTTCCTCATTAGCTACCCAGTAACTTAGCTCCTGGGTCCTCATCCCAGCGGAGGACCTAACCCTACCTGTGTTTACTCCTGAACTGGATGGTGAGCACCCTGCTATATTGTGTGCAGATTCTTTGAGGCAATCAAAATTCAGAGTTTATGGATGGGTAAATTGGAATAGGTGCAGTGACAGGGAAGTGGAGAAGAAGAAGCTATATGTAATGAATTGCAGCTGAAGAAATTGGGCTGTTATCCGGAGACAGAAAACTTCAGGGTTGTGGGGAGAGATCAGGGAGAGGCAAGAGCCTTGGTGTCTGGGTTGATGGTGCAGGGGCCAGGGAAGATCTCACAAGGCAGAGTTAAAGGAGCCATGGGAAGGCAGTCTGGCTCCCCAACATCGGCAGCCAGGTAAATGTCCACTGCCCTGCACACGGGGCAGGGAGAGCCCACTGCCACCACGGTAGGGCCTAGAGCGGCACCAGCTGGGGATATTGGCGGCAGTGGGGAGGACAGTAGATCACTATTGAACCAGATAACGTTTTAGATTTCTTATGATTCGGAAATTCTCTGATTCTTAAAAGAAATTGAGCAAGTCAGGAAAGAGTAGGAAGAAGAGTCAAGAAAAGAAACCAGACAAGTTGGCAAAGTTGGAGTGAGGCAAGAAAGTATGAAAGGGAGTCAGAAAGCCAACGGCAGGAGGCTTGGGGGGTGCTTAGAGGTTCTTGGTGCTGTCAAGGTTGAAAAACAGAAGACAGAGCAATGCCTCAGCTATAGCAGTAGTTATGGGACCTCTGGGTTTCCACACAAAGGAGAGTTAGAGCCAGGCTGCAAGGGCTGAAGAGAGAGAGGATGGTGCAGGGGTAGACAGGGGCCTGCTCTTCAGAAACTTGTGCATGTGGCAAAGGAACAAGATAAACCCAGATAATGAGCTGGCAGCAAGGTGTGAAGATGTGTTTATCTGCTTATTTTGTTAGTTTATCTGCTTAGTTTGTTCGTTTAAGTATTTTGCAAGCAGAGGGAATGTACTTAGCAGAGTAGCTTGTCAGGGAGATGTAAGTGCCCACTGGAGATGTGAGCTTCATGGAAACATTCAATCTCTCAAGGAAGAAGCTTGGGGATAGCATGGGATATTATATCAACATCAGATCTTGGCAAAGCAAAGGTCTTGTCTGATAACGTCACAGGCAAGATCAAGGGAATACGCAGCTGAGAAGCGAGTGAAGAAGGGACTTGGAGTTTGAAACACAGCTGAGCCTGGATTGCAGCCCTGGCTCTACTTCTTCCAATGGTGAGGTCTTGGACAAATCACATAAGGAAAGGAATCTGTTTCTTGTTTGTCAGATAATCAAATGATTGCGGCTACTGATTGTTTGCTAAGTCCCAGCCCTACACCAAGTAAGTTCTTTTCATGTATCAGCTCATGAATTCTTTTACTAACAACTCTGTGGAGCTGGTAAAAGGATTTCCCAAGGTCACAGAATAGATGCATGTCTGTTCCTCTAAACACCAGGTAGGATTCAGGGCCTCTTTAGTTGTTTGCCTCTCATAGTTGTTGCAAAAATTAAGAAATAACAAATATTCAAAGTTGTTGTGATTCTTATAGTGGGCCTTCCATAATCTGACAAATACGCCTTTATCAATATAGCCCAGCATTTTCAGTAATTATGCTTCATAGTAAACAACTGTTAAACTTTGAGGGCATTTAGTTGATTTTAAAAAATCGATGCAATGAGTTTCTTGTAAATCACTTAGAAAAGGAAGGAAATGGAATTATTCCTTTTTAATGTGTGTGATGCCCTCTCACATGATAAGCAGACTGTGAATAAAGTGCCCTTAAAAGAAAAGAGAATTTTACTACTGCTAACCTGAAACCTCACCCCATCCTCCACAAATTTGTTTTTAATTTGTTTTGTTTTCTTTCGGTCTTCTGACAATGCAATATCTTTCTTCTAAGATTATTCCCTGAGCCTTCATCTCTGTGTTTGAGAACTGACAACACTTAAACTCTGCTTCTTTTTTTTTTCCTCTTCATACTCAAAGCTGGGATCAATATATCTCTCTCATTGACCCTTGTTTTTAGAAGCCTCTATGATCCTGAGCAGTGCATACATTATCTCAGATACTGCAAAACCTTGAAGTTGGCCCATTTCTGGGTGATATAGTTTGGATGTCCCCTCCAAATCTCATGTTGAGATGTAATCCTCAGTGTTGAAGGTAGGGCCTGGTGGGAGGTGTTTGGGTCACAGGAGTGGATTCCTCATGAATGGCTTGGTACTATCCTCCCAGCATGAGTGAGTTCTGGTGAGAGCTGGTTGTTTAGAAGCATGTGGCACCTCCCGCTCATCCTCTCTTTTGCTCCTGCTCTGGCCATGTGAGACTTGTGCTCACACTTTGTCTTCCACATGATTAGAAGCTTCTTGGGGCTTCTCCAGAAGCCAAGCAGATGTGAACACCATGCTTCCTGTACAGACTACAGAGAATCGTGAGCCAATTAAACCTCTTTTCTCTATAAATTACCTAGCTCCAGGTACTTCTTAATAGCAATATAAGAATGGGCTAACACAGAAAATTGGTACCAAGGAGTGGAATGTTGCTATAAAGATACCTGAAAATGTGGAAGCAACTTTGGAATTGGTTAATGGACAGAGGACGGAGGAGTTCAGAGGGCTCAGAAGAGAGAAAGATGAGGTAAAGTTTGGAACTTCTTAGAAACTGGTTAAATGATTGTGACCAAAATGCTGACAGTGATAAAAACTTGGCTGTATCGTGTTCATGCCCTAGGGATTTGTGGAAGTTTGAACTTAAGACTAATGACTTAGGGTATCTGGAGGAAGAAATTTCTAAGCAATAAAGTGTTCAACATGTGACCTGGCTGCCTCTAACAGCCTAGCTCAGATGTGGGAGCAAAGAAATGACTTAAAGTTGCGAGTTATATTTAAAGGGGAAACACAGTGTAAAAGTTTGGAAAATTTGCAGCCTGGCCACATGACAGAGAAAGAAAAAGCATTATCAGGAGAGGAATAAAAATCATTATCAGGAGAGGCTGTGGAGCAACTACTTGCTAGAAAGATTTGCATGTCTAAAAGGGAGCAAGGTGCTGACAGCCAAGACAATGGGGGAAAGGCCTCAAAGTCATTTCAGAGCTCTTCTAGACAGCCCCACCTATCATAGGCCCAGAGGCCTAGGAGAAAAGAATGGTTCTGTGGGCCAAGTCCAGGACCTCAATGCCCTGTACAGCCTTGGGACCCTGGTCCCCACATCCTGACGGCTCTGGCTGCTGTTACAAAGGACACAAGTCATAAGCCTTGGTGCTTCTATGTGGTGTTAAGCCTGAAGGCACATAGAATGCAACAGTGAAGAAGGCTTGGTAGCCTCCCCTTAGATTTCAGTGGAGGTATGGCAAAGTCTGGGCGCCCTGGCAGAAGTCTGCTGCAGGGGTGGAGCTCTCACAGAGTGCTTTTACTAGGGTCAAGGGGAAATGTGTGGTTGGAGACCACACATAGAGTCCCCACTAGGGAACTGTCTAATGGAGCTGTGGGAAAGGGGCTCTGTACTCCAGACCACAGTATGAGAGATCCATCAGCAGCTTGCACCCTGGACCTGGAAAAGCTGCAGGCACTCAACTCCAGCTTGTGAGAGCAAATGAGGGGCTGTGCCCTGCAAAGACACAGGGATGGAGCTACTCAAAGCCTTAGGAGACCATCTCTTGCACCTGTTGGCACTGGATGTGGGACATGGAGTTGAATGAGATTATTTTGGAATTTTAATATCTAATAACTGCTGTTCTGCTGGGTTTTAGGCTTGTGTGGGGCCTGTAGCCCTTTTCTTTTGGCTGGTTTCTACCTTTGGGACCAGGAATATTTACGCAATTCTGGTATTCCCATCGTATCTCAGAAGTAAATAACTTCTTGTGATTTTATAGGCTCACAGGTGGAAGGAATTCATTTGGACTTGGAACTTTTGCATTAAAGCTTGAATGAGTTAAGACTTTGGGGGACTATTGAGAAGAGATTACTTTGCAATGTGAGAAGGACATGAGATTATTTTACAATATGAGAAGGACCTGAGATTTGGGAGGGCAGGGGCAGAACAAATATAGTTTGGATGGTTCCTCAAAATCTTATGTTGAGATGTAATCCCCAGTCTGGAGTCTGGTGGAAGGTGTTTGATGTTTCTCGTGAATAGTTTGGCTCTGTCCTCATGACAGTGAGTGAGTTATCATGAGATCTAGTTGCTTAAAAGTGTGTGACACCTCCCCCTCCCTGCTCTCTCTCTTGCTCCTGCTCTCATTATGTGAGATGTCTACTTCCCCTTTGCCTTCTGCTATGATTGTAAGGTTTCTGAGTCCCTCACTAGAACCCAGCTGATGCTGGCACCACACTTTCTGAAGCCTGCAGAACCATAAGCCAATTAAACCTCTTTTCTTTATAAATTACCCAGCTTCAGGTATTTCATTATAGCAATACAAGAATAGCTGAACACAGTGGGTTTCTAATCCTCTTTTGTGGATTTGCTTGTGTATCTTTCTGAATGACCTTGAATATATTCTATGGCGAATTAATGGTTTACCAGTTAGAACCACATTAATCTGTTTGATTATGCATGCAATGCACCTGCTGAAAAACAACATTTCAGGCTTTCAAAAAGAGGGACTTACTTGTCTTACCTTTTCTCACAATGAACCACCTCTGTATGGGCTCTGGTGTTTCCTCCAGTATCTATAGCCTCTTTGAGGAATAGAAAATGAAATAACAGTCAAGGAAAAATCGTAAGGCATCTATTGTTTCAAAATATGCAATCAAAGCAAAAAGTACAAAATGCAACTTTTAGATCACTAAGGTCATTTGTGTTTCCATTGTCAAAGTGTTATAATTATAATAATAATAATTTTTTTAAGATGAAGTCTCGCTCTATTGCCAGACTGGAGTGCAGTGGCATGATATTAGCTTACTGCAACCTCCACCTGCAGGGTTCAAGTGATTCTCTTGCCTCAGCTTCCTGAGTAGCTAGGACCACAGGCACCCACCACCATGCTCAGCTAATCTTTCTATTTTTAGTAGAGATGAAGTTTCAATGGTCTCAATCTCCTGATGTTGTGATCTGCCTGCCTTGGCCTCCTCAAGTGCTGATCTGAGCCACTGCACCCAGCTATTACAACTATTTTTAAAAGTCACATTTTACTGCTTTTATAAATTCACTCAAACTTGTTTTGAGCCCCCAATGTGTGTCAGTCACCAAGGATTAAATTATTAACAAAAATTAAAGAAAAATAAAAATAGCTAGGCATGGTGGCCCATGCCTGTAATCTCAGCATTATGGGAGGCCAAGACAGGTGACTCATTTGATGATACGCCATCTCTACAACAAATACAAAAATCAGCCAGGCATGGTGGCCTTCACCTGTAGTCCCAGCTACTCAGGAGGCTGAGGTGGATGGATTACCTGAACCTGGGAGGCTGAGGTTGCAGTGAGCCAAGATTGCACCACCACACCGCAGCCTGGCTGACAGAGTGAGACTGTCTCAGAAAAAGAAATGATGCATGTGTTCATGAAGCTCACAAGCCAATGGGCAAGGCCAATTGCTAGTCAAATAATCTTTTAAAGAAAGCTCACCTTGTAACGGTGACAAGAACAGAGCAGAGGGCGCAGGTCAGTGGTGGCTCATCACAGTAGGAGTGGTTGACCACTCAAGGAACTGTCAAAGGAACTGAAATCTGATGAAAGCATAGCTGAGCCTTTGTTTTTCCACAATATCTCAGTATAATTTTAGAACTCACACCACGGATTCAGCTAATACATGCCATGACATCATTGACCACTGGTCCTTTTAGAACCTTTGCACCTCACTTTGGGCTCGGTTTTCCTGATTTATTTCCTAATCATCTTTCTGCAGATTACTAGTAGCTGTCTTGAAGGAAGATAAATAAAAACTCAAATTCATCCAGTTTCTTGTATTTCCCTAAAATGACTAAATATCCCTACAGTTTTCAGCAGCACTTTCCCTACTATTGCACTTCTAGAATACCTTAGAACAATGCTACTGTCCTTTTATTTTAGAGTATTTCCAATTACACAAATCAGAGGTCTGTGGTTTGGGTCTGTGGCCTGTCAGGAACAGGGCTGCACAGCAGGAGGTGAGTGGTGGGGCAGGTGAGCAAAGCTGAGCGTCACCTCCCGTCAGGCCAGTAGCGGCATTAGATTCTCATAGGAACACAAACCCTACCATGAACTGGGTATGCAAGGGATCTAGCATGCTCCTTGTGAGAATCTAGATAAACGCAGTGTGCTTGAACCATCCGAAACCGTCCCTCACACTCCTGATCTGTGGTAAAATTGTCTTTCATGAAACTGGTCCCTGGTGCCAAAAAGGTTGGGGACTGCTGACATAGATGATGCATATCTATGTCAGAGATATGCTTGGAGAAAATCCAAGCCTAATGGAAAATTGAAAGAAAAAAAAGAAATTAAAATCACTTCAAAACTTATAACCTATTAATAACATTTCAGTAAACGTCCTTTCCCAAATCTCTCTTTGCACAAGTACAGACACATCAATGTCAATTGCATCTCATTTTGTGGGGAAGCTTTCTTCATGGAGTTCTTGCCGTCCCAATGCCATCAATGACCATCGTTCTCTCCATGGGTGCGTCGTTTCCCAGCAGGGATGTAACCCACTGGCAGGTGGCCAGCTCCACACTGATGGACATGAATTGACTTCCAACCTTCCATTATTTCAAATAAAGCTAAGATTCAAATCTTTGCACATACACCTTTGTTCTCTTGTTTGATTATCTCTTATGGGTAAATTAATATATTCTTTTAACACTTAAACACGTGCAAAGAAGGCAATGCGTAGACCTCACTTCAATTCAACCTAGTGAGACATTTCCACCCTCACTGCCTTCCGCAGCTGCCATCTATGATCCCGGAAGTACGTCCAGTGAAACTGAGCCATTAGCAAGGGCTGCATTTCAGATGCTGAGAAGCACGAGACACATTCTCATCCCTTGAGAAGATTAAATCAAGCAGCCCCAGGGCCTTATTAGTTGGTAACTAGTTTTCTTGTTCCTCCTCTCTTTCTATGTTGTAGATAGGGAATTTTATTTAGAGGAATGTTAGGAGAAAAAGAGGGGTTCCGGGAAGATGAGGACATTTGAGGTGGAGATACCTGGGCATTGCAACAGCATGAGGAAGTCTCTGGCCCAGGAGTTCTGCAGGCTGCCAGGCCATGGATACCCACACAGGGATGTGCTGGCGTGGCTTCTTACAGGGCTCTAGGGATTCTTGATCTAGCCTCTCTGACCACCAGATCTATGGGAGATGCTGTGTTGTCTCAGTCCCTGCAAGGAGTCAATTCGTAAGTGAGATGTTAGCGATCAGTTACTTTATGCCACCATTTTTTCTTGCACCTGTCTCTGTCCACAGCGCTTAGGTAGATTATTTTCCACACGAATGCAGCCTCCTGCTGGCTTCTGTTGGTTTGAGACGGCGTAGCTTGGAGTTCCGCAGGAGCAGCTCTCCGGAGCAGCCGCCAGAGGGAGCCCCACTGTTTATGCTGCGAGCAGCCTTAAGGTCCCGCAGAATTCATTCATCCGAGCAGGCAAATTCCCTGTTTTTTTTCCCCAAAGTTTAACATAAAGACACCACATTATTATTACTTTTTAGTTGCAAAATTGAATTGGCAACTTCTATTTCTTAATTGTAGTAAAAATATTTGTTTTACAGAAAGGAGTTGCATACAAAATTTGGTTTTTCAATGTGTGATGTAGACTGCGTTTGCTGAATTGTACTCTGTTGAATGTGATGTGACTCTGTTTCTCAGATTCCTTAAAGTTTCAGGAGGAAAGTTTATCTAGTATTTTCTAGTGGGATTGCATCAGAGTTCTAGTGCTGACTCGGTGCGGACCTTGGTCAGAATAACTGGGGATGCTTTTTGTTACATTATGGGTTAAGAGCAGCCCTACAGCTGTTGTTATTTAATAGTTTGGTTTCATATTTATAGACAACTGACCTTCTGGGAGTGACAATGCGTGTTCTGCCTGTCTTCTGAATCTTTGCCTCGGTGGGGCAGTTGGAGATCTCCATTGTACAGTGCAATGTCCTTGACGCAGAGGTGAGAGTAACACACAGTCTTCGGCAGGACTGAAGGCTGGTGGATTGTAACGGTCAGATAAAGCCTCCAGGCTTGGCCCCATTTGTGTTGCTTCCAGTTTTGAGTGATTATGAATAATGTTGCCATAAACATGCATGCCCAGGTTTTTCAGTTAAAGATAAGTCTTTTATTTCTTTGGAGCAGATATGTAGAAATGAGATCCCTAAAAGCTGGGCTTTAAGTAATCAAATATTCACCTCCATAAGAAATCATCTGTCTTCAAGACAAGAAATAACCAAAATCAGAGCTGAACTGAAGGAGACTGGGATGTGAAAAACCACTCAAAAAAACAATAAGTTAATAAAACAGATAGATCACTAGCTATGTTAATAAAGAAGAAAAGAGAGAAGATTTAAATAAACCACCGGAAACAACAAGAGGTATGTTACCACTGGCCTCACAGGGAACCAGTAACAGTCAGAGAATGTTATGAACAGGTCTATGTCATAAAATGAAAAGATGTAGAAGAAACAGATAAATTCCTGGACATACACACCCTCCCAAGACCGAACCAGGAAGAAACTGAATTCCTGAACAAACTGATAAGGAGGTCGGAAATTAATTGGTCATAAACAGCCTGCCGACCAAGCAAAGCACAGGAGCAGACAGAGTCACAGCTGTAGTCTACCAGATGTACAAAGAAGAGCTGGTGCCATCCCTGAGGAACGAGTCTAAAAAAACTGAGCAGGAGGGACTCCTCCCTAACTCATTCTATGAGGCCAGTGTTATCCTGATACCAAAACTTGACAGAGACACAACAAAAAAAGAAAACTTTAGGCCAATATTTTTGATGAACATTAATGCAAAAACCCTCAACAAAATACTGGTAAACCAAACCCAGTAGCACATCAAAAAGTTTATCCACCATGATCAAGTAGGCTTTATCCCTGGGATGCAAGAGAGCCATGTTCAACATATGCAAATCAAGAAACGTGATTCATCACATAACAGAACCAAAGACAAAAAACACATGATTATCTCAATATATGCAGAAAAGGCTTACAATAAAATTCAATACCACTTCATGTTAAAAACGGTCAATAAACTATGTATTAAAGGAACATACTTCAAAATAATAAGAGCCATCTATAACAAACCCACAACCAACCTCATACTGAAAGGGCAAAAGCTGGAAACACTCCCCTTGAAAACTGGCACAAGACAAGGATGCCCTCTCTCACCACTCCTAGTCAACGTAGTATTGGAAGTGCTGGCCAAGGCAATCGGGCAAGAGAAAGAAATAAAAGAGTATTCAAATAGGAAGAGAGAAAGTCAAATTGTCTCTCTGTTTGCAGATGACATGTTTGTATATTTTAAAAACCCCCATCACCAACCATACACCAGTTTCAACTAGACGACCCTGACTTCCTGTCCCCTCATCCTATTCTTTAGTCAGTTTTGTGGTTTCAAGCTTCAAAAGATATCTTAAAACTCCCACTTTTCCCCAAATCCTCCGCGGCCACCTTCATCTACACCATCAGCCAGAAGCGGGCTCAGAGTCGCCCGAGTCAAGGAGCGTCTTTGTCTACGACGGAGAGTGCAGAGATGTGTCCACCTGAGACCCTGAGCCTCAGACAAGCTCTCTGAGGGACCGTGCTTGCCAACCCCGGGGCGCACCTACCCCTGGCATTCCTGTTATGTGAGATTATAAATGCCCTTACTGTTTCATACTTTAAGTCATCTTGAGTCAAGTCGTTATTTTTGTTGCTTTGATTGTAGCTTTTTTTCGTTACTTAAAGTCAAAAGCTTCCTAACTGATAAAACACAGCTTGCCAGAAATTAAATAGATACAATTTTAGATGAATAAAATCATGCTCCCATATTAATGGTATTAGCACTTAAAGTTAACTTGACAAAGAGTATTTTTTTTTTTCCCTGAGCTAGCTGAGATTTTATTTTGGACCAAAAAAAAAAAAAGGCAATTGAATTGTTTTGCAGCTGGAGGCATGGGCAAGGGGCCAGGCAGTAAACTCCCCAAGGGTGGGCTGAGGGCTAGGGCTGAGCTCCCCTGCACAGCGGCCTCCCTCCTGGGCTCTGGGACAGCCTCAGGAGGGGCAGGCTGGGAGGGGCTGTTGCAGCTGTTCACTTGGGCAGGACGTCAGAGAACTCTGACACCAGCCTCCCATCGCGGGTCTCAATCTTCTTCACAACCACAGCCTTGGTGGAGCTGGTGCAGCTGAAGGAGCTGGAGCCTGCGCCAGAGCCAAAGCTGGAGCCCAGGCCGTAGCTGAGGCCAGGGCTTGTGAGGCCCCCATAGGCAGAGCTCAGACCTCCTGCATAGCCACTGGTGGTCTTCGTGTGGATACTCATGTTCTGCATCCCGGACTCCAGCCGGCTCTCCTCGCCCTCCAGTAGTTTGCGGTAGGTGGCGATCTCGGTGTCCAGGGCCAGTTTGACCTTCGTCAGCTCCTGGTACTCATGCAGCTGCTGTGCCATGTCCTGCTTGGCCTGCTGCAGGGCGGTCTCCAGCTTCTTTTGCTTGGCATGAGCATCCTTGAGTGCCAGCTCCCCACGATCTTTAGTCTCAGCAATGGCGGCCTCCAGGGAAGCCCTCTGGCCATTGAGGCCCTTGATCTCAGCCTGGAGCCGGCTGATGTTCCGGTTCATCTCGGAGATCTCAGTCTTTGTAGGCCGCAGGTCATCCCCGTGCTTCCCAGCCAGCATCTGCAGCTCCTCATACTTGATCTGGTATACGCTCTCCGCCTCAGCCCGGCTGCGGTTGGCTATCTCCTCGTACTGCGCCTTGACCTCAGCAATGGTGCTGTCCATGTCCAGGGAGTGGCTGTTGTCCATGGACAGCACCACAGACGTGTCGGAGATCTGGGACGGCAGCTCCCGGATCTCCTCTTCATATAGCTGCCTGAGGAAGTTGATCTCCTCAGTCAGTCCTTCCAGGCGAGACTCCAGCTCTACCTTGTTCATGTAAGCTTCATCCACATCCTTCTTGATGAGGACAAATTCATTCTCCATCTCTGTACGCTTATTGATCTCTTCCTCATACTTGTTCTTGAAGTCCTCCACCAGCCCCTGCATGTTGCCAAGCTCTGCCTCCAGCTTCAGCTTCTCCTGGCCCCGAGTCTCCAGCTGCCGCCTCAGGTTGTTGATGTAGCTCTCAAACATGTTGTCCATGTTGCTCCGAGCCATTTTCTGCTGCTGCAGGAGGCTCCACTTGGTCTCCAGCATCTTGTTCTGCTGCTCCAGGAACCGCACCTTGTTGATGAAGGAGGCAAACTTGTTGCTGAGGGTCTTGATCTGCTCCTTCTACTGGGTGTGCACGGCCTGGATGTTGGGGTCCACATCCACTTTAATGGGGTTCACCAGGCTCTGGTTGATGGTGATGGTGGTGATGCCTCCCATGACTATGCCGCTGGCCCCAGCATAAGCCTGCACCCAGGCCACCCTGGAAGCCACTGCCGCTCACTCGGGAGAAGCTCGAGGAGCTCGAGCGGGCACTGGGCCCACTCATGCAGGACCGCCTGCTGAAGGCCCCGGGGCCAGAGGTGGACACCTTGTAGCACTTCCGGGTCACCTGATGGACATGGTGGAGGCAGGAGTGGACGCAGGCGGGCTGAACCAGGGAGAGATTCCAGAAGGATCAGAGAAGCTGCTTCTTCAACAAAGAGGATTTTTAAAAATATACATATGTGTTCCTTTAAAAAATATCAACAGCCTTTATGGATGAGATATCACATATATTGAAATGTACCAGTACATGCGCATAGTAGGTAAAACGTTAATGTATTTTACTTTAATTGTATTACAATTGTGAAGCATTTTCCAATAACATTGTTTTGTTTGATGTTCCTCCCCTATGAAGCAGACAGTGAAGTTTTGTTATTAAAATGACAATTTTCGTTTACTCTTCAAACATTTGTTAGGGACCTCCCACGTGTCCAGTGCTGCGCTAGGTGCTGAGCACCATGTTGAACAAGACGGTCCGAGCCCAGCATGGACAGAACTTGCTTTAGAGCAAACGCAAGGCCGTCATTATGGAACGTGGGAGATGGAACTAACTTCACAGAGTGTGATGTTTTCTTAGACATAAAGCCTGAAAAAGGCTAGTCATACAAACTGTCTCGATGAGAGAAATCCAGACAGGAAACAGCATGTATGAAGAACTCTTCCGTTAAACAAAAAAGCAACGTTGCATATTCTAGAAACCGACTAAATGCCATGCGAGTGAGTGGGGAAAGAGTAGATTATGATGAGTTTAGAGAGATAAGTAAAAACCTGTAAGACAGGCAGGGTTGTAAAGGCCGTGATAAGGAATTTGAGAAATGATTCACTGGTTTTCAGGAAAGAAAACAACGTTAACTGGAGGGGCTAAGACACAGCAGCAAGTGTGGAAAGAAAACGACGTTAACTGGAGGGGCCAAGACACAGCAGCAAGTGTGGAAAGAAAACGACGTTAACTGGAGGGGCTAAGACACAGCAGCAAGTGTGGAAAGAAGACGACGTTAACTGGAGGGGCTAAGACACAGCAGCAAGTGTGGAAAGAAGACGACGTTAACTGGAGGGGCTAAGACACAGCAGCAAGTGTGGAAAGAAGACGACGTTAACTGGAGGGGCTAAGACACAGCAGCAAGTGTGGAAAGAAGACGACGTTAACTGGAGGGGCTAAGACACAGCAGCAAGTGTGGAAAGAAGACGACGTTAACTGGAGGGGCTAAGACACAGCAGCAAGTGTGGAAAGGCCTGCTGGGTGTCGGCATTCATCTCCACGCAAGATGAGAGGACCTGCTGGACAGCCGGAGACAGGACCACGAGGAGGACTGGGATTAATCAATGCTTGTTTTTTTTCTATTATGGAAGTAAAAGTGTTCATTTAAAAATTCAGAAAAATGTGAGGAAGAAAAAAAATGATATAAATTTCTACCAAGTATTCTTTCTTACAGAGTTTTAATGTGTATATATTTTATGTTCGTAACTTTTAAATTCAGGTTCCCATGTGGACCACTTGCATTTGTAGAAGCACAGTCTAGAAACCAGAAATAATTTGAAAGGAAAGGAAATCCGGAATCTAATAGCTTTTCTCCAAATACTCTAAAAGAGATCAAAGTCATAGCCTGTTGAAAGGAAAGGAAATCGGAATCTGATAGCTTTTCTCCAAATACTCTAAAAGAGATCAAAGTCATAGCCTGTGGCCACATTGATCCCTCGCACAACACTTTGGAGCCTTATTTGTTAAATGCCGTCACGGTGCACTTGCTGGGTCCCCTAAAGTCACGTTAAACATTCAAACCATGTATTTCTGCCTGGCCTGGGCAGCCTCAAAGCTTCCATATTCATCCATTTTCTCCTCTTTGAGAGGAGCCTAATGATGCCTAATGAGATAACGTATGAATCGTGCTCGACAGCGGGGATTTAATACATGTTGTTCTATACCTGGTTTCCATTCAATCCTCTCAAAACATTTCATGTCAAAAAAATACTTATTGTATGATACATTGACAAAAAAGATGTAGGCCACAGCCCTTCAGGAACCTTCTAGTCAGGGAGAAAATTACACACAAGAGAGTCAGAGAGCAAACCTTAAATGTTTCTGATCATGTAGGGTCAGGGTCGTCTCTCAATTCATATAAGGTCCCGACATGGTGCTCTCCATTGCATTCTCTCTGGCTCCAGTGGGGGTGGTGGTACATTGAAAAAGTCCAAGCACCTTCACCTGCAATTGAAGGTTGTACTGGTTTAAAAAGTATCCCTCAAAAATTCATGTTCACCATGACCCACAGAATGAGGCCTTATTTGTTGAAACAGGGTTTTTGAGGTATAATCAGTCAAGACATGCTGAGGTCATATTGGGTTAGGCTGGGTCCTGATCCAGTGACTGGTGTCCTCGTAAGAAGAGGGAGACACAGAGAGCACCCCAGGTGAAGACGCAGAAACAGACTGGGAGGGCGCATTTGGCAATGGAGGCAGAGGGTGGAGAGACGCAGCCGCACACCAAGAATCGCCGAGGATTTCCAGAAACACCAGAAGCTGGAAGAAGCAGGAAGGATCCTCCTCCGGAACCTTCAGAGAGAGCATGATGCTGCGGACACCTTGATTTGGAACTTCTGGCCTCTAGAGCAGTGAGACAACGCATTTCTCTTGTTCAAGCCATTCAGGTTGTGTTACTTTATCACAGCGGCCCTAGAAACAGGTACAGAGGTGTTGTTCTCTGCCAGAGTTCCAGCCAGCCTCCAGCGTTGTTACCCCATCCTCCACAAGGACACATGGTCCTGGAGCATGGACACCTCCAGGTACCTCTAGGCCTTCTTCATGACACTTTTTACCCAGGATGGAACTTCTCTTCCCACACTCTCTTCCACCCACACTTCTCGCTTTTGATTTACTTAGGAGTGCTACACAAAACCCAGGAAAAGGAATTAAGAGCAACTTTTTAAAAATCAAGACTCATTTTTTGGTGGAAGTACATCTTTTGTGAGGATGTTTTGTCCAGTTGCTGGAAGCCCTTTTTGATCCTGTTAACCGTAAATAGCCATGATGTTCTTTAGCGTTTAACCAACTGAGAGGGAACAGTCTACATAATCCTTTGATTTATTTTTTCAAGCAGAAAAAAAAGATGCTCCATGTGAGATGTTTTATTGCTTTTTATGGACTTTGGAGTAGTGGGGGTCTTAGAAGGTGTTTGAACGCATGAGTTTTAAACTTTTTCCAAGTGTGGGCTATTTTAGTAATGTAATGCTATTTGGCAAGCTAGCCCATAACTCAGTGCGGCAAGCAACAGCTGTTGGCTGCGTACTGCTCTGTGATGTGAATGGGGCTCAGCTGGGCGGATCTGTTCACCTCACCTGGTGTTACTCATGTGGCTGCAAGATCACTCACGTGTTCAGTGCTTCTTTTATTTTATTCTTCAATTACGGTGCTCGAACGGCTGTAATTGCTGATGGCTGACCACATATTTTTCTTTTTCCACGTTGTCTCTCCAGCAGGGTAGCCATTCCTCTTACATAATGTCAGGCTTCAGTTAATTCTTAATGAGCAGCTAAAGAGGGCTTAGGCGTGCCCTGGTCCACACTGCTGTGTTCTCCGCTCATCAAGCATCCTTTGCCCTGCTCATTGTTGTTCTGGTAGGAAGCAGCCAGCGCAACAACCCCGAACCAAATTTTCATTCTAGCTGGTCTTGGAACCCAAACTGGGTTTTGTGAGATTGTCTAGTTTACTAAGCCAAAGTGGCCTTGGCCCTTCCCTGTGTTGTAACCCATCCAGAATTGCTTTCTGAGGAAAACTTTGAATCTGTCTTTAGATACTGCCTCAGAACTCCTTCCTGGGAAAGAGAAATGCCTTGGGTCACATTAATTGGACCGCAAATAGAATTTCATTTACTGAAACGTGTTTTCATTATTGTGCCTTAAATGGACAGTAAAGGGCACCATTTTCCATACAAGCTTTTCTTATAATACATATGATGTTAAGTACATTGTGTATTATGCCACGAGAATCATCTCTGCGTTCCGGGGAAATGTATGTCAGGGCTCAGTGAATTTCATCTGTGCTTCTCGGGAACAACTGGTTTTTTAAAAAACATGTTTTTTTTTGTTTGTTTGTTTGTTTGTTTGCACTGCCGATTGGGCAATGGATCGTTTTTCCTCTTTTCATTGGCTCGCTGCAAGTTGAGTCCTAGTTTCCAAGTGTTCAGGAACAGGTGATACATCTTTTGAACACTAACTGCACTCCCACTCTACTGCACTCCCACTTTATCTTATGTTTTCTCCCCTGTTGTCTGACACCCTTAAATTCCTGTCATTTCCAATGATATGCATATCCTGTCTTTGTCATTTTGTTCTTATAATTTCTTGTGCCATTTCTTAGACACGGTAAATGATTTATTGTACATGTTCATTGCCTATTAAATGTTTCATGTCTTCAGCTTTCCCAGGGTGTTCTTTAAAAGTCACCTTTGTGCCAGAGATGTTCTCCTCTTGCTTGGCTACCCAGAAATGTTTAATTGCTTGTCAAGTCTCAGTTCAAAGATGGTGGATAACCTTCATGAAACTTTCGTAACGCTAAGGAGGACAGACACGTACTTCTCCCGTGCTCCCTGTTTTCGTTCTTCACCTCTCAGCCCAAATGCTTGACTCATAATCATTGCATAACAAATAGTGCGGCGATGGCAGCGGCAGCCCGTCTGGAGCAGTGGCGGCCCATCTTGAGCAGCTGCTACCATCACGCCGGCTGTCGCAGAGAGGCACGGCCAGGGCTGCACACTCTGTGGAGCCGGCAGGAGCCAGAGACAAGTGAGACCCGCACCCCTTCCAACTTGGTGGAGCAGGAACTCCCTGGGTACAGCTGCAGCTGTTCACATCCTGGCTGCAGACCTGAGCCTCTGGCTTCACAAATCATGCAGGAACCCCACCCACTGAGGCACAGCTGCAGCTGCTCGTGGGTCCGGCTCACGGAGCACTGAGAGCCAGCTCTCTCCGCAGGGGCAGTGTGAGCTGAGAACAGCCTGTCAGGCCAAGTGGGGGGGACAAGCCCAGTGGGTCTTGGCAAAACCCCGGCAAAGGTGCCACCAGCCACAGAGGCTTCCGGTTAGAAAAGCAACACCCTCATCCCATAACCGTAGGCTGACCGATTGAGTGATCATAGCTTTTGCTGAATATAGTTTACACGTGATGTATTTCTCACATAACTGAGAGGTGTGAGTGTTCTTTTTCCACTACTAACGGCAGCTGTTGGCTTCCCGTCTGTCACTCTGCCACATCTTGTAGCAGCTGCACCTAGACTATCCCAGAGAAATTCCATAGTCCGTCCATATCTATGCTGACACACAAAGTCAGGCCTTCCACCTAACCAAACGTCCAACTGTGGTTGTTAGTGTTCTGCACACCACTGAACCCGTGAGCCAAATGACCAAAAAACCTTTCAAATGTATCTATCGTAGTAGGAATTCATAATAAATGTGAATAAACAGCCTCTGGATTTCTGGTTCAGTAAATTGCTCTTGGCTGTGTGGATGCTTTTGGTGCACTAAATTACTTGATAGCCAGGAGTGTCCCAGGAGCTTCACAGGTGCAAATGCTGCAGCTGTAGACTGTGTAACATTTGATAAGCTAGTTATTTCCATACGGGACTGGAATATACTCAGATTAAAATCTGTAAGCTGAGGCCATTTGCATGCCTGCCACATTCAGCATTTTCTTGTGTTCTCATAAAATGCTGGTTTTCATTTTTTTTTTTTTTTTTTTAAGGAGTGAAGGAGAGGAAGTAAGAGGAAGAAAAAGAGGGAAAGAGAACTGGAATGTAGGTTTATTCTAAAAATGGGTATTAATAATGGCCGATCAATATTTTGTGTATTTAAGGTGGAGAATGTATATTTTGTGTATTTAAAATGGAGAGCTCTATACATATTTATTGAGTTTATTTGTTCTGGATCTGAGTTCAAGTCCTGGATATCCTTATTAATTTTCTGTCTCGTTGAGTCTAAATCTCTTTATGAGTCTTATGAATCTGGGTGTTAGAATCGTTAGCTCTTACTGTTGCATTGATCCTTTTACCACTGTATCTTTGTTGCTTTAAAATCTATTTTATCAGATGTGAGAATTGCAACTCCTGCTTTTTATTTATTTATTTTTGCTCTCCATTTGGTTGGTAAGTCTTTCTCCATCCCTTTGTTTTGAGTCTTTGTGTATCCTTGCATGTGAAATGGGTCTGGATGCAGCATACCGTTAGGTTTTGGCTGTATCTTTTGATTGGGGGATTTAGTTGACTTAAATTTAGGGTTACTGCCAATTTGATGTTAACTGGCTATTTTATCCATTCCTTGATGTAAATTCTTCTTTATGTTGATGCTCTTTACTTTTTGGTATATTTTTAGAAAGGCTAATACTGGTTGTTCCTTTCTATGTATAATGCTTTCTGTGAAACAAAATGCTAATTTTCAAATATTAGAGGAGAAGAAATCCAGGAAATTGGAGATGTTTACAAAATTTGGAAGCACATATGATTCTGGTTATTTCAACTCCAGATGTTTTGCTTAGAAAAATTTGCAAGAAAAAGTGCTTGGTGATTGAAATGTTTAGCTTTTACAAACTTATGCATTTATAACTTTAATACATATCCTCAGATTCACAGTACTTCATAGTACTACATAGATGCATTTAGAAGTTGCTTAAGAATGCATATCTGAGATCACTTTCTAGGTAAAGAGGAAAAAAACAAAGAAATGGCTTATTTTTAAAATAATGGCATTGTCGAAATTTTTAGTTTGTGTCAAAATCCTAAAAATTTTGTAGATATCAGGCGCTTCTAGGAAACTACATGAAGCAGGCATGCAGATAGCCACTATTTTATAGTGAAAAATGTGGAAAAATTTCAGAAGAGTTCTATTTTTTATGACTTGGTAGAAAGAGAACCAGTCAAGGATTTGGGGACATGAGGATAGCCTGAGCTTGATCCCTGTCATTCAAGACTGGGCAGAGTGGCCTGCCAGACCTCTCCCTTGCTGGAGAGCAGTGGTGCATTCTTGGCTCACTGCAACCTCCACTCCCTGGTTCAAGAGATTCTCCTGTCTCAGCTTCCCGAGTAGCTGGGACTACAGGCACCTGCCACCATTCCAGTTATTTTTTTTTTTCATTTGTTCTTTCTTTTTTTTTTTTTTAATTGCATTTTAGGTTTTGGGTACATGTGAAGAACCTGCAAGATTGTTGCTTAGGTACACACGTGGCAGTGTGATTTGCTGCCTCCCTCCCCTTCACCTATATCTGGCATTTCTCCCCATGCTATCTCTCCCCAACTCCCCACCCCCCGCTGTCCCTCCACTATTCCCCCCAACAGACCCCAGTGTATAGTGCTCCCCTCCCTATGTCCATGTGTTCTCATTGTTCAACACCCACCTATGAGTGAGAACATGCGGTGTTTGATTTTCTGTTCTTGTGTCAGTTTGCTGAGAATGATGGTTTCCAGGTTCATCCATGTCCCTACAAAGGACACGAACTCATCGTTAATTTTTGTATTTTTAGTAGAGACAGGGTTTCACCTTGTTGGCCAGGCTGGTCTCGAACTCCTGACCTCAGGTGATCCACCCACCTCAGCCTCCCAAAGTGCTGGGATTACAGGCGTGAGCCACCACACAGAGCCTCTGAGTTCATTTTTAATTCAAAGTTGAGTGGACATTTGCTCAGCTTTGGCACTGATACCAATGATTCTTGCTTAACAAAGGAATGTGCAAGAAGAGACTGAGGCCCTCCACAAGCCTTCAGGCATCTTACGACAGTGACCCCCAGCACTCAGGCCATAATTTCTGGGTCACTCAGACCCATGTCCAGAGCAGTTTCGGGACCCGAGGGGTATTACGCCTCAGCCCCAGACAGCAGCTTTGCTCATGTTATGTGTCGGTTTGCTAAATGACTTAGCTCCTGAATGAAAGCAATCCACACTTGTTCTGGGGTTGAACATGTCACCAGGCCAACAGCAGAGAGTTCTCAATTTCTAGAAAAAGAAAAAGATATGGATAAAGATGAAAATTTAAAGTAACAATTTGGGAAACTCTTGGTGAGATTCCTTCTGGGGACTTGTTTATGAACCCCGTAATTGATGGCTTTTTCTTTCTTCAGTAATAAAATCGAATTTAAAAACTATATCCATACATCTGACTATGCCTTCTGTGATAATAACTCATCATGACACCACAGCGTTTCTGCTGGAGGGCAGCAGAGGCCTCCTGGCACCTCAGATGCAGTAGGACTCGTGACTGGAAATCTCCTCAGGGGGCTGTCCCCTGCCTCCAAAACCCGATGGTCTCCAAGGGCATCAGCTGAGCACCTGGGAGAATATGCTCCTCCACCTGTCCCTGGTTAGCCAAAAGTATCGTTGCCTGAATGGAGGACGGAAAGCAGCAGGAAAGAGGTGAATATTGAATGTGTCCTCACATCCCTCGATGGGGGTCCCAGTAAGAGATTCTTACAAACCATGTGACAAGCGTGAGGGCACCCTGCCCCGGTGACAGATGGCAGATGACCTCTGCTTAGGGTCAGCGAGAAATCTTTAATCATTGTCAAGTAGATGGAAGCCGAATAAGAAGCTTTACTTCAAGAAAGAGGCCATTTGAAAAGGAATAAAGACGCTAGTTCTGTCACCACTTCTGCTCCTGACAACCCCTCTTGGGGCATGCGTTCTCGAGGTGCCCCTGGTGCAGCATCCCAGGACTGCGTGGGTGGGAGCAGCAGGGCTGCACCAGGTGACGGGAAGAAGCCAGGCATTGGCTCTGCACAGCCACCTGCCTGCTGGGTATGCACAGAGAAGGTGATTTCACTGGCAAGAGGATTCAGGGGTGTGTGTGTGTGTGTGTGTGTGTGTGTGTGTGTGTCTGAAAGATAAAGTATAGACATATCTAAAAATGACATACTCCAAGATTCTACAGAAATATTTTTAAAGTTTTGTATTGTATATATGAGAAGACAAACGCCATTTGAGTCAAGATCAAGAAAGTTTTTGGAAAGAACAAACTTGTTAGAGAGACAATGAAGTAAAAATATAATGCTAGATTTTACAGTCTGCGATGAACTCCCGAGGGAGGGTTACAGCAGCTGAAAGCAGGATCCCCGACTTGCAGCGCGTGCTAGAAGCAGGGAGGAGACTGTCACCGCGGGTCGGCGAGTCCGGCTGCAGAGGGCGCCCTTGGAAAGCCCGCGGGAATCCAGAGCACGTGGAAAGAAAGATGAGAGGTTAGTTAATAAACGTGGGCGCAGAGAGAGAAAAACCAACTTAGCAAAGAAAACCAAATCAAAGGAATTTGAGGGAGTCTTAAGAAGAGTTTCCTGAATGGAGAAGAAGTTGGATGTGCATTGAAAGGGCTCCCTCACGAAGATGGAGCAAAGCGGAAACAAACTGTGCGTGCTGGTGCATCTGGCGCTCCTCCCACGCTCTGGGAGACAGAGATTAACTAACTGATTTAGGGTGTAAATAATGTAACTAATAAGGATGATGATGTAGGCACACACACATACCCCTAAAGTGACTACATCCATGGAAATATTTCAGCATTCAAAAAACAGAGATTTTTAGCATCCAATACATTAGAAAGAAAAGTGCAATAAATATACAAACACTTTGGAAAGCGCTCAAGAGCCACCGCCCTGCTTTCTGCATCCCTGATGTGGATCCGGTGTGGGCTGCTGCGCGTCGAGAGTCTCGCGGTGAAGGAGCTCCTTGGGAGATGCCTGTGATGCGGGGTGTGGGCACTAAACCAAAAACGGAGGCAGGATGGAAAAACCACGATCCTGTTGACTTGAAGGTGGTGGGCAAGACGGTTTTATGCTGGGATTGACTATGGAAAGAATGAGCCACGTAAGAAACCAATGACGGCCTGAAGAAGTATCAATTAAGTTAGGTCAAATTCCAGTAGGATCAAACCATCCAGTCCAGGAGACACGTGTGGAAACAGAGAAAGCAGGTAAGATGACTATACTCCACGCCAGTCAAAGGTGTGTAGTAAAAACCCGAAGCGCCACAACACGTGCAAACGGAAAACGTGCTATTCTTTTCAGAACTGGGTGTGCCTGGAGGGTAGTATATCCGCTGCGGGGACACCATCAGTTGGTCGCATCATCTTCTGACTCTTTTTTCCTAGTCTTTGATTATCCCCCAACACCTATCCCATTACTGTATTAAACATCAAGTAACTGGTGTGTACGTGTTCAGATATAACATTTTCCTTTATCTTCTACGTTGTCAACTGTATGTTTTGATCAACATCAAATAAAACTGAGCTGAGAAGACAAAATGGTTCTTAGAAATACACTCTTTTCTTCATAGTGACGTGGTTACCCATATTTTTATGTTGATATTTCAGGAAGTTACTTTATCTTAATGTTTAACAGTAAACAAAGAAAACAAAAATCAAAACCCTGAATATATTTTTAAATTGTATAATTTTAATATTTTGCTTTTATCGTTTTTATTTATGCCTGCCGTTTGTAGGGCATTCTCTGTCTTTCAATAAGAGTGAATGGTTCTAATGAAACTGATCCCAGGTAAATTCTCCTTCAAGTCCAGCACATTGTTTAAGAAGTGTCTTTTGAAAAGCTGTATAGGCCATACACTCTTTAAATAATCAAGATTGTGAAAGACAAAGAAAGACCAAGGAGATGTTTCCGGGTAAAGGAGGCTGCAAAGACGAGTCAGCCAAGCACAGCATGAGATCCCGGGGTTCCGGTCTGGACTGGAAGGCTGCCTCTTGTCAGTTTCTCTGTAGAGAGAGTTAGTGGAACACCTGGCAACATTTGGAAGAGGTTTGTAGATTAGATTCCAGGAGTCTCTCAAGGTTAATTCTTGATTTTAACCATTGCCCTGTGGTTACATAAGATAATATACTTGCTTTCAGAAAATGCACACTGAAGTATTTATGGGTGAAGATGGCACTACATCTGTGGCATTATGTATGCAGTTGTGGCAGGCAGAATTCTAAAGGCAAAGGCAATCAAGGAAATGAAAGACTCAAATACATTATCTTAGGATTAAGGACAGCTATCTAAGCAAAGGGAGAGAAGAGACTGGAAAAAAAATAAGCATATATTCTGCACAATTCCCTAATTAAAAAATTAGAAAATTAGGTCAAATTATCAAATCAGAGTTATAAAAAATCATAAATTGTGGAGCCGGGCGCAGTGGCTCAAGCCTTTAATCCCAACACTTTGGGAGGCTGAGGCAGGTGGATCACGAGGTCAAGAGATCGAGACCATCCTGGTCAACATGGTAAAACCCCGTCTCTACTAAAAATATAAAAAATTAGCTGGGCATGGTGGTGCGTCCCTGTAATCCCAGCTACTCAGGAGGCTGAGGCAGGAGAATTGCCTGAAATCAGGAGGTGGAGGTTGCGGTGAGCCGAGATCACGCCATTGCATTCCAGCCTGGATAACAAGAGCGAAACTCCGTCTCAAAAAAAAAAAAAAAAAAAAATCATAAATTGCACCCTTGTGAAGTTTTACTGTGATTCAAAAGGCACGGGTAATCACAAGACCCTGTTGAAGCAAGAATTTCACATTGACATTTTCCAGGGGCCCTGCTGCAAGATAAACCTGTAAATGCTGTGCTTGCTTATTGTATGCAACCCAGGTAGACCAGGGACAGCCTGCTAATAGCATTTTATAGTTGAAGGAGCTCCATTTTCTTTCCTACAGTAAATATCATGAAGAAATCTGATTCATACATTTACTAAATTTGACCAGATGATTTCTTCACATTTTTTTTTGTCTTCCGTGGGTCTCTGAGAGACAGAACAGATTACAGAGCAGCAGCCAACCCCTTTCTTGCCAAAACCCACAAGATCCCCTGGTTTGTCTAGGGGTATATTGTTTTCTATCTGTTTTCTTTGCATCTCCCTGGTTAGCACTCATTTTTACCCTCAAAAGTGCTCCACTTCAGAAAAAATCTTGCCTGGTCTTTGTACTTATAATCAATCATGGAAGAAATTTTAAAAATGCATCAATACTAGATAGTTTTATGCAAATAACTTCCAAAATGTAAGGAAAATTATTAGGCCCTATGTACTATTCTAGAGAGTAGTAGGGATGATGAAAAGCTTTCCAATAGTTTGCTTTATAACAGGAATAGTCCTAAGGATATTACAGTACAAGGATTGCACAAATAAAAATGAGCACAGATCAATCTAAGTTTATTAGCTTTTGTAGCATGACTGAACATCAGAAGCAATTGTTCAAATAAAAAAGACTCTCTGGCTCTGTCATTTGTGTCTGATTTTCCTCTGTGCTGGCTTCATCCCAGGGAAGACACTGTATTACTCTGTTATCATGCTGTATAAAGAACTGCCCAAGACTGGGTAATTTATAAAGGAAAGAGGTTTAGTGGACTCACAGTTCTGCATGGCTGGGGAGGTTTCAGGAAGCTTAAAATCATGGCGGAAGGGGAAGCAAACATGTCCTTGTTTCCATGGTGGCAGGAGAGAAAAGTGTGTAGAGCAAAGGGGAGAAAAGCCCCTTATAAAACCATCAGACTCGTGAGAACTCAGTCACTATCATGAGGTCAGCATGGGGGAACCACCCCCTGATCTATCTGATCACCTCCCACAGGGTTCCTCCCCCAACAGGTGGGCATTACAATTCAGATTACAATTCAAGATGATATTTGGGTGGGGCCACAGAGCCAGACCTTATTAGGCACTTTTCATGAGTATTTCAGTTACCTAATACATACTAGTAAGATACGTATTTATGCTGAAAACCATCCTTATCAATGTTGTTTCTCAAGTTAATAACAAAACTTTAGTTTGAACCTTCTTTAGTCTGTTCATTGATCATAATAAACATCTAATGGATGATAGAGACAAAGGAAAAGTCAACAGCCCCTCTGAAATCTTGGTCAATCAAAAGTTTCAATAGCAGCAATTCTTATGAAAGCAAGACAGAAAGGTGAGTTACAAGGAGCTTAGGAAAGGACTCTTGTTTCTGAGTAGACAGACTTATATAAGTGTATTCACATGGCATTATCTACATTTAAATGTTTTGTTCATGCCTCTATTATATCCCACACTGCCTTTCATCATGGACATTTTGTAGAAGACTGTCAGCTCTACTGCATTTCGAGCTGTCTGAGAAAAGACACCATGGTGCACTGCTCTGACCACCGAGAATGCCCTTCATATAGGGGCAGCCACATGTTTGTGCAACAATTGAATTAATTCCTCTTGATGTTCTCCAATCTCTCCTGTCCCCAAAACTTTGATATTTAAAACTTTCTGCCATTTGACTCTTATTTTCTAAAAACATCTATATGAAGATCCTGAGAAGAGCTCTAATTAGGCCGTGTTGGGTTCTGCTTAACACAGAAACAGCTTCCAGGAAAGAATGCTTTCTTATTTAATAAGTACGGGAGGTCTGCTAAAATTATGGCATTAGCTAACAAACCAATTGGTATGTTTCTTGTCTTCACAATGCATGTCAGTGTTTGCAGGTTTGAAACATGTCTTCAGCAGTATTTCTTAATGTTTTTGACCTATGGACCAGAAGTCAGGCAGTGGGGCAGCCACCATGACCATACTGTCTGGACCTCAGACATTCTATTCCGCTGGCTGCTCACCCCACAGTCCTGAGACGCCCTTGGGATTCAGTGGGATCCCTGGTTGTCTGGTGGTAGCCTTATTTCCCAGCGGCTCTGGGGCCCAGATTTCTTCCTCCACTGGCTTTGTCACAAGTGTGCCTCGACGTGTTTCTGCTCCTGTGCCTCCTGCTCCCCACTAACGCTTTCTCTTTGCTCTGCCTCATGAGCTCCGCTACGTGCCCTCTCCCTGCATTACGTCTGCTCCTGGCCACTCCGTTGTACGTCTCCTACTTATATTCCCAGGGAAAGATTTCAGTGGGGGCCACTTTGGGTAATTCGGCCCTAGACCCCTGTGTAGAGGTCTGCCTTTGATTCCAGGCACCAATCCTTGGTTCGGTTGGTTTTGCAAGGGTTCCGGATTGGGTGGTAGGAAGCATGGGTTGCAAACAGCTTCAGGTTCTGTTCGTAACACTGTCAATCACCAGTAGCTAGAGATGAGTTTCCTCTACAACCTGCCACCAAGCACACTGTTATAACTTAAAAAGTTAAGACTCAATTCTGCCCTACATGTATTCATTAGCTGTCAGACTCCATGCACACAGACATTGCATTTTGTGGTCTCAGGGGAGTCCTGCTACATGTCCATGGGTACAAGTGGCAAGCCCAATAGTACTGATGCAAGACAGGTGGGTGCCAAAGCTGGGGCTTAGCCTGAGACAGTGCTTGGCTTCACTCAGAAAAGAATTTAAGAGCAAGATGGCAGTAAAAGAAAGTTTATCACAGCAATGGTGTACAGCCAAATGGCTGTTCCACAGAGCAGGGCTACCCCATAGGCAGAAAAAAGTTATTTCACAGACAGAGTAAGTCTATCCCAAAGGCAGAGCATTTGGTTGTCCATTCACTTAACAGGAGGATAATCCCAGAGTATGTGGGTACACGTGAGTGTGGATGTGTAGCAGGGCTACATCTCTTGAGTATTAGCCTCTCTGTTTCTATTGTCTTCTTCCTCTTTTATCTTTTGTTGGTAACTGGTAAGAACCTCTAGCTGACATCAAACTGAAACCGAAGTTCCAAAGACTCTTTAACCCAAATGTGAATTGCAGACTCAGAGGCCTGGCTGCTGAGCTGATTTTTGCCTGAAAGATTAAGTCATTCTGATATGTTGTGGGGGGGGGAAAACCCAAACTACAAAAACAAGCCAACAGCAACAACAAATAGACACAGGGCTGAGAAATGAGCCACAGAGAGAAAGAGGGAGCTGTATTCTTGACTACAGGATTTCTGCTCCCAACGACCAGCGAGTGGTTCAGTGGCCTTGGTGTGGGTGGCCCAACCCTCACCAGGACTCACATCGCCTGTGAGTCCTTGCCCTCCATAGATGGAACACTTAGAAGTAAGACCCTTGGGCAGAGGCTGGCACTTGGGCAGCTTGTGAAGACATGGGGGCCCAAAATTCCATCCCCTGGCTAAGGTGGGATAGACAGAATTGGCTGAAAAATTTCCCATGGGCCGTGGCCACGGTGGACTCACTAATTTCATTACCATAGTTTATTTCGAATACTTGAAGTTTAAGGTGCTAAAGGACAATTTGTATTGAATAGAATAATTGGTGCCTGTTTAGAGTGAGAGGAAGCAGGTAGGTCTCCCTTCGGCTTCTGGGCCAGGAAGGAGGTGAATGATACTAGGTACCCAAATTTGATCAGTTCAACCAAAAAGCATCTACTAAGTGCCAGGCAGTGTGATTCCCTCAGGGAATATGAAGAAGAGGGTGGGAAGTGAGCAGTGAAAGAGAAATTGCACCCTAAAAACAAGATATGCCAAAACTAAGTGCTTTATTCACTCCCTTAACCAGGGTCTTTGAAATGGTTTTAACCATGTTTTTAATTGACACCCAGTACATACATATAAATATAACACGAAAAGTATCTTTCTCCTTACTAAGGCTCTAAAGCTCAGATGGTTTTATCAATAAGTTCTACTAAACTTTTAAGAAATAACTTGTTTTATGTAAGTTATTTTCCTCCAAATATTTTAAAAAGACCCAAAACTGAACTCTTTTATGAGACAGGATCTCACTCTGTCACCTAAGCTGGAGTGCGGTGGTATGATCAGAGGTCACTGCAGCCTCTACCTTCCAAGCTCAAGTGATCCTCCGATCTCTCAGCCTCCTGAATAGCTGGGACAACAGGCACACACCACCATGCCTGGCTAATTTTTTTTATTTTTTGTAGAGGCACGGTTTCACTGTGTTACCCAGGCTGGTCTCAAACTCCTGGACTCAAGCAATTCACCTGCTTCTGGCTCCAAAAGTACTAAGATTACAGGCGTGAGCCACCACACCTGGTCCCAATTTTCATTCTATAATTAGATTAGGCCAATCCACCCCAACATTTATAGGCATGGTTCATTTTGAACATAAATGTAAACATCTTAAATAAGATATAGCTAAGAAAATCCAACATTGTGTATGATAAAAAGACACAGTAATTAAATAAGACTTACTCATGAATGCAAGATGATACACAATTATAAATATATCAACAGAATTTATTACGTCAACTAAGAGTAAAGTATAAAATGCAGGATTATCTGAATTGATGCAGAAAAAGTTCTTGATCAATTCAACACATATGTACAATAAAACTTGTTAACTGGAAATATAAAGGAATTTCCTCATCTTGTTAAAGTTGTCTATTCTAAAAGTTATATTAAATATTATACAGATTAGGGGCATTTTAACATTTTCTCTGAAATTGTAAATGATGTAAAGGTGCCTATCATCACTCCTATTAATTAACATTTTTATGTAAGCTCCTGACCAATCCTATAAGGAAAAAAGAGTAAGCCGGAGATGTAAGACCTGAAAGGAGATAAAACTGTTATTATTTGCAGATAATATAATCATCCATCCAGAGAAACTTACAACTATTAGAAATAGCAAGGGAATTTAACAAAATTTTTAGATAAGAACAACTTAGGGCCGGGTGCGGTGGCTCACGCCTGTAATCCCAGCACTTTGGGAGGCTGAAGTGGGTGGATCACGAGGTCAAGAGATCGAGACCATCCTGGTCAACATGGTGAAACCCTGTCTCTACTAAAAATACAAAAAATTAGCTGGGCACGGTGGTGTGTGCCTGTAATCCCAGCTACTCAGGAGGCTGAGGCAGGAGAATTGCCTGAACCCAGGAGGCGGAGGTTGTGGTGAGCCAAGATTGCGCCATTGCACTCCAGCCTGGGTAACAAGAGCGAAACTCCGTCTCAAAAAAACAAACAAACAAACAAAAAAACCAACTTAAGAAATCTTAATATCTTTTACACTGATAATATAGACTAGGAAATATAATAAAATACTATTCCAAATATCAGTCAAAACTACAGTTTTTAAGAATTGCTCATTAACTCATAGAAACTTTGTAGAAAAAAATTTTATTTATTTTTTTTTTGGCTGAGCACACAGGACTTTATTGATGGTACAAGACAAGGTGGGGCTCCCTAGGCCCCTCCATCTTCAGGGAGTCTGCATGGAAACTGTGAGGAGGGAAGATTCTCAGTGTGGCAGGGGGAGTGAGTGTGGCAGGGACTTTCCAGCAATGAAGGCATCTCTCTTCCTCTCGTGCTCTCGCTGGGGCTGGTGGTCCAGGGGTCTTACCCCTTGGAGCCCTTGTAGGCCATGAGGTCCACCAGCCTGTTGCTGTAGCCAAATTCATTATCATACCAGGAAATGAGCTTGACAAAGTGGTTGTTGAGGGCAATACCGCCCCCAGCATTGAAGGTGGAAGAGTGGGTGTCACTGTTGAAGTTGGTGAAGACAATCTGGTGCTCGATGTAGCCTAGGATGCCCTTGAGGGACCCCTCTGACGCCTGCTTCACCACCTTCTTGATGTCATCATATTGGGCAGGTTTTTCCAGACAGCAGGTCAGGTTCATGACTGACACGTTGGCAGTGGGGACACAGCAGCCATGCCAGTGAGCTTCCTGTTCAGCTCAGGGATGACCTTGCACACAGCCTTGGCAGCACCAACAGAGGCAGGGATGATGTTCTGGAGAGCCCTGCCGCTGTCACACCAGAGTTTCCCAGAGGGGTAATCCACAGTCTTCTGGGTGCATAGACTGGCCATGAGTCTTCCCATGATACCAAAGTTGTCATGGATGACCTTGGCCAGGGACACTAGGCAGTTGGGGGTGCAAGAGGCATTGCTGACCATCTTGAGGCTGTTATCATAGAGCATGGTTTATGCCAATCACAAATATGGGGGCATCAGCAGAGGAGCAGAGATGATGGTTTTTTGGCTCCTCCCTGCAAGTGAGTCCCAGCCTTCTCCATGATGGTGAAGACACTGGTGGACTCCACGATGCTCTCAGTGTCAACATCACCCCATTCAATTTTAAAGGGATCTCACTCCTGGAAGATGGTGATGGGATTTCCATTGATGACAAGCTTTCCATTCTCAGCCTTGATGGTGCCACAGAATTTGCCATGGATGAAATCATACTGAAACATGCAGACCATGTAGTTGAGGTCAATAAAGGGGTCATTGATGATGACAATATTTACCCTACCAGAGTTAAAAGTAGCCCTGCTGACCAGGTGCCGAATACAAGGCTCCGACCTTCACCTTCACCATGGTGTCTCAGGGATGTGGCTGGCAATGTGAGAGAAGATGCAGCTGTCTGTCAAATGGGAGGAGCTGAGAGCTGAAAAAAAATAGTTTTAGTGAGTGACACAGAAAGTTCAATGGAGAGACAACCCATGATCTTGGATGGGACATGTTTGTATTATAAACATGCTGGCTTTCCCCAAATCCAAGTATGAATTTAAGACAGTTTCAATAAAAATTCCAGTTGAATTTTTTTTTTGAGAAAGGAAAATATGTCACCATAATATTTACATGAAAGTTTAAAGGTCCACATAAAAGTAAGTAAAATGTGAAATAGAAGCACAAATAGATGAGACCTGTCCTATCAGCTTATGAAGACATATTACAGTGTTAAGATTTGAAAGAATTGAAGATCCAAGATGGCCAAATAGGAACAGCTCTGGAGTGCAGTTCCCAGCGAGAACGCAGAGGGTGAGTGATCACCGCATTTCCAAACGAGTTTTTACTGCCCACAGACCAGGAGATTCCCAGGTGGAAAAGCACCACAAGTCTCCAGCACAGCTATTTCAGCTAGTGCAGTGGGTCTCCACACAGTAACTCACACAAATCTGGGCGGCTGTTTCAACTGGCACCTGGAATGCCTGGGAGACAGAGTGGCTCATTCGACTGAAAAAAAAAGGGGGCTTAAACAGAGAGCTAGGAGATCTGGCTTGGCGGGTCCCACCCCCACAAAGACCAGCAATCTGAAATGATCTGGATTGAGAGTTTCAAAGCAAGCACAGCTGGACCTGGGATGTTCCAGCTCTGTTGGGGGAAGGGCATCTGCCATTACCAAGACAGTCCCCCACTACCAAGGCAGTATGCCATTATTGAGGCAGTTTGCCATTACTGAGGCAATCTTCCATTACTGAGACAGTCCACCATTAAGGAGACAGTCCACCATTACCAAGGCAGACCATCATTACTGAGGTAGTTCTATCTATACCTCTATAAACAAAACCTCAAGGAGGTTTGCACAGCAGCTGGGCAGAGCCCACTGCAGCTTGGCAATGCCTCTGCTGGCAGACTGTGACTAGGCTACCTCCTTGCTAGGCAGGGCACCTCTGAAAAAAGGGAGCAGCATGTCAGGAACTTATAAATAAAGCCCCACCTTCCCAGGACAAGGCACCTAGTTAAAAAAGGCAGTTATGAGTTCTGCTGCAGCAGACTTAAATGTACCTGCCCAGGAGCTCTGAATAGAACAATGGAGCTCACAGCTCAGCACTTGAGCTCCTATAAGGGACAGACTGTCTCCTCAAGCAGCTCCCTGACCCCCATATATCCAAAGAGACACCTCATAAAGGACAGCTCAGACTGACATCTGGTGGGTATCCTTCTGGAACAAAGATAACAGAAGAAGAAACTGGCAGCAACCCTTACTGTTCTGCAGCTGCTGCAGGTGATCCCCAGACAAGCAGGGTCTGGAGTGGACTTCCAGCAGTCCTACAGCAGAGGGGTCTGACTGTTAGAAGGAAAACTAAAAAACAGAAAGAAATAAGTTTATCATCAACAAAAACGATGTCCACTCAGAGACCCCATTCGAAAGTCACCAACTACAAAGACCACAGGTAGATAAATCCACAAAGATGGGAAGAAACCAGTACAAAAAGGATAAAAACATCCAAAACCAGAAAATCTCTTCTCCTCCAAGGGATCACAACTCCTCACCAGCAAGGGAACAAGGCTGTATGGAGAATGAGTCTGATGAATTGATAGAAACAGGCTTCAGAATGTGGGTAATAACAAATTTCTCTAGCTAAAAGAACATGTTCTAATGCAATGCAAAGAAATTAAGAACCTTTAAAATAGGTTTGATGAAATGCTAATGAGAATAAACAGCTTAGTGAAGAATATAAATGAATTGATGAAGCTGAAAAACACAACACAAGAACTTCACAAAGCATACACAAGTTTCAATAGCCAAATCGACCAAACAGAAGAAAGGATATCAGAGATTGAAGATCAACTCAGTGAAATAAAACAAGAAGGCAAGATTAGAGAAAACATGTAAAAAGAAATTAACAAAGCCTCCAAGAAATATGGGGTTATGTGAAAAGACCTAATCTTCATTTGATAGGTGTACCTGAATGTGATGGAGAAAATGAATCCAAGCTGGAAAACACTCTTCAGGATATTATCCAGGAGAACTTCCCCAACCAAGCAAGGCAGGCCAATATTCAAGTCTAGGAAATCAGAGAACACCACAAAGATATTCCTCAAGAAGAGCAACCCCAAGGCACATAATCATCAGATTCACCAGGGTTGAAATGAAGGAGAAAATGCTAAGGGCAGCCAGAGAGAAAGGTCGGGTCACCCACAAAGGGAAGCCCATCACACTCACAGCAGATCTCTCAGCAGAAACCCTACAAGCCAGAAGAGAGTGGGGACCAATATTCAACATCCTTAAAGAAAAGAACTTTCAACCTAGAATTTAATATCCAGCCAAACTAAACTTCATAAGCAAAAGAGAAATAAAATCCTTTACAAACAAGCAATTGCTCAGAGATTTCATCACTACCAGGCCTGCCTTACAAGAGCTCCTCAAAGAAGCAGTAAATATAGAAAGAAACAACCAGTACCAGCCACTCCAAAAAATGTACCAAATGGTAAAGAGCATAGACACAACGAAGAAACTGTGTCAACTAATGGGCAAAAGAACCAGCTAGCACACTTTGACAAGCCTGACAAGAACAAGCAACGGGAAAGGGAAAGGATTCTCTATTTAATAAATAGTGCTGGGAGAACTGGCTAGCCATATGCAGAAAATCGAAACTAGACCCCTTCCTTATGCTTTACACAAAAATTAACTCAAGATGGATTAAAGACTTAAATGTTAAACCCAAACCTACACAAACCCTAGAAGAAAATCTAGGCAATATCTTTCAGGATATAGGGACAGACAAAGATCTAATGGTGAAACATCAAAAGCAGTTGCAACAAAAGAGAAAATTGACGATTGGGATCTAATTAAACTAAAGAGCTTCTGCACAACAAAAGAAACTATCATCAGAGTGAACAGACAGCCTACAGAATGGGAGCAATGTTTGCAATCTATCCATCTGACAAAAGTCTAATATCCAGAATCTACAGGAAGCTTAAACAAATTTATAAGAAGAAAAACAAACAACGCCATTAAAAACTGGGCAAAGGACATGAACACATACTTCTCAAAAGCAGACAACAAACATATAAAAAAAAGTTAAACATCACTGATCATTAGAGAAATGCAAATCAAAACCGCAATGCAATACCGTCTCACACCAATCAGAATCGTGATTATTAAAAAGTCAAGAAACAACAGATGCTGGGGAGGCTGTGGAGAAATAGGAACACTTTTACACTGTTGGCAGGAATATAAATTATTTCAACCATTGTGGAAGACAGTGTGGCGAGTCCAGCGCCAGGCTGCACTGACATTGGAGATAAAAGTCTATTCCTTTTACTACCTTAAAATCTTTATTTGAAGACAGCATTAAACGGAACGTCATTTTCTTCATCTTTCCTTATCCTGTTTGCTCACACCTGGACCTGTATGAGTTGGCCAATGCCCTCCCACAGTGAGCCAACAGACCCTACCGCAGTTCCGGGTGAATACATTGGGATTAACATCTCCCTTGCTTCTTGAACTTCTCTGAATATGGTTCAAGAGCAGACTTACTTGGGTTTTTGCTCAGTGGATTATGCTAGAAATTCCTGAGAAATTTCAAAGTCTCTAAATTACAAAATCCTTCAGTTACAAAGTGTTGTTAAGTAGTGGTATTCTGGTATGTTAATGGGAATGCTCAACTCAATGCCATACTTACTAAGTTGTATTCTTTTTTTTTTTTTTTTTTTTTGAGACGGAGTTTTGCTCTTGTTACCCAGACTGGAGTGCAATGGTGCGATCTCGGCTCACCGCAACCTCCGCCTCCTGGGTTCAGGCAATTCTCCTGCCTCAGCCTCCCGAGTAGCTGGGATTACAGGCACGCACCACCACGCCCAGCTAATTTTTGTATCTTTAGTAGAGACGGTTTCACCATGTTGACCAGGATGGTCTCGATCTCTTGACCTTGTGATCCACCCGCCTCGGCCTCCCAAAGTGCTGGGATTACAGGCGTGAGCCACCGCGCCCGGCCAGTTCTATTCTCTTAGACCGTCATTTCTGCTTAGACCATGAGACTGACAACGCTTGAGCTTTTAGTTGTTGCTGTTGTTGGTTTTTTTAATTTAATTCATCCTACACTTTTACTATCAGAGTTTTCTGTCTTGAATGAATGTGATGAGCAGACCACTATTTTTCAAGACTTGTTTCTAAGACTGTATTGGCAACTCAGTAGCATTCCAGTAGAGACCACCTTCCATGCAGTATTGTTCTGTCAATTAGTGTCCTGACCTTATGGATACACCCAGTCATACAAACATCCAACCTGTGCTTTCCATTCATAGACAAGAAATGTAAATTTTAAAATATCAAATGTACTAAGAGATAAATTTTATGATTGTAAATGTGATTTTTACTATACCTTCATGTAATTTTTCTTTCTATATGAGTGCATGTTTGAAATGAAAATGGAAATTAGGCCAGCACAGTGGCTCACGCTTGTAATCCCATCACTTTGGGAGGCTGAGGTGGGTGAATCATTTGAGGTCAGGAATTTGAGACCAGCCTGCCCAACATGGTGAAACCCCAACTCTACTAAAAACACAAAAATTAGCCAGGTGTGGTGGCGGGCACCTGTAATCTCAGTTACTCAGGAGGCTGAGATGAGAATCACTTGAGCCCAGGAGGTGGAGGCTGCTATGAGGCAAGATCACGCACTGCACTCCAGCCTGGACGATAGAGCAACTCCATCTCAAAAAGAAAGAAAGAAAGAAAGAAAATTAATGGGAAATATGGCAAATATGGCTGTGTATAAACTTTTGCTGACAGACATTTTCTGACAGAGCTAAGTGATGATGTGCAGACACGATTTGGAGGAGGAGCTGCTGGAATCCGTGGAGTTGTTTCTGTGAAAAGGTTTAAGTGAGTCAGAATTTCTAGAGCTCAAGAAGGAGCGCGAGGAATTAGAAACAGAAGGTGCATTCATCAGCTCTGAGATGATAACAGGGGGGCCTGGCTGACTACTCTGCACCCCGTGAGCCTAATAAATATCATTCAAATTAATGCCCTAAGAAGCGTTTGCGCTCCAGTTCCTTTTTCAGCCAGATATAACTCGGGAATGGATACATGTGAGAGAATTGAGGTCAGTATTTATTTAAAGGAATGCGGAAGGGAGGAACGAGAGAGAGGCTGACTAAAACCAGAGACTTCAAAGAAATGAAGGTTGGATGGTGAGTGTCCTTTTAGGCTGAGAATGAAACGGGCTGAATAAGCGCAGAGAGGAGGTGAGGTTCAGGGTGAGCTCACAATCACCTGCTGTGTTTACAGGAGAGAAGACAAGGGGAGAAGCTGGGGAGATAATAATTTTATATCCAAGTTACAAATTAGTAAATATCAGTCAGATTCCAGAATAGAGTGAGCATCAGGGAATATGAGGAAATTGAAGGAGACATTGAACGGTTTCCAATTGTCACTTAGAATATGGGCAAAATAATTTCTACAGGTAGAATATTCCATGCTTTAACCTTCTGGAAAGGCTGAGAACATAAGGACTCAGAGCTTGGCCTGGTCAGCTCTGTGGTTTTTTGCTCTTCTTTTTTCTGCTTCTGTTTTTAGAGACGTAGGATATGGCACTCATATCCTATTATTACGTTAAATTGCCAACAAAACATGAGAAATATCAGATTACGGTAAATGCTAGCATAAACGAGATTTTTTATTTTCAGAAAACATTTTCTATTTACGTCATAAATTGTACTCGTTTTGCTTTTTCCAACCAGTCATATACGAAAATACCACGAGTTTTCTTATGGAATTTTTCTGTTTGATTTACTTGCACACTGCAGTTCCAAAGAGGTGTACTGTTTAATGAGCCTAACTGAGGTAATGATTGGTCTTCAAAGTGCAAAACAAAAGACCTTGGCATGCAAGTAAAGATAATTGGTAAATCAATGGTCATCATCTCAGTAATCAATTGCTTTGTACTGCTTGGGCAGCACTTCGGTGCAAAAATCTTCATCTTCCTTTAGGATAAAGAAATGTAAAACCGTAACAGAGTAGGTTCAGACATTTACAAAAATTAATGTTCATATCTTGAAAAATAAAAATATAACTGAAAGTACCATTGATTGGAACAATTCACACTTAATTCCTATATTTTCTGTTGGCATGGTTGTAGGTTGAGAATAACATGACCAAAGACTCTGTAAAGGCCACAGATTTCCTTGTTGAAAAAATTGTAGGAGATGAATTTGAATAATAAGAAGCAAAGTTAGTTGATAACATTGGATGGAAGAGAGGGGAGCGTGTGGGAGTAGGCTGACTGTGAGCTCCTTCCAGCCTGGGCTCTGCCAATTGACGTCAGCCTGCCACGAGCCTCCCCCAGATTCTGCAGACCAGCTGGGCCGGCCAACTGTGCAGGCTGTGGAATTGGTGTTAAAATATTTGGATATGGCCATGAGAAGTGAATAAACTCTTAGAATCGCAGACTGTTTTCTGTGCTAGCAGAAGCCTTAGAGATTAAACTCCTATGAGAAAGGATAGTCTCCTGAATTCATTTTTCTCATTTATATAAGCCAGAAGAATTTATAATTGTAAATCAGATTTGAATTTAGTAATTAGATAAATGAGTTAACAGCTTTTGAAAATAAATTACTTTGTAAGTTCATATTTTAGGTCTCAAGAATATGACACTCAGTATATAAAGGAGAATCAGGACAGTTTTAAAACTGGGGATAACATTTGGAGAAAGGGGAGCTCAAACAAAGCTTGGCCACCTAGACTCGAAGTCAGTTATTGATGGATCTGGCCGATAGTTATTGGACACAATCTGTGGGCCAGGACATGTCCTAGGCACTAGAACAAACTCAGTGCCACAAAAGAAAACAAACAGAACTCTTTGCACTCATGCGACTGACAGCCTAGCAGAGCAGACAGAAAATAAGAAAATAGACATAAATAAGTAACTTATTTAGTCTAATATGGGAACAGTGTTTTTAAAAAGCAGAGCAAGAGTATTTGGAAGAGATGTTGGGGGCTGGGAGACAGGTGGCAATTTGAACAGAATGATACAGAGTATCGGTCTTTTTGGGAGATAGTTATTTGGGCAACCACTTGAAGAAGGTGAAGGGCTGAGAAGAGCAGACATTTGAAGGAAGAGCTCTCCAGCAGGGGAGCAGCTGCTGCACATGCCCCAAGGCTGAACCACACTCAGGGGGTTCAACGGTGAAGCTCGGTGTTGCTGTAGCAGGGAACCAGGGCAGAAAAGCTGGAGACAGGATGAGGGAGGAAAACCCATCAGGATCTGAGGCCATTGTAAAGCCCTAGCCTTTACTCAGAGTAAAATGGAGAACAGCCAGAGAGTTGTAAGCAGAGGAGCCAAAGTGAGGTGATCCGATTTACGTTTTGAAGGGTCTGGAGACTGGTGCGGCAGAGAAGAGAAAGAAGATCCAGACTCTGAATAAATTGCATATCAAAGGTGGCAACTGGACAAGGTGAAAGAAAGAATGTGAGATGTGAGAGAAAAAGATGAGGCAAACACAACCTGATGTTTTTGGTCGAAGCTACCAGAGAGATGTTTCCTTCAGCAGAGATGGGGATTAAAGGATAATTCTGTCACCTACTGTGTGCTGAGCTCCAGGCCAGGGGCTAACTCCCTAAGTGTGAGCCAGGTCAGTATTTTTTCATCTCCAGGTCATGACCAATTTAATTTTTGCAAGTTAGGGATTCTTGACTAGAATTTTAAAAAACCAAATGGAATAATGTTGTGGATACTTTGGTTCTGCACCAAGACAGCTGAAGTGCTGCTGCTGGCTCAGGGCTGCGCATTTCACTGGCTACCGTCTGTGATCACAGTGAACCCGCTGTCTGCAGAAGGAGAAGTGCAGCCAGTGCCTGGCTGATGTGGGTACGGGGTCTAACCTCTTGAGTTCAGTATCAGAAGAATTAACCCAGTTCCAGGGCTCCCCAGACGATGGGCTGAGGCCTCAGCAATGAAAATCTTTGTCTTCTTCTAGAAACGAGGCAAATATCAAGGGCCAAATCCTAGTGAAACCATGATGACATGCCGAGCTTGCCAAGACAATAGAGGCAATGTGTTGATGAAGAGGAGCAACAGGATCTAGAAAATGTCTTCTGGTCGGGCCTGTGGCCTGTGAAAACCGGGGAAGGGTCTGTTAGCTCAAATGTGTCTCCCCAGGTCACATTGCCATATGGTACTGTGCAGAGTAGTAGGTGAAGTCTCTGAGTGAGGTGAGGGTTATTTCACACAACAAGGGACACTGGAGGTTATGAAATATCTCCATTTCACACCCAGATAGATAGTCACGTGGCTTATGTGACATTTTTTTCAAGGGACCCTGCACCATAAATCCATAAATTCTAGGTTTGTTTACATTAAGCCAAAAACCTTCAATAGATGAGGACTCTTGTGGAAAATGTAATTTATCAGGAGGTCCAGCTATAAATATGTTCAAAAACATATTTATATGCTGGCAAGAGCGCTGGAAGATAATATAAACACAAAGCCAGGCTGACTTGGGACTTTGGAAATGGTTGTTTTTCTGTTAAGTGAATAGGAATGCCAGAACTTCCATGATAAATGGTGAAGGGAGAGATCTTAGAAAAGTGGTCACAAATGAATATGCACTCTAGATCCAGAAAACTCACAAATTGACTATCTTCTGTGGAATGCCCATAGGACACCCTGTTTACTCTATTAATATAGAATATGCAAGGAACTTCCACTTCCAGCCCAGATAAAGTAACAGGGACTGCATTTACCCTTCTACTTTAATAACTACAAGAACAGACAAAATGCATAAAACCATGGTTTGTAGACATTGGAGTGCAGGCACGGTAAAACTGAGATCCCAGAAAGAAGGGAAACAAGTGAGATGAACCCTATGATTGCCTCAGCACATTGCCTGGAGGTAGTTCCCAGACTGCAGGGCAGGGAGGAAAAACCAGTCAAAGCCTGGCAGTCCTACCAATATTTGGTGACATGTATTGAACTTTATGAAGGTCAAGGAGGCTAGAATGTGCATGTGCAAAATATCAGAAATGATGGAATTACAGAGAAAAAGTAAGAGTATCAGAGATTTGCAAGGGGCTCTCCTGAGTCATTGAGTGAATACTGATCTGTACATACAGGAAAGGCAGTTACCTATGGCCAAAGTCATAACAGAGGCCAATAAAAAGAGTCGATAGTACAATTTTTGTAATTCACACAGGACTTGGACTCGTTCATGTACCCACGTATGAGACTGAAAGACCTCTTAATATATGAGGTGTCAGACAGATCTTCATAAGGGCCCCACTTTAATACCAGGGCTATATATCAGCCCTAGATTAAAGACTGTTCTGGACTTACTCTAATACAGCTTTAAAGAGAGGCTCAAAAGGATACAACTAATTGTAATTTTATAAATGAAAAAAATTCAGCAAGTTTTAGAAGAATACAACAAAATCCAGAAAACAACAATTTAAAATGTATGAGATCCAGGGTATAATATAAAGCTAACTGGCAGGCAAAGAACGGGAAAATATGAGCCATAATCAGGAAAACAAACAATCAATAGAAACAGAACTAGAAGTAAAAAGAAATGGCACTAACAGAAAAGGAGACTTAAAAGCTATTACGAATATACTGCATATATCCAATAAGGTAGAGGTAAATATGAACATGTAGAAATAGAAGATATTAAAAAATCAAAACTGAACTTCCAGAGATAAAAAATTCACTATATGAAATTAATTATTTATTGGATGGGATTAATGCTACATCTTGCTGGTATTAAAAAAATAGTAAACTTGAGAACACAGCAATAGAAACTAAACTGAAACACACGGAGAATTAAAAAGCTGAAAATGATGAGCAGACTATTGTCAGCCAATAAACATATCAAGCAGTTTAATATTGGACTACCAGATGATGGTGGGAGGGAGAATAAAAAGTATTTGAAAAAAGAATGGCAAAACAATTCACAAATTTAAGGAAAACTTTAAACTTACAAATTCCAGAAACCCAGTGAGCTCTAAGTAACCAAGAAAGAAAACAAAAAGTAAAATGAAAAGAAAACCAAACAAAGCTACGTCAAACTATATTATTATTAAATTGTTAAAAGCCAGCAATAAAGAAGAAAATCTTACCAGTAGCCAGAAAAAGAAAGCATTGCTCACAGGAGAATTATGACATCAGACTTTTTATCAGAAACTATGCAAGCCAGAAAACAATGGAATTGTAAAATAATTTAAAACCATTAAAATAAAGTTAAAATAATTAGAAAAAAATTAAGAATAACAGCTGGGCCCAGTGGCTCATGCCTGTAATCCTAGCACTTTGGGGGGCCGAGGTGGGTGGATCACCTGAGGCCAGGAGTTCAAGACCAGCCTGGCCATCATGGTGAAACCCTATCTTAAAAAAAAAAAGAAAAAATAATTAAGAATAGAAGTAATTTTTCAAAAATTAAAGTTACTTTTTCAGAGAAACAAGACTTGATAGAATTTATAATCAGCAGAGCAGGAATTCAAGAAATCTTAAGATAATTTTTTCAAGCAAAAGGAAAATATTTCTAGAATAATTTACTCTAAATCAACTCTAGAGAGTTGATCTAAACAAAGAAATAAAGAGTAACCCAAATGGTAAATAGGTAAACATATGTAAACATTTTTCTTATTTTTACTTCTTTAAAATATAATTGATGGTTTAAAGCAAAACTAACAATAATACATTGAAGAATGTATAACATATGTAGAAATAAAATGTATAAAAAGAATGGCCCAAAGAACAGAGGGATTTAATGTAAGTAGACTGTTGTTGGGTTCTGACATAATACATAAGGTAAGATAATGTTATTTGAATGTAGATTGTGAGACGTTCAATAGATATATGCTGTAAATCCTAGAGCAACCATAAACACACACACACACACACACAGAGAGAGAGAGAGAGAGAGAGAGAGAGAGAGAGAGAGAGAGAGAGAGAGAGAGAGAGAGAGAAAGTATAGTTAACAAGCCAATAGGGAAAATAAAACGAAACTATTAACAAAATTCATTTCATCTGAAAGGTACTGAGAGGAGACAGGCAAATAGAAAATAGCACTTTGTTAAGTGGTCATTTTCAGTGTATCCATGTTGATAATTACATGAAGTAAAAATGGCCTAAATGCTATATTTGAGTGTCAGAGACTGTCAGACCGGATACAAAAGCAAGATACAACTGTAGGCTGTGAAAAGGAAGTTGGAATGGCTATCTTAATGAGAAAGTAAATATCGGGATAAGTCATATTACAAAAATGACATTTTACAATAAGGAAATGAGAAATTCATCAGGAGAACATGGTAGTCTGAAATGTGTGAACAGGGGTACAAATAACAAAGGTACAGAATACATGAAGCAAGAACAGACAGAAGCGGAGGTAAAAAAAGAACCCACATCTGTAATTGGAAATTTCTACCTTTCTCCCTCAGTAATGAAATAAATATAAGTCAGGATGTAGAAGCTTTGAACATTGTTGTGCTAGTGTCCCATGGCTGCTGTAACAAATCACTGAATTCTTGGCCATTTGAAACAAAGCAAATTTTCATCAGCTGTCACAAGCTTGCCATTCTGGCGGGGATGTAGACAGTGGAGGACGCTATACATGTGTGGGGCAGAGAATATATGGGAACTCTACTTTCATTTCCATTTTTTTCTGTGAAATTAAAACCGCCCTTAAAAATGAAGTGTTAAAAAATCAATTTTCTAAGAGATGATCAACAGGCTGGTAACTTCTGGGTGTTAGGGATGGTGGCGGATGTGAGAGGGTAGGAAGAAGGGGATGGATGTGACCATAATGAGTAGCATAAGAAAGATCTTTTTGGTGATTCGTGGAATAATTGTGTATCTTCTTTTTTTTTTTATTATTCAAGACAGGGTTTTGCTCTTTCATCCAGGCTAGAGTGCAGTGGTAGGAACATAGTTCACTGCACCCTGAAACTCCTGGATTTAAACCACCCTTCTGCTTCAGTCTTCAGGATAGCTGGGACTTCCACAGGCACATGCCATCATGCTCAGCTACTTTTACATTTTTATTTATTTTTGTAGAGATGAGGTCTTGCTATGTTGCTTAGACAGGTCTCATAGTTCTGTATCTTGGTTGTGGTGGTGGTGATTTTGTGAATCTACACATGCGGTAAAATGACACAGAAATAAAACTATACGCACACATTGAACACATTGAAACAATGCCAATTTCCTGGTTTTGCTATTGTACGGTATTATATGACATTGTGTATTATATTGTATTATTCAATTTCTATTGTGTGGTATTTTACAAGACATAACCCCTGGGGGAAGCTAGTGAAGTGTACAAGGGATCTCTGTACTATCTTTCCAATTTCCTTTGTATCTATACAAAGGAAATATCTTTCTAATTTCCAAATAAATAGTTTTTAAAAATTATTCTCTTGGATTTCTGGAGGTCAGAATTCTGAAATGAGTTTCACTAGGCTGAGACCAGGGTGTCAGCAGGACCACCTCCTTCGGAGGCTCTAGGGAACATTCATTTCCTTGCCTTTTCCACTTTCTAAAGCTGCATTCTTTGCACTTCTTGGCTCAGGATCTCTTTCTCCATCTTCAGGACTAACAGGGTATCATCTTCACATCTCTCTCTGCTGTCTTCATGTATCTTTTCCTTCTCTTGGCAAATCTCTCTCTGGATGCCTCTTACAAGGATTCCTATGATTATGTTTAGGGCCAGATAATGCAGGATAATCTCCTTATCTCAAAGTCTTTAATCAAGTCTTCAAAGTTCCTGATACTATATAAGGCAACATTCATACGTTCCAGGGATTAGGACCTGGATATGGTTATGGGCTGTTATTCAGCTTGCTACGACTATCACACGACTTGCTGCAATTGGCATTCATAACACCTCATCCAGTACGTCAGACAACACATTGTTTTCAGGTACAAATATTTGTCAAGATAGATGTATTCTGGGCTGTGAAGGAAGTCCTGGGTTGAAAGCATAAACATATATTCTTCTTTCACAACTAGAAATCAGGCCAAGTGCCCATGCCTGTAATCCCAGCACTTCGGGAGACCAAGGCGGGTAAGTTAACTGAGGTCAAGAGTTTGAGACGCCTGACCAACATGATGAAACCCTGTCTCTACTAAAAATACAAAAATTAGCAGGGTGTGGTGGTGCATGCTTGTAATCCCAGTTACTTGGGAGGCTGAGATGAGAATCACTTGAGCCCAGGAGGCGGAGACTACAGTGAGGTGAGATCACACCACTGCACTCCAACCTGGGCAACAGAGTGACTCCATATCAAAAAAAGAAAACGAAAATTATGGGAAAATGTCTGCGTATAAACAAAAAAAATTTCCGTCTGATATCTTCCATATTATGTAATAAAATATACTAGAAATAGGCCGGGTGTGGTGGCCCATCCCTATAATCCCGGCACTTTGGGAGGCTGAGGCAGGTGGATCACCTGAGGTCAGGAGTTCGAGATCAGCCTGGCCAACATGGCGAAACCCCATCTCTACTAAAAATACAAAAATTAGCCAGGTGTGGTGGCCCATGCCTGTGATGCCAGCTACTTGGGAGGCTAAGACAGAAGAATCTCTTGAACCCGAGAGGCAGCGGTTGCAGTGAGTGGAGATCACATCACCTGTATTCCAGCCTGGGTGACACAGTAAAAAAAAACCTAAAAATCCATAACAGAAATATATAGAGAAACTCTTCAAATATTTGGATATAGACCAATACTTTTTGAAGAACTGTGAGTAAAAAAAGATATCATAAAGAAAATTGGAAAACATTACTGCTATAAAAACAAAAGTGCAACATGCCATCATTTGTGGCATATGGATGAATAGTGTTTGGAGAGTAGTTTTTATCAACAAATGCTTATGAAAAAGTCTCAAACCAATAATCTAAGCTTTTACTCTAGGAAATTAAGAAAGAAGAATAAATTAAACTTCTTCAAGATGAAGGAAAAAATATTAAGAATAAAATAATAAATATATGAAATAGAAAACAGAAAACCAGTAAAGACATATTAATAAAATGTTATGTGTTATTTGAAAAAAATCAATGAAATTAACAAACTCTGATTAGATTGATCAGAGTAAAATTGGGAAGACAAAATTCAGCAATATGAGAGAGGGCCATCACTACAGACTCTGTTGACACTGAGACCATAATAAGCGAATATTATGGACCACTTTATTTCACAGAAATGAACATTTTAGTGTAGATGAAATAGACATATTCATTAAACACATGAACTAGCAAACTTTAGAAGAAATGAATAACCCGAATAGCACTATATCCATAAACTGTTTGAATTCTAATTAAAAATGTTCCAACAAACAAACAAACAAATAAAACCCTCCAGGCCCAGATGACTTCATTGGTCTATCTCTATCATACACTTAGGGAAGAAATAGTGCCAAGTGAACACACACCCTTTTGTGAAAAAAAGATGGAATACTTCCCAGCTCAACTTATGAGGTCCTGTGACCATAATATCAAAAGTAGATCAATATATCTCATGATTGGAGGTGCAAATATCTATAACAAAATAAAGAATAAATCCTGCCTAATATAAAAAATAATACATCAGTAATATGTGGGTATAATTTAATGACAATAGGGTAGATTTAACATTTGAAAACCAACCAATGTAATTTACCCTATCAATAGACCAAAAGGGAATCACTATAAGATCATCTCAATAGATACAGGAAAGACATTTAACAAAATCCAGCATTTATTTTTGATAAGTTCTTGGAAAATAAGGCATATAAATAAATGTTATCAATAGGATAAAGTAAACCATTAAAAAGCCTAGAGCCAACATTGTATGTAGTGTCAAAAGACTGGATGCTTTCCCCCTAAGATCTGAAACAAGGCAAGAATATTCACTTTTGTCACTTGTATTCAAGGTCATATTGGAGATCCTACACAATGCCACAAGGCAAGGTAAAGAAATAAAAAGCACACAGATTGAAAAGTCAAAATGAAAATTGACTTTATTTACATACTGTATGTGTCTACATAGAAAAATTCCCAAGAATTTATATAAAAACTACCAGAACAGTTAAAAGAAAAATTCCCAAGAATTTATATAAAAACTACCAGAACAGTTAAATGATTTTAGCAAGCTGCCACATCCATAATCAATACACAGAAATCACATATGTTTATGTACTAGCAATGCCTGATTGGAAATTAAAATTTAAATAACATCATTTACAAGATCATCAAAAACATGACATATTAGGGATAAATTTAACAAAATATATTGAAGAAGTCTATACAGCAACTAAAAAAAAACCAAACCAACATTATGGAAAATGATCGAAGACCAAATAAACGTAGAGAGATAACATACTCAGGGGATAGAGAAATCAATCTATCATGCTATTTCCTCGGTCCAAGCTGACCTGTATCTTCAATGCAATCCCAATTGAAATCCCAGTGGGCATTTTTATAGAAATTGACAAGCTGATTTTAAACTATATTTGCAAATGCAAAGGACCTAGAACATCCAAGACAGTTTTGAAAACTTATGACAAAGCTGAAGGAATCATGCTACCTAATTTCAGGGTTACTATGAATGAATTGTGGCAAATGCATGTCATAGAATACTATCAGGGAGTAAGAAGGAACATATCACATATTATTGTGTGATATAAGTCAAATAAGCCAAATATGAAAGGTGGCATATTGTGTGATTCTGTTTTTGTATTCTAGGAGAAGCGAAACTGTAGAGACAGAGATCAGAGTACTGGTTGCCATGATCCAGGTTTGTGGGAGTGGCACAGAACGAGAAGTGATATGAGGGAAACTTTCGAGGTAATACAATTCTACATCATGATAATACTCAATTCTACACTTAAACTGCTGAATTTTATTGCATATAAACACAATTTTTTATTTTAAAAAATAAAAAATGCAATGGTAAGAGAAGCACCATTATTATTGAGAGTCTCTGCCTTAATCAATAACTATGATGTGGTGCTGTGTTTCCAAGTGTGGTATATGGGTCTAGGAAACAAGGGGATGCAAGAAACCAAGGTCTTGCCTCACATCACCACAGTGAACCCAATGAATATTCCAATCAATCACCCAAGGAAGATGTGTGCTTTCGACTTTAGGTTCTGCAATTCTAGAGGTTCTGGTTCTCAGAGGGCAAATGTTTCCATATTTCCATCCGGAGACATATAAGAGTCCCATTAGATTTCAAGCTATGGCTGTTGCCCAGTCAGCTCAGGTTCCTCGGGTCGAGAGACCCACAGGCAAGGAAAATGTTGGCTTGGGCAATGGACTGACTTTCAGAAGAGCTGGGCCCGTCGCTTCACATAGGGGAAGAAAGAATATGTTTATTGTTCAGGTGACCCACTAGTGGTCCTATGATCAATTTTTAAATTGAAAAAAAAAAAAAAGAAAAGAATCTCAAACTTACAGAAAAGTTGCAAAGGATTTGTTTTTTCAGTTGAATCTTTTGAGAGTAATTTGCCAAAATGATGTTCTATTGCCCACTAACACTTCAGTGTGCATTTGCTAAATATGAGGAAATTTTCCTACGTAACCACAAAGCGGCCATTAACACTAAGAAATGAAATGACACTGCTATCTAATCTGCAGACCCCATTCAAGCTCCGCCAAAGGAAGCTGTGCAGCTGTGTCAACATTGTTGGTGACCGTTCCAGCTTTCGGTGCGGTGGCATCTCAGTGGCACATCCAGAACCAACTGTGACAGCATCTCCAGCATGCAGGGCAGGCATGGGCTGAGGGACTCTTGCCCAGGGGCATTAGCTCTCTGGCCTCTGGAAATCACTTGTTCATTTATACCTTCTAACCTTCTCCTTGCTTTTCCTTTTCCAGCTCTTCCACCACTGTATCACTAATCAGTTTCCTCTAGCGCTGAAATACTTAGTTTCTGTTTTCTGGACTGGATCCTGGCTGATACATAGACCACAGTGGAGGACAGAACAAAGGCTTCACTGTGACTGTTGTGATACTCTTGAAGTCCTATAATGTCCATCCGCATCTAGACGAATATCTTCGTTTGCTCTGGGGTTCTCATCAGGTCGATTCATGAATATTCCAGTTCTCGTCTCTTGCCAGGTCCATTAGGTGGAGCTGCACTTTCCACCCACTTGGAAGTTAAGAATAACGAGGTGGCTTGGCTAAGAGACACCTCAAGGAGGCAGTCTTGAAAACCAGGGCGAAACTCCTCCCTTGGCTGTGGTGGAAGCACATGTTCAGGGGAGCCCTCAGTTTGGTTCTTAAAAGATCACAGTGAATAAAGACTTTCTACTCACAATGCACTTGAAGCATGAGCAGAAAATTAATGGTTTCCAGCCACTTAGCTGTGGGAGCTCTTTGTCACATTAGCATAACCAAGGCTAACCTGACTCACACACTAACAATGGACTTGAAATTTCCTAAGGATTGCTCATCTCCAGAGCAGCAGTGTTTGGACTAGGCTGCAGAAATCACTTACTTACATAAACATGCTATTTCTGTAAAGTTGACACATACTTGCTTCCTGCCCTTCCAACGTGGCTCACTGGAGGTGGATTGTTTTTGGACCTGTAATATGCACAGTGTTTGCATTTCTTGAAGACATAAAGAAGTTCAAGCTGTCGACACTGGGAACAGCAAGTGACCAGCTCCAAGGCTGTTGCTTCTCGCTGTGTCATCACATCAGAGGGTTGTGTGAGAGAATCTTTTTATTTATAACATGAAATTCGAAACTTTCAGAGGTCTGCCTCTTTCGTCTTCGCATTCCTGGTCTGCACACTGGCATCAAAAATCCTGAACATTTGAAGACAACTTCAGGAGGGTGATTGATTTCACTGAAGCTGGAGGTTAGAGGCCTTTCATGGGACATTGCAGACACAGCTTTTTCATCATTCAGAGAGATTTTGTTACTTATTTCAGGGGATTTTTAATTATTAAGTTTTTCTAAATTCAGAATTTAGGAATGCATCATGCCATGAAATAATCGATGATCTCTAATCCCAGGCTTCCTTTAATTACATGTTTACTCTGGCTTTGTACAAATGACAAGTTTAACTTGTGAAGTCAGCAAATTGGCTTTAGTTAAATCATTTATAAAACACACAGAAGAGCATGCAATCATGTTTAACACATCAAGCTCCTTGCTCCCCCAGGTTTCTGAGTACAGTGAACTCTCTGGGACACAATTTCTCCTGTTTTTCATCTGGCTAACTCCTGTATAGATAAAATCTCCTTTCTCAGAACGTAATAACCCCACAGCCAATTTACGTTCTCTCATTGCAGTCTCTATTTTTCTTCTTAATCTTGCTTAACAAATTGGTAATCATATGCTTCATTTCACAGTTCTCTGTTGATGTCTGCATCTCTGCTAGAGCATAGGCACCAAGAAGATAAGGACCACGCTAGAAGAAGACGGCTCACCATCGTATTGCATCATCTAGAACACTTCTTGGCACAAAATAGTGGCTCAGCCTATATTTTGTTGAGTGAGATAACTGGTTAATAAAAAGGCAGAACATACTTGTCCCGTGCCTTTGCTCAGCACTTAGCCTTGCAGTACCAACTTAACGGCTGTGTGGCCTTCGATACATTACAAAACCACTAGGTGTCCTCATCTCTAAGATGTAAATAAAAAATAGTACCTACGTGTAATCAGCTTAGTCTTTTCTTCCCCCTGCCCAGGATATGAATCCTGTTGGAGAGCAAAGCCTCCTACTGGGAGGCTTGGTGGAAGGTGATCCACCTCCCACTGGAAGGAAGCTCAAGGTGACAAATCTTCGCCCTGCAGCTCCAGCAGCTAAGACATGAGAGTGTGACTGAGGTTCAGCTAATCAGATGCCCTTCCCGGGACATGGATCCCAAGGGAGTGTTACAAAGAAGAGAGGAGAGTTGGGAGGTTGTTGGTCACGGCTGGGGCAGCTCAGGTTGTGCAGGGTCGGCAGCAGGGGATCCTACTGGGACGGCTCTTGGAGATGACTGTGAGCTCTGCCTTATTGCCTAATCTCCATCTCCCCATTGCCTGAGGCTTGTCCTCTAACACCAGTTTTATAGCATACATGAGCGGCATCCAAAGCATTCCGTTTCTATGCATCAGCCCTTGGCTTCTGTGAGCAGCCAGTAGGAATCCTGACTATATAAAATGTTTATGAAGATTAAATGGAATAATGCATTGCAAGAGCACCAGAACTTGGTGCTTGAAAAATGCCCAAGGAGTGTTCGCTTCTGTGATGTGCTCATGTGCTTCTGACTATTTACCCTTTCTGGACATAAATAAATAAAGAGGACAATATTGTACATACTGTCTAATGCTGAATTATACAAATAAAATAAAATAATATGACTGAGACACAACAGATTCTCTGTATAGCTTCAGAGCCATGATGAACATTCAATTATCTGTGTGTTCATTTAGTGAATCTGTCATTCAACAAGTATTTATAGGACACCTTCTACGTACAGCATCCTGTGCTAGACACTAGAAACACTCACACTGAGCATCCTGTGAAGTAAATGGAAAATCGAGACCAGAAAAAAGGATACAAAGAAGAAAAGTAAGACAAAAAGTTTCAGGGAAGATTGAGGAAACAACAAACTACCTGTCTGGGGAGGGCCCTGCATTCCCACTGTAGGCTCTACCCACACCCACCCAGTGGCAACTGCCTCGTTGCTGTATGACGTCCGGGCTGGGGAACAAAGCTCGGGACTGGGAAGGGTGTCTGGAGTCTGGTCCTACATCACCACCACCTTGGGTCCCACTTCCGTCCTTCACATCTGTAGAATGTAACCACCTAACCCATTTCCCCGCAGGGATTTGATGAGAAAAATTTAAGATAATAGATAATTACTTGAAAATGCTCAAGTTATTGAGAATTCTGTTAAGTCAGCCGTGATTATCATTGTTACTAATATCATAACTAATTTACACTTCTCATGTTTAAAAATTTGACGTGAGACTCAACAAGAAAAGAAAACTTCAGGCCAGTATCCATGATGAACATAGATGCAAAAATCTTCAATAAAATACTGGCAAATCGATTGCAACAGCACATTAAAAAACTTATCCATCATGATCAAGTAGGATTCATCCCGGGGATGCAAGGCTGGTTCAACATACGCAAGTCTATAAACGTCATTCACCACATAAACAGAAGCAAAAACAAAAACCACATGATTATCACAATTGATGCAGAGAAGGCATTTGACAAAATTCAACAGCCTTTTATGCTAAAAACCCTCAATAAACTTGGTATTGATGGAACATATCTCAAAGTAATAAAAGCTATTTACGACAAACCAACAGCCAATATCATACTTAATGGGCAAAAACTGGAAGCATTCCCTTTGAAATCCGGCACTAGACAAGGATGCCCTCTCTCACCACTTCTATTCAACATAGTACTGGAAGTTCTAGCCAGAGCAATCAGGCAAGAAAAAGAAATAAAGGGTATTCAAATAGGAAAGGTGGAAGCCAAATTGTCTCTATTTGCAGACGACATGATAGTATACCTAGAAGACCCCATCACCTCAGCCCAAAAGCTCCTGCAACTGATAAGCAACTTCAGCAAAGTCTCAGGATATAAAATCAATGTGCAAAAATCACAAGCATTCCTATACACCAATAACAGACTTAAAGAGAACCAAATTAAGAATGAACTGCCATTCACAATTGCTACAAAGAAAATAAAATACCTAGGAATACAACTCACTAGGAATGTAAGGGATCTCTTTAAGGAAAACTACAAACAACTGCTCAACGAAATAAGAGAGGACACAAACAGATGGAGAAACATTCCATGTTCGTGGTTAGGAAGAATCAATATCGTGAAAATGGCTATACTGCCCAAAGTAATTTACACATTCAATGCTATCCCCATCAAACTACCATTGAATTCTTCACAGAACTGGAAAAAATCACCATGAATTTCATATGGAACCAAAAAAGAGCCCGCATAGCCAAGTCAATTCTAAGCAAAAAGAACACAGCGGGAAGCATCACGCTACCAGACTTCAAACTATACTACAAGGCTACAGTAATCAAAACAGCATGGTACTGGTACCAAAACAGAGATATAGACCAATGGAACAGAACAGAAGCATCGGAGGCAACACAACATATCCACAACCATATTATCTTTGATAAATCAGACAAAAACAGGCAATGGGGAAAGGATTCCCTACTTAATAAATGGTGTTGGGAAAACTGGCTAGCCATGTGCAGAAAGCAGAATCTGGACCCCTTTCTGACACCTTACACTAAAATTAACTCCAGATGGATTAAAGACTTAAACGTAAGACCTGACACCATAAAAACCCTAGAAGAAAATCTAGGCAAAACCGTTCAGGACATAGGAGTAGGCAAGGACTTCATGAACAAAACACCAAAAGCATTGGCAACAAAAGCCAAAATAGACAAATGGGACCTAATCAAACTCCACAGCTTCTGCACGGGAAAAGAAACAGTCACTAGAGTGAATCGGCAACCATCAGAATGGGAAAAAATCTTTGCAGTTTACACATCTGACAAAGGGCTGATATCCAGAATTTACAAAGAACTCAAACAGATTTACAGGAAAAAAACAAACAAGCCCATTCAAAAATGGGCAAAGGATATGAACAGAAACTTTACAAAAGAAGACATACATGAGGCCAACAAACATATGAAAAAGTGCTCATCATCATTGGTCATTAGAGAGATGCAAATCAAAACCACATTGAGATACCATCTCACGCCAGTTAGAATGGCGATCATTAAAAAATCTGGAGACAGCAGATGCTGGAGAGGATGTGGAGAAATAGGAACACTCTTACACTGTTGGTGGGAATGTAAATTAGTTCAACCATTGTGGAAGACAGTGTGGCGATTCCTCAGGGACCTAGAAATAGAAATTCCATTTGACCCAGCAATCCCATTACTGGGTATCTATCCAAAAGACTATAAATCGTTCTACTATAAGGACACATGCACACGAATGTTCATTGCAGCACTGTTTACAATAGCAAAGACCTGGAACCAACCCAAATGCCCATCGATGATAGACTGGACTGGGAAAATGTGGCACATATACACCATGGAATATTATGCAGCAATCAAAAATGATGAGTTTGTGTCCTTTGTAAGGACATGGATGAATCTGGAGAACATCATTCTCAGCAAACTGACACAAGAACAGAAAAAGAAATCCTGCATATACTCACTCATAGGTGGGTGAGAAAAATGAGAACACATGGACACAGAGAGGCGGTCTACTATACACTGGGGACTGTTGGGGGAAATGGGGGAGGGACAGCGGGGGGGGGCTGGGGGGTATAGCCTGGGGGTGAATACCAAGTGTGGGTGAAGGGGAGGAAGGCAGCAAAACACACTGCCATGTGTGTACCTATGCAACTATCTTGCACGTTCTGCACATGTACCCCAAAACCTATAATGCAATAAAAATTAAAAAAAAAAAAGAATGTTATCACCAGATAGACTTTATAGAGCTTATGTTTAAGGCATTTTGTAGTTCCGTTATATTTACATTCTTTCAAAGTTCCTGGTTTATGTTCAATTCACAATTCTATAGTGTTAAATATATTAATAATAAAGAAAAAACAAAAACAAACAAACAAAAAAAATTTGACGTTTCTGTTTTAGCCTCAAATTGCATAGTTCTAATGTTCTGACTAAGAACTTTTCTGAAGATAACGTTTCTTTCCTTTCTGAACAAAATTGAGTGGACACAAATGATACCTTGCCATTTTATGGTGGGTTTTAAGAATTTCTATTAAAAGCCTTTTTCTTTTTGGAAAATCAAGGGTGAAGGAGAATATGTTTAAGTTGTTTTCTGTCCTAAGAAAAGTAAGATCCTTACAGAGAGCCTCCAGTTTGAATTTCAGCATCTTATTAAACCCGCATGAAAAGACCCCCAATATCTCTCCACGTGTCACTGCCCAGGACTTCGGATTCTCGGTGCACTAGACGATGCCCTGTGTCTTAGAGCTGGTTACCAAAACGATAATTCACTGTGACACAACAGGATGCGCTTACTTTAGCTTCATCTAAAACAAACAGGAAATGCAATCTTAAAGGAGGAAAGAACCTTAAACATAACGGGGTCCAGCTGCTTCATTTTATGGATCAGGAAACCAAAGTCCAAAGAAAACAAGCAGCTCCTCCAAGTACCAGTCACAGCAGACCCCTCCTCTCCTGTCTTCTCTTCAGTCCCCTCCCTCCCCAGCCTCTCCACCACTGCTCACCTCCCTGACTTCTACTCCTGTGATTTAGATTTCTTTCTCGCTCAGTGGAACCAAGTTGCACCACTGAAAATGCCCTGTGGAAAACACATAGGATTTTAGGGTTTATCATGCGTGAGTTTGGTTCAATTCATTCCTTTTTTCCCTGTTCCTTTTATCTTTTGTTTTTAAATTTTATTTTATTTTTGAGACGGGGTCTCATTCTGTCGCTCAGGCTGGAGTGCAGTGGTGTGATACCGGCTCACTGCAACCTCTGCCTCCCAGGTTTAAGTTATTCTCCTGTCTTGGCCTCCTAAGTAGCTAGGACTACAGGCACATGCCACCACATCTGGCTAATTTTTGTATTTTTAGTAGAGATAGGGTTTCACCATATTGGTGAGGCTGGCCTCGAACTCCTGACTTTAGGTGATCCCAGGCATAAGCCCCGGTGCCTAGCCCTCACCATTCCTTTTATAACAGGTGAGCATTAGTCTTTCTATTGCTACCACAGTGCCCTAAGTCCTTCTCATTTAAAACATGGAATCCACTTCCCTGGTCTTTTTGGGGGGCGGCTGGTGGGAAATGCATGCGCCAGGACATGTGATGGATTTGAGACTCGCCGGCTGTCCCTGTTGTACTCTGAGTTCCGCTGCTGACCCCCGAGGGTAGAACACCTCTAGCATTAGAGATGGAAAACGACCTATTAGGCCCGTTGCTTAATTGACCCTTCTAAAACACTGCGAGGGCTCTCATGTCTGTAGCTGTGTTAGAAAAACAGCTTCTACAGTCATCAACCTTCTTAGAGTAATTTAATCAAAAAGAATTTGAAAAGGATGGCCTCAAACATGGCTGGTATGCAGGAGATGGAAGACAAGTCCTTACTGGGGACCCAGATAAAGGAAGTTCTCTATGCAGCTCACCAGAAAAAAAAAGAATTTCTCTGCTAAACCCTTTATTGTCAGCACTTTTTTCAGTCTCTCTTGAGTCTTTTTCCTTAGATACCAAGCTTGTTTCCAGACTGAACAGTCAATTCTCCAGGCTCACCCAGGACAGTGTCCTCTGTCTATACCAAAAAACAAGGGTCCCTTAACATGATTGAGGAAGCAAGAAAATAACTTTGCTAAGTTTTCAGTTAAAGGTGTCATTATTGGGGAAAGAATACAGGCAGATATTTATTTTATGAGGTTTTCTCTGCCTATGAAAACTATGCATGTCATGTGACCAAGTTTTTCCACTTTTAGATATCTGTCCTAGAAATACACTTCCACGCAGGAGGTAGAAAGTTATCAAGATTGCCATTCTCACCTTAATAATAAGAAGAACCCGGATAATCTACAGAATTATAACTTCTCTTGAGCTTGTCGTCAAGCTGAGGGTTACCTTTGCAAGGTTTCCTAGTAATCCTGATTCCAAAGACTGACAAAGTGCTCCCAGGATAGGTGGAGTGTTTCCCTTTAGCAAAGCACAGGAGAAAGAGTCATTGTACAAAAAGTGTAAGGAGAAATCACCAAAATTCATCAAATTGTTAAAGCATGGGCTAGTGGGTCCATTTGGAATGGCTGGGGGTCCCTAGCACCAAAGAAGTTTGCACTCCCTTGCAAGCTCCTTTGCATGAATCCCATTGGGTGCTCACAAGACAAGTTGGAGTAGGAGGCCAGTAAGACCCCCCACTGGTGGTACAGATACACGTCAATTTCTGCCCTCCAACCTGAGTCCTGGCTGCCACTTGCTGGGCTTCACCTCTGACCTGTGGGGATTAAGGGTAGAAGAGGACCTTGATTCTTCTGTCCGGGCTATGAGGTGTAGAGGGGATTACTCTAGAGAGGGAGAGACTGCCTCGCTTGTCGACGAACAATAAAACTCAAACTGACTTGATTGACTCACCCCTACGCTAATGTATTCCCCATTTTCAGGTTTAAATAATGATCTCAGTCTCTACTCTTCCACACACTGTCCAGTATTTTGACATAAGAAAATTTTCAGCAAGAAGATTATAAAATACAAAATCAAGCAAGCTAGAAAGAAAACCCTGTAACTATTTTCCAAGAGATTAAAAAAAAGCAATCAACAAAACTGGACTCATGGATAACCCAGAAGATGAAACTGTTATACACCCAAACTGGGGTCTCTCCACCCGCGGCAGTAAAACCAGATATCCACACCGAGGTTTTGCAGAGGCAGAAAGGGAAGCATTTATCTGCAGGGCACCAGACAGGAGGACAGGTGGCTGATGCTCCAACTCCACCTTCCCCAGTGACTTGCAGGTTAGGGCTTTTAAAGGCTCGGGTAAATTTCAGGAAGGCAGAAGCTACAGGTAAAATTGTAAATCGATACATGGAGGGTACACATGGGTTTTGGCCTGAAAGGGCAAGATGTCTTGAAGTAGGGGCTTACAGGTCATGGGTAGGTTCAACTGTTTTCTGATTTGCCATTAGTTAAGAAAAAGAAGCTTTGTTTAAAATTTTGGGGTCACTCAGTAAAGAATCTCAGCTCTGGCTATGGGTGCAACTTTTTCCAGGTCCCTCAGGACAAAATTTAGAACAAAGAGCGGTGTTCAGAGTTCGGTGTTCAGTTCCCTCTTATCTGAGGTCTGTGTGCCAGTGGATCACTTTGCTGGGGGTCCTTGGTGGGGAACTGGGTTTGTGAAAGACGACTCAGAGACATACATGAAGGCGTTATCTTCAGGTTCTTTGGGAAAGCAAACATCTCTGGACTCTAACTTCCTTGACTATTGTTTTAGGCTACCTTGCCTATCAAGTTACTTCCTTACTTCTCAGGGCTAGTTACATACCTGGAATTTCACATGAAGGAACTCAGGGTTTTCCTTTATTTTCATGCTTGGGGCGGGGGGGGTGGGCGCTAGATGACTTTAAGGTAACTGTTTGTTAATGTGTTAAATGCCATGTTGGAACAGACGGATAGCATATATGACGTTTATACCAAATCATGGGTAAGGGTTGATTATTCAGTATATATTGCTGGAAAGATTCTTTACTCAAAAGACTTTCAGAGGTCTACCTCACTAAGTGTATCAAAATTAATATAATCTGGATTAAAGAAATTAAGTATAAAAATTATCGATGTAAACTAGAAAAATAATGGTGTATTTTAAACTATTGGGTAAAGAAGGAGATTTTAAACAGCAAACAATGAAGGAAATAACAAAACAGCATTTTTGATGTAACAACATAAAACGTACAAGTTTTATTCTTCAAACAGCATCGTAAGTAATATGATAAGTAAGTAAATTGAGAAAATCTGCTGCAATGTGATGCAGTCTGGCGTCTTCAGGAGACTCAGCACATAAGACCTCACGTACTTAGAGTAAAGGGGTGAGAAAAGATATTCCATGTAAATGGACACCACAAGCGAGCAGAAGTAGCTATTCTTATATCAGACAGACGAAAGCAACTTTAAAGCAACAGCAGTTAAAAAAGACAAAGAGTGCCACTATATAATGATAAAAGGCCTACTCCAACAGGAGAGTATCACAGTTTTAAATACATACGCACCTAATGCCAGAACTCCCAAATTTACAAAACAATCACTCCAAGACCTAAGAAATGAGATAGACAGCAAGACAGTAACAGCTGGGGACGTCAGTACTCCACTGACAGCACTAGGCAGCTCATCAAGATAGAAAGTCAACAGAGAAACAACAGACTTAAACTATACCCTGCAAAAAAAAGAGGACTTAACATGTTTACAGAATATTCTACCCAAAAACTGCAGTATATACATTCTAATCATCCTCGCATGGAACCCTCCACAAGATAGACTATATGATGGGCCCCAAACAAGTGTCAGTACATTTAAGAAAATCAAAATTATAGGCCGGGTGCGGTGGCTCAAGCCTGTAATCCCAGCACTTTGGGAGGCCGAGGTGGGTGGATCACAAGGTCAAGAGATCGAGACCATCCTGGTCAACAAGGTGAAACCCCGTCTCTACTAAAAATACAAAAATGAGCTGGGCATGGTGGCACGTGCTTGTAATCCCAGCTACTCAGGAAGCTGAGGTAGGAGAATTGCCTGAACCTGGGAGGTGGAGGTTGCGGTGAGCCGAGATTGCGCCATTGCACTACAGCCTGGGTAACAAGAGCGAAACTCCGTCTCAAAAAAAAAAAAAAAAAAGAAAAGAAAAGAAAATCAAAATTATATCAAGTACTCTGTCAGACCACAGTGTAATAAAATTGGAAATCAACTCCAAAAAATCCCCCAAAATCATGCAAAATACATGAAAATTAAATAACATGCTCCTGATGATGATTAGGTTAACAATGAAATCAAAATGGAAATTAAGAAATTATTTGAACTAAATGATAAAAGTGATGTAACCTATCAAAATCTCTGGAATACGGCAAATGTGGTGCGAAGACGAAAGTTCATAGCATTAAATACCTACATCAAAAAGTCTAAAAGAGCACGAATACACAATCTAAGATCACACCTCGTAAAATCAGAGAAACAAAATAAATTCAAAGCCAAACCTAGCAGAAGAAAATATATAACAAAGATCATAGCAGAACTGAATTAAATTAAAACAAGTAAAAAATACAAAAGATAAATGAAACGAAAAGCTGGTTCTTTAACAAGATAAATAAAATTGATAGACTATTTGCAAGATTAACCAGGAGGAGAGAAGATCTAAATAAGCTCAAATAGAAATGAAATGGGAGACATTACAACTGATAACAGAAATACAAAAGATGATTCATGGCTACTGTGAACACCTTTATGCCCATAAACCAGAAAACCTAGAGGAGATGGATAAGTTCCTTGAAATATACAACCCTCCTAGATTAAGCCAGGAAGACTAGAAACTCAGTAACAAGCAGCACGTTGGAGACGGTAATTTTAAAAATTGCCAACAAAAAAAGAAAGTCCAGAACCAGATGGATTCACAGCTGAATTCTATCAGACATTCAAAGAAGAATTGGTACCAATTCTACTGACACTATACCAAAAGATACAGAAAGAGGGATTCCTTCCTAAATCGTTCTATGAAATCAGTATCACCCTAATACCAAAACCAGGGAAGGACATGACATAGGTCCTGTAGGGATTACATCTTTTTCATTATTCAACTTCAGGATTCATTTCTATGTGTAAATGCTGGATTGTTTACTTATTGCAGGCATCTGTTTTAGGATTTAAGGAAAAGATCTAGATCTCGATGAGTCATATATTGGATTTTATTTTCACATTTGTTACAGTTGCTTGATTTTTATAAAACTCTGTCCTTTTTAGTTGAAATTTATTTTGTATTTTCCTTCAATAAAGAAATAACATTCTCAAGAGAAAGGTGGGATTTTAGAAGTGGAAAGGGGACTCGGTTTGCTATAATCCACACCTGTGATGTGACACACAGGAGCCCACAGCCTCTGAGTGACAGAGGGAATACGCCATCCCCGGTCACCCCACTTAGCCACGTCCTGTTTCCCTGATACTCTTCTGCCTCTTTTCTGTGTGTCTGTGGGAAATAATTTGTTGCTATCTGAGAGCAACGCTCCCTGGGCTTTTTATCTCCACCAAGGAGTGGCAGAAGAGCATTATTAGCCATCAGATATTGGATCAGAGAAGACAGCTAAACTACAAATTCTCAACTTCTTAAAATCTTACACATCCGACTTGGTGTCTACATTGGCAAGATTAAGAGGATAAGAGTTGAATCCGCACTTCTCGCTCTGTTACTCAGGCCTGTTTAAATTATCCACCTGTGAAAAACCACCCTGCACTCTGAGTTACTACAGATGAGGTAACCAGCATCAAATGCAGCCTGAGCATTTTATAGTAATTTGGAGAATGCATGAAACAACTTTTGCTCCACCTTTCTGGTTCGCCTGAGAATGTCAGGAGGAATCACATGTGGCTTTGGGATATTCAACCATATAATACATAAATAATTCCTAGCAGACGAGACATTTCATTTTAGGCAGATAATTATCAATTTAAATGTCTTAACAGCTCACACAAAGCCCAGAGATTTTCATTATACTTGTTTTCTATAGCAAACGTAGTGGGCTGAATATAGGAAAACATTTTTACAAGACCTCTTAGTGTCCAAGCTCTTACTTTTCCATTCACACATGGAAAAATTTCAGAGAAGTGTTGATGAGACTTAACTCCCACGCCCTCAGTATGGACGCCAATAAAATGCCTGCCTTCTACCTTTTCTCACCTAGCCCTTGTGATTAGAAACCGTCTCTACTGCGTGCCCACTGTCTGCTGAGATACAAGCTCTCTTTCATTGTAGACAATTTGGAGCATATAAAGATGTGTAAAGTAAAAAGCACACGCACGCACACGCACACACACAATCTTCCTGTCCTAAAGCAATCACGACTAACACTACTTGTGTTACAGGAAGTTGTTCTTTCTGGTGATAAGTATGAGGGAGGAATGGGAGGGATTCCTCATGGTCGCCTCGTGATCCGGGGAAAGGAACAGAATCAGGTTCTTTGACTTTCTCACTGAAGCTTCAGTATCTGCATCTGTCTGGGGATGTCTGGGGACCCAGCCCGGAGGCTGCCAGGACCTATGTGCATGAGGAGCCTCCCAAAGAGACTGCCCTGGTGCTCAGAACTTACATGGCAGGAGGTGTGGGAAATGCTGAGGACATTGTCACCTGGGTAAATGCACCCCTTACCTCTCCAGGACCACATTGCCTTGGTCTGATATAAAGACCCAAAAAGATGCTTCACTAAAACTGTCCCATTTAGGCTCACAAAACCTCTGCTTTACAAAGTGTATTACAAAGGGAAGAGAGGGTCTCCCTGCAGCCAAAAACTCGGGCTCTTGGGCTCTCCGGGGCATTGGTGTTGTGGCTCCAGCACCCAGCCAAGACAGGGACGTGTGGTGTGGGCAGCACCCCCCTGAGGGCAAGAGACGGGGTGGAGTGGAGCCTGCGTGCTCCACGTGGTAGCCAACCAGAGCATGGCAGAGCAGGGATGGTGACAAACGCCGCGCAGACATTCACTCCTGCGCAAGAGTCCGAGCCGGTCAAACACTAGCTTAAATTTAGCGCATCTCAAATTTCACTTCAACTGGAACCCTGAGGAAGCTCCTGGAGATTCCCTTTGCCTTGGGGGCGGTTCCTGGAAATCTGCAGGTGGAAAGTCCACACTCGGTGTGGCAGCCATCTAAGAACTGGCTGTAGGAACCAGAGCCCTACTCCCAGTGTGGTCTTTACACCTGCAGCTCTGGGGAGTAGGCGCTGTGGGGCCCGCGTCCCCTTTACAGGCCAGGGCACCTGTGAGTGACCACGGTAAAGGCTCGCAGCTGCACTTACGGGGACAGTTGCCCCGGGGTTCCTGGGAGCTCGCAGTCTGCCTCCAGGCAGGACCAGCCCTGAGGTGGGATGCTGGTTCCACGCCTCCCCTGAAGCCAGGCCAGACCGAGTCTCCAGCTGCTCTCACATCTTGACTTCACTCTCTCCTGGCCTCTCCTGCTCCCCACTCCCTGGCAGCTTCCCGTGGGAGCCCTTCCTCAGTTATGTAAGTGAGAAGCCTGGAAGGAGCCCAGCCTAAGACCACAGCATTGCTGCGGCGCTGGTCACAAAACAGCCGTGGACTCTGCGCAACGGGTCCCCAGTCTGTCTGTGCTGGGAGCGGGCTGAGAGGGGCTCATCAGCACCGCTGTGTCAGCCAGGGCTGGAGAAACGCCCCCCTCCCAGACCTGCGCTGTGTCCCACTGCCCCCTGCACCGGAGCTCCCGTTCAACAAAGTAGAAGTACAAGGTTTCTTTTTCTTTTCTTTTCTTTTTTTTTTTTTTTTGAGACGGAGTTTCGCTCTTGTTACCCAGGCTGGAGTGCAATGGCGCGATCTCGGCTCACTGCAACCTCCGCCTCCTGGGTTCAGGCAATTCTCCTGCCTCAGCCTCCTGAGTAGCTGGGATTACAGGCACGCGCCACCATGCCCAGCTAATTTTTTGTATCTTCAGTAGAGACGGGGTTTCACCATGTGGAGCAGGATGGTCTCGATATCTTGACCTCGTGATCCACCCACCTCGGCCTCCCAAAGTGCTGGGATTACAGGCAAAAAAAAAAAAAAAAAAAAAAAAAAAAAGCTAAGCAGGCCGCCAGAGCCTTGTGTGTGGCAAAGGAAGAGCGTTTTATAGAAGAGGCGTGGTCAGTGGAGAAAGCCTGCAGTCCCAGAGCTTTTGAAGCTTTTAGGAACCTAAAAGGAAAAAAAAAGTTGGTTCTAATTTGGGCGTGGGAAAACTTGAAATAAATAAATGTTTAACTAAATACCCACAAAATATAACATGGTAATTTAACTCAGCCCATATATATTTAGTTGTATTTAATGTGGGCTGTGGCAAAGTTTGAATATGTGTGCTCTTTAGTGGCTTGAGGCCTCTACCCACAGCTATGATAAAAGAGAAAGGCTATGGAAGCAGAGGCAGACAGGCCAGCTTGGCCTCAGAGGGGACACTGGGCTGGCAGAGCACGAAATGGGTAGACCCCTTGCCCTCCTCTGGGGCTCAGAGCTGGGAGGGGCCCCAAGCAAGGGGCAGACTCAAGTGTGTGGCTGAGGGAGGGGCAGAAACAGTCCCCACACCAATGCTTTGCCCTCCACGGCCTTGCTATTTCATTTCTCCTAAAACCTGCATAGTGCCAAGTAGAAGGCACAGGACAGGGAAGCAGGATGCCGATGGGTTCTCTGGCTGCCAGCTGACTGGTGGCTCCCTTCTCTTTTATCAAGATCCGTTTCAATGTGTCCTGGAAGAGCCTGCAATGGTTTCTTCCAAGCACTTCCAGTTGAAGTGCCCAGTACCAGGCTGCCTGGCCTTAGGCTAGCCCTCCCAGGAGCATGCCCTGACGGGCGTGAAGGCGTGTCACCTGACACACAACTCAGAGCCTGGCTTATTGACTCAGGCTATTTACCATCACTTATTTTCTTTTCAAAACCAGTCCATCAACTTGAGGTTAACTTTGGGAATATATAATTTGCACACATGGAAACATGCCCTACTGAACTGCACATTTGAATTAGTTTCGACAAAAGTCTACATCAGTGTAACCACACCATAATCCAGTTACAGAATATTTCTCTGGTCCCAGAAAGTTCCATTGCAATCATCTCTCCACTTCAGGCAGGGACAGGTGTGCTTTCGGTGGTTGGAATGCTCTTCTCTAGCATTTTTGATACTGGAAACGTACACTTTGGACTTTGTTGGGTCAGGCTTCTGTGGCAACACAGAATGTTTTTGAGATTCATCCATTGCTATGGACTGAATGTTCGTGTCTCCCCCACATTCACAGCTTGAAGCCCAGCCCCCAAGGTGACGGAATTGATAAAGGCAGGAGGCAGAGAAATTCTAGGCAGACAAGGGTGGGTCTCCAGTGAAACCCCATCTTCAACTCACAAAGCTTGATGCCTGCAGCCCAAAGTGGGAACTTCTATTCCTGTTTGCCCACTTTCTTCCAATTGATTCTTTTGGGATAATGTCTTTTGCCAATCGAATGTTGCCTTTCCCAAAATGACCTATGACCAGCCCCAGTACCCATCGTGTGCCTGTAAAGACCCCAGACTCAGTCGGTAGAGGAGAAGCAGCTTGACTGGAGAGAGGCAACTTGACTTCAAAGAAAGGCAACTTGACTTCACAGTAGAGATGGCTTGACTTCAGGGAAGAACTAGCCTGACTTCAAGGGAAGATTACCTGCCTGTCCCATCCCCTCTCCAGCACCCCTCTCTGCTGAGAGCCATTTCCATTGCTAAATAAAACACTCCACCTTTGCCATCGTTCAAGTGTCCACATGACCTCATTCTTCTTGGATGCTGGACAAGAGCTCAGGACTTACCAAGTACAGATACCCAAAAAAGGCTGTCACACTGGCCCTCTGCCTTTGCTGGCAGAGGGCATGTGCCCCAGAGGATGACACAAAGGGCCAACTGAGCTGATAATACAGTACCATCCATGGACAGCAGAGCTAAGAGAGCACTGTAACATGCCCTCAGGGGCTTTGGGGTCACAGGCACCTGCCCCTCCCACCTGGGTGCCACTGCCTGGAGCTTGCTCCTGCTGGTGCCCAGAGCAGCTGGCTAGGTCCTGCACTCACTTGTTCACGTGCTCCTTCCTGCAAGGGATTGAGCACAGTGGGCTGAAACATTCATTCCCAGTATGAGCCCAATGAAGGGGTAGAGAAAAGTCCTGCATCAGTATTAGGAGGTGGAGCCTTTCGGAGGTAACTAGGTCTTAGGGGTGAACTGTAAAAGGGGAAGAGTCACAAGGTCTCCTCCTCCTCTCCCTGTCCCCACCCCACTCCTTCCCTATCCCCCTCCCTCTCCCCCTCTTTCCCTTTCTCTCTTTCTTTCTCCCTCTGCTCTCCACTCTGCAAGAAAATAAGAAGGTGGCTGTCAGAAATCCAGGAAACAGCTCTTACCAGACATTGAATCTGCAAGCACCTTGATCTTGGACTTCCGGTTCCAGAACTGTGACAAATAAACTTGTGTTGTTTAAGGCCCTGGTCTACAGTATTTCTATCACAGCAGCCTAAACTAAGGTGTCCATAATGTCATGTTTATAAGCAATTTGTTCCTGATTGTGGGGGAAGCTGACTAGTGTTCTGCTGTGTGCATGGGCCGTACCCCTGAATGGACACTTGGGTTGATTCTGGTTATGAAGGAAGCTGCTGTGAACATGTAACTGTCATGTGCTTTTATTTCTCCTGGGGAAATACCAAGGAGTGGAATTGCTGAGTCATAGGAGCATATGCTAGTCTCCTATTTTCTGAAAAAGTTTATGGTAGGTTGGTGTTATTACTTTTCCTAAATATTTGATAGACTTCATTAAAACTTTTAGGCCTGAAGTTTTCTTTGTGGGAAGTGTTTTTAAAATAGCTTTACTGAAAAATAATTTACGTTTTGTGAAGCGTACAGTCTCGTGAGTTTGGGGAAATGTGCCCAGCACGGCAGTGCCCTTGTGCCTCCCTGTGGTCACGACCCTCAGCAGGCTCCAGGCCACCACTTCTGTTGTGTTGGTTTCACTTCTTGAATACTTCATACTAATATAGAAGACATTCTCTATGTCTAGCTTCTTCCAGTAACTATGATTTTTTTTTTTTTTTTTTTTGAGACGGAGTTTCACTCCTGCTACCCAGGCTGGAGTGCAATTGGCTCACCGCAACCTCCGCCTCCTGGGTTCAGGCAATTCTCCTGCCTCAGCCTCCTGAGTAGCTGGGATTACAGGCACGCGCCACTGTGCCCAGCTAATTTTTTGTATTTTTAGTAGAGACAGTGTTTCACCATGTTGACCAGGATAGTCTTGATCTCTTGACCTCGTGATCCACCCGCCTCGGCCTCCCAAAGTGCTGGGATTACAGGCTTGAGCCACTGCACCTGGCCCGCTATGATGTTTTTGAGATTCACTCATACTGTTGTGGTTATCACTGTTTTATATATATAAATATATATAGTATATAATAAATTCATATATAAATAAAATATACAAATTATATACATAAATTTATATATTTATATAAATACATATATATAAATTATATATGTTTATAGACATAAATTTAGAAATTAAATATAATAAAAATATAAAGTACATAAATACAAACATACGTATACATAAAACTGTTTTATATATATACCAAGTTAAGAGTCCACTGAATGGATTTACCACAGTTTGTTTATGTATTTAATAGCTGATGCACGTTTGAATCATATTTTTTTGGCTTTTATGAGTAATGCTGTTATTAACACACACATACAAGTCTATGTGCAGAGATATGTTTTAATTTCTCTAGAAGTGGAACTGCTGAGCTATGTAAGTAGTGTACGTTTAACTTTTAAATAAATTGGTAAACTGTATGGTTGCTCAGTATCCTCATCAGTGTTTGATATTGGGTCTTTTTGACTTTAACTTGTCCAGTGAGTATGTAGTGTTATTTCATGGCATGTTTCCCTCACTGTCTGATCATCATGCTGAGTCTCTTTTGACGTGCATGTTAATCATTCAAATATCTTTTTTAGGGATTCCATTGAAATCTTTTGCCCATTGTTAAGCAGAGTTGTTTGTCTTATTATTATTTAATTGTAAGAGTTCTTTCTACAATCTGGATATAGGTTAGTGTAAAAGTAATTGTGGTTTTTGCTACTGAAAGTAATGGCAAAACCACAATTACCTAATATGTCATTTGTTGAGTACTTTTCTACTTTGTCAGATTTGTGTTTTGCAAGTATTTTTTCAATATTTGGCTTGCATTTTACTTTCTTAACAGTGTTATATGATAAGCAAATGCTTAAAATTTTGATGAAGTTTAATTTTCCATTTTTTTTCTATGATTTGGTGTAAGTCTAAGAGTCCAAAGGCTGAAGAACCTGCAGCCTCCTGTTCCAGGGCAGGAGGAACGGAAGAAAGCAGCCAGCATGGGAGAAAGATGAAGGCCAGAAGACCCCGCAAGCCAGCTTATCCCACCTTCTTCTGCCACTTTGTTCTAGCTGCACTGGCAGCTGATTGGATGGTGCCCACCCACACTGAGGGTGGGTCTTCTTTCACCAGTCCACTGACTCAAATGTCAGTCTCTTCTGGCAACACCCTCACAGATACACCCAGAAACAACACATTACCAGCCATCTAGGCACCCTCGATCCAGTCAAGTTGACAGCTAATATTAACCATTGCAATTTGTAAATCATTAATTCTGGTCCATTGATCTACGTGCCTATCCTTATCCCAGTAGTACATTATCTTATTATTGTCACTTTATCACGTGTCTTAAAATCAGGTATTACAAGTTTTTCAACTTTGTTCTTTTTTTGAAAACTGCTTTCTTTCTCTAGGTCCCTTCCTTATTCACGTACCCTTTAGAATTGGTTTGTCAGTTTATAAAAAGTATACTGGGAGTTGGATTGGAATTGTTTTGATCAATATAGGAGAATTAACATCTCAATATTGAATTTGGCAGTCCAAGAACATACATATAGATGGAGGTATTCTTCGAGTCCTCTCAGAAATAGTCTGTAATTTTCAGTGTTCAAGTCTTACACATTTTTGCATGCTTTCTATGTAATCATGAATTTTAAAAAAATTTGTTTGCCAAATGTTCATTGTTAGTATATAAAAATGCATTTGATTCCTTATATTGACCAGATTGGAATAAATTCTTACAAGTTTTATGTTTCCTTGTCATCCATTTTGAATGCAAGTTTAACTTTCTCATCCAGAGGAAGGACTTGGCTAACCCTGGCACAATTTCCGTTCTACACCACACTCAAATGGCTTAAGCCAGTGGCCAGAGATGAGAACATAAAGGCATCTCTCCTGCCTAGTAGACTGGGTTCCCACTTTCCGGCTGCTTCCTTTAAACAAACTCATCAGGCATTTGCTGGTAACCTTAAAGTGATACACATTCTATTTCTTTGTATACACTGCTGGTTGCCACAGGCTTTTTTCTATCTCTGCCTGGCCCTTCATTCCTTCCTGGCATGACCTGGGGATGGAGAACTGCACTCTTGATTCATTACATCCTCCCTGCCCAGGATCTGTAGGTAAAAATCTTTGAACTTGTTTCTTACTGTGGTGGTGGATTGAGTTTGCACCTTCCATCTGAAGAAAGAAAAAGAACCCAGGTGGGGGTTTTCCCTGGACACCGGGAAGAACAGAAGGTTAGGTTTCCAGCACCAGAGCAAGTAGACATGAATCCGACAGGAGCCCAGGGGAGGCATAAACTGGACCCTTAAGAGGCATCAATGGACTCTTAACTTGGTATATATTCCCATGTGAGGGATCCCATTAGTCAAGGGCAGAACAGGTGGGCATTAGGATCTCCGTCAGGTAACAGTGCCATGTGAAAGGCACCCTGAAAACACTATGTCCAGTTCCCCTTCATTTCCCAGTAGGGCACAGTTTCCAGACACTCTGGAACCCCAATTTAGCTGGAGGCTCTCAAAATACAAGTAACCTACAGTTTTAATATTATCACTTGTTAGGTCTAGAAGATTTTTTGTCAACATGGTAGAATTTAAGTATACAATCATGTTTTCTGAGAATAAAGGGTTCTCTTTAAAAATATGTATGACTTTCATTTCTATTACTTGCCTGAGTGCATTGGCTTGGACCTCTCATACAATGTTAAGTAGAAATGGTTGGAAAGAGCATTCTTGCTTTACCCTGGCCCTACGTAGAAAGCATTCAGGTTTTCCCCATTAAGTATGCTGGTAGCATCAGTTTAATGCTTGTTTTTGAAAAAATAGATATCTTTTATCAAGTTGCAAAGTTTCCCTTTATTACTAGTTTACTCATAATTGGATATTGGATTTACCCAATGATTTCTCTGTATCTATTGAGATAATCACATGGTTTTTACGTTTTATTTTATTAATACAATTTAAATCAAACTTGCATTTCTATTATAAACCCTACGTAGTCATGGGGTATTAGATCTTGGATGCTTTAACTTGCAATTTTTTTTTTAAATTAATAAACTTTAGAGCAGTTTTACATTCACAGAAAAATTGAGTGGAAAGTACAGAATTCCCATATATCCTCTTTCCCCACACATGCCCAGCCTTCCTCACTAGCAAATGCTGTGTATTTGTTACAATTTGTGAGCCTACACTGACACTGACGTTTTCATCACCCAAAGTCCACATCACCATTAGGGTAGTTCATGGTGTTCTAGATTCTATTGGACGTGTATAACGTATAATGACGTGTATCCATTATTGTAGCATCACACAGAATTGTTTCACATCCCCAAAATTCCTCTGTGTTCTGCCTATTCATCCCTGCCTTCCCCCAACCACTGCTAACCACTCATCTTCTTACTGTTTCCATACTTAGGCGTTTCCTGGAATGTCGTATAGTTGGAGCCATATAGTATGTAACCTTTTTAGATTGGCTTCTTTCATATAGTGGTAGGCATTTAAGAAGTTTCCTCCATGTGTTGTCATGGCTTGATAGCTCACTTCTTTATATAGTCTTCTATTGCATGGATTTACCCTGGTTTAGTCATCTATTCTCCCACTGAAGCACATCTTGGTTGCTTCCAAGTTTGGCATTATAAACAAGCTACTATAAACATCCCTGAGCAGGTTTCTGTGTGGACGTAAGTTTTCAATCCACTTGGGTAAATACAGAAGAGTAAAAATGCTGCATAGTATGGTAAGAGTGTGATCAGTTTTGTATGAAGCTGCCAGATTGTCTTCCAAATGCTGTGTTTCCACCAGTGATGAATGAGGGTACCTGTTGTTTTACATTCTTGACAGCATTTGGTTTTGGAGTTTGGCTATCTGACAGGTATGTAGTGGCAGCTCTGTTGTTTTCATTTGCAATTTCTTAATGACATATGATGTTGAACATCTTTTTATATGCTTATTTGCCATCTGTTTATCTTCTTTGGTGAGGTGTTAGTTCAGGTCTTTTGCCCATTTTTAACCAAGATGTTAGTTTTCTTATTGTTGAGTTTTAAGAGTTCTTTGTATATTTTGGATAAGTCTTTTATCAGATGTGTCTTTAGCAAATATTTCCTCTTAGTCCTTGATCTGTCTTCTCATTTTCTTGACATTGTCTTTGGCAGAGAAGAAGTTTTTAGTTTTACTGAAATAAAGTTTTTCAATTTTTTTTCATGGTTTGTGCCTTTGGTATTGTATCTAAAAAGTCATACCATATTCAAGGTCATCTGGGTTTTCTCCTATGTTGTCTTCTGGGAGTTTTATATTTTATACTTTTTAGGTTCATAATCCATTTTGAATTAATTTTTGCGAAGGTTGTAAGATCTGTGTCTTGAATCTTTTTTTGTTTTGCATGTGAATATCCAATCGCTTTAAAACTCTTTGTCGAATGAATTATCTTTTCTCTGTTGCATTGCTTTTACTCCTCTGTCAAAAATTAGCTGACTTTGTTTATGCAAGTCAACTTCTGGATGCTATTTTATTCAGTTGATCTATTTGTCTATTCTTTCACTAGTATTACACAGTCTTGATAACTATAACTTCATAGCAAGTCTTGCAGCCATATTGTTTCAATCCTATGACTTTGTTTTTCTCCATCAATACTGAATTGGCCAATTTTGGTCTTTTGTCCCTCCATATAAAATTTAATACCAGTTTGTCAATATCCACAAAACAAGGTGCTGAGATTTTTTTTTTTGAAAGAGAAAAAAGAAAGAAACAAAGAAAAAGAAAGAAAAGAGGAAAGAAAAAAAGAATGAAAGAGAGAAAGATGAAGAGAAAGAGGGAGAGAGAATGGGAATCTTGCTCTATTGCCCAGGCTAGAATGCAGTCTAAAAATGAGTATTAAAAACCTCTTTTATGCCAATAAATGTGCTTAACAATGGAGACAGGAAGGAATAAGAGAGGAAAGTAACAAAGAAGCAGCCAACCAATATTTCATTTAAACCTGTGAAATGCTATGCAATTACTGAGGAGTGATTTACTTCCAATTATATGGTCACTTTTAGAATAGGTGTGATGTGATACTGAGAAAAATGTATGTTTTGTGGATTTGGGGTGGAGAGTTCTGTAAATGTTTATTAAGTTTACTTGTTTAGGTCTGAGTTCAAGTGCTGGATACCCTTGTTAATTTTCTGTCTCATTGATCTAATATTGACTATGTAGTGTTAAAGTCTCCCACTATTATTATGTGGGAGTCCAAGTCTCTTTGTAAGTCATTAAGAACTTGCCTTATGTATCTGGGTGCTCCTGTATTGGGTACGTATACATGTAGGATCATTAGCTCTTCTTGTTGCATTGATCCTTTTACCATTATGTAATGTCCTTCTTTGTCTCTTTTGATCTTTGTTGCTTTAAAGTCTATTTTATCAGAGATGAGAATTGCAACTCCTGCTTTTTTTTTTCTCCATTTGGTTGGTAAATCTTCTTCCATCCCTTTGTTTCGAGTCCTTGTGTATCCTTACATGTGAGATAGGTCTGGATACAACATACCAATGGGTTTTGGCTTTTTATCCAATTTGTCTGTCTGTGTCTTTTGATTGCAGCATTTAGTCCATTTAAATTTAGTATTGCTAGTGATATATGTGAGTTTGATACTGCCATTTAATGCTAGCTGGCTGTTTTGCCCATTAGTTGATGTAAATTCTTCATTATGCTGATGCTCTTAACCTTTTGGTATGTTTTTGGAATGGCTGATACTGTTTGTTCCTTTCTATATGCAATGCTTCTTTCAGATGCTCTTGTAAAGCAGGCCTGGTGGTGATGAAATCTCTGAGTACTTGCTTGTTTGCAAAAAAAATGTATTTTTCCTTCACTTATGAAACTTAGTTTGGCTGGATATGAAATTCTAGGTTGAAAGTTCTTTTCTTTAAGGATGTTGAATATTGGCCCCCACTCTCTTCTGGCTTCTAGGGTTTCTGCTGAGAGATCTGCTGTGAGTCTAATAGGCTTCCTTTTGTGGGTAACCTGACCTTTCTCTCTGGCTTCCCTTTTCTTTTCTCCTTCATGTCAACCCTGGTGAATCTAATGATTATATGCCTTGGGGTTGCTCTTCTTGAGAAATATCTTTGTGGTGTTCTCTGTATTACCTGGAGTTGAGTATTGTCCTGCCTTGCTAGGTTGGGAAAGTTCTCCTGGATAATATCCTGAAGAATGTTTTCCAGCTTGGATTCATTCTCTCCATCACTTCAGGTACACCTATCAAACATAGATTACGTCTTTTCACACAGTCCCATATTTCTTGGAGACTTTGCTTGTTCTTTTTTACCCTTTTTTCTCTAACCTTGTCTTCTCATTTTATATCATTAAGTTGGTCTTCGACCTCTGATATCCTTTCTTCCGCTTGATCAATTCGACTGTTAAAATGTGCATACATTGCCAAGTTCTCGTATTGTATTTTTCAGCTCCATTAATTCACTTATATTCCTCTCTAAATTGTCTATTCTTGTTAGCATTTCGTCAAACCTTTTCTCAAAGTTCTTAGTTTCTTTGCATTGAGTTAGAACATGTTCTTTTAGCTCACAGAAGTTTCTTATTATCCACCTTCTGAAGCCTGATTCTGTCATTTCATCACACTCATTCTCCGTCAGGCCTTGTTCCATTGCTGATGAGGAGCTGCAATTCCCTGTAGGAGGACAGACATTCTGATTTCCAGTGTTTTCAGCCTTTTTGCGCTGGTTTCTTTCCATCTTTGTGGATTTATCTGCCTGTCGGCTTTATAATTGCTGACTTTCAGATTGGGTCTCTGAGTGGATGTCCAGCTTGGTTGGTGATGATGTTTTTTCTGTTTCTTAGTTTTCCTTCAGGGGATGCCCCTCTCCCACAGAGCTGGACCTTCCCAGGTTCAGCGAGCTTGCTGTGAAACTCTCAATCCTCAGCGATTCCAACTGCTGTTTTTTTTTTTTTTTGTGGGGGAATATCCCCTGCGGTGACCCACTGCGCTGGCTGAAACAGTGGCATTGAGATTTGTGGTGCTTCTCTGCCTGGGAATCTCCCAGTCTGGCTCCCTGCTTCAATCCCCCTTTCAATCAGCTGAATGGGTCACTCTGCCTTCCCAGAGCTCCAAACGCCAACCAAAAGGGCCCCCAGTCCCCTATACTCCACACTGAGAACCGCTGCACCGGGCTGCCGGCAAAACAGCCACACCGGTCAAAAGAGTTGCACTGGCGACCCATGGGGCTCCTCGCTGGGAATCTCCTGGTCCGTGGGCAACAAAAATTCATCTGGAAGTCTGGCGTCCACTCACTCTCTGAGCTTTCACTGGGAGCTACAGTCCTGAGCTGCCACTAAACAGCCATCTTGGATCTCTCTCTTGGTGCTGAGATTTTGACTATGATTGAATTGCATCTGTGGGTCAAGTTGGAAAGAAGTGATATCTTAACAACATTGAGTTTTTCTATTCATGAATATGGATTATCTCTCAATTTGTTTAGTTATTCTTTTATATATTTTATTATAGTTTTCTTTCTTTCTTTTCAATTTGCATGGCTTTTATTTTCTTGTCTTACTATATTAGCTAGGACTTCCATTACAATGTTGAAAAGCAGTGGTGAGAGGTGAATGTTTGCCTCATTTCTGATCTTAGTGGAATAGCTAAGCTTCTAGCTCCTCACTATTAAGTATGATGTTAGCTGTAGGTTTTTTGTGGTCTTTACAACTTGAGAAAATTATCCTCTAGTCCTAGTTTTCTAAGTGTGTGTGTGTGTGTGTGTGTGTGTGTGTGTGTGTGTGTGTGTTTATCATGGATCTAATTTGTTAAACTTTATTGAGAATGTTTGCATCTACGTTTATCAGAGTTATTGACCTGCACTTTTCCTGTAATGTGGCTATATGGTTTTGGTATTAGGATATTGCTGGCTTCATGGAGTAAGTTAAGAAGTATTCCCTCTGCTTCAATATTCTAGAAGAGATCATAGATAGTTAATAAAATTTCTCTCTTAAATGTTTGGCAGGTTCATCAGTGAACCCATATGGACTTGGTGCTTTCTATTTTGGAAGGTTATTAATTATCAATTCAATTTCCTTGATATATATAGGCCTATTAAGATTGTCTATTTCTTCTTGTGTGAGTTTTGGCAGATTGTGCCTTTCGAGGAATTGGTTCATTTCATTGAGGTTATTGAATTTGTGGGCACATTATTGTTCAATAATATTTCTTTATTATACATTTTTTTGAGACAGAGTCTCTCTCTGTCACCAAGCCGAAGTACAGGGTCTCAATCTTGACTCACCACAACCTGCACCTCCCGAGTTCAAGCAATTCTCCTGTCTCAGCCTCCTGAGTAGCTGGGATTACAGGCATGTACCACTATGCCTGGCTTTTTTTAAATTTTAGTAGAGATGGGGTTTCACCATGTTGGCCAGGCTGACCTTGAACTCCTGACCTCAAGTGATCTGCCCTTCTTGGCCTCCCAAAATGCTGGGATTACAGGTGTGAGCCACCACACCAGGCCTTATGATTTTTTTTTTTTTTACAATTTTATTTACTTGTATTTATTTTTGTTTTTTGAGGTACAATTTTTTATTTTTTAATATATATTTTGTTGCGTTTTAGGTTTGGGGGTACATGTGAAGAACATGCAAGATTGTTGCATAGGTACATACAGGGCAATGTGGTTTTCTGCCTTCCTCCCCCTCCCCTCCCTTCCCCTCCCCTCCCCTCCCCTCCCCTCCACTCCCTTCCCCTTCCTGATGGAGTCTCACTCTGTCACCCAGGTTGGAGCACAACAGCACAATCTAGACTCATGTTAATCTCTGTCTCCCTGGTTCCAGCAGTCCTCCTGCCTCAGCCTCCAGAGTAGCTGGGATTACAGATGCTTGCCACCATGCCTAGCTAATTGTAGAGACAGAGTTTCACCATGTTGGCAAGTCTGGTCTCAAACTCCTGACCTCAAGTGATCCACCTGCCTTAGCCTCCCAAAGTGCTGGGATTACGGCATGAGTCACTGTGACCAGCCTCTCTCTTACTTTCTGATTTTGGTAATTTGTGTCTTTCCTTTCTTTTTCTTAGTTAGTCTTAGTAGAGACTTATCAATTTTATTGATCTTTTCAAAGAACTGGTTTTGGTTTTGATTTTCCCTATTGATTTTAAGTTTCATTGGTTTCTGTCCTAATTTTTATTATTTTTTTTCTTATGCTTACTTTGGAGTTGATTTGCTCTTTTTTTTTTCTTACTAGTTTCCTAAGTGGGAAATTTAGATTATTGACTTTAGATTTTTTTCTAGTATATGACTTCAATGTTATAAAATTTCCCTGTAAGCTTTTGCTACATCCAAGATAAGTTGTATTTTCATTTTCATTTATTTAAAAATATTTTAAAACTTCTCTTAAGTTTTCATCTTTAACCGATTTTAGACTTGTGTTGTTTATTCTCCAAGTATTTGGGAGTTTTTCAGCATTTTTCTGTTATTGATTCTGGTTTAATTTCACTGTGGTCTGCTATTAATGTACCTCTCTGAAATTCAGGTTGGAACCTAATACCCAATGTGGTAGTATTGCCATGTAGGGCCTTTAGGAGGTGATCAGACCATGAAGGCTCTGCCCTCATGGATAGATTAGTGCTTTTATTTTATTTATTTATTTTTTTTTGAGATGGAGTTTCACTCTTGTTACCCAGGCTGGAGTGCAATGGCGCAATCTCGGCTCACTGCAACCTCTGCCTCCTGGGTTCAAGCAATTCTCCTGCCTCAGCCTCCTGAGTAGCTGGGATTACAGGCACGCACCACCATGCCCAGCTACTTTTTTGTATTTTTAGTAGAGACGGGGTTTCACTATGTTGACCAGGATGGTCTCAATATCTTGACTTCGTGATCCACCCGCCTCGGCCTCCCAAAGTGCTGGGATTACAGGCTTGAGCCACCAGGCCCGGCCAGATTAGTGCTTTTATAAAAGGGCCTAAAGGGATGAGCTTACCCCTTTTGACTTTCACCTTTTTGCCATGAGAGGACACAGAATTTATCCCCTGTGGAGGACACAACAACAAAGTGCCATCTTGGAAGCAGAGAGCAGCTCTCACCAGATACCAAGATACCAAATCTGCTGATGCCTTCATCTTGAAATTTACAGCCTCTAAAACTGTGAGAAAAAAATTTCTGATTTTTCTTTTTTTTACAAATTACCCAGTCTCAGGTATTTTGTTATAGCTGCACAAACAGATCATAATACAGCCTGAGACAGCAAACATTGTATTTCTAGTTTTAAAAATTTGTTAGGTATGTTTTATGCCCTAGAATATGGTCTATCTTGGAGAATGTTCCATGTGAGCTTGAGAAGAACGTGTGATCTACTGTTATTGGATAAAATAGTCTTAGAGATGTCAACTATGTCCAGTTGATTAATGGTGCTATTGAATTCAAATGTGTTTTTACTAATTTTCTACCTGCTTGATCTGTCCAGTTCTGATAAACGGGTGTTGGAGAGGATTCATCTATTTCTTCTCGCAGTTCTATCAGCTTTATCTCATATTTGATGCTATGTTGCTAGGTGCATACACATTAAGAACAATTATATCTTCTTAAAGTATTGACTTTTTTGTTACAATGTAATGTTCCTCTTTGACCCTTTCTTAGAAGTCTGCTCCGTCTTAATGCAGCTGCTCTTACTTTCTTTTGATTAGTGTTAGCATGGTATATCTTCCTTCATCCCTTTACTTTTGACTTACATGTTTGTCTATATTTAAAGTAGGTTTCTTGTAAACAACATATAAATGGTGCTTGTTCGTTTTTTTTCTGTTGGCTGTCACTGCAGCAGAGTGGGAATTGTTTTTTGATTCACTTTGACAGGTGATTATTAGTGTAGTTGGATTATTATGTATAATTTGTTACTGTTTTTTATTTGTTGACCTTATTCTTTATTATTGTCTTTGTCTTCCACACTTTTTCTGCCTTTTGTGGCTTTAACTGATCATTTTAAATAATTCTATTTTCTCTTTTTCTTAGCATACCAGTTATATTTCTTTTTCAACTTTTATTTGTTGCCCCAGCATTTGAATTTACGTTTACAATGAATCCATGTCCACTTTGAAATAACACTATACCAATTCATAAGCAGCGCAAACATTCTTTAATTATAATAATAAGATATTCCCAATTCCTTCCTCCCATTTTTTTGTATCATTGCTGTCATTTATTTCATTTATACCTAAGCAGTATATAACAATGAACTGGGATATATATACATACACATATACACACTTTATACATAAAGTATGAAGTATACATAAAGTATAAAGTGTGTATATGTGTGTATATATATGTATATCCCAAATCATTGTTGTATACTGCTTATGTATAAATGAAATTATTATTATTTTTAAAAGATGCTTTATACATGATTGTATATGTATTTATATATATCCCATTTCATTATTGCTTTTATCATTTTGAACAAACTTTTGATGAATTAAGTATTTTAAAAAATCAGTTTTTAAATCATACTTTTATTTATTTTTTCTTTGATTCTTTTCCTTTCTTTATGTGGACACAAATTTCTGGGCTATATTATTATTTTTCTTCTCTCTGCAGAACTTGTTTTAAAAAACATTTCTTCCAAGGCAGGTCTATTATCTGGTAATCCCAACATACCTGCCACATAAGACTCTAGTTCAGTAGTTGTTCAATTTCTTCAAATTGTGGGTTTTTTTTGTTTGTTTGTTTTTTGCCTTTTAGAATGCTTTCTAGTTTTTTATTGAAAGGTGAATATGATGTACCAGGTAAAAGGAACAATAGCCAATAGGCCTTTAATGATGAGGTGGTAAGGTAGGGGGAGAGGGGAAGTATTGTATAGTCCTATGATTAGGCCTGTTTTTTTAGTGAGCCTGTGCCATGGACAGTAAGGTTCACCAGTGCTTCTTAGTAACCCCCCTTATGTGGGACAGGGTATTGGTGGGGGCTGAAGTTGTATATGTGTCTTTCCCTTGGTAGGGCTGGCTCTGATAAAATGCCAGAAAGTTATGCTCTGATTAAATAGTTTCTCCTGAGGGCAGGCCTTTTTGAGAAAAACAGAAGGCTCTGGTATATCACAAAAGGATTACATTTTCCCTCCACCTGCATGGGGGGATTTTCCTCCAGTATTCACTGTGATAATCCGGTGGGATTCCTGAAGATAAAACTCACAAAAGTGTGAAGGCTGTCTGTGACTGGCTCCCCTGGAGTTCTGAACTCTCAAACTTGTCCACAATGAGCCTCCAGCACCTCATTAATAATACAGTTTTTCTTAACAGCATTAGTTCCCATGAAGTTTCTGCTCCAGTAAGTTGTGATTTCTGTATGAGCTTGTCTATCTCTCCAAACTGGGGAAACAAATTGCCCTGCAACTTCACTTAACTTCTCTGATGCACCTAAAAAGAATTGTTGATTTTTCAGTTTGTTCAGTTCTTTATTGTTGTTAGGATTTCTAAGCTACTTACACAGCAGACCGGAAGCTGGAAATGTTTATTATTTTTAAAGGATTTTGCATCTATAGTCAAGAAGTATACTAATACTTAGTATATGAGAGTGTTTGTGTGTCAAAGTGAGAGAAAGCGAGTGAGCGCACACACTATTGGTATTAGAAGTGCTCCTTTCTTTTTAGTTTTATACAAGAGCTATAAAAGAGTGGTATTATTTCCTTCTCAATTGTCTGATAGAATCAATGATAAAGCCATTCAGAATCAGATTTTTCTCTGTGGGAAGATTTTAAATAATTAATTCAACTTACATGATACAGATCTATTCAAACATTTTACCTCATCTAGAGTCAAATTTTTTGGTTTTGCTCAATTTTTAGTTTACTTATTTGAGAAATTGAAATTCTTACAAGTGGTCCCTTCATTTTGTTATTTGTATCTGAAAATCATTCCTAACATGTCACAGAATAAATCTATTAGTGTAAACTTTGATTATTCATGTTCAAAGAATTTCTCTATTTTATAAAAATTGTCAAATTGGGTGGCATATGTTTGTGTATAGCATGCCTTTGTTCTCCTTGTAATGTCTGAGGAATCTCTGGTGGTACTCCTCTTCATTTCTGATACTGATAATGTCTTACTTTCCTTTTCTTCCATCGGTTTAGGAAAATGTTTATCAATTTCACATGATTTTGTTTCAAAGAGCTAGTTTGGCTAAATTGACTTCCACTCCTGTTTGTACATTTTATAATCTCTAACAATAGTCCTGGATTTATATTTTATATTGTCTGCCTTTAATATTGTCATTCCAGCTTTCTTATGCTTACTGGTTACATTAGTGTATCTTTTTCTAATCTCAGTGTGTGTGTGTGTGTGTGTGTGTGTGTGTGTGTGTGTGTGTGTGTATTTAAATTTGAAGTGCATCTCTTGTAGAACACATACAATTAGGTCTTACTATTATATCCAGTCTGATAATCTCTGCCATTTGTCTATTTAATTCAAGACATTTAATGCAAGAAGTAATATGGTTGGATTTAATCTGCCATTTTGCTGTTTGTTTTTGATCTGTCTGATTTAGATTTGTTTTTCTTGTTTGTGTGTGTGTTAAACTTAATTTGTAATATATAATCTTAATACGTTCATTGAAATTTTTCTATACTTTTGTGTTATTTTTGTACTTTTTCTAGGGTTTAAAAATATGCAATCTGCATAAATCAAATAGCCTCTGATTTAACATTGACCTTTCCTACTAAAATATAGAAATTTTGTGCCAACATACTAGAATCCTTACTACCTCCTTTTTGTGCTAACATTATCATATATAAAGCCTCTAACTACTTTATAACCTTAACAATACAGTGATTATCTGCTTTTTAAATATATATATTTTTAAAGAAATGAAGAGAAACACATGCCCATAAACACACACAGTTCTTACATTTTATATTTACTAAATAATTATCATCTGGTGTTATTTCTTTTTAGCCTGAAAAATTTATTCTAGAGTTTGTTATATCACTGGTATTCTATTAGCAAATCCTCAGTTTTTATTTACTTAGAAATGTCTTTCTTTTGCCTTCATGTTTGATGGAGGGTTTCGTTATTTATGCAGTTCCTAGCAGTCTGTATTTTATTTCAACTCTTAGAGTAAGTTATTTCAGTGTCTTCCAGTCTCCCTCATTTCTGATGAGAAGTTAGTCATTGACTGCACTGTTTTTCCACGTGCATGATAGGTTATTTACCCTTGCTAATTTCTTATTTTCTCTTTGACTTTTTCTTTCCGCAGTTTGACTATGACATGCCTTTGTGGGCTTGTGTTTGCCCTACTTTGGATTTGCTGTGCTTCTGGGATGTGTGATTTAATTTTTTTTTCAAATCTAGGATATTTCTGGCTACTATATTTTCTAGTAACTTTTTTTCTTTTGACCCTTTTGTATTTGTCTGATTTTTCTGGGAACACAGTCACACCTACGTATGTTTGATTTTGTCCCACAAATCCCTGGGACTTTATCCATTTATCTTCAGTCTTTTATGACTGTTCTTCAGGTTGGATAATTTCTAAAGATTTTTCTTTAAATGTATTGATGTTTTTCTGTCATTCCTAACATGCTGTTTTAATTTTATTTCAGTTATTATTCCTGTCAGTCCTAGGATTTCTATTGTTAATGGTTTCCATTTCTATGCTGAGATTGTCTGTTACTTCACTGATTTTACATTTTAATCCTATGAATATATTTATAATGTTTGCACTGAAGTTTTTCTCTGCTCTGTTCAACACATCATCAAAACCAGATATAGATAATATGTTCCGTCGACTCTGGATTCTGTTTTGCTTTTCTGAAGGTTGTCGGGTTTTTTAAGTGGCAATTAACTTACCTGGAATTGAACTGTGAAATACGTCCCCTGTGCATTGTGCAGCCCCTGATATCTCTTATTTTTTAGCCTAGCTTCCTAGTTGTGAGCTAGTCATGTGCAACAGAAACACATACTGTGTATGGTATTTTAAGGTTAAACAGTAACTAAATAGTATATAAATATTTAAGGACATGTGAGCATTTATTTTCTCTTATAACTTTTATTTTTATAATCACTTTAATCTTAATTATATTATTCAGGGTTCTCTGGAGGGGCAGAACTAATAGGATATATGTATATGTAGGAGGGAATTTATTAAGAAGAGTTGACTCACATAATCACAGGGTAAAGTCCCACTACAGGCCATCTGCAAATTGAGGAACAAGGAAGCCAGTGGTGGGTCAGTCCAAGTCCCAAACCTCAAAAGTAGGGAAGCGACAGTACAGCCTTCAGTCTGTGGCCAAAGGCCTAAGAGCCCCTGACAAACCACTGGTGTCAGTCCAAGAGTCCAAAAGGTGAAGAACTTGGAGTCTGATGTTCGAGGGCAGGCAGCCTCCAGCATGGGGGAAAGGAGAAGGCTGGGAGACTCAGCCAGTCTGCTTTATTCTAGCCATGCTGGCTTGAATGGATTGAGGGTGGGTCTGGCCTCTCCCAGTCCACTTACTCCAATGTTAATCTTCTTTGGCAGCAGCCTTGCAGCAGACACACTCAGGAACAATAGTTTGCATCCTTCAATCCAACTCAACATTAATCATCACATTCAAGCCTAATTTTTTAAAAATATATATTTTATTGTGTTTTAGGTTCTGGGGTACATGTGAAGAGCATGCAAGATTGTTGCATAGGTACATACATGGCAATGTGGTTTGCTGCCTTCCTCCCCATCACCTGTATCTGACATTTCTCCCCATGTTATCCCTCCCCAACTCCCCACCCGCCTGTTGTCCCTCCCCTAGATCCCCCTATAGACCCCAGTGTGTGATGCTCCCCTCCCTGTGTCCATGTGTTCTCATTGTTCAACACCTAATTTTTAAATGAATATTTTAATAGTATCTAAATTAGAGAAGTAAAATTTGTATTTATTGATGGTAGAACAAGCTTTGCTAGCCTTTGTGTTTGTTTGCTTTCAAGTCCGGTGAATCTTCCCCAGTGCGGTAGTATAATGTAAATGCAACGATAATGATGAAAGTGGTTCTAAGAAATTAAGGCCGAACTTTTCACCAGCTTTATTTGGAAGTATGATCTTTCCTTTGCTGTCATTAGCTTTGTAGCCAAATCAGTGGTAAAGCGCTAAAGTCAGGGAATGTGATTTGCAGAGATGCACTAGGTCATACAGCAATGAAATCACCAACACTCTGGTGGCATCTATGTATAAAATATAAAAAAATTAAGTTTAAAAAGGCCAAACAGCATTCTCTGAAGGAGTTACTGAAGTGAAAGCTCAACAGAAGCAGATGTTGAATATTTTACAAATAAACATTGGCCCATTATGGAGCTTCTTATCAAGGAGCAATTTATGTAGATAAGACTAAAACATCATATGCAACTACTGAGATGCTGGGGAAAGACCGCGTCAAGGATGATTGCTGGAAATGCGGGGGGAGTCTGAACCGAACAAGGCACCTCAGGCCCCACTTTGCAATGATAACATTGTCCCATGTGTTGTGGAACTGGCCGATGCTGTAAAAATCCAGCGACAGAAAAAACATCGTTCTAAACAAGATTTTTCATTGCAACCTGACAACAGCACGTGCAGTGCCAACATCGCAACTCTTCGGTACATGTGTGATTTGAAGGCGAGGGTGACGTGAAAGACGAATTCTCTTACTTCCTTTCCAGCAAATATGACTAGCTTTGAACTACATAACACACTGAAGGATTCAGTCCTTCACAATGTACAACAACAATGTGGTTTGCAGTCTACATTTTGTGCTGGATGGCACAGCTGCCGTGATAGGACGCCATGCTGGCGTAGTTAGGAGATCAAAGGGTACATCCTCTCCAAGTCAGCCAGCTTCTTATCTGCGGGTCCAGTCAGCCTTATACGGGTGGCAGCTGTTGCGAGCTTGCCGCCCTATGCTCTGTTCTCAATGCTGTGGCCAGAGACACCCTTCAAAAGTATGAATCAAATCATATCATTCCTCTAACCCACATACTCCATCAGATTCTGCGTTTTCTTCAGAGTTTAAGGGTAATCAAAAGCCCTTATAAAAGCTGACAGGCGCTATGTGATTTTAATTTGCTGTAATTCTTGGCTTTCTTACCCTCATGACTATTTTCTCTCTCTCTCTCTCTCTCTCTCTCTCTCTCTCTCTCTCTCTCTGTGTGTGTGTGTGTGTGTGTGTGTGTGTCTAACCTACTCACAGCCAGCTTGAGCCTATCACACCTTGGCCGTAAGCCGCATTTTTCGTCTCATTTCTCTTTAGCATTTTGTCTGATTCAAGAGGTATATTGGGCATTAAGTTAGATATCTACTCTGAGTTAACCCCTTCAGCAATATTAAAAGCGAAGCCAAACCTTCCATTGGACCATTGCACAAAGCTGAGTTTCAGTTGGCTTTTGTCCCTCCAAGACTCTCTCCAATTTATAATTTATTATTTGAGATTGACATTTCTCTTCCAAACCTAAAAGGACTTCTATAGATATAGTGGCTGATGAAGGAGGAACTTGTTAGAGATGCATGGGGTAATATTTAAACGATGCTTCTGGGTGGATGAAGAAGGAAGTGTTAGAGATGCATGGGGTAATATTTACACGATGCTTCTGGGTGGATGAAGAAGGAAGTGTTAGAGATGCATGGGGTAATATTTAAACGATACTTCTGGGTGGATGAAGAAGGAAGTGTTAGAGATGCATGGGGTAATATTTAAACTATACTTCTGGGTGGAAGAAGAAGGAGGTGTTAGAGATGCATGGGGTAATATTTAAACAATACTTCTGGGTGGATGAAGAAGGAAGTGTTAGAGATGCATGGGGTAATATTTAAACGATACTTCTGGGTGGATGAAGAAGGAAGTGTTAGAGATGTATGGGGTAATATTTAAACGATACTTCTGGGTGGATGAAGAAGGAGGTGTTAGAGATGCATGGGGTAATATTTAAATAATACTTCTGGGTGGATGAAGAAGGAGGTGTTAGAGATGCATGGGGTAATATTTAAATAATACTTCTGGGTGGATGAAGAAGGAAGTGTTAGAGATGCATGGGGTAATATTTAAACGATACTTCTGGGTGGATGAAGAAGGAAGTGTTAGAGATGCATGGGGTAATATTTAAACGATACTTCTGGGTGGATGAAGAAGGAAGTGTTAGAGATGCATGGGGTAATATTTAAACGATACTTCTGGGTGGATGAAGAAGGAGGTGTTAGAGATGCATGGGGTAATATTTAAACGATACTTCTGGGTGGATGAAGAAGGAGGTGTTAGAGATGCATGGGGTAATATTTAAACGATACTTCTGGGTGGATGAAGAAGGAGGTGTTAGAGATGCATGGGGTAATATTTAAACGATACTTCTGGGTGGATGAAGAAGGAAGTGTTAGAGATGCATGGGGTAATATTTAAACGATACTTCTGGGTGGATGAAGAAGGAAGTGTTAGAGATGCATGGGGTAATATTTAAACGATACTTCTGGGTGGATGAAGAAGGAAGTGTTAGAGATGCATGGGGTAATATTTAAACGATACTTCTGGGTGGATGAAGAAGGAAGTGTTAGAGATGCATGGGGTAATATTTAAACGATACTTCTGGGTGGATGAAGAAGGAGGTGTTAGAGATGCATGGGGTAATATTTAAACAATACTTCTGGGTGGATGAAGAAGGAGGTGTTAGAGATGCATGGGGTAATATTTAAACAATACTTCTGGGTGGATGAAGAAGGAAGTGTTAGAGATGCATGGGGGTAATATTTAAATAATACTTCTGGTGGATGCCTTTTAAAATAAATTGAAATTATTCATATTTCCCACTTAAAGATTTCCACGTTCAACTGTTCCTTCTGATAAGACCGAACGCATCCATATCTAATCACATCCTTATGTTAATCAATAATTTTATCCTTTCCCAGGCACTCAGATGGACCTCAGAATACTTTTAATTTCATTTACCCTGATCTCAACTTACACGGCATTATCTTGAAGAGTTTTAGTGCTATATTTTAAACTCAAAAGACATGATTGTTTTTGTACTATAATGTGAAAGTTAACTTAGACTTACTTGTATATTTCTTTCTTTGCTCTTCCTTCCTTCCAGCATCTTTGCCTCTCATCTAAGGTGGAAATGTCGGGGGAAATGTGTACCAAACAAGGTAGCTCACACCCCACGTTCCAGTGATAACACAGTCCCATTGTTCAGAAGGTGTGAGTCTGTGGAGACAAATCATTTCAGCCACTGTCTGAATGACAATGTCTTTCTTTCACTTCATTACTGTCGGCCATTATTTCAGCACATTCTTTGATGATGTCCATCCTCTGTCTTCCTGTCTCAGTTTTTGAGAATTCATGTGTCAGTCTTTTCTTCTTTGGAAGTAGTCCCTTTCTTCATCTCTGCCTACTCTCTTTTTGTATGATGTGTTTAGGTCAGGATATCTTTTCATTTATCCTGCTAAAGATTCAGTGGGCTTTCTGAATCTGTGAGATGATTTTTCATCAGTTCTGGGAAATTATTAGCCATTATCTCTTCAATTGTTGCCTCTGCCCCATTTGATAATTTTAGTCTTTCTGGCATTTTTAGTAAGCCAATTTAGACATTTTGAATATCTCTTATGTTTTTTGATGTTTCCCATATTTGGTCACTATGTGTTCTATTCTGGGTAGTTTCTCCTGCTGCACTTTCTTGTTGAATAATTTCTCTTTTGCTGTGTCTGTGCATTGGTTTTAAACTTCGGACTCATCCACTGGCTTCTTACTTTTGATTATGGCATTTTTCAAATCTAGAATTGATTTCTGGTTCATTTTCAAATCAACATATTACTGTTAAAATTATTTATTTATCATTTTAGAGACAGGGTCTGGCTCTGTCCCCCAGGCTGGAGTGCAGTGGCACAATCATGGCTCACTGCAACCTTGAATTCCTGGGCTCAAGAGATCCTCCCACCTCACCCTCCTGAGTAGCTGGGATTACAGGCACATACCACCATGCCCAGCTAATTTTCAAGAAAAATTTTTTTAGACACAGTGTCTGTTATGTTGCCTAAGCTAGTGTCAAATTCCTGCCTTCAAGTGAGCCTCCTCCTTCAGCCTCCCAAAGTGCTGGGATTACAGATGTCAGCCACTGTGCCCAGCAGTGTATTACTTTTCATATTGTTCAGTTCCTTGCTAAAATGTTTGCTGTGGTCTGAATGCAGATGTCCTTCTCAAATTTATATGTTGAAATTCTAGCCCCCAAAGTGATGATATTAAGTGATGGGGACTTCATGAGCTGATTATAATGGCATTAGTGCCCTTATAAAGAGGTTCAAGGGAGCAAGACCTTGAACCTACTGGTGCCTTGATCACAGACTTCTCAGCCTCCGGAGCTGAGAGCAGCATCTGTTGTTTATAAATTACCCTGTCTAAAGCATTTGTTGTAGCTGCCCAAATGGACTTGGACAATGTTCAAGCTTTGCTTTCACTCCTTCAAGTCACTCCTGGCTCCTCTATTTCATGATGCTCTGTAGGACATCCCGTTAGCTCCATGTTCAAAATGACTCAGAGTATGACATCAGCTTACCGTTCCCGCTGCCAGCACCTTGCTCTGAGCAAACATCATGCCTCACTTGGATTCCTGTAGTAGCCTCCTCCTGGGTTTCCCTGCTTCCCACCTGCCCCTCCAGTCCATTTTCCTCCCTGAGGTCAGAGACATCTGTTTATAATGTATGTCATACCATGTCATGCTTTTGCACCACCAAGGAATGGCTGACCTTCCATTTCACCCAGAGTAAAATCCGAAATCCTTGCAAGCCTCTGCAGGGTGTGCTCTTGCAGGCACGTGCCTGGCGTGCTGGCCTCTACTCCTTGACCCCATTTGCCTCGGCTGCTCTGTCCTCCTTGCCATTTCTCCAACATGCTGGTCATGCTCTCACCATCAAGCCATCACAGCAGCTCATACCTCTGCCCAGAACATTCTTTGTACAGACACCACATTTTGAACTCCTTCATCAGTTCCAACTCTGCTGAATGCCTCGTGTGGATGACCTACCCTCATGGCCCTAGTCTCCCATCATGCTGCTGTGTTTGCTTTTCCCCAAAGCCAAAGGTCCTTCTGTAATTATAGTACCTATTTTTTTCATTTATTGTCATTAATTATATGCTCCTCACCCAACAGAATGGTAGCTCCACACATGCAGGAATTACTATTAATTTCTTTTGTGGGTGTATCTCCTAGTAATACCTGAAGCACAGGAATCCACATATTTGTTTTTGTTTTTTTTGACATAGAGTGTTGCTCTGTCACCCAGGCTGGAGTGCAGTGGCACAATCTCGGCTCACTGCAACCTCTTCTCAGGTTCAAGCAATTCTCCTGCTCACAGTAGCTGGGATTGCAGGCATATACCACCACGCCTGGCTAATTTTTTGTATTTTTAGTAAAGACGGGGTTTTACCATGTTTACCAGGCTGGTCTCGAACTCCTGACTTCGGGTGACCCACCCACCTAGGCCTCCCAAAGAGCTGAGATTACAGGCGTGAGCCACTGCGCCCAGCCTACATATTTGCTGAATGAATAAACGCATTATTTAATTTGTTCGATCGTTTCCCTAAATGAAACTCCTTACGAAATTCACACCCACAAATAGACAGAAAATAGACAGAACTGATGCAGATGAAGTGTCTATTTTTGACTGTGTTCCTTATGTTTTGCAGTGTTTTTGTTTGAGCGCTGGGACCCTGTGGAACACAGCTGGAAATCACCGGCCTGGCTGTACTTTAACTGTGAGTTATCGTTATAAGCTAACACCCATTGCAGCTGCCCGTGAAGTCTTAACACAATGCATCATGTATTAGGCTGAAATGAAAGATTCGGTAAATCCGCAAACACTTCTGTTACTTGATGCTTCATATGTGGACATCCATTCTTGCTTCCCTAGACCTTATCACTGGAGAAAGACAGGAGGAACAGGCGTGAGGAAAACAGTGGGCTGGAGTCCTCATCTGGGGGAACACTAGGTCCTAAAGACCCACAATACCCCTTTCTTCCCCTGGCATGGGCCCTGCATCTCCTGGTGTTTTTCTTGGCAGCCTGAGAGCCAACCTTACCACCACAGATCTGCCCTGTTCAGGCCCCTCCAGTCCGGGCTCCCGTCAGCAGTTTCCCTTCAGCTGCTAATGCTGAGCTGCCAACGCCATCAGGCATGGAACACTGTAATGCCAGACAGTGTGGAAACTCTGGCCCAATTCCCTCTGCTACTCTTCATCACCTCTTTTGAGAAACTCAGGGCAAGTTCCTCATTGATGCAGAAGCACAATCCCAAAGCGTCTATTGTGGGTCCCATTGTGTCCTCTGAAAAGATGGGCACCTGTCAACGTGACCTTATTTATAATATACGATCTCGCAGATGTAATCAAGATAAAGCCATTTGGGCATGTTCCAATCCAATACAACTGACGTCCTCATAAGGAGAGGACAAACGTCAGAGATGGAGATGCTCAGGAAGAAGGCAGCCTTGCAGCAGAGGCGGGGACTCGTGATGAGCTGCAAGCCAAGGAACCCGGGACTGGGGACTGCTGGCCAGGACCTGGAACTGAAAGAAGCTGGAGCTACTCCACCCAGGGCCACAGAGAGAGAGCTGGCCCTGCTGATACCTTAATTTCAGATTTCCAGCCTTCAGACTGTCAGAGAAGCTATTTCTTTTGTTTTGAGCCTCCAGTTTTGTAGGACTTTGTCAGAGCAACCCTAGCAACCTGGCACAGTGCCCACTCCCTGCCATGTGCAAATGCTGTTTCAAGCTGGAACCCCACCAGTCTCCTTCTACAGTGGCAATGCCACTCCCAAACCCTCCTTGAGGTACCAGGGCATTCTGCTGCCTCTACTTAGGCAAGAGCATTAATGTTGGGATACACAGGCCCAATGACAAGTTCTCAAAGTGGAATCCACAGTTACTTCTAGAAGGCCTGCCTGGTCCCCCTGCAGAGTGACCCCAGCAACTCCAGACAAATCAGCACTCCAGGGGGCTCCCTGACAACCCGTTAGAACTATGCAGATGTTAATTATGGTTCACTGGTAACGGTCTTCCTGCCTCATTCACGTCTCCTGAGACCTCACATTCAAAAGCAAATGTAACCTCACTGAAAGCGACGTGATGAGGTCCTGCAAAAATAAGTGACAGGGATAAAAATCTAAAAATTGACGTCACATTAAAGGTTCTTCCTCAAATTTTTAAACAATAATATATACAAAGAGAAGTAGAACAATCAAAAGATTTATGTCTTCTGGAAAAAGAAATAGGACGCAATTTCACAGAACTGAATTTGACTGCTCATTTAGCAAAAGCATCAACATCTGCCGCCATGAAATCTCTGGAATCTTATTGTTTCGGTCTTTCATCCAGAAAAACAAGCATTTAAAAAATTGGAAAATCTTTTCATGTTTTATTTGCATTCTTTTTCCTCCTTAGTCCTACCTGTCAATTAATAAAATTAAAATACACGATCTTCTGGAGTCACGGTATGGCTGAGGATTTTCCTAACCAGCAGTGCACATATATTACAGCAAAGAGGCGGTGATCATGCAGTCAGTGTGAGTGACTGCAGCAGAGCCGAGCGCGGAGGTGCAGACGTCAGTGGAGCTGGAGCGGAGGCTTCCTAATGCACAAATTACATCTTCCGCGCCTGCGTTCCCTCCCTGCACACACCGAGGAGCCTGACAAAAACGAAGCGCGCCGAGGAAGCCGAAGTATCTAGAAGGCACAGATACAGTCGAGAAAAATGACAGGCAGTACATGTTTTCTAGACTCATAATCTTTATACCGAATTATTGTATGTACCGGGGGTGTGCTTACATTTGTGCGTGAGCCACACACACGCGCGCGGGCGCGTACACACACGCACATGCATGCACACAGGTACATACACGAGCGCGCACACAGACGCACATGCATGCACACAGGTACATACACGAGCGCGCGCGCACACACACGCGTATACGCACACACGCATGCACACAAAGGCACACACACACACTGTGCGATCCTCCGGAAGGGGACGAAGGGAGCTTCTCTCTCGGAGAACCCACACAGCACAACCTCCGTTGGGCTTTCCTCTCCTGGGGGCAGCGCTGCCCTGGACGCGGATGGTCACTGCTCTTCCCCGGAACCCGCCCCGCCTGCGCCCCGCTTGAGCCCCTCCCGCGCCCCGCCGGCTTCCCGGGCTCTCCTCTGGGGCACCCTCTTCTTTAGCGGCTGCCTCGCGTCTCTCCCCCAGGTGGACGTCTCGGAGTCCGCCTCCTGGGCGCGATGGTGGGTCAGTGGCTGACGCGCACCCCTGAGAGGCCCGGGCAGAATCGGTCAACGGCAGGCGCCCACCCCATTCTGTCCTTGGCGAAAGTCAGAGGCGCGACCCGCTCCTTCGCCCCCGCAGGCCCATCTCCTCCCCTCAAAACCGGACCTGGTCCCCCTCACCCCGCGTTCCTCCCCGCTGACATCGACATCCATCTGCATCTCTATTTCGACAAATTTCCCAAGTGTTATCATTTCACCCCCTTGGATGCAAAAAGTGAGCTAATAATTTTCTAGCAACATTCCTATGTTAGCCTCTAATTTTGTATAAAAAATCCTTTTGCAATGGGACCTATGTTAACTTATTTATGCAATGTGTCGACTGCTAAAATGGAATCTTCCACTGAAATCCATCAATCAACATGGGAATACAGGACTTATGTTTATTGCACCTAATCTACTTTTGCTTCGAACCGTTATTATTACTCATAGCAGAATATGGGTCTAGAAGTGAAATGATGGAGGTTATATTTGAAATCGTGTCTTAGGGCTAAATGTGCTCATGTCGATTTCTTTTTATTGCGCACCCCAAAATTGCCAGTACCATGTTCAGTATAAAATACATCATCTTGGCACCCATGGGTGACCCCAATGATGCGCACAAGTGAAGATATAAATATTTATTTTTTTCCTCGGGGCTCCTCCCTGTTCCTCCCCCTCCACCCCGCAGTGCCTTCCTGGCCCCTTCTTTGCTGGGGTGGAGGAATATTGGGGGGGCGCGGATTGATGTTTCTTAAAAACACATAAACTGCCTCTCCCGAATGGCAATCATTGACTTATTGACTCTTATGAATAAAGTTCACACAAATCCAGAGAGCTTGCCCTGCTACAGGAATGCAGTGAGAACTAGACGAGGCTTGGAAGCCGACACTGCAGGGTAGCAATCCTAGGCGGGGGCTACAGGCATTCAGGTACCCCGTGGCAGCTCCCAGCCTGGGTCTGCAGCTCCGGAGCACTGCTGTTTTCACTGGCTCCTGAGAAAACCATGACGCCAGAGCAGAAGGGTCTGGAATTAGAGCAGACACAACCACTCTGCTTCTGGGCATCATATAAGTAAGTCCTTTGAAGATATGTGGGCAAATGCAGATCACAGGCTGGGAAGAGGAAATTAACATGATCATGAATAGATGGAAACTATCAGGCCACTCTCTTTGTAGCCACTTTGTTCTGAAGCGGTAGTGCTTGGCCCACCTGACATGTGATCCAGGCTTTTAATTGAAGATCATGCCTTGAGATCTGTGAAGTTTTGATCTGAGCCGGCAGAGGCTGTCCCAAAGGTTTCAGGGAGATTCCCCCATCACAGGCAGGACAGTTTTGGAGACTTGGCTTCAGAGTAAGCAGATGATCAGTTTGCAGACCCTTCAAAGTTCCCCATGGATGACCCGTTGAATATATATGGCTGCTCACAGGAGGCAGTTCCCAAGAGATGGAACATATTTTTCTGTGTCCAGCTTCCAGAGCTGGACGTTCCTCCCCAAGGATCCCTGCCCCAATAGCTTAGTCCCTGGACCCCCTTTGACTTTGCTCTGCTTCCACGCTCGGGTTGAGTCTCTGACCAAAATGAGGAAGGGGCTACACGGAGATTCCTTTGGGGGTTAAGCTGGTTTTTCACCTCCCATGGCTAACAAGGGCTATCCAGTGGCTTGTTTGTGGACAACTATTAATTAAATACACCAGTGCCTATTTATCTTATTAGAAATCGGCACGTAAGTAGCCATTAGCATGCAGAAGCTTTCAGGATTTCTAGCGCTCCAGATCGCCTTCGCTGCTGACGTCTTTGCTCCTTGATTTGCATTCCTAACTGGGGTTTTGTTTTGTGTCAGTGACAGCATCAGGGCAGGGCTGCTCAGAAGTCTGTGCCCATAACCCCCACCGGTACAATGTTTAATCAGTTTGTGTTGCAGCAGCTTGAAATATCTGTCGGTTCCCTCTAACCAACCTATTTGCCTGCAAACCCCATTTTTTACCCTTTATTGTCTGCAAAACCAACAACCCTACAAAACCATTTCCGGGGAATGGGAGGCCGGCTCTGCAGCGTGCAGAACCGCACCAGCCACAGCAAGCCCAGCTCTGTGCGTTACTGCAATTTCCAAAATGGGAAGATAAAGTATTTGAAGTTTTTCTTGAAAAGGGGAAGAAGCTCTAGCCCCCTTAGTTTACCGCAGAGGGTGGGGGTGTCGTCCACGTGCCAGACGTGACGGCCTAACGGTTTGATTTATGAGTCTGATAATAAAAATCCCATTAGGCGTCTCTCATTGAGAAAAAGGAGCAGGAGAAAAAAAGCTGTGTGTGTCACTGAGCAGCATTGACGCAGGCGGCTCTGACGGCAGCAGCCGCGGGCGGGCGAGAGGGGGGCAGGGGGGCCCAGAGGGGCGCTCGAGGGCCGGCAGCTCCGGCACAGGGTCCCCTCGCCGACCCCGCGCCTCTGCAGCTCCGGTCCCCGCTGCCACCATCCCGAACCCCCACGCATCACTGCCCTGACTGTCGCTCCCGCGCTCCCCCTCAGGCCTCCTCGTGTCCCCAGACACCCCAGCCCCCAGCTACTGCAACCCTGCACCCCTCTGTAGTGACGGGTGCCAGCCTCTGTGACCCCCCCTGCCCCTGCAGGCCCCCAGTCCTCCGAGGGGAGAGTGAAAGAGGGAGGGACCAGGGCGGGCGGGGGGGGGCAGTTCACAGGCCCCCAGGGAGGGGCTCACAGCACTCCCCTCCCTCCGAGGAAGGGGGTAGGGCTGGGGAGCCTGGGGGCCTGTGCTCCTGTCTCCCTGCAGAGACCCCGGGGGAGTTGCCATCACAGGAGCCTCCAGACAGTCACAAGTTGCCTGCAGACATGGCCTGCAGCCCCCTGTCCAGCTATACCTATTGTTCACGGACTGAGAAGACGCTGGAGTCAGGATTATTTTTCTATTTAAAATGTCATCGGGACAGGAAAAAAGAGTAACGCGCTGTGCTCGGAGTGTGCATGTGTGATCCAGGGCCCCGTGCCCGCTCCCACGCGTGTTTCCCTGTGGACAGAGCCCGGCTTGAGTCTGGAGCTGGCCACTGCTCCCAGGCAGTGGGAGGACCTGGGCCCAGGGCCAGCCCCGAAGACCGTGCGGGGACAGATGCCACTGCTGGGCCCACGCACAAAGGCTGCTTCTGGTATCCAAGCAAAGCTAGCCAAGGACCGCACAGAATATCTGGGGGTCGGGACCAGTGGTTTTCTCACGCTCTGAGAACAGAATGACTAGCGAGGTTTACTCCTAAGTAGGCTAGAAAAGTAATTTTATAGATAGGCCTGATTCAGCCCTCCAGCCTTAAATTTTTACATAGCTACTCCTACCTCCACTTGGGGAGGCAGATGTGCCATTCATAATGCCCTAGGCACATGGACTTTTCAACACCCCTCCAGCAGAAGGCACTCCATGTCCCTGGAACTAAAAACAGGAATGTCTGATGCTTGTGCACCAGGATTCACAACAGCCACAGCCAGTATTCACCATAGTGAGAGGAGGGCGGGGCCGGTTGTCCCTCAGCCAATGAATGAATACACAAAAAGTGGTGCATCCGTGCAATGGAGTATTAGCTGAAGGAGGGGAATATTGACCAGTGCTGCCACATGGACAAGAACATTGTGCTCTGTGAAACGAGCCAGTCACAGAAGGACAAACCCTGCAGGGTTCCGCTTACACGATGTCCCTGGAGTAGACAACTGCATAGGACAGGAAGTAGAGTGGTGGTTGCACAGAGCTGGGGGAGGGGTGTCGGGACTTAGTGTTCAATAGGTACGATATTGTTCTGTTGGGGATGATGAAAAATGTTGGAACTAGATCTTGGTGCTGATGTCACAACATCCTGAATTTAATCAATGCCACGGAATTGTATCCTTGAGGATGGCAAAAGTGGAAAATTTGTACATGTACATGTATACACACAGACACACACATGTATATACGACCACAGAAAGACAAACAAGCGAACATGAATGTCTGTTAGCACTGATACTTCACCCAGGTTTCCTCTTCAAATTGTCTTCTGCAAACAGGACCCCCAGGCATGGTGTTAGCCCTCAGGCACCCCCAGCTTGAAATGGGCTCTCTGCCTCCTTAAAAATAAAGTGAAATAAGATACCAGGCCGGGCGCGGTGGCTCAAGCCTGTAATCCCAGCACTTTGGGAGGCCGAGGCGGGTGGATCACGAGGTCAAGAGATCGAGACCATCCTGGTCGACATGGTGAAACCCCGTCTCTACTAAAAATACAAAAAATTAGCTGGGCACGGTGGCGCGTGCCTGTAATCCCAGCTACTCAGGAGGGTGAGGCAGGAGAATTGCCTGAACTCAGGAGGCTGAGGTTGCGGTGAGCCAAGATGGCGCCATTGCACTCCAGCCTGGGTAACAAGAGTGAAACTCCATCTCAAAAAAAAAAAACCAAAAGCTGCCAGAGTCCTCCTGCTCATTTGCATCTTTTAAAAAGATTGTGTGTCTATTTGAGATTTGGGGGAGCAGACTACATTCTTACATGATTTGGTTCTTCCCTTCATAGTGCCTCACCATGTGCACCCCCAACATAGAATGGATTTTGTGAAGAAAAGTAATTTCAGTGTTTTTGGTTACTGCCAACCTAAGTGTATTAGTTTTCTATTGTTGCTGTAACAAATTACTACAAATGATCTTAACATTCTGCAGCTCAGAAGTCTAAACAGAAATGTAGGTGTGGGCTGGCTGGGGCTGCATTACCCTGGAGGCTCTCGGAGAATCCCTCACCTGGCCCCCTGCCTGCAGTCCTCTGCTCGGAGCCCTCCCTTCCTCGTCAGAGCCAAGCTAGTTCCCTCTCCTCTGAACCTCTGAGGAGGAACACCTCTTTTCAGGAGTCCTGTGTTTAAATGGGGCAGGCTTGCCTGGATACTCTAGGCTGGCATCTCCATCTCAAGACCCATTCCCTCGACATCCCGCGGCAAGATCCCCTTTGCCGTGTCAGATGACATAGTCGCAGGCTGTGGGGGCTAGGACATAGACATCCTGGGGCCACCTTTCTGCCCTCCACACTAAGGAACCTGTTCTAGTTTATGCTTTTATATCAAGGAACATTGCTTACAGGAACTCAGAGTCATTTAAGCCAGCTTGCTCGCAAATATTCAGAGTGGAAATTAAGGCTCTCTTGCAGTGACTTTTGCTTCTTGTTTTCAGAAGCTTTGATCCTACCCTAGAATGCTGCGGTGGTTGCTCTGCTTTCTCCCCTTTCCCCTGATGATGCGGTGGTTGCTCTGCTATCTCCCTTTTCCCCGATGAGTTTTGCTGGGTGTTAGTCCGTCCCTCCTGTCACACTGGCAATACTCTTCCAATGAACTGGAACCTTGATTCAGGGTTCCTCTTTGCAGCTGAGGCCCTGAGGGGCATTCACAGGCTCCTGGGTGCAGCCTGCTGGGGGATGGGCAGAGCAGCTGCACGGGCAGGAAGGAGCTCATTGTTTCAGGATAGTGGGGGCGGGACAGGCCGGCTTCCTGGGCCTTGGCTGGTGCTCTCTTAGGAACTTTTACTCAGCAGGGCCTTGGGCTTGCTTATTACTGGGCTGTCACTTTCTTGAAATTCTTAATAACTTTAAAAAAAAAAAGGGGTCCTGCATTTTCATTTTTCACTGGTTCCTGCAAATTACATAGCTCCGGGTGAATGAGATGGCCTACCGCACTGGGGGTCTCCGCAGCTGAAGTCTCCATCCAGCGTCACTCAGCACCAGGAGCACTGACCTGAGCATGCCTGAGCCTCAACACAGTGGTTATTCCAGGTTCCTGTTGAATGCACCACTGCGGGTGAGGAGAACGGAGGCCTCGTGGCTCCTCTGCTCTCATTACTCAGTAAGGAAGGCTCTGCTGCTGTAACCAGCGACCCCGCAATACAGTGGCTCAATGACAAAGACATGGACTTTTTTCCTGTGTTGCGGTCCCGGGTCCTGGGAGCCTGTAGTTTCCAAGGCTGCATTGTCCTGGCTTACAGGCTTCAAGGAGAGGGAGGAGGGCACCACGGAAGACTGGGCTTGGGCAGGGGCATAGCGACTTCGCTCCCATTGCTCAAGCAAAGGTAACCCGCGCTGGCCACATCTAACTGCAGGGGAGCCTGGGAAATGCATGGCCTGTCTTGGGCTCTAATTGTTCGGACAGAGGGGAGGGTGGGTTTTGTGAACGATCTCCACCACACCAGCAGCTTCCCTAGGGGCTCCTTTCACCTGCTCCTGCTCTCCAGTCATCCCCCATCCAGTGATCCCGTCTCATTTCCAATGGCTTCGCCTCTCTAGAGTCCTCAGTCTCCTCCTTTGAGTGTAGCCGTAATTCAACAGTTTTTAAAAACACATTTTCTCATTTTCTAGATTTTGGTGCATGCAGGGTCCAGCCCTACAGGGTCCTGTGAGCCCCTCTCTGCTGGTGTGGAGGTGAGAAACTGTAGAAATAAAGGACACAAGTCCCGGAGATAGAGAAAAGAGAGTCTGGGCCCAGGGTTCACTGCCGACCAAAGCGCGGAGTTGGGCAGTGGCCCGGTGTCCGCACACTCTACTTTTATTGAGTACAAAGCTGGGGACAGGGTAGGTAGGGTGTGGCACTGGTGGTCGGTGACAGGGTCAAGTACATCATGTGTCACATAGGCAGGGGCCCAAGGCTTTCTAGTAGCTGACAGGAGGTAAGGAGCATAATGCGTCAGCGCTCTTCCATACTTACCAAGAAAGAACAAATACCTCAAAATTTACGTTACTATTACTAATCTCTTCTAAGAAAAAGAGGAACCAGGAGCAGCAGTGGAACATGAGAGTGGACATGGGGCGTGGGATGTGACCACTGAAGCACAGCATCACAGTTAAGCCCCCGGCTGTCGGCAGGTGTCCCTGACAGGCGTCAGGCCTACCTCAAGAGCTTGGAGGAGCGGAGTTTTCTCCTAACTCCCCCGAGGAAGGACATGTCTCAGCTATCTTGGATGCCTCCTAGCTGGCTAAACAGCAGGCACTTCCCCAGCCCTGGCACTGCCACACAGCCAAAGTGCCCTCCAGCAGCCCTTAAACAGGCCTGACAGAGGGCTTAGAGCATCTTGCCTTAGGGTCATTCCTTTCACCATGTCACCCCAGGTTCAGGCGTCGTGACCTGAAAGGCATTAGTGAAAGAACAACGATCACCTATGAATAACTAAGATCACATATGAATAACTACTATGGTTATATCTCTAGTTATTTTCTTCTTCATCTTTTCTACGGAAATAGGCTGAGGCTTCTGACTCCTGCCTCGGCACTTACGGTGTCTCCCCGCCACAGGTGCAGGGTCGGGAGACAGCCGTGCATTCTCGGCTTACTGTCCTAAAAACTTGCAAAGGTAATATGGGATGGATCGCATGGCTGGGGAGAAGGGAAACTGCTGTCCCTTTGCAGAAGAGAGAAAATTGTCCCCTTCTTGTTTAAAACTCTTCGATGACCACCCACTCCCTTAGGATAAATCCAAGTCTGAGTGTCAGTCCCAAGGCCCACGTTACCTGGTCCTTTCCTTCCCTTCCCTTCCCGGTTTGTCCACCTACTGTCTTCCCTCAGTGTCCTGAAGGCTCTTTCTGTCCTGAGCAACCTCACACGCTGTTCCCTCCACCTACGTCCTCCTTCCCCTCCCTTCTCTCCTGGCTGCGGCTCAAACTGTTTTGAGGCTTTACCAGATACGCCACTTCTAAGAAATCTTCTCTTACTATTTTCCATCTCAACCCCAAACACATAGCTTTATTGTGATGTATGTAATTTTCCTTCCCAGCACATATTATGTGACTCGTAGTTATGTATTGACTTATGTATTATTCCCCTCGATCTGCCCCGTCTTCCCAGCGCCCAGCCCCACAATCTCTGGCGGGCACTGGCTGTGCTGTCTGCTTGCAGCCTGTGCTCCGTACCCAGCACATGGGCCACGCTCAGGAAATGCTCTTTCTGGAACTCAACAATGAGAGGAAGCGATCCTAGGCCCTTAGGCTGAGCTGCACCAGGCAACAGGAGAGCACACACTTGTGGGTCTGAATTCAGATTCCCACTCTATTCCCAGATGGCTACTGGGAAGCTGAGCTGCTGCAGGAGCTGGTCACACCTCCGAGTTTCTTTCTGCTTCTTCGTTTTTTAACCCATATGCAGCATGTTTCCCATTTTCTGTCATCTGTGAACACTGCTAATTATATCCTTTCCTTTCACAATTACTTGCTGTTGAAATATTTTATTAGCTATTTTCAGAATGTATTTAAGATAATTGGATCTCAAGATATAAAAGACAATTATTAGATGCAAGCAATTTTTTTAAAAAAATGACAGACTTAGCCACAATGAAATCAATTAAAGATGTTTATTGCAACCCTTCCTCGGTTTGTATAGAATTTCCTCAGATACATGTTATATAAGATTTCCCATCGTTGATCTTTGTTCCAGCTGATCATGTGCACATATACGCCACCATAAACCTCTTACAGCACTCATTGTATACGTTTATGTTTTATTTTGTGATTGCCATGGTTACCAAAAGAAGTCATTGAAAAAAATTTTTGGATCAAGGATCAAATTACAAGTGGGTTACATGCCGCGGTAGCGTGTTCTTTTACTTGTACGTTAGTCAACATCTTAGCATTTCTCTGGAAAATTCCAGATTTGCAAGAAAATCCCTAATATTTAAATAAAGACTTTAGTGTGTTGAGAAATGTCTCAAATCTGAGAGAAGCAGCTTCGCAACTTTCAGTGCCACATTATTTATTTTTCACATAAGAAAACCCTTGTGTTGCTTTGTCGCAGATAGCATGGGGGAGGAGGAGCTTGAAGACCAGCAGTGGATAAGAAACAGTGGCAAAGCGCATTCCCAAACGGCTCTGACTTTCAGTACAGCTCAGTGTGCTGCCACATACATAAAACTAATTAATTCCCAAAGGGTACGTAGTTGAACACAGGTTGTCCAATGTAACTTTGAGCAAAATTCTGCATTTTGTAATTTACAAGAGACTTTTTTTAAAGTTGGCATTTAGCCGGGTCTAGCAATTCTTTTACCTTTTTTTTTTTTGACAACTCTTTTGTCTGTTCCTCAAACATGTTTGGTCTCTAACTGATCGGTGCTGTCTCTGTTACTGTTTATCAGTTACTCTTCTAAAGTCAAGATGTTTCCATATGGGATAGCTCTGTTTTTTTTCACAAATTGACCCAAATCTGTAGTCACTAATGGGTAGCAAGAGTGAAATCTCACAAGAAAATGGAAGTAGTTGAACAAAATACTTCAGACCAAATCAAAACATGTTCAGCATGACAAACACAATGTATTTAACTCCTGCCTGGAAACCGTCAGAAAATCATTTCATGCTAAGACAGATGAAAACTTAAGTGATAAACCAGAAGCCGCTTTGACTTCAATCCGCCCGGTTTTGATTCTGGGTCTGTTGTGAGCTGGAGGCTGAGGGCAGGGAGGGTCGTGGACTTGCCGCAGGGTTCAGACAGCAAGATGAGTGATCGCACTTCCGAGTTCTGCTCTCCCTTGTCCTTCCTAACAGATCCCTGGTTCTGCTGGGGAGCTGCATGCTTGGCCCAGGTGACAGTCACGCTACCTTCTGCTCTTCTAGGCAAGGGTGGTCTCTGACACAGTCCAGGCCAGTGAGATGTGAGCCGTCTGCTGGAGGTTTGTGGAAAAGGTTTGATTTTTCCCGAGGAAAGGAACCAGTGGCAGTTGGTGCTGGCCTCTCCTCCCTCATCTTCATGCCTTGGACACAAAATGGCGCCTGGATCTCCACAGGGAATCTTGCCTATGAAGGGAACAGTGGGAGGAAGAGGGCTGGCTCTGGCGTTGCTGGGCTCTGACTGGCAGCAGCAACCACCTCCTTTCAGAACGTGCTGCTCCTTGAGAACAAGAAGTTGGGGTTTCTGTGCTACATCACATCCCTTACCACACACAGGCACACACACACACCCTGACTGCCATGATACAATGGGATAAAGCGTGCCCTGGCATAGGTTGTTCTGATTATTTCTGAGGAGCTATCCAGCTTCCTCCCGAGGTGGAGGACAGAGGGTGAACACTTTCAGGAGGAGGTGAGGTGGAGCACTGCAGAGGGAGCATAGCCGGCCCGGTGGACCTCGGCCTGGGAAAGAGCCCAGGTGGGATGTAGGGGCAGAGGACCGGGCATCAGTAAAGGAGAGAAGCGTGAGGAGCTGGCATGCTGGGAGCTCCAGGTGTTTGTGTGGCTGGAGAAATAGGAGCCCCTGGCCAGAGCTGGAGGAGCGGGCAGGGGCCAGCCCTGAAGGGCTCCCTGGGCTCACCTGGGCTGCAGCTCTGTCTTGAAGGGAGTTGCTCATCCTATTTCCATTTCATACAGTTTTATAATGAAGGCGGGACAGAGGGAAAACTGCAGAAGGGGACATGTCAGTTGGCCTCCGTGGGCCTCTGTTGAAAATGGTAAGGGCTTAATGCCAGCCACTGGGAATGGAGAGAAGGACGGCTCGAGTGATGCCTGGCTGAGGACAGTGATGCAGCATCTGCCAAGGACTGGGGACAGGGGGAAGACACAGGCAGACTCCACCTTGGTGGCTTCCAGGTGGGGAAAGGGTGCGAAGCATAATGAAAACTCGGGGCCTGGCTGGACTTGGAGATTGCGTCAGTCCTACAGCCCAGGGGCTATGAGCAAAACACAGCTGGGGTCTTAAAACAAGAGGCCGGGCACTGCCTTACCCAGGGAACAGCAAGCTGGACTCAGCAGACTTGGCCAGCACAGCCAGGCCCCTCCTTTTCCAGAAGACGAAGCCCTTTTAGAATCACAGCTTCAAAGTCCTTGAGGAAGGAAAATTTTATAAAGTACATATCAGCCGTATTCATACATTCCCTCCCCTTTTCATCTGCATTCTTCTTTTTCCTTCTACCAAGGGGAGGATTCCTATTTACTTCCTGGTCACTGAGTTAGACATAGAATATGTTGGGAGTAGACACACAAAATATCCTTTTCTACCCTCTCCTTTCTTTCTCCCCTCTCCCTCCCTCCCTCCTTCTCCCCACTTCCTCCCTCCCTCTCTCCTTCCCTCCCTCTTTCTTTCTCTCTTTCTTTCTTTCTCTTCTTTCTTCTTTCTACCTTTCCTCTCACCTCCCTCCCTTCTTTCCTCACTCCCTTCCTTTCTTCCTTTTCAGGCTTTGTTTGTTAGCCAACTACACTCAAAGTTTGAAATCTCGAGATTCTGAACTCAAAAATTACACTTAAAAATTCGAGATCTTCTGGAAGGGCAAAGAAAAGAAAAGAAATCTAAATACTTTCCATTGAATCAAAGGTGGCTGGTCTCACGCCTCCTAGGTGGAAACACGATCTACAGAATGACTTTAGGGAGCTTTTTTTCAAAGTTCCATTTTTAAATAATTTATTTCTTATTGCGGATCTTTAAAGAGTGGGAGTGAAATTCTTTTCCACTCTCTTAGTGCATTCACCACCAACCTAACATAGGTTACATGAAGAATCAAAATGTTTTAGAAGCAGAAACAATCTTACAGATCAATGAGTTTAGCCCTTTCATTTTATAGATGCAGAACATAAGATACAGAAAGGTGAAATAGCACTTCTGGAATTAAACACTGAGTTAACAGTGGTTCGGATAAAAATGAACAAAAAAAAAATCCAGGCTTCCTAAATTTCAGTTAAATTTTTTTGTCTTCTCACTATCTTAAAAGGGAGATGTTTCAAGGACTATAGCCATGTAGAGATATGGGCAGATGATAGATGGACAGGCAAATAGAACTTTGTGAGTATGCCTATAAATGACACACACACTTGATTCCTAAAACAAAATCATTATGTCTTTATAAAAATTATTATTTTCCCCCCATTTCACAGACAAGGAAATTGAGTCTTAATAGCATTAAATGACTTTCCCAAATTCACAGAACAAGAACATGTCAGAATTGAGAACAGAAATCACATCTTGTTCTAATAGTTATTTCATATATAGAGATATAGATGCAGATGTATAGAAATGAAGTCTTGCTCTATTGCCCAGGCTGGAGCACAGTGGTGCAATCTCCACTCACTGCAATCTCCATCTCCTGGGTTCAAGTGATTCTCCTGCCTCAGCCTCTTTAGTAGCTGGGATCACAGGAGCACACTACCACACCTGGCTAATTTTTGTATTTTTAGTACAGACATGGTTTCATCATGTTGGCCAGGCTGGTCTGGAACTCCTGACCTCAGGTGATCTGCCTGCCTCAGCCTCCCAAAATATTGGGATTAAAGGCATGAGCCACTGCACCCAGCCTATTTCTATATATTTTATTACATCATATGGTGGATACGAGATGGAAAATTTATACGTTTAGTTTAGTAGACCAGTGTTACACAAACGTGCTTTTGTATTCTATACTGTCAAGTTCACCAGAGCCCAAGTTGTCTGAGAGTAAAGTAGGCCTTAGGTCCTAACTATTCCAGCCGGGAGAACCAAATTACTTCCTTAAAATGCAATAAATATTTTAAAATGAATGCACATTGGTATGGTCTGGCTCTGCGGTCCCACCCAAATCTCATGTTAAACTGTAATCTTCAATGTTGGAGGAGGGCCTGGTAGGCGGTGACTGGATCGCAGGGGAGACTCTCCCTTGCTGTTCTGGTGATGGTTGAGTTCTCACAAGATCTGGCTTTGTAAAAGTATGTGGCACTTCCCCCTTTCTCTCCTGCTCCACCATATGAAGAAGCACCAGCTTCTTCCCCTTCCCCTTCTGCTGTGATTGTAAGTTTCCCGAGGCCTCCCCAGCCATGCTTCCTGTTTGGCCTCTGGAACTGTGAGTCAATTAAACTTCTTGTCTGCATAAATGGTCCAGTCTTGGGAAGTTCCATACAACAATAGGAGAAAGGATCCATACCCAGATCTGTCAGTCTTTGGAAGTTGTATTTACTGTTCTGTAAAAAAGAAAATGATTGGTAAATTGGAAACTGGTATAAACCCTTTGAAGAAGAATTTCACAATATCTAATACAACTGTTTGCAGTTATCTGTGCTCCAGCAAACCCACTTCTAGGTCTATACTGTGAAGTTATACCTCTCATAGAATAAATATCTACATGTGCAAAGTAACTCATTGCAGCATCATTTGCAATTGCGAACTATTAGAAATTACCTAAATATAAATGTGCAAAGTAACTAATTGCAGTGTTTATTTTTATTTTTTTTTGCCACATGTGGCTGGTGGCTACCATATTGGACAGAGTGTTATTTTTAATTGTAGAATATTGGAAATTAGCTAAACGTTCACACACAGGATACTGGCTGAAAGAACCATGGCACATACACACTGTGGAGTTCTACAGAATTGTTGAGAAAAGGACAAGGATGATACTGATACTAATATGGAGTGGCTTCTATGAGATATTATTAGGTGAAAAGCAGCAAACTACAAAAGAGCATATATGGTACACTGAGTTGTATAAAGCAAAAACAGAAAATAAGAAAATAAATTTTTACCTGCTCACCTTTACAACAGGAAACAAAATTAAGATAAACCTGAATACAGTGAAATTTGCTTCCTACAGAAGCAAACCTGGGGGTGAAAGGGAGATGGAGTGGAAAGAACACAGAGGGAAGGACTCTTCTTCCTGTATTTCTTAAAGCATAGTTTTGGCTTTTGAAGGCATATTCAAAAAATATTCAAACAATACAATTAAATCAGTAAGAATGGAAAGAGAGACAAACCCTAAAACTGAAAGGAAATTAAAACAAATGAACTCAGCCATGTTTCCAATGAAGGGCAATAAAAGGGAAATCAACTAGAAAGCACAAATATAAATGATGATGAACACAGAATTTGGCTATAGATCCTCCAGATTCTGTGCTGAGTGGTGACAGAAATTAGGGAGAGGAGTTGCAAACACATCCAGACTTTTATTTAGCAGTGTGTTTTGTTGTGGTGGCACGGGCAAGCAATGAGGAAACAATTTCAGATGCACTTTAGAATTGAGCAAGTGAGTAAATACCTTAATGTTTTTGGGAACCGGGGATTTTACTGTGATGAAGGGTCATAGACAAATGAATGGCACCTAATTTCTAAAATAAGTACATGTATGTGTATGTGCACATGTATGTGTTTGTGCGTGTGTGCATGCATGCGTCTACAGGCACTTATTGCTTAGATCTGTCTCCTGCAAGGGTCAGGAAGAAAAGACACCCAGCAGTAATGAGCACATTTAGTACCTGTATCTTGGTCTCTAATTCCATTAAAAGAACTAGTATTCTTCTGAGCAATGGCTGAACCCAGGGCCTGGAACAAGGTAGGTACCAATGAGCCCAAAGCACCTGCATATGCCAGCAATTAAGGAAGTGTTTAGAAGTGATGGGGACATGCCTTGAAGACACAGGAGCCAGCTTGAGGGAACTCTCATTGGCCTTTTAATGGATCAAACATGAGCATCAAAATAATATGTAAAAGAACAAATTATGAGCCACTAAATATAGGAATTAATGAGTTCAAGATACTGGTGCTATGAATAAATAGATACACATGTTAGTCAGTGAGGCATAAGGAAGTGTTTTTGCTGCATGAGGCTAATGTGGAGGAGGTACTGAGCTCAAACATCACCAAGGCAAGAGTAAACCAAGCAGAAGAGTCAGAGTGGGCGCTGAGTCAGAGTGGGTGCTGGGTCAGAGTGGGCGCTGGGTCAGAGTGGGCGCTGGGTCAGAGTGGGCGCTGAGTCAGTCAGAGTGGGCGCTAAGTCAGAGTGGGCGCTGGGTCAGAGTGGGCGCTGGGTCAGAGTGGGCGCAGAGTCAGAGTGGGCGCTGAGTCAGAGTGGGCGCTGGGTCAGAGTGGGTGCAGAGTCAGAGTGGGCGCTGGGTCAGAGTGGGCGCTGGGTCAGAGTGGGTGCAGAGTCAGAGTGGGCGCTGAGTCAGTCAGAGTGGGCGCTAAGTCAGAGTGGGTGCTGGGTCAGAGTGGGCGCTGGGTCAGAGTGGGCACTGAGTCAGTCAGAGTGGGCGCTAAGTCAGAGTGGGTGCTGGGTCAGAGTGGGCGCTGGGTCAGAGTGGGCGCTAAGTCAGAGTGGGTGCTGGGTCAGAGTGGGCGCTGGGTCAGAGTGGGCGCTGAGTCAGTCAGAGTGGGCGCTAAGTCAGAGTGGGCGCTGGGTCAGAGTGGGCGCTGGGTCAGAGTGGGTGCAGAGTCAGAGTGGGCGCTGGGTCAGAGTGGGCGCAGAGTCAGAGTGGGCGCCGGGTCAGAGTGGGCGCAGAGTCAGAGTGGGCGCTGAGTCAGAGTGGGCGCTGAGTCAGAGTGGGCGCTGGGTTAGAGTGGGTGCAGTGTCAGAGTGGGCGCTGAGTCAGAGTGGGCGCCGAGTCAGAGTGGGCACCGAGTCAGAGTGGGCGCCGGGTCAGAGTGGGTGCAGGGTCAGAGTGGGCGCTGGGTCAGAGTGGGCGCTGGGTCAGAGTGGGTGCAGAGTCAGAGTGGGCGCTGGGTCAGAGTGGGCGCTGGGTCAGAGTGGGTGCAGAGTCAGAGTGGGCGCTGGGTCAGAGTGGGCGCTGGGTCAGAGTGGGTGCAGAGTCAGAGTGGGTGCTGGGTCAGAGTGGGCGCTGGGTCAGAGTGGGCGCTGGGTCAGAGTGGGCGCAGAGTCAGAGTGGGCGCTGAGTCAGAGTGGGTGCTGAGTCAGTCAGAGTGGGTGCTGAGTCAGAGTGGGTGCTGAGTCAGTCAGAGTGGGTGCTGAGTCAGAGTGGTCGCTGGGTCAGAGTGGGCGCCGGGTCAGAGTGGGCGCCGGGTCAGAGTGGGCGCCGGGTCAGAGTGGGTGCAGAGTCAGAGTGGGCGCCGGGTCAGAGTGGGCGCCGGGTCAGAGTGGGCGCAGTGTCAGAGTGGGTGCTGAGTCAGTCAGAGTGGGTGCTGAGTCAGAGTGGGTGCTGAGTCAGTCAGAGTGGGTGCTGAGTCAGAGTGGTCGCTGGGTCAGAGTGAGCGCCGGGTCAGAGTGGGCGCCGGGTCAGAGTGGGCGCCGGGTCAGAGTGGGCGCCGGGTCAGAGTGGGCGCTGGGTCAGAGTGGGCGCAGTGTCAGAGTGGGCGCCGAGTCAGAGTGGGCGCCGGGTCAGAGTGGGTGCTGAGTCAGAGTGGGTGCTGAGTCAGTGAACTGAGTTGGGGAACAGGATGCTCCTCCTGTCTTCTCAGCTGCCTGAAGGCTGCTTACTTGTTGTGCCTGAAACAAAAAGGGTAATTATACAGTGGAAAAGTCAGACCATGCCTCAGTCAGAATCCACACCACCCATAGGACACAAGTGCTTCCAGGTATGAAATTCTGAAACAGACACCACCTCACCTTCGTAGTAGTCCAGCTGAGATGGCAGAACCATAACACATGCTGAGAAATGTTTTATTAAAAGTAGGAGGATACCAGGCATGGTGGCTCATGCGTATAACCCCAGCACTTTGGGAGCCTGAGGTGGGAGGACTGCTTGAGCTCAGGAGTTCCAGACCAGCCTGGGCAACATGCCAAAACCCCAGATCCACCAAAAAGTAGAAAAAAGTTAGCTGGGCATGGTGCTGCATGTCTCCAGTCTCAGCTACTTGGCAGGCTGAAGTGGGAGGGTCCTTGCGTCCTGCAAGTTGAAGATGCAGTGAGCTGAGATTGCATCACTGTACTCCAGTCTGAGTGACACACACACACACACACACAAAGAGGAGGGTCTGTAGTCTTCAAAAATGTCTATGTCATAAAAGAAAGAGAAAAATTCCAGAAATTTGCCAGAATGCCAGAATAAAGGACTATAAGGAACATGGTGGATAAATGCCATCCTTGAGTCCTAATCTTATTCTATGTGGGACAGGAAGATGGAGAGAACATCATAAAAGACATTATTGCATCAATTGACAAAACTGGGACATGGACGATAGACTAGATAAAAGGACTGTAGTAATGACGGGAATTCAGTACTGTTGATACCAGCACTGCATCTATATAAGACATTCTCTTTAACAAAGTACTCATTGAAGGGTTTGGGGGGCAAGGGCCTAGAGATATGCAATTCACCTTTAACTGCTTTAGAAAGCAAAGGATGAGGGTGCACCTGACACATCAAGTGGGACAGGATGCTAACAAGAGGGGGACAGGGTGGCAGGTGTTATGGGTGTTTTTGGTATTATTCTTATTCTTATAATTTTCTGTAAATTTGGAATTCTTTCCAAATAAAAGCATAAAATATAGGTGATGGAATTTAAATAGATGAACATATACAGAATAACTAAGCTATGCCACTTATGGAAGAAGAAGAAGAACAGATATGACATAATATTTCTGCAACTACATGGTTAGTTTAAAAATCCAAGCATAATGCACACCTATAACGTCCTTCTCAAAAAAACTACTTCAAGACCTACTACAAACTTTCTAGGCTATATTATTCGACCTCTTTTCCTCGGTTGTTAACAGAGTATTTGGGAGCTGGAGAATTAGCCTTTTTAGATAATTTCATGTTCCTTGTACCTCTAAAAATCGATGCTTAAATTCTGAGTACTTTTAGATGTAGCCCATTCACAACTTTAAGCAAGCTTCTTCCAGACTTCCTGTGTTTCCTGTACTTATTTTAAAGTAGTTTCCCACAAGTTAGACATTTTTTTATGTATAGAAATTATTGTGCTCAGCTGGTCAATGTAATGAGGTGTCTTAGTCTGTTTCGTGCTGCTACATAACAGGATACCTCAGACTGAGTAATTCACAAAGCGCAGAAATGTATTTCTCATGGTTGTGGAGGCTGGGAAGTCCAAGATCAAGTTGCCAGCCTCTGGTGAGGGCTTTCTTGCTCCTCATGATATGGCAGAAGGGGGCAGAAGGGATTAACCCTCTTTTGCAAGCCCTTTTTATAGTGCCCTTCATTTGTTCATGAAGGCAGAGCCTCAGGACCTAAAGTTGTCACTAGGCCCCGCTTTCCAGCACTGTTGTGCAGGGACTTGTTTCAGACACACGGGTTTGGGATGGCACATTCAGATCATAGCGTGAGGGAAATGTCAGTTTTTCTAGTGGTGAGTGCTTATAAAGTAGTCTGTAAGCCACTTTGGTTTTGCTCATTTTTTCTGCACTATTCCTTGGAAGTGGACAGAATTAACGCTCCATTTATCTGAAGGTCTGTCTTTTTCTCAGAAGGAGAAGAACCTAAAAACGCCCGTCCAAGAGAAGGGAAAATGAAAGAACCTAAAAACGCCCTTCCAAGAGAAGGGAAAATGAAAAGGTCTGACTATGTGAAGCAGCTCTCACACTAAAGCTAAGCCCATCCACATGTCAGAAGTGCTGAAGCCTCACTCGGGGCATTTTTGTTCTTAAAGAACTCCTTAAGGTCGTAGGGGGTCATTGTGGAAGCAGTAACACAGGGGTGAGGAAGCAAGGCCACTGATGGCCTGGTGGACACCTGGCATGGAGCAAATCAGGGAAGCATCCTCAGAGAACTGCACTGCCTTTCCTAGATCACATGACAAGTTTATTACCCTTACCATAGCTTAGATGAGATTTGCCCTGTAATTTGATCAGTTACATCTTTGATATGGGCAGAGGTGGCCAGAGGAAAGGAAGAGAATTCTAGTGTTTACAAAGACTGGTTGCCCACTGTAAAGTAACAAGGTGGCTTCTGGCTCCTACATCAGTCTCTCACGAGTCTTCATCTAAGCTCCTTTGACATCGATCTGCTCAGGTTAAGTTGATGGCATGGAGTTTCCAGATGTGCAGTACAGGTGACAGATTATAAACTGCACTCATACCACCGAAGTGGTGCCCAGCTAAGAGGGCTGGCATGAAGCAGCTGTCTGCCTCCTTGACACCAATGACCTTGTAATCCTCAGCAAAGTCTAACTTATTTCAGGTACTTCTGCAGAAGGCGGGCAATTACACATGCACTGTGCAAGCGTGGGCTTCCACATCCCCCTGACATGGCCTACTCTCCTCCTTTAGCTCCTTACCCCAGAACAGCCTCTTCTAGCTGTCCCTCCTGCCTCTGGTTCCACCTCCTTCTCATCCACTCAACTTTCTGACTCCAACCTGGAGGACAGCATCTTGTCTCTTTTGCAAAGCCCTTCAGGGTGCAGGCTCAACTCTTCAGCATGGGCTGAAGGCCCTTCATCATCTGTCCTCCCTCCAGCCTGGCACTGGTAGGCAAGCCACCCTGATGCCCAGCATTCCAACCATCCCCCTCACTCCTGCCTCTGAGCCTTGTACACCTGCCTCCACTGTGGAGCTTCCCCAGGGCCGGCAAACCCAGCTCGGGTGCAGCTCCCCCTGTGGTCCTCTCTCCCACCCTCTCTGGTGGCATGGTCTCCTGGGACTCCTGCACTGGCTGCCTTCATCAGCGCCCTTGTCAGCACCTTGACACCTACATGGTGTGCCTGCCCCTCTCCTCTGCTCCTCGATGGGAGATCCTGGGACTTCATTCTGGAGCCCTAGAGCTCAGCAGTTATTAAATGACTGAAAGGTTTGACACTGATTTGGGTTTTCCAAAGCTCCAGAAACAAGGATGTTTCCTTGCTGATGAGAAGGGATGCAAATGTGCTGAAGCAGGAGGGGAGGGAAGGAGCAGCAGTTTGAGAACACAGGTGAGCCCGGAGGTCCCCTGAGCTCCCCTTCGGCCAAGGGCCGGGCGGATGGGCCCGTAAGTGCCCATGGCAGGCTTGAGGCAGAAAATAAAAGAAGACTAATGGAGACAGAGAGAAAAAAAAGGTAGGGAAAGAAAGGATAGAAGAAGAAAGTGAGAAAGGTAGAGAGATTGTCACTGCACTTCTCAGGAATCACCAGAGATGTGGCAGTGGTCTTGGGCAGACACACAGACACACACACACAGACACACACAGACACACGCACACACACACACACACACACACACACACTTTTAATGTGAGAGGTCACTATGGCAGAGAAATGGCCTTTGCCAGCCTCCAAGCTCAGTTTCCTCTATGTTCTAAGAGATGAATCCAGTGACCCCTGAATGTGTGGTGATAGGTAAAGAAAGTTTGATGAGATTACATGGTCTTTATGCAATTATAAGAAAAGGCAAAACTCCCTGCCATTAGGAAGCTGACAGGGTACTGGGAAAGTAGACTGAACGAGGCAGGTAAGTCGACCACAAGCAATGCGTGGAGGAAGTAGAGTAAAGAAGGGTGGGAATCAGTGCCGGGAGAGGTGGTGTAGCCATGTGTGGTGGGGTGGACTCTGGAGGCTTCCTGAAGAGGTGCAAGAGGAAAGAATGAGAAAGAGGAAGAGACCCTGCCCTGCAGATATTCAGGACATAGGGCAGAGGAGTTTCTGAAGAGGATCAGCAGCTGCAAAGTCTCTGAGTGGAGACGGTGCCTGGTGGGTTCTAGGAAGGCCATGTGGCTGAGAATAGAGTGAAGGAGGTGTAGGCAGAGTGAGAGCTGAGGGAGGTGGCAACAGCTATAATCCAGACAGGATGGGGCTGGGCTCGCCATTCATCAAGGGGGAAAAACTGTGGGAGGAGCAGGCTTGTGATGGGGTAAAACCAAGTGCCAATGGATAGCCATGTTAGGTTTCAGACATCTTCTAGACACCCCAGTGGAGCTGGTAACTAGATACAGGAATCCAGAGTCAAGGGGAGGGGTCTGGGCTAAATATATAAGTGCAAGTGTCCTTAGTATTCAGATTTAAACCCATGAGGCTGAGTGAGATCACCAAGGGAGCAAGGAGAGATGGAAAATAAAAGGTCCATGGATGAGCCTTAGGACACTGCAACATGAAGAGAGTGGGAGACAGGCCTTCAGCAAATGTGACGGGGGAATGTCTGGAAAGGTAGGACACAAATCAGCAAAGCGGAGCAAGCCTCTGGAAAGCCAAGCGAAGGTCATGTCTTAAGGAGGCAGGAATGAGGGATTCTGTCCACCGCAGTGGGTAAGTCATATAAGACGTCTTAAGAATGGGCCCTTGGGGAGAGAGTTTGGGGCTGAATGGTGACCTCAGCAAAAGTGAGATATTGCAGGACAGCACAAGCAGAACTCTTAAGAAAGTGTTGTGGCATGATTCAAGACCCAGAGAGAGGAGAAACGCCAGAGCCAGAGTCAGGACAGCTGCAGTCTGCTGTGAAGGGCACAGAGGACCTGGGTGGAGATGGAGGGAGCAGGTGGACTTAGAAAGTTATTTTTTTCCATGGAGAGATGACCTTACGTGTTTGTGACGGGAAGGACCCAGGAGATGATTTGGTGGGGAGTGCCATGCAGTTGTGTGGGGCTTCCCTCTCATGGCACAAGGGTTTGGGATCAAGCCCCCAGTGGCCTTTTTTGGGGCATGAGCACCAGAGGAGAAAGTCAAGACACCGGCATCTTCTTACAGCCCTTCTAGGACAGGCTGAACCACCAGGGGCTCTGCGCAGGTGTTACCACACTCCCAGGCATGTCTGTTGTCACCTGGCCCAGAGCCCGGGTCCTTAGGTTCACTTCAGCGACCTCTGTGCAGTCTGCCCATGGAAGCTTTTGGGTGCATTTATGAAGCTGCTCCCTGTTCCTGGTGTGCCTCAGAACTCAGTCCTTTAATTTCCTCCCACCCAGGGTCTGGAACGGGCCTCAACATCCCGCCGCTCCTGCAGCAGCTCTTTCTGGCGAGTGCAAGCCCACTGATTCCCCGCGAACCGGCTTCCGGTGGGAATCCGCGCAGCAGTCCCCTGCACGCACCCTCCCGCCGCGCCCTCCTTCCCGGCGCAGTGCGCCCCTCGGTGCTCGGGAAGGGAAGGCGCGCGGTCCTGGGCTGCCAGCGGTGCGCAGAGGGAGGTGACGGGCTTGGCTTCAGGCCCCGCCGTGCGCCACGTGGGCGGGCACTCCCTGCTCTGTTGCTACCGTCCTTGCTGCGGGAGGCCCTGGTCCCGGTCTCCATCTGGACTCTTCTTGGTGTGGGGACCGAGCGCAGTTCCCTACGTTTTGCGTCCCAGCTTCGCAGGGACAGAAAAGACCTTTGGTGTGTTTTGGGGAGAGCAGGCCTTTGGCCTCTTAAGGGTGGTCGTTTGGGGTCCCCCAAGCGCGCCGAGGCGAGGGCGCCTGTCCCCAAGCGGAAGGAGCGCCCCTAGCGCCGGCGACGTCTCTGCGGACCCGGTGGTCCCCGCGCGCGGGCATCCATCCATTCATTGCGACTCCCAGTGCGGCGGCCCTAGGTCTCCAACCGAATCTATGAATGGGAGGAGGAAAGAGAACCAATGTCTGTTTCCACTCCCTGCTTCCCCGCACCCCAGCCTCCCTCCAGGCAGAGTGAGCCGGACGCTTAGTGACAAGGGGCGGGGGTCGGGCAGGCGCGGGGGTCTGCAGGGGCGTGCAAGAGAGGACGCGAGTCTGGCTGGAGACTGCACTATTTATATACTCCGGTGCTCCAGGACAAAGAGGGCAGATCCGAGTCACCCTCCCCCAAACCCAGCCCCTCCCCTGCCCCTACTCCCGGGGGCTTTGGTTTCGTGACCACCCCCGGGGGGAGCGGCTGGCAGGTGCGGGGGTGGGAGCTGTCTCCGCGGGAGCAGCAGTGCCAAAGGTCCGGCTGCTGACGTCCGAGCGCCCGCTCCTGTCAATGAACGGCAGCGGCAGCCTGGGGACCGTTCTGGCAACGAGGCTACAGACGTCATCGCCTCCTGTTGGACGCGGGGGGGTGTCCGAGCAGCATCTCCGGCTTAAAGGGAAACTCTCTAAGTTCTGGGCAGCCGGGAGAGTCGTCCCTGAGAGCACATGAACCCCCAAATGTCAAGTGCACGCGGACACACACACTTGCACACACACTCGCGCGCGCGCGCACACACACACACATACACACACACACAAGACACACACGTTCTGGAGAGAGAGGTCTGAGTCCGAAGTTGCTGCTGCTGCTGGGAGCTTGAGCGGAGATGGACCGGTCTTCATGGGCGTCCAGGGCGCCGGGCGCAGCTTTCCCCGAGACCCCCAGACGGAAAGGAGGGAAGGAGGAAGCCCACACATTCGCCTTTTGCGAGAAGATCTGCGCGCACCCCAGAGTGCCCGGAGCCTTCGGAACCTGCCTTCGGAGCGGAGCGCGCGAGCGTGGTGGACAGGTCCCGAACTTGGCCAGCGGGCTCTCTTGACAACTTGCTTTGCGCAGTTCTCCGTTGAACCCTGGACCCGCCGTGCTCCCGGCGCCTTGCCCTTTTTTTTCCCGTTTTCTTTCGCTCACTCTTTAAATTCATGAACCCGAAATGAAGCGGAAAGCAGATTTGCGCGTCAGCATACTTTGGCGGGTAAGTTCAGTTCCTTTTACCTATTATTTAACTCTTGATAATCCAGACAAACAATTCCAATCTTCGTGTGTGTGTATGTGTGTGTACTTAGTAAAAACTTCCCGTCCTTTCCTTCCACCCTTTTTGGCAATAAGAAAACGTGTGTGCGCGTGTGGTGTGGTGTGTTTGTGGACGTACTGTTTGGGGGAAAGGGTGAGGCGTGGAATCAGAAGAAACGGGAGTTTATAAAGCCGGAAGACTCCAGGGTTTGCAGAGGAGGGCAGAGCGACTGCAGCCCGCCCCAGCGCGGACTCACAGCCTCGGGGCTTACGTTCGGCCCGAGGAGTTTGCGAGCTCCAAGTTCCCGGCGAGGGCTGAGCGCCAGCTGCAAACCGCAGCGGCTGCCGCGCCAGACCCGCAGGTGCCTCCCGAGCGGCCTGGAGAAGGGTGGTGCGTGCCCCGCAACTTCCTTCCTCCCGAGCCGGCCGCCCTTCTCCAGTTCGCAGTGGGGAGAGGACCCCCTCCTCTTTTGATCCTGCCTCTGCCGCCACTCTCTTCTCTCCCCCCACCCCCTTCAGTCTCTTTTGCAAAAGCTCCTATGATGTCATAGGGGAGGTGGGGGTCCGGAGTCCCCAGCACCTGAAAGCGTCACTGGATTGCATTCTGCAGCATTTTTTCTTCATCCCACCCAATTTTCCTTGCAACCCATTGAAAACGCATCCTCACCAAACACCGCGAACACTGCCCTCCCCCCAACCACAGCCCAGCAGAAGACACCACTCCTCATAGCTAGACAGGGCCAGGAGTCCTCACAGCACCCCACCCCATCGGACCCCAAATGGGGAAGAAATCCGCTGAGGTACCCAAGGAGCCTCTCCTCTCTGCTTTGATCTCTCCTCCCCTCTCGGCTCACCCTTTTAGTTGAAGAAAAAGGAGGAAGGAGGAAGGAGAGAGAGACGGAGGAGGGGGGAGAGGGAGACGGGGAGGGAGAGAGAAAGAGATAGAGAGAGAGATAGAGATATGAGAGAGAGAGAGAGAGAGAGAGAGAGAGAGAGAGAGAGAGAGAGAGAGAGAGAGAGAGAGAGAGAGAGAGAGAGAGAGAGAGAGAGAGAGAGAGAGAGAGAGAGAGAGAGAGAGAGAGAGACGCAACAGCCGCAAACAGTCTCCTAGACGTAGGGCTACACTGATGGACCCGATTGTAGGATTTCTGCACTGAGTCCCTGCCCCTCTGCCTTTCCTGCCATCCCAGGTCCCTTCCCCTCCTGAAGCAGCAGTCTCTTCCATCTCCCTCTCTGGTCTTTTCTCCCCACCCTTTTCCTCTGCACCTAACCTCCTCCCCTCCATCTAACCCCACCTTCACTCTCCTCTCCGAGCGGGGAGGGCTACGGGGTGGGGAAAGAAAACCCCCAAATCCCCAGCCCTGGGCAGAGATGTCGAAGAAACGCAAAGCCCTCGAGGGTGGAGGAGGTGGCGGAGAACCCCAGCTCCCAGAGGAGGAACCCACTGCCTGGTTTGGGGACAGCAGCGAGGAGCAAGGTAGGGGGCGGGGAGGGGGAGGAGAAAAAGGAACAGGAGCACATGCAGGAAGACGTTTGGGAGTTGAGATCCCTCCGCAGGAATGCCCTCACCAGGCTTCATCAGAGCTCCCCATAGCAAGACAACTTGAGTAGACTTTTCCCCTACAGATGGGATTTTACGTGTTTCTTCAGGATATGGGAGTGGGGTGGGAGAGAGCCGATTAGATAATGCTGGAGACCCAGATCTGTGTGGACTTGAAGATGCGTGGGGAAGAAGGGAGGGTGGGGTGGGAAGGAACGGAAGAGGCCAGGAGGTATTGATTGGGGACAGCTGACTCTTTTCCCTCATGCCTGCCCGGCTGTCATGTGCATTGATGTGGACACACTGTGCTGTGGTTGTAGAGCCTGCAGTAATGTCTGCGTGCCGGACACCTGTGTCCAGGGGGCAAGGGTGCCGGCCAGAAACCCCTTGTGTTTGTTGCTGATGAGGGACAGCAGGGAGGGACATTTGCTTCTTCCATGCTTCTCCAGTCCAGGGATGCTTAGGGCTGCGTCATGTGCAATCTTCATCCCCTGCACGGCCAGGGCCCTGTGCCTCCCCCTGAAGTTGGAGGTGAGGTTTTTGAAGCAAATGGGGTGATGTGCTGTGGTTTCAAGGGGAGTTGTGGTGGTGAAAGCATTTGGGTACTTCTTTGCCTAGAATAATCCCGGTGAAAAACCGAAGATGGAAAATTTCCTATGGAAACACAAGTGATATTTGGATATCTGATTTCCACATAAAAGAAACCCAGACAGACACCTTTTATTTCACTTAAAGCTTTCTGGATTTGGTTAAAAGTAGGCCCCAATGAACCAGTCAAATTTTTCTGGGCTGTAGTTAAAATGCAAAGGAAAAATGAAGCAGATGGAGATGTTTTGTTGTTGGCTAAGCTGTGGAAAATTAGGTGAGCAGGCATGTGGGGGAGAATCTGACTCTGGATAGGTAGGCAGCTAGGTAGAGGGGTTGTTTACATGACCGATTCTTTCCTGCAACCCAGTCCTGTGGCCTCGGTGGTGGCAGGGGCCGAGCCGGGCAGAGCGCCCTGAGAGATGGGCTTCCGCTCTTGTCTCCAAAATGGAGGCGATGGCTCTTCTCTTTTGACGTCACAAGAATCACCAAGTCACAGAAGTCCTTCCACACAGAAAACACAGTCTCTGTGTGCACTGGCAACCTTCGGCATGGTTTGCGTGCATTTCCAAACAAAGGACCTGTTCCTGCCATGCCCAGAAGGTGCATTTCGGTTACACTGAAAGGGCGAGACCAACGCCACCGCTTACCTCAAAAGTGGGTATTTCTGCAACTGCAGGCTTTGGCTTTCTTTGCTCAGCTATGATTTCGGGGCAAAGATAGGGCATTTCTTAAGTTACTTTTACTGAAAAAATGGCATTTGGTAAGAAATTCAAGTACTTCAGGTCACTTTATTTGTATGGTTGGTATTTTTCCATCTTTGGGGGCATAATCTGGTATCACCATGAGTATCTGGCAAATTCACCAGCTCCACATGAGGCATTTGGTTTTGACCTCGAGTTGCTCTGTAGAGGTACGTGGCCTTTTCTTTTGGTTAAGAACAGGTGAAGTCTATGGGAACCGAAACCATTATTATGGTAAATAACAACCTTAACTTTTTAATGCTATTTTAATAATTAATAAAGTCATGACTGCCAGATATAAAAAAGAAATGATAATTGTATTTCAGCAAACATCTTTCATCTTTTCAGTGGAAATATTTGGTATTAGGATTAAAAAATATTTATGCTATGGAAGTCTGTACTACCAGCAGCAAGTAATTCCCACATTCCCCAGGTAATATGAGCCTACAGAGAATATTTTGCAAGTCAGAATAGTGAACAGTAAGTACCTACAACCATAGTACTCAGAGATCATCATAACTTCAAAATGATTTATTGTACAATTTTTTTTGCATAAAAATGTCTAAAGATTTTATTGTATTCTTTGTATTTGGCAACTAAAAATGCTACCTGGTAATTGTTTGAGAATATGGAAGTGCAGAAACCATTAAGGGGTTAACACTCTACTACCATGGTGTTGGGAATATCTTTTTTTTGTTTGTTTGTTTTTTGTTTTTGAGACAGAGTCTTACTCTGTCGCCAGGTGCCAGGCTGGAGTGCAGTGGTGCAATCTGAGCTCACTGCAACCTCTGCCTCCTGGGTTCAAGCAATTCTCCTGCCTCAGCCTCCTGAGTAGCTGGGACTACAGATGCCTGCTGCCACGCCCAGCTAATTTTTCTGTTTTAGTAGAGATGGGGTTTCACTGCGTTGGCCAGGATAGTCTCAATTTCGTGACTTCATGGTCCGCCCGCCTCGGCCTTCCAAGGTGTTGGGATTACAGGCGTGAGCCACCGCTCCTGGGCTGGGAATATATTTCTTCGGGAAGTGGAAACCATGGCCAATGCCTGCAGTGGTGGGAGCACATCTGTGCCTTTCTGGTGAATGTCTGTGGTATATGGCTGTGTGAATTCACGTCTGTGCATGCTTTCACATTGGGAAACCCGGGGGGCCACATGGATGACAGTGTTTGAGTGACAGCTGTTCATGACACATAATCCCCTACCCATGATTAAGAAACTGCATTTTCTCTGCCTCCCAAACTCACTGCTGTTGGTTTTTACCCCCTTGGGTCTCTAGGCCAAATTTGACCGTACGCACACTGCAAAACAGAGAAACGTCTATATGTTGGTGTTGCTGACCTTGAACATCGGAGGGGTCATCTTTCAAGTTCCAACAACTTAGAAGGTTTATGTGTTTGTTCATTTCAACCATTGAGAGCATATTACAGCATGTATGAAATGAAGGCAACTGGAAATTGAGTTTCAGTGGTAGTCAATGATTTTACGATGGGCTGTTGGCAGGTTGGTTTGACCTGGCGTTTTAAATAGCTGATAGGCATATAGGCTGCCTAGAGAGGAATGTGGTGAGAACTTTGAACCTGAGAACTAAAGCCCGTCGGTCCTGTTGGTGTCCTTCCCTGCCACCATCCATGCCAGGGTGCACGTGGTCTCCGGCCACGGCTGGGAAGTGCTCATTTCAGGTCCTGTGCTGATATTTCCTGGCTATTGTGCTGTATGGCCCCTGTATTCTTAATAGTTTCTCTTTAGAAGATTCCTTATACTGCTGAACGTAGGACAGACAGTAAGTGGGTCATTGTGTACACACTCAGATGGTTTTGGTTTCCTCCCTGACCTTGATAGATCCAGCCTGCGTAATTTAACCAGGTAAATGGGAAGATGAAGTACATTATCCTAGCTTAGATTGAATGTTTCTTTGGATGTCCACTGAAGTTATTTGACACAGGTACACTTGTGTGTGTGAGTGTGTCTGTAAAATCATGATTAGGATATGTTCCTCTTGTGGATAGCAGCTGGCTCTGTGTTCAATATGTATGCAGTCTATACTGATGGAAGATATTTGCATAAAATGCTAAACTTATAAGGTTTTTCCTTTATAACTTAAGGAAAGTTGGTGTGCAAATGGACCGTGCGAATGACAGTTTTGTTTCACTTTGTTTCTGCTTTTCTTAATTGCTTTGAACTTGGACATAAGAATATGTTACAATGCATGGTTAACTACAACTGAATGGACACGTGGAAAGCTATATAGGAGGAGTCTGATGAAAACACTGAATACTTGTGTTTATTGATCTTATAACTAATAAGAAAGCACTTCAATTTTTAAAATTCTCTTCACATTATTTTTATGTCAGTCTCTTTTCAAAGAATTATTTATTTACTTAAAGAGTTTGCATTAATCACAAGATACCTTATTAGTGATCTACGCTGAAGAAGTAACACTAACTCTATTTTTCCACAGTTACACTCCAGTTAGAAACCTGTTCTCTTGGTACCTGTAGGTTCTCTGAAATCCATCTCCATTCTCCCCTCTCCCCACTGTCACCCTAACTGGACAAACTTGCTTTGTCTTCTAGTTTTAACCTCCATGTCTTTTGAGATGGCTTTAGGTTGGGAAATTACATAAGTGGTATATTATTACATTAAATTAATCTCATGAATGTTTTAAAAGTAAGCAGTTTCTGTTTTTGATGAAATTAGATCCTCCCCAGCTGAGCTTTCCGGTTTCATGCCTTGGTAGTGTTTAAAGCCAAGCAAAGGAGAACCTGTGGCACCAAATGAATCTAGGGGATATTTGGGCATGACCGACTTATGCGTTCCTTGAGTTTCTTGAGCCATAGTGAAATATGGGTAGCTATGATGTCGTGAGATGAATCAATGACTGAGTGAACATAGGGTTTTCAATAACTGCATACCTCTACCTCTCTGAAATTACAGTCATGCCAGGATTTTGTGGCGTTCCTGTATTATTCATGGGTAGTTAGCTTTGGGAGAGCCTGAAACTGGGCATGAAAGTAGCTCAATTTTATGCCTCTAAAACTAGTTAAAAGTGAACGTGTAGGTTGTTAACTGACCTACATCTACCTAACCCCCTACAATCAGCTGGATTGATCTTTCCAATAGATTAATGTTTCTAATAGAATTGTTCAGATTGCCTATTTCTAAAACAGCTCACAAAATACCTCTTAAATGGTGATTTATATCGCTCATACTAAAATATGGGCATGACCCTTGGAAGGGGAAATCAATATTAAAGACAAACAGACGGTTACACAAGCACACATTTTTACAGATGTTTGATGGCAAAGGCAGTTATCGTTTATACAGTTTTTAAAGTTCTTCTGTTAGTTTCTTTGGCTCCAAACCAGAAAGGCCATTACCATCCAGTGGGCCAAAGGAGGTGGAGGAGAGTGGGGACTTAGGGGAGGAAAGAAGCTCAAGAAGGAAGGCTGCAAGATGGAATAGAGGCCTCAGTCCTCCCTCGTCTTTGGGCCTGCCCTGCTTTTTTGATTCGAGCTGGAAAGAAAATGGCCCACATCTGAAAGACAAAGCCATCCCTGTGTGCCTGTCTCCTCCCCTCTGCTTGAACTAGGTGGCCTTGGTGGTCCGATTCCTGTGACTTTGATTATGATTTTGGGAAGAAATGAACTCAAACTATAACTGGACTCCAATATAAATGATAACTCACAAAGAAACCAAACGAAAGGCAATTATTAACCTGAAAGGGTGAGGAGAGGAAGTTACCTAAAAACTGGATTCTTTGGGAGGCCAGTAACTGGGAGGATGCTCTCTTTTTAGAACTGGCAGAAACTCTGAGCATGACAGGACAATACTGTGGAGCACCTTTTGATCTCCAGTGCAGCAGGGGACTCTGCTTTATGTTGTAAATGGCCTATATTTACCTACATTTATGTTGCTGTTTGCCAACTCTTGCTCCCCAACAAACATGCACCTGCCCCTCCCCTCCAGGGGAAAACAGAATTGCAGATAAACAGAGATGAAAGTTATGTAACAACGTCTGTGGCTACCTCGAATCATACAGATAGAACATGTATTTCTTAGGTAAGCAGAAATTATCTTCACCTGTTAGCAGAAGGAGCATTTTTTTTTTGAAATGGAGTCTCTCTCTGTTGCCAGGCTGCTGGAGTGCAGTGGCACAATCTTGGCTCACTGCAATCTCTGCCTCCCAGGTTCAGCCAATTTCCCTGTTTCAACCTCCCAAGTAGCTGGGACTACAGGCACACACCACCACGCCCAGCTAATTTTTTGTATTTTAGTAGAGACGGTGTTTCACCATGTTGGCCAGGATGGTCTCAATCTCCTGATCTTGTGATTCACCCACCTCGGCCTCCCAAAGTGCCAGGATTACAGGAGTGAGCCACCACGCCTGGCCGGAACTTTTAATAAAAAGAACTGCTCAACCATGACATCAAACTATTGAAAGCTCTTAGACTTTTCCTTTCTTTCCTGGATGAATACATGGTAGCAATGACAATGACCAATATCTTAATATTATAAATTGCATATATCATATAGACACATGCATATATATTATACACATGGCAACAATAGTCAATGGCCATGAGAAAATGTACAGTAAGTTCTCCTCCAACCCCAAATGTCACCCACATGCCTGGTTCTTGTGTAGCCAACCAGAAACTTTGTGTGCACATACAGGATGATATATGTAACATCCCTTTCATATACAGACACAAGTATCAGGTGAAACTGTTCTGCTTGTACTTCGCTTTATCCACTTACCTGTATCTTGGAAATTGTTCAGCATATATAAAACTACTTTTGTTTGTATAATATTCCGTGGTACAATGTGCCGGAATTTATTTAACTAAACCCTACTGAATGGCATTCAAAATACTAGTCTCTTGCTTTTATAAATAAAGTGGTTTTTGTTGTTGTTTTCTGAGATGGACTCTTACTCTGTCGCCCAGGATGGAGTGCAGCAGCACGATCTTGGCTCATTGCAACCTCTGCCTCCTGGGTTCAAGCAATTCTCCTACCTCAGCCTCCCAAGTAGCTGGGACTACAGTACATAAAGTTTTAACAAGCAACAACACAGCACTTTCTGAACACATGTCTGCATTTATATGTTGGTAGACGCTTAGATATGGCAGGTGAGTCAAAGAGATGATAACGATTTGAACTCTATCAAAGGCTATTTGCCCGTACCTGCTGCAATTTTCTTATGCAGTTTGAGCTGTCATCAGTACAGACACTACATTTTGAAAATCCCAAATTTGGGTATTTGGTAAATATAAGCAGATTCCTCGAAACAGTGGGATAGAGTATTTGAAATGTAGAAAGTTCCAGATGTAGGGTGATTTACACCAATGATGAATTTTAGGATTTATGAATTTTAGGATTTCTTCTCCTGCTCTCCGCTTAAGGAGGATGTCAGGATGAGCGGTGTTGCATTCCGCCCATCTCAGCAATGATACATAGGTGCAGGTTTGTGATTTTGTGCGGAATAAACATTGAGGAAATTTAGGCAATGATGGAGAATGAATTGTGTCATTTGAAAATGTGTATTATTTTAAAATAGGACACTAATGTTCTTTCTGAGGAGATTCATGAAAATTGCAATTGGTGTAAGTCTTACTCTTGAATTCTCACATAACCACAACGGTAACTCTGGGCGTTGTGACTTTTGCACATTTTATGTATTTAGAGATTCTTAAATTTCTCAGTCAGAATGTTGTCTTTCAAAGGGTGGGAGTGGTGAGGTCTTGACTCTGCCATTTACACCGTGTGGGAGCTGATAACCGCCACCTCGTCCACTGTTTCACCCCTGCCCCTAACAGTGTGCCTGGCACCTAATGAGCACTCCAGCATTTCTTGTGGAGTGAAATAATGAATGTCTCATAAGTGAGGCAACTCGAATTATCAAGTATCCTATTTAATAGAAACTATAATATTTCTACTTGTAAATGGCTATAGGTAAGAAGAAATATTTGTATTGAGCTGTAAAAGCTTTTTAGTCATGAAAGAAAATCTGCTCTGAGATTAAGCATGCCACAGCAGCACACATTTGTAAAAGTAGTTTTCCTTAGGACATAATTTTAAGGTGCCAATGCCTGGTATGAATGGGTGAAAGAGAAGTAGTAGAAACATATTCCCCTTCTGCCCACACCTGAGACAGCTGGTGAGAAGGCCCATGTGCTCCTTCCCTTGGTGCTAATGGGGAGTTCAGCCCACACAAACCTTGGCCAATGAACAAGAAGCCTTACCCTAGCTCCGCCCCGAATCACAGCAAGCCCCAAGCCTTTATCCTTTCTCTCAAGCCATTTTCAGACATACTTTGGAGCCAGCCCTGCTCTGCGTGGAAAGCCTCACTCTGTGAGTAATAAACCGTTTCATGTCCTCGTGGTGCATGTATCATCAGAGTTGATAACTGGATGAAATTTTGAGTGGGAGATCCATCGCACTCTTCCTGAGTGTCCAGCACAAACATTTTGCTACATTTTCTTTTTCCCCTCCCCGCTCCTTATCTTATTCTTCTCTGGCACACATAATTATTATTATTCCTGCCAAAGCACTTCAAAGTTATTTATAAATATTTTGGTAATCTAAATAGTTCAGATTTATTTTCTAAGGGCAAGACATTCCTGTACATGACCGCAATTCAACACCCATACTGAGAATGCTTAACATTGATACAACGTTATTATCTAGTGGCAGCACATATTCAAATGTCCCCAGTAATAGGGGACTAGTTACTCAATCCAGGATCCAATCGGGAATCACATATGACATTGAGTTGTCTTTTGTTTTTTTAATCTAAAAAAAATTCCACGACATGGACATTTTTTAAGCATCCAGGCCACTTATCTTTCTGAAATCCCCAATTTGGATTTATCTGATGCTTCGTAGTTATTAGACTCAGGTTGATTATTTTGTACAAAGATACCACATAGGTAGCACTGTGCCGTTCTCGATGCATCCCATTAGAAGGCACCTGATGTCATCAGGTCCTGTCTTGGTGACATTAAGTTTGATCACATGGTTAAGAATATTTCTGCCAGACTTATCCATTGTAAAGAGAAATAGTAATAAGCTCTGATTATTCTTCTCTTATGCCATGGCAAAATATCTGCCTAAAGGTGCAACACGTTGAAGCTGAAATTCTTAATTTAGTGTCAATTACATACATTTGGATTTTGTTTACACGTCAACATTTTTCTTTCAAATTGAGCTGTAATGTTTTTAGAAAGGGCACTTTCTGAGCTAAACCAGCTTAGGTGAATCTTACAGGAAGAGCTCAATAGATTTTGACATAAATAAACACCGAAATAAAGAAGTAAACCATTTCCAGCAGTCCGGAAGTCTCCCTGTGCCCTTTGCCTCAGCAGGTTCCTTCCCACAGGTAACCATGGTTCACTCTTCTGACTTCTGTCCTTTTCACCTCTGTCACCGCCAATTTGTTTCCTGCTCTGGGACTCTTCTACAGGGAGTGAGAAGCACATCTCCTTTGTCTGGGTTCTTTTCCACGGAAATCAGCTTCGTTGTCGCAGTAGCTCGCTCTTTTAAGTGCCAAGTAGTATTCCACCGTACCACTGTTCCACAACTCACTTATGTTTTCTGCTATCCTCAGACATTTGGGTAGTTTCAACTTTGGGGCTAAAACAATAAAATTGCTATGAAGCATTTTTGTACATGCCTTTAGTGAACACAGACCCTCATTTATTTGAGGCACATACCCTGTAGATCACTCCTTGTTTAATGTTCTTTATTAGTCATTGGAGCTCATCAATGAAGGTGTTTGATTTTCTATAAATATTTCTGAATACACAAACCTTATATTAATTAAAAAAAATTCAGATGCTTTCATGGGAACTCTTAAAATCCACATATAAAATCTTAATAAATGAATTAGATTTGATCCATAGTAGAAGTCTATACTTAATTTTGACCCACAAATATTATCCCTCTCCACCATGGATGTTGAATTTAGTGCTTGTTCATTTAATAGTGCATTGTGCTTGCTTTGCGGACTCTGAAGGAGACAGAATGAGAAGAAGGATGGACCATCACCAAGTCATATCGTCCTGAGGTACAGTTCGCTGGTAGCGTGGATTACTTTAGTTCTGTCTGAGAAGAGCTTACCAGCTTGAGGAATCTCTGCCTAGGAAAATCTGTAAGTTCAGCTCAAGAAGAGAAGGAATCTGCTGTCTTTCCCAGACTGTTTTCTCCTGCTGTTGTGATTTTGATTCCCAACCTTCTTTATTTTTCTGCATAATGACATCCACTTGCTGGTCTTATCTGGGGCTGGTCTGGACTAGCTGTGAAGTAGAACAGGACAAATGTAACTTTATGTCACCCTCTTGCCACAGAATAATAAATCTCTCTTTATTTATTTATTTATTTTTTTGAGACAGAGTTTCACTCTTGTTGCCCAGGCTGGAGTGCAATGGCATGATCTTGGCTCGCTGCAACCTCCGCCTCCTGGGTTCAAGAGATTCTCCTGCCTCAGCCTCGCGAGTGGCTGGGATTACAGGCATGTGTCACCATGCCCAGCTAATTTGTATTTTTAGTAGTGACAGGGTTTCTCCATGTTGGTCAGGCTGGTCTTGAACTCCCAACCTCAGGTGATTCACCCACTTCGGCCTCCCAAAGTACTGGGATTACAGGCGTGCCCACTGTGCCCAGCCAATAAATCTCATTTTAAGGAACAGATTCTGTAACAAGATAGAGAAGCTTCAGTTAGCTTTATATTTGGTAACAGCCTGTCTCTGGCCAGGGAAACTACCTTTGTTTGGGACAATGCTTCGATGTGTGCAGACAGCAGAGGCTGCAGTTTCCAGGCTCCTTGATGCCCAGGGTTTGGTTGCTCCAGGAGAGCATTTGGGGAAGGTGAGGGAGGAGGAGGGCCCTGCTGCAGGATGGTTGGGGGGACTGCAGAGCCTAGGAACAGCTGTCAGTTACTGTGTGCTTGTGTGGCATGTGGCATGTGGCGTGTGGCGTGTGGCGGAAGACTTGACTCTGTGTGAGTCTAGTGCTCTGTCAAGTTTAGCAAATTCTTGAGTGATTCAGAGGGACTTTGTAAATGAAACCCATGAAGGGGCTGAGTTTCATGTATGGGCTTTGGTGGCATAAACCAGAGTGAGAGAGTGTGAAGTGGTAGCCCGAGTCGGGCGAGTGCAGGAAGACTCAGGTTCTGGAATATTCTTTAAAACATTGGCAAAGGCTCTGGTGTCTTCAGGTAGGAATATGTTGTGCTTCAAGGCAAATCTCCCTACCCCAAGGGTTAGCAAACTCTTGGCTTTGAGCTATACTGAAGCGGTTTTTTCTTAACTTGGAGTGAATTGAAACGTTTTGATTGTCGTCACAGCCTAGTCCCCTGTTTTCAATGTCCTGTTACCTATGGCTTGAGATTTATGTAAAGATTACAAAGATGGTCAGAGGCCTGGTTTCGGCTATTACTTTACATGATAAAACTAATTAACATATCTACATAACAGTAAATTTGTTTGTTTGTTTTTTGTTTTTTTGGGTTTTTTTGAGACCGAGTCTTGCTCTGTCACCCAGGCTGGAGTGCAGTAGTGCAATCTTGGCTCACTGCAACCTCCACTTCCCGTGTTCAAGCGATTCTCTTGCCTCGGCCTCCCTAATAGCTGGGATTACAGGTGCACGCAGTCACCCCTGGCTGATTTTTGTATTTTTAATAGAGATGGGGTTTCACCATATTGGCCAGGCTGGTCTCGAACTCCTGACGTCATGATCTGCCTGCCTCAGCTTCCCAAAGAGCTGGGATTACAGGTGTGAGCCAATGCGTCCAAACAGTCGCTTAAAAGGAGTCGTTTTTGGCTTCATTATGAATGTCAAAATGTATATGGAGAAGATAAATTTGTCATGGCATACAAGCAAAATCTATAACTGACGACGTGCTGATTTAACCGTACCCTCTGTGCTCAGTACCAGGTTTTCCATTGCCTACTTACTTCCACTTTTGTTGTTCAGTCTTTGATTCTCAGATCTCTAAGATCATCATTATTTGATTGTCTAAAATACAATGCAAAAGAATTACAACATGGAAGTGTAATGTTGTCAATGACAAGATTTTATTAAATCCAAGAGAAGTGCTGGGAACAGCTCTACCCACATGCAGATTCGTTAAAAACCAAGTTAGACTTCGAACTGAAAAAGGAAAATCAATAAGGGTTATCCTGTGTTTCTGCTGCCAGATATTTCCATTCCATTCTATTCTAGACTTCAAAAATGTGCCAAGTACCTACTCAGCTAAGTGCTGGGTACAGTGTCTCAAGAACAGGCATAGCTTTGCTGGTCACAGTGAGGACATTTTGTTGAACTCACAGAACAAAGTGCTGTTGGATAACTTCTTATTTTGCTTAATTTTATTGTCTGCCTCTCCCCACGAGAACATATTCTCATTAAAGACAGAAACCTATTCATAAAGAATACCTTGTCGTGATTAACCCAGCCAAAACATTCCAAAGGCAGACCCTCCCATTTTTATAGATAGGGCAGGCATCTGTGCTTTCTTCCCATGAACCTCTAGCAGTAGGACTAAAGCCTGGGAAATGTTAAGTGCTCTTTAACTTTTCATTAAATGAACGTGTGACTGAATGATTGAGTAGAGATGAGGTCTCGCTATGTTGCCCAGGCTGGTCTCGAACTCTTGAGCTCAAGTAACCACCTACTTCTGTCTCCCAAAATGCTGGAATTACAGGCATGAGCCACTGCACCTAGAATAAATTATCTTCTTCTTTTTATTTTTATTTTTATTTTTGAGATGGAGTTTTGCTCTTGTTACCCAGACTGGAGTGCAATGGCGCGATCTCGGCTCACCGAAACCTCCGCCTACTGGGTTCAGGCAATTCTCCTGCCTCAGCCTCCTGAGTAGCTGGGATTACAGGCACGCGCCACCATGCCCAGCTAATTTTTTGTATCTTTAGTAGAGACAGGGTTTCACCATGTTGACCAGGATGGTCTCGATCTCTTGACCTTGTGATCCACCCGCCTCGGCCTCCCAAAGTGCTGGGATTACAGGCTTCAGCCACCGGGCCCAGCCATAAATTATCTTCTTAATGGAACTTTTCCCTTGACTAGGATGTACCAGATGCTTTACAGTAAACGGCTAACGGGGATTTTGAGAAGAGCCCCCAGATACCCTGAATGCCTCTGGCTCTCAGTCAGTCTCAGTTGCAAGTGGCAACAGGCAAAGAGAATAAACTTAAGTGAAAGGGGTTTATCAGCAAGTCCTGGGGAGAGGCAACAGCAGAGGAGTGAACAGAAAGCAGCCATCTCCAGGGTCTGGACCCGGGCTCCTTCTGCTGCCTTGGTCGTTCCCCCAGATGACAAGATGAAGGGCAGCCCAAGGGCCCACCCTCACAGTCCCTGTGCATCCAGGAAAGAATACCTTGTCGTGATTAACCCAGCCAAAATAACCCAAAGGCAGACCCTCCCGTTTTTATAGATAGGGCAGGTATATTCCTAGAAGAAAGTGCAAGATACGACTGTGCAGACAGGCATGACAGCCACCCTCTGCTCCTCCCACCAGGTCCCTCTCACCTAGTAAAGGTGGCACCATGGCTGTCCTTTCTGGCTTTTGGGAACTTGCTGATGTTTCCTTTATGTCTAGTAAAATTAAGTACAAATGTTCTCCTTCAGCAATAGAATCTAGCATACATTCGTCCCAGGGAAGGTACCGGTGGGATGTAAGATGGATGTGCAATGCTCTGTCAACTGGTAAGGTCTTAATATCTGATGTCTGTCTGGTTCTGTCCCCTGTCATTCAGCAAACCTGATAGTTTTAATTCTTGCTTTTGGTGTCTCCTCTTCCAGAACTCCCATTCTCCACTCAGTATCACTTTGTGCAGGCCTTAAGCATCCTTGGAGGCCCTTGTGAATTTCTACCTTCTCCAGGAAGCATGGCCATCTCCACCAGGGGCAGATGGGTCCTGTCCTCCAGGACTCCTGGGCTCTGGGTAGTGTGCCAGGCACTCACTGCACCCCTTTACACATGAGGACGGTTCCAATAATTTTAGATCCCTCTTTCTCCCATTAGCCTGAAGAATTCCAGAGAAGAGATTTGTTTCATGCACGTTCTTGCCGTCATTGGAGTCATTATTTGTGTAGAAGGCCCATGGCCATTTTCTGATGGAATAGAGACATACATCTGTGAAAGTTGCCACTTGTCAAAAATACATAGATGAAAGAGGGAGAAAGATGTAAAGAAATAACACTCTACATATCTGCATTGATAAGAAGCTCTCCACTAATAGTGATATCAGTATACAGTTTGAGAAGGAAATTTCAAACTTGTAATTGATATTTTTAGCATTATTTAAGATGTCTTTAATAATTTAATGGACTGATTCAAGTGGTGCTTTGTAGGTGATAGAAGAAAATATAAGGATAAAACTATCTTGCTTCAGACAATGACTGTTGTACAAGGCGGATAAAAGGCAAAATGCTTTAGTTTTGTTAAGAAATTCTGCCATGTTATTGAAGAAAGAAATTGCCCAAGTTTCAAAGAAGATGAATTGTGATTAAAAAAACCTCACATGCAAAGCCACGTTACCATATTCGTGAATGAACGCTGCGTGCAGTTACTTCACGTCTGGGTATTCCTCGCCCCTTGTTGGGATGGGCCAGTCCGGGGCCCACACAGTGCTGCTTCTCATCTGTCTCTCTCTTCCCTGGGCCTTTTCAGTGGACCACAGACTTCAGACTGCCAGGAACGACTGAGTCTTTCTTCAGAATTTTTTTTTTTTTTCATAAAAAATATTTTAATACATTCCTTAGTCAACTTCAACGAATTTCAACAAAACTCCCTTTTATTTTTCACTCACAAAACATATGCAGGGATCCTAAGAGACCACAATTCCATCACCTTTTTTTTTTTTGAGATGGAGTTTTGCTCTTGTTACCCAGGCTGGAGTGCAATGGTGCAGTCTCGGCTCACTGCAGCCTCTGCCTCCTGGTTTCAAGCAATTCTTCTGTCTCAGCCTCCCAAGTAGCTGGGATTACAGGCATCTGCCACCATGCCTGGATAGTTTTTATATTTTTAGTAGAGACGGGGTTTTGCTATGTTGACCAGGCTGGTCTCGAACTCCTGACCTCATGTGATCTGCCTGCCTTGGCCTCCCAAATTATTGGGATTACAGGCATGAGCCACTGTGCCCGGCCTCCATCACATTTTGGATTGGGCTCAACCAGTATTTTTTGAATTTTATGGATAGCACCCTATTTGTGAGCCATGAAACCAATTTATTTTTAGTGAGTCCTAACTGTATTTTTAAGCAGCTGAATGGAAAGGAAGGGAAGGGAAGGGAAAGGGAGAGGGGAAGGGAAGAAGAGAGGAGGAGAGAGGGCGGGAATGGAGGGGAGAGGCAAATGAGCTGGTATTGTGCAGGGACTTTGTGTGTGTGAGTGTGTGCATGTGTGTGCATGTGCATGTGTTCGTGTGTATGTGTGTACGTGCATGTGCGCGTGTGTATGTGTGTGTGTGCGCACGTGTGTGTGTGTGTGTGTATGTGTGTATTTGGTCCTCTTGTCAAATACATTTTTTATTGTGAGTGGAAACAGTAATAAAATCCCTGGCTGAGACCACATTTTACAGGTATCTTGGTCACAATAAATAGAGCACCAATGCCAGAATTGCTCTAGCCTCTTGGTGAAAAATAATAAATTATTTAATTAATTGAAGCCCATTGCCTTGGATGAAGGATTGTCCCTTAAAGGATTCTCAGCCACCTTTGTTCACTGAAGGGACACACACCCCCATCGCAGCTCCCAGAACCTCAGCGCCCCGGAGCCCCCTGGCATCACTGTCCCTGCTGGCTGACATTGTCTAAAGCTGGTCATGTGCTCCTTGCTCCCCAGCTGACTTGAACGCATTTTAAGGACTCAACCAAGTCTTTGGCTCAGTTATTCTTCTGGGAACAAATAGAGTAGGTGTTAAACAAATTTTAATTTTTTTCATGACAGAGACTGGGACACATCTTAGCCATAGGTCATACCCCCTGGCAGGGTGCGGTGAGAGCAGAGGAAGATGGACCAGGGTGAGGGAGAGCCATATGGGTGCCCCTGCGCAGCAGAGAGTGCTTGGAGCATCCAGGGGCCGCGCCGCCAGGACCGGGAGCTTTCCCTTCCCAGGAGCTCCATCCTGGCCAGCAGAACAGAATGTTCTCCACCTTCTACCATAGAGTGAAAGGCGCACTCTCTTTTCTAAAATCATTTTTATGATCCTAAAACTTTCACACCTAATTCGCAATCCTTATTCCAATGTGCTTGGGGAGTAATTATGTATTTTCTTTAAGTGAGATTCTTTCAGGCTTCCTTTGTTACAGAGTGTACCTTTTCCTTCACCCCCTCACACTCCAGGCGGCTGGACTGCAGCCTCTATTATTTATGCTGTGATTGCCGCTGTGCCAGGTATCACTCCAAATTCTATACTTCAACAGGTTTAAAGTTAAGTCCAAGTCAATGCCATGGGTACACACAGTTCTTTATTTTCCCTTTCGAGGTTGTCAAGAATGAAATCTGAGTGGTCTAGATTTGATAGGCATAGAGGTAAAAATAAGAAAATAAATAAACACAAGCTCCGTGGCTGCCAAAATGCCAATTTTCAAAATTAATGCCAAGTTATCTTTGGAAATGGCTGGCATTGCTGTGGTTCTCAGCGCCACTTCCAATCCCAGGCCTGAAGATTTATACTTTCCTCTTCTCTTTCTGAAAATTAGAAGCAGTAAATTACGATTGTTTTGCATCTTTTTCTCCCATCTTTTTTTTTTTTTTTTTTTTGAGACGGAGTTTCACTCTTGTTACCCAGGCTGGAGTGCAATGGCACAATCTCGGCTCATCACAACCTCCGCCTCCTGGGTTCAGGCAATTCTCCTGCCTCAGCCTCCTGAGTAGCTGGGATTACAGGCACGCGCCACCATGCCCAGCTAATTTTTTGTATTTTTAGTAGAGACGGGGTTTCACCATGTTGACCAGGATGGTCTCGATCTCTTGACCTCGTGATCCACCCGCCTCGGCCTCCCAAAGTGCTGGGATTACAGGCGTGAGCCACCGCGCCCAGCCTCCCATCTTTAGTAAAATACGTATGTAGAACTTGGTTCTTGCTGTTGTCAGTCTGGGCCTGAGTTTGGACCAAGAGACAAAGCAATGAAAATGTCTTTGTTCAGTCACACAGGAGCGTTTCTGTGTGCACAGAACCAGAGAGTGGCAGTGGGTAAAGGGCACGAGTTTATTGTCCCAGCCCTGAAGGAATTTTCAGTCTTATAGGAAGGTAAGAAGGTGCAGCATGAGCCCTTAAGGGAACTGCTGTGCGGAGGTCATTCAGGGGGTTGCAGAGGTTTCTGGAAGGGAGCCAATTATTTCTCCTACGCTTGATTGAATTGAATAATGGATAGGCTTGGACTTCCAGCTTGAGGTGCTCACGAGTCAGCGAGGGGCCACCATCATGTTCATGTCCGTTTTTAGCAATCCTAATCCATTTCTGTGCCATTAAAAAAAAAAAAATGTAACAGTGATTTCTTTATAGCAACTTCTACTAGGTTCACAAAAGCCCACTGAAAATTTCTTTCTTTCTTTGTCTCTGTTGCCCAGGCTGGAGTGCAATGGTGCTGTCTCAGCTCACCACAACCTCAGCCTCCCGGGTTCAAGCTCAGCCTCCCGAGCACTTGGGATTACAGGTGCCCGCCACCACGCCCAGATAATTTTTGTATTTCTAGTAGAGATGGGGTTTTGCCATGTTGGCCAGGGTGGTCTCGATCTCCTGATCTCAGGTGATCGACCTGCCTCGGCTTCCCAAAGTGCTGGGATTACAGGCGTGAGCCCCTGCACCCGGCTGAAAAAATTTTTTTCATGATCAAAATGATGGAGTCCAATTCATGTTCTGATAATGCTTTCTCCGATGCACTGTTTTTGTTGTTGTGCATCTATTCATTTATTCTTAAATAAAAAATAAATGCAATTGGCAAAAATTCAAAAGACCAAAAGATACATAATAAGAGTAAATCTTTTGTATATTTCAGTAGTATTTCAAAGTTTTCTTCATATAGATATGACTCATTTCCACTAAGTTTATTTTCAGCTATGTTTACCTTTTTATTGACCTTATAAATGGAGTCATTTCTTCTATTAAATCTTTTAAACAGTAGGGTTTTTTTTTGTATATGATAACTGTTAATGGATTTTTAAAAAGCAGATGTTTAAATTGTGAAATGATGTCAAACTTATAGAAACTTATAAAAACTTACAAAAAACTTAAAGAAAAGTTGCAAGTACAGTAGAAATAAATATTTTTTTCTGAACCATTACCCCGAATAATTTAGTATGCGCTTTCTACAAACGAAGACGTTCTCTTACATTGACCTCTTTACAACTACCAAAATCAGGAAATTAACTGTGATACATTCTCCCACTAACCATCGAATCCCACTCAGGCTTTCTCTGCTGTTGTAACATCTCTGGTGGCAGAAAGATCTGTTCCAGAGCCGCACATGGTACTTGCCTCTTTGCTTCTTCCATTCGGGTGCAACTTCTCCGTCTTTCGTGTACTTCCATGACTTGTATTTTTGAAGATTTTGAGCAAATTATTTTAAAGTTTGTCTCTTAGTTTGAGTCTGTTTTGGTATATACTCACGATGAGATCAAAGTGATGCCCTGTTGGGGGAAATATCATAAAAATTCTGCTGTGTTCGTTTGTCCTATTTTTTTTATTATACTTTAAGTTCTGGGGTAAATGTGCTGAACGTGCAGGTTTGTTAGGTAGGAATACATGTGTCAGGGTGGTTTGCTGCATCCATCACCTCATCATCTACATTAGGTATTTCTCCTGTTAGCCTTCTCCAATCCCCCACCCCCTACTATCCCTCCCCTAGCCCCCCACCCCCGACAGGCCCCAGTGTGTGATGCTCCCCTCCCTGTGTCCATGTGTTCTCATTGTTCCACACCCACTTATGAGTGAGAGCATGCGATGTTTGGTTTTCTGTTCTTGTGTCAGTTTGTTGAGAATGATGGTTTCCAGCTTCATCCATGTTCCTGCAAAGGACATGAACTCGTCCTTTTTTACGGCTGCATAGTATTCCATGGTATATATGCCACATTTTCTTTATCCAGTCTATCATTGATGGGCATTTGGGTTGTTTCCAAGTCTTTGCTATTGTGAATCGTGCTGCAATAAACATAATGTGTGCATGTGTCTTTATAATAGAATGATTTATAATCCTTTGGGTACACACCCAGTAATGGGATTGTTGGTTTTATCGCCACACTGTCTTCCACGTGGTTGACATTTGTCTTATTACTGACAAACTGTCTTATTACTGACCAGGTGTTTACTTCGACCACCTGGTCACTTGCCTAAGGTAGTGTCTTCCAACTGTCTCCACCGTAAAATTTCACTCTTTTCCTTTGTGTTTATTAAGGAGTTTGGGAGTACCTACTCTGAAATCATGTAAACATTTTTTTTTCTCCAAACTTCTTCAATTATTCAACTTGTTGATTTACATGAGTATGTACTTATGGTTTCCTATTTTATTCAGTGGTTTATAACACATTATTTATTTCCTTTATTTTGAAGCTCAAATTGTTCCTGATTTGGGCAGTGGGAGCCCCTTCAGGGTGGCTTCTGTGTCTTTCCATGTATACATCTCTATAGGTTGGTGCAAAAGCAATTGTAGTTTTTGTCATTAAACCATAGTTTCTTTTGCACCAACCTAATATATTCAAAACCAGGAATTCATATCGTATCAGCTCCTTCATTTCAACCAATACTGGGCTAATTCTAGTTTCTCCTTGTTAATATTTGTAACTCTCTTCTCTTACATAGCTATGGCTACAGCTGTATCTTATTTGAACAATTGTCTGGGTGTAGCTGATCTCCCATGACTGCTGCTACCCCCTCCCCAGTGAGGTCACTGTCCCCACCCCATCCAGGCTGTGACACCTGGGCCACCACCCACCACTCTCCTCTATCCTGTCAGGGGAAGAGGAAGAAGAGGAAGAAGAGAAAGAGGAAGAAGAGGAAGAACACGTTTGGATGCTAATTTGTAGTCCTCCACCTTATTGACTCTGTTACTTATCTCTGTTCTTCTTATTTTTTTTAATTTTTTTTTAATTTTTATTGCATTATAGGTTTTGGGGTACATATGCAGAATGTGGTACTTCAGGTGGTTGTCCATAGTGTGATTTGCAGAAGGGTAATTTTACTTTCCTTTTTCAAATGTTATACTTAGTATCTTTCTCACTGATGACATTGCCAAATGCTTCCAGAATGTCATCAAATGAGGACAATGATGAAGACTTTATGGGGATGGTGCTTTCGTTTTTCACTCATCACACTGCTGGCTTTGGGTAGATAAAGGGAGATTTCATCAGGGTGATGATTCTGAAGTGCGAACCTGGTGCCACCAGAGCCCCGAGTTCAACCTTAAGCTGGGTTCCCTTTGACCACGGGGTGCAGGTTCAAGTCGCCAGCGTGGTCAGTGGGGCCCTGCAGGCTCTGCCTTCTCTGTCCTTGCCTCAGGTCTTTACTAATAATTTTCCTTTTAATCAAGAGTGGATGTTAGAGATAGAAATTTATCAAATGTCTTTTTAGCTCATAGATATAACTTTATGTGTTTTCCTTTTTGATCCATTAATCATCTTCAAAACACTTTAAAGCTCCTTGTTTACAAGGAAGCCCCAGGTTAGACACAACTGAGGTCTTCCATGCTGCTTGCTCAGGGTAGGTCACCCAAAGACTTACATGGAATCTCTCGCTCTCTCTGAGTCATGATACCTCACCTGCTGAATGTCTTAGAGCTGCATGAATGATTTTGTTCCTTCTTGGCCAAAAGAAAATCAGTGTGTTGAAAATGTTTGGTCCGTTTTCTAGAAATCCATGTGGGAAGAGACCCCCATTGTGACAGTGGTGGTAGTGGTGGCTTCATGGTGGCATTGTTTTAAAATGGCACTAAGGCGAGCTGCTTGCGTTACAGCAAACATGAGCGACACCATCCACCACAGGCGGATGGGTTTGATGTCAGTACTGTGTAGAAGACAATGACTCTGCGTTTGTTTCATGTCAACCTGATTTTTGTGTAGGCACGCTGGTGAATCCTGCACAATCCTCCTCGCTAATATCACGCCTCTTGATGAGTCATCTCCTTGTTCCTCTGTTACGCTCCTAAGAGCAGGTGTCTCCATCGTTCCCTGACGGAGGAGGAGTGCCGCCACCAACCGACTCACCTAATGCCCACCTTCCTGTGCCACTCCCCTACGTGTTTTGTATGACAATCAGTGTCTTTCACCCGCATTGTCTCCTAAGCGTGGACATCTTTCTGTGTAATGCTCCGCTGCTCAGCGTCGACGCCAGCGCTTCTCCATGTGTGCTTAGTATTAACAGAAGCGTGAGTCTCACAGGAAGCTTAGCAAAGTACAGCTTTGGAGAGTGCTATTGCGAAGCCCAAGAGGAGGCAGAGTTTGTGGTGAAAACAGCTACCCATCTATTTGCACATCAAATAAAACATGGGAATCACTTCTCCCAGGCATAAATTCATGAAAGTTGATTATAGACTGGGAAAATAGTCTTAGAGCAATCATGGGGGTATCTCAAAAGCATAGCTGAAGCCCATGTCTCAGAATTAAAAGATAGACACATATTACCCAAGGAAAATGCCCGAGACACTTCTCTTTTTTTCCATCCTCTGTCTCTCATGTATGGATGCAATTTCTTTATTCAAATCATCTTTTCCTTATACAGTATTTGTTTTTAAAATGCTTTTCGATTACTTAGGGAAAAACTATTGATGCCAGTGCCGTTCATATTTTCTGGCAGATATATATATATATATATATATATATATATATATATATATATATATGGAGAGATAGAGATAGATAGATAGAGAGAGAGAGAGAGAGAGAGAGAGAGAGAGAGAGAGAGAGAGAGAGAGAGTGTTTTGTGCTCTTGTTGCCCAGGCTGGAGTGCAGTGGCATGGTCTTGGCTCACTGCAACCTTTACCTCCCAGCTGCAAGTGATTCTCCTGCCTCAGCCTCCCAAGTAGCTGGGATTACAGGCATGTGCCACCACAGCCAGCTAATTTTTGTATTTTTGGTAGAGACGGGGTTTCAGCATGATGGCCAGGCTGAACTTGAACTCCTGATCTCAGGCGATCCAGCCACCTCGGCCTCCCAAAGTGCTGGGATTACAGGTGTGAGCCCCTGTGCCTGGCCAATAATTTTAATTTGTTTGTTTAGAGTCAAGATTCTCTTTGTCCCAAATATTGCAGGGCATGACACAAGCATGGGGTGAGAAGGAAACCCAGGGCATGTCTAGGAGTCCTCTGTACGCTTCCACACACAGCAAGCACTTGGTACCTCGGACGACTGTAGTTCCCTCTTCTCGCTCATTTCTAGAAGCTTAGCAGTCAAATTTCTGTCTCTTCTTTAAAAAATTGTAGAGGATTTTATGCCGACCACTGCCCTCACTCTGGTTTCATCTTATCTTTCCTCCCTGTTTCTCCTTTGTGTAGATTTTTTTTCATCTATTCATTTTGTATTTTATTTTCTCTTAGTTCATTGTGTGCATTTTTCTAAGCTGCCTGAAACCTCTTCTGGCATAAATTCAGCATAGAAAAACATGAATAACCCACAGTGAAACAAAAACATGCATTATTATTTGGGGTCATGGTTCACCTCCTTTACTTAATTCATGCACCGTGAGGCCAGGGACAATGATTGTTTATTCTCTTTGCATCTTGCTGTGAGTACAAGGCTTTGCAAAAATTGTGCCAGGACTCAATGGATGTCTGTTAAGTTGTAAAGAGTTGTTTCTGAGTCCACACAGCAAAGCAGTGGACTCTATGTTCACTGCACGATGACAGAAAAAGCGAGTGCGCTCCCACCCCCGTTATTTTTTAAAGATCTTCCTTGGGCTGGGCTGGGAGGTCTGGAATGCTGCGTGCCATCCCTCATGTCCAGGGCCCACAGTCAAGTAATGATCACAGACACAGAAGAGGCAGCAGGCTACAGCGAGAAACATGGTCAGGATGTAAAGTACAACGGGAAAATGAGCAGGGGGTCACGTGAATTCGCACTGGGCTGGAAAAGCCTCATCTCTGTATCTGAATGAGCTCTCTGTGAGGAGCATAGGAAACAAGGGAGCTACAGCTGTAAAAGTCACTGGCAGTGACCTGACTTTCCTAAGCTCCATTGTGAGCCCTGTGGAGAGGCCACTTTTCCACTTTCGCAGGCATTGCATGTGTGCATCCCTACCGCTTCCTCGACCACTTGGCTTTGGAGGAGGCATTATTGAAGTTCAAATGCGTCAGATTACAATCGCTTGGAAGATAAGTCCCAACTTTGTAGTTCTCAGATCCTCTGGAAGATGTGTGTGGAGGTGTTTAGTGATGTTTTCTGATGACAGTGATTCCCCCTCTAAACCTGTGTATTAAATACAATGAAACAGGATTCACAGTTCGCCCCAGGCAATACAGTTTACTGAATGTTTTACGTAGCTATGACCAAAACCCAGGAAAGGATCAGAAGCCTCCGCTATAGCTGGTTCCGGTTTACTCAGCAGCCCCCGGGCTCTCTTCATTGCTGGTTGCTGCAATCAGGCAGAGCCACAGCTACGGCTTCTGTTGTGGAGAGTATTGTAGAGTTGGCTCTGCGTTAGTATCTATGATCAAACTCAGACTCATGCGGGCCCAGACACTTCGAAATGTAGACACAGTTTTTTAGTTGCAAGCATAAACCCAAAGCCACTATTAAATTTTATATTTCCCGAGCGACATAATGGCCAGAAGTATGTTGAGTGACAAAGAAATACAAGGGTAAGATTTCCAGTGTTAGGGCAGGAGCGTGGTGCTGTAGGGTATCAGATCCCAGGTAAACAGGAGGATCTGGATTGGAACGCTGTCTTGCCCTCATTTTGATTGAGCTGTGGTGCTTTTCACTCCAGCATTCCCTTCAGCTCCATATTTCCCTGTTCAGAGCCCTGTTGTACACCTGCCCCTGCCCCCAGTGTACACCTCAGACTCACCAAGAGCCCAGCTCGCCTTGTGTCTGCCCCAGTAGCGCCTCCGCTGTATCGGGAGACGGCCACGCCATTCGCAATGCTACACTACCGGAAACTTGGGGCGTCCCTTTTCTGGACAGTTGAGTAAGTCCCGCCTCCACCATCCCTCTCCTCTACGTCTTCCCTGCTGTTGTTGCCTTAATTCTAGTCCTCGTCGTCTCTCACTTGGATAACTCTGGTTTCCCCTTGTGGATTCACATGTTTAAAATACCATCTCTATATTGCTTCTTCTAAAATACATCACATCCACACTGTGCCCTTGTAGGGCACCTGGGTGGCCATCAGGGTTAAGTTCGGCCAAAGGTCCCTTTATTCGCCCCCATCCCCATCACCTGGCCGTTTGTCACTCCAACCCAATTGCAGGTTTGATGCTTCTCTCTCCTGGCACCCTTCCTCCTCCTGTCTGTCTCCTGAGCTTCTCCTCCTCCTTCAACAAGCACGGTTGTGTCTTCTCTACAAACTGCTTCCTGATTTCCTCATGCCGGGTCTTGCTCCTATCTCTATAGCCCCTTATACACCTTTATTATGATTACGTGGGTCCATCTGTGTGCCCAGGAAAAAGTCAATGTTTAAGGAACATTTTAGCTGTTATTTCATGTACACATCTCTCCAGTAATTATGTATTTACATGGTCGTCCCCTTCTAAATTGGGCTCTGCTGGGTAACAGGGACCCTGACTTACCAAGTCTGATTCCTGTGTGCCTAGCATGATCCTGGCACATAGCCAGTGTTCTGTCAATGATGATGGTGGGAGAGATCACGACCAATCTAATGGTAAATTCCACTAGCATCCTTAAGTAGAATTGGCTGGGCACTTTTTAAGTACTGATGACAATTTCAGATCCATTACGCCCGGATTTCATCACCACATTTTAAAAACTGTGGTAAAGCTGGCAATGATACAAAAGAGAATAGCAGAAACACAATTACAGTGATAAAAAAATTAAGTCCCATGAAAAGTAAAAGATAGTTGAGTGTTCCTTAGCTCTGCACATCTCACTTTCGGTGTCTGTGAAATGAGGAGCTGGCAGTGGACCAAGTCTAAGTCCTCTTCTGGGTTGTAAGGAGCCCGATGCTAAGCTGCAGCTGGTTGGCTCAGGGAGGACAAGGGAGCAGGAGTTATTTGCGGTAAAACTTCACAAGTTGCTCCTTGCTGCCTTAAGGCTGATAATGGAGAAGTGGTTTAAATTTTACAGGGAGGGTGTATAGCTAAAATGAATAATATTTCTTGGCAATACAAGAGAGAAAATAATGAGATAGCTGAGAGAAGCCTTTGCATTTATAGATTTTAAACAAAGAATCACTGTTTTTGATTGCCTGGGTATCACCTGCCTGGAAACCAAAGAGCTTTGACACTGCTGCTGACATATTGACTGATGGATTCTTGCCCTTCCTTCCTTCCAACCTCGATAAGGAGCAGTGGCCCAGGGACTATGAGTCAGAGTTCATCAGGTGAGATGGCTACCTGGCCCAAGCTGGGACAGAGGCCCAAGGAGGGACGGCTGCAGCTCAGAGGAGGAGAGGGAGCACAGCTCGAGTGGTCCAGGAGGGTGTGCCAGCAGGGGGTACTGCCTTCCAGCAAGAGGGGACGGACACTGCGAGACAAGAGAGGAAGGAGATGGGGCCCTTCTCAGGACGCGTGTGGCCACCCCCATGCCTTCTGTTGGTCACCCGCCCTCTCTGGGCCCCTTTCTTTATTAGTAAAATAACTTGTCCACTTTTGAACACATGCTGGGTACTTTCTGAAAAACTCTCACCACAGTCTGCTGGGGGTAGATGTTGTCCTCCCATTTTAGATGAGGAAATTATGATCCAAAGATGTTAAACGACTCTAAGAGGCCACATGGCTGGAAGCACAGCAGCATTCCCACCTGGGACTACCGGCCTCCCGCTGCTTTAAAAATATCAGCTCATCTCCTGTACAGATGAGGACGGCAGCACCTACAGGGAGGGCTGGAGAAGGGTTTTTGAGAACTGTGAAGCGTTATTCAGATGTAAGGCATTAGTAGATAAGACAGATTTATTTCACGGACAGAGACTTTGAGTCTCCCTGGATGGGAGATTAAGAACATATTTGCTCTTTTCTTGTGAAAGTGTCCATGTGTGTATGTGACATGTATTAGGGTGTGGGGGAATCTAACACAAATCTTGATTAATGTCTTGAAAAATTTTTATTTCAAAGGGTGGAAAAGGTTGCATTCTTCATTCAACACATTAGTCATATGTTATTCTGTCTTAACATAAAATTTCCATCCTGAATAAGTTAATGTTTTTGTAAGACTAGCTAGTTATCACAGTAATTACAACTGTGTGTGTTTGTGTGTGTGTGCATGTGTGTGTTTGTGTGCGTGTGTGTGTGAACTCATAATATGTTAACTCATAAGATAATCAGGTTCAATGTACAGAGCCTGAGCCATGGGCTAATCTGCTGATTATTAAACTGTGCTTCTGGTGAGGGCACACAGGTCTGGCCAGAAGCAGATGGACTTTATTCACCCGGGAGAGTGATAATGGTCCTGCCATTCACTGCCTGGGTGTCTTATTGGTTTTATGAACCAGGATTTATAAAGATAATAATGAGGGCAGTTAATCTTTGGACGCTACTGGCTAGTTTGGGACTAGATATGATGTCACCACAACTCATTTGGGAGCTTAAATTCTGACTGATGTCCTCAAGGCACTTTATAAAATGGACCAAAATGTGCATAGCTGACATTCCATAGCAGGTGGTCATAGCCTGGGAAAAACAGGGACTTGGACCTTATCACATCTTGTCCCAGGGCCCCATGGAAAGGTATTTCTCCATGGCTTTTCCAGAATGTGCATTCCCACCTGATTTCTGCAGCCAAGCAAAACTGAATGAATGGCCAAGTGGTGAAAATGATTCCATGGTGAACGTCTAAGACTCAATCAGGCAGCGAGGCCGGACCTGCCCATGAGCCTGTCACCTTTGGGGTCCATCATCGTTCCCACCTGCTCTGGTCACCAAGTAAGTCTGACAGCGAGCAAATGGCCAGCTCCTCTGTAGTGTGGCCCCTGGGGTCTTTTAGGCCTGTGGGATGGATTAAAGGCCGTATCCCAAGGAATACACTGATATCTGGTCAGTTTTCTTTGTGATGTGCATCAGGTACAGAGGCAGTATTGCCTGTGGGGGCAAATAAACTGGCTCCAACCGCAGCAGCATCATATGAGCCATGCAACCTTGGGCAGTTTGCCTTCTGAGCCTCAATTTCCTTGTGTTTCTATCTACCCAGGACTATTGTGGGAATATTACTGGACCCTAGAGTTGTGAGGATTTGAAATCACACATGACAAGTGCTTAGGTAGGGATTGGCAAATCACACTCAGTAGCAGCAGTCGTGATGGGTTGTGAGTGTCCTGGCATGAACGCCAGCTGGTGTCCTGGGCCGGTGTCCTCCCTTCTTTGCCCACGAACCACCTTTTACTGCAGGCTGAGTCCAGCTGGAGGACTGAATCTTGGCTAAGAAGAAGACTGTGGATTTCCAGAAAGGAGAAATCCCTGGGGTCTCTGGGTTTTGCTCCGAAGCGTCTTCCCTAACAATCGTGGTTTGGTTCTGGGGCTCTGGAAAGCCTGAGACGACATCATACCATACAGACTCGGAAACTTCCACCAGGTCGGAGGCCGCGGTTTGGAGGGGCAGTTTGAAGTTCTGCAGGTGACCTGTCACTGTGATGGCAGTTTTCCAAGCTTCCGGAGGGGCCTTGCAAACCAAACGAGGTGTAAGTGGAGGCTCGTTGGTTGTGGAGCCCTTGCTGACATCATGGGTAAAGCATTTTCATCTTGTGGGTAACCAGCAGTATTCCAACCTCCCCCCATCCATGGCTATGAGGCCATTCACCACCTCGTGGTTATGAAACGCTCTAAGGCGGGCTTAGTGTTCCCACGTGATGGCGTTTCATCCTGGCTCCCTTCTGAAGTAGGACAGGACTGCAGAAAGCATTATCCCATTCTACAAAGAAGAAAGATTAATGACGTGCTTGAAGTCGTCCAGCTTGTGATCTCAGCATGAGGACTTGAAGCAGGGCCATCATGCTATGTGGTGACTTCATATTTGTTCTGGGGCACTGAAATTCAGAGGGTGTAGAGCTTTTAGGTGACAGCTTTTAAAGAGAGAACTAAACTTTAGGGCTCTCAGCAACTGCATCCCCAGCAAGGTCCCCAGCACCTCGCCCCCACCCTCCCTCCACAAGCCTGGCCTTGGACTGGATGGAGATGGACAGGCCGGGACGAGGTCCGTGTCCCCATGCTCCTGGCCCAGAGCTGGACATGGCCTGATGCAGCCCAGGTCTTCTGATGCCTTCTGCCGCACTCGCCGGCAATGCTTCTTCTCCTCTTCCTTCTGCCCAAAAGACACATCAAACGCAGTGGAGGCTGCAGTGGTAGCTCTGGCCCTGCTCTGGGGGCCGGTGTACAGCTGCCTCCCTCATGCCCTGCCCATCCGTCTTCTCAGTCATCAGAACACTCACTCGCATTGTCACTGGTGCTCCACGGTCTTCCTGCCCAGCTCCCAGCATGAGGATTGGGTCTGTCTGTGCTCTGCCCACAGCTTCTCCACCTCCTTGATGCCTCTGGGCCATTGGCAATTCTGGCGCCCTCACATCTGCATTTTCTTTCCATGTACTGGCTTGCGTCCCTCACTGTATAGATCTGCGCTAACCGCTGACTTCCTCGCAGAATCTCTGGATTCTGAAACCCTTTCTAGCTGTCATCTGCTCTCTGCCTTTCAAGACCATGGCCTTGTCTTTGTCCTTGAAGTACCGAAATTCAGTGACAACACGTCTAAGTGTAGCCTTCAGATCTTACCATATTTGGAATTCAGTGGACCTTTCCTCGGTTCTGGGAAGACGTGGAGCCATCTGTGAATGTGCTGTCTTCCATCCTGTGTCTTTCCTCTGCCTGGAATCCCGTGGATGAGGGTCTGATCCAGACTCCACATGCTTCTGCAGGTATTCAAGATTTCCACATCTTTACCGGGTGTTCTTCAACAACCTCGTGCTGTGTTTTAGCAAAATTCCTTTGTGAGAACTATCCCCGCATTAATCTGATCTTTGTATGCTACTCAGCCTTCACTACCTTTTTATTTGAAGAATTCTAGTTTTCTTTACCACGGTCTTTATTGATTCTCACCGGTTTCACCTGCTGTTGGTCCACAATCTCCTTACTGGCTTTTGAGGTACAGCAGCTCACGTTCTTCCTAGGTGGACCATGTGTGATTGTGTGAAATCCCATTTGAATGTTGGGTGGCTGTACCCTGGTCCTCTGTGATTGTGTGAAATCCCATTTGAATGTTGGGTGGCCGTGCCCTGGTCCTCTGTGTGATTGTGTGAAATCCCATTTGAATGTTGGGTGGCCGTACCCTGGTCCTCTGTGTGATTGTGTGAAATCCCATTTGAATGTTGGGTGGCCGTACCCTGGTCCTCTGTGTGATTGTGTGAAATCCCATTTGAATGTTGGGTGGCTGTGCCCTGGTCCTCTGTGTGATTGTGTGAAATCCCATTTGAATGTTGGGTGGCTGTGCCCTGGTCCTCTGTGTTGGGTTTCTCGTCTCTCTTTCATCCCAGTGGCTAACCTTTGTGCTGGGTTGGCCCTTGCTGTGGCTGCTGCAGCAAACTGAAGATAAAGTGGGGCAGGGGAGCTGGAGAAAGTGGCCTCTGGGTGTGTTCCCCTCATTGATTTCAGTGAAACGGGGAGACATCAGGGTGTTTGGCACCTGGGCTTTCAAGTTGGCAGCTCTCCAGGCTGGCTCTCCGCGGTCACTGCTCCCCAGGTGAGGTCTCTCTACCAGGAGGCAGGCACCTGTGAAGCAGGAAGGTGGGAGAGAGGGCCCCTTGCAGACCCCACTTGGTAGATCCCACAAAGCAGAACAGCCTGGAGGTCAGGCTCAAGTCTTTCCTCCCCTGCAGCTTTCATTACTCCCTTCCTGATATTTTCTCCAAAAACAGAAGGTGTGGTTGGAACATTATTCAGGGAAGCAACTTTAAAGCTGATTCCCACAAATATTCCAAAGTTAGCCAGTCTCCTGAAATGAATGCAGAAACTAGATGATCGCGTATCTCTGATTCAATCCATATATAATTGGTATATAATATTTGTCATAGGGAGGGTAGTGGATAAATGGCTCACTATTTTTTATGGCCAAGCGCCATGATTTTTCCTACATATTCACAAAAGCATCAGTGCAAGAAAGAAAAGCCAGGACTCTGCAGTGACCTCTCTCCTTTCCTCCCCATTCACCCCCTGCCACTTGCCTCCTCCCATCCCCACCCCATCCAGCTCAAAGAGGAAATCGCCTCTTGCTGCCAGTGTGGAAACCATTGCATGGAAATGAGGCACTGAATTTTTTAGGAATGGCCTCACCTTGGCTTCCACATCCACAGGACATATTGTCGACTTTTCACTCTAATACAGATGTACGATGTGTGCCAGGAACAGCCTGGGGCAGGACTATTGAGCTTCATACTCTGCTGTGTTCAGAAGGAAAGCGAGTCCCATTGCCACCCATCCACCACCCTGTCCCACTGCTGGTCCAGTTCTCAGCCTGGTCAGAGGGCCCCTGATGCTGAAGCTTTGCACTTTCTCTTTTTCCTTTAGCTGGCCCTCCAGCACTGTGGCCTCCAGTTTTCCCAGGGCCACTGGAATATTGAAAGTGATAAGAGAAGCATTAGGAAAACAAAATTCTCCAGACATGGGTTGAGAGACATGACTTTTTTCTTTTCTTTTTTTGGGGGGACAGAGTTTTTGCTCTTTGTTGCCCAGGCTGGAGTGCAATGGCATGATCTCGGCTCACTGCAACCTCTGCCTCCCAGGTTCAAGCAATCCTCTGACTTTATTTTGAAATTGCCAAGTGGTAATTATCCGAACTGCTGGTTTTATCTTTTCTTTTCCATTCGGGCCATTTTGTACTTTGCTCCTGGGTGCATGCATGTCCAGCGCTCCTGCCTGGCGGGCTCTGCTGTCCTTTGTGGGTGGAAGAGCCCAGGACTTTGGAGCTCGGAACGACCTGCTCGCAGACTGTGGCAGATTGTTCTCGGACAGGTCTCTACTCATTAAACCGGTAGATCCAGTGTTTTGTCTCTCTTGCTTAGTGAGAGAACGTCTGTGTGAGTTCTCATTCCGGGAAGGATCAGAAATACATGTCTCAGTAGTTTTCTTTTGGAATAGAAGCTGAGAAAGACCTTTAAGATCAGACTTGAGATCAAAACCACTGCCAGCTGTTGGGGAACCATCTCCCCTCAGCGCGCTTACCCTCCAGCCCTGAGCCATGGGGAACTGAAAGAAGGAGCTGGATTTTCAGCCAGGGTCTCCAGGGAGGCATGGACCTCATTCAGACTTCCCCAAACACAATTGTTTCAAACTGAGATAAAACAACTCTGTGTTAAAGGTGGTTCTGTTTAGTAGTATGATTCTGGTCTGAACATTTCTGCCCCCTTCCAAATCTTTTAAGCTCTTAGAGGCTGGGGGTTATTTCTTACGTATAGAACGTATTTGTCTTCACAATGCCCAAGCACCTTAATTAATATGGAGGTTAGAGAGCAAAGTGGTAGGTATTGCACAAATACAGTCATTCCTGTGAAGAACTTAGCGCAGTGTCCGACAGAGGGTGAGTTCAGAAAACCTTAGCTGTAATTATTATTAATCATATATATCTTCTGCTTTTGGGATTTCTTTTCCATATTTTTTTAAGAGCTGGGTCTCTCTGTGGCCCAGGCTGGAGTACACTTGCACAATCACAGCTTACCGTCACCTCGAACTCTTGGGGTCGAGCAACCCTATCAACTCAGCCTCTCAAGTAGCTGGGACTACAGATACGTGCCACCATGCCTGACTACTGTTTTAATTTTTGTAGAAATAAAGTCTCAATATGTTGCCAGGCTGGTCTCAAACTTCTGGTCTCAAGTTTCCCTCCACCTTGGCCTCCAAAGTGCTGAGATTATAGGTGTGAGCCCACTGGGCTGGGCCCTAAGCTCTTTGAATAAGTCTGTTAAGTGCTTTTTAGGTAAAGGTGTCAGGAAGAATTTCTCACCCCCACCCTCCTATCTGACAGCCCTCTGAGTTCACTATTTGAGTAGCACAGGTCTCCTGCACCAACAGCCAGAAGGTCATTTTTCTGGCTTTGCAAATGCTCCTCCAGTGTGGCAGGGCCAGCAGCTGTGGGGTGTGCTCCCGGCCCACCTCCAGGGCTGATTTTGACTTATCCATCAACACCTAGGGTGACCTCCTCCTTCAAATGCTCTGAAAGGGTGGCAGTGGAATTGTGACCTATGCAGTTAATGGCTCCTTAAGAAGGGCTTTATTCTAAAATACATCATTATTTATTTGCCTATAGCCAATTTTTAAGATCCCACTTGCCCTCCGATTCTATGACCCAATTAGGATTCCATACCATGGTAGACACATCTGCTCCTGTGCTCAGTGGACACAGAGTCCGAGACAAATCCGCAGGGCACTGGCTCCTTGTATAAACAGTTACGCTTTAAAACTGAGAACCATAGGAAAAGGTATGATCTGGTAAATCTTGTCACAAGTTTAAGTAGAAAGACTTGAGTATTTCTCACATTTGCTTGAAGAATAACTTTCCTTGCTCACAGAAATTAAAGGAAAACCTGGATCCTGTGGATGAGTATTTTACAAGTCCACTATGCTGAATTTCTGTATCAACTTGCTCTTCTTATGTGACTTTCATCATTCCTGTTTAGCTTTTAGAGATACTAGTAAATTAAACACTGTTAGACCCACTTGGAGGAATTAAGCTGTAAGAAACCACAAAATACCAAGTCACCTAATTAGGGTTTGAGAAAGGCGTCAATGGGATGGAGAGAAATTGCCACAGGCATGATTCCTTCTCTTGAACTCTTCAAAAAAGTGGAGAAATAAATAATAGTATTTGGGTTATTTCTCATGCTAATAGGGTGCCCTGCCCTCCAGACTCCAGATTTGCATAATGTAGATTAGTCAAGAGTTAAGCAGAAACTGCTGAAAATAAGATACTACTATTATGACACGAATGTTACCAATTCATATAAAACACTTATTTTTAAAAAATCTAATAGTTCAGACATTTTAAAGTTGAAAGGACCCTTGACAATTTTCCATCTGTCTCTCAGTCTTCTGTTCAGGCAGTTTACAAAATATGTCCATTTTACAGATGTGACAGTAGAGGCATCAATGTCACCTACAATATGCATCTCCTGCATAGCCTTAGAAATTTTTATAGGAATCCAATGTGTATTTTTATGTTTTACGTTATTTTACCTTGGTAGTTATGTTATGCTTTGAAAATATAGCTGCAGGTATTGGCAGCTTTTAACTTTTCATTTGTCATAGTATCCTGCTTGCACCAGCAGTTAACACGTTACCAGAATGTGGGTTCTTTAAATTTTCTGGTCTTGCATAGTTGCTTTTTTCTTGTCGATAGTTTCTAAAGTACAAAGAAATAACTTCTGTACTTACATTTAAAAGACTTCAGCATGTGTCCCACACGAAGACTGTCTAACGTGGATTAGTGTCTGGCTTTGGGCGTTTCCTTCATTGAAATGGTGGGTGTTGTAAGAAGATCACAGGTAGTGGGGACAGCGGAAAGGTAACAGGTGGATGGTAGAGGCAGATGCTAAGCTCCCGTGTCGGGCTTTACATGGTGGCTCGAGGGGAGGGGGACAAAGGTTTGTGAGCAAGTAAGGGATCATTCACTTTCACATTTCGGGAAGGCTTGTCTGGAAATTATGGGAGAAACACTGAATACGGGGAGACTGCAGAGGAGACAGTTTGAAAGTTATTGCAAAGATCCAAGTGAGAGATAACAAGGCTTACATCGAAGTAATGGAGTGGAAAACAAAAGCGATGCCATTAAAATGAACTTTGCCTCCTCTTTCCTCCTTGTGCCTCCAACCCTACACTCAGAGCCCGACTACACTCAGGTGACGGGGCAAACATGGGGCTTGTAGCCCCAAGGTGAGTGCAAGGCCTCTCGGGCTCCCTCCTGCAGGTGTGGAGCAGTGGCAGTGTGGAGGCCGTGATGGCATCTAAGGAGCTGTCACAGAAATGGCGACCGGTCTCAGAGTCCTTAGTGACCAGGTCCCACCCTGGGCAGTGAGGAGATCGTTATGATCTCCTCACTGTAAGGTGGGTTGGAGTGGGCCAGGCTGGAGCTAAGCTGAGTTTGTTGAATTTTTTGCTTATTGCTGTTCATTTTCTGCAATAACAAAGCCTGTTGCTTTAGCTAATCCATCAACCCTTCTTCATGACCTTCTCCCATGCTTGCCTCTGCTCATGAACTTTGAAGAAAGAAATCCTGGCCTTTCCAGCATCCCCTACACACAAAAGAGGCCATGGGGCAGGGCCCAGCTAGTGAACTAGAAAGCCTAGGCTGTGTGGAAGTTTCCAGAAAGCTGCTAGGCCCGCCTGCTGCTGTACCCACCTTGCAACTGAGACACAGCCAGGATGAAGCTGAAGTCAGCATGGCTGGCAGAGAGGGAGGACGGGGTGACCCTGTGTCTTGGACGGCAATGCGCACAACTGCCTCCCCTCTTGTTAATCTTAGCAAAACAAACCCTAACCCTGTCTTCAGCTCTGTCAGTTGGGTTTGGCATTCCTAACTGATGGACTTTAGAAAGCTGAGGGCTGCTTACCAGTAGGTAGATGTTAAACTCTGAATGTCTGGAACCAAACCACGTGCCCATGCGAATATGTGTGACCTTTCAAACGTGCATCAGTTACTAGTGGCCACCACATTATGTTCAGGTCTGACAACCTAATCTTAGCAATATCAATATATCATAAGAGTGGTAATGTCAGAAGCAAAAAAATTGTTAAAAATTTCTTTCCATATAAAAATCTGCAAAATAATGTTTATAGCAGCTTTGTTTATAATTACCCCAAACTGAAAGCAACCAGATGACCTTGGATAGGTGAATGGATAAAGAAACTTTGGTCACTCCGCACAGTGGAATATTATCCAGCGTTACAAAGAAACGAGCCGTCGTCAGGAAAAGACGGGAAGGTACCCCAAATACACCTTACTTAGTGAAAGCAGCAGTCTAAAAAGGCCATGATTCCGGCTATATGGATTTCTGGGAAAGATAAAACTACAGAGACATTAAAAAGGTCAGCAGTTGCCAGGGGCTTGGGGGATGGAGAGATAAATGGGTGGAGCATGGGGGAATTTGAGGACAAGGCAGCCATCTTGCATGTTATCCAAATGGTGGATACATGTCACTGTGGACTTGGCAAAGCCCGTAGAACTACACAACACAGGGAACCAACCCTGATATAAGCTATGGACTTTAGTAAACAACAATGGTCAGTACTGGCACATCACCTGTCACAGACGTGTCACACCAGGGCAGGACGCAGACAGTGGAGGACACCAGGGATGGGAGGACTCTGTATTCCCTGCTCAATTTTCTGTAAACATGAAACTACTGTAAAAAATAGAAATCTATTACTTCTTTTTTTTGAGACAAAGTCTCATTTTGACGCCCAGGCTGAGGTGCAGTGGTGCAGTCTCATCTCACTGCAACCTCCACTTCCTGGGTTCAAGCGATTCTCCTGCTTCAGACTCCCGAGTAGCCAGGATTATATGTGTGCGTCACCACATCCGGCTAATGTTTGTATTTTTAGTAGAGACAGGGTTTCGCCATGTTGGCCAGGCTGGTATCGAACTCATGACCTCAAGTGATCTGCCTCAGCCTCCCAAAGTGCTGGGATTACAGGCGTGAGCCACTATCCCTAGCTATATTTTTAAAAGAAATGTTAAACAGCCCCCATATTTCTTCTATTTCTTTCAGTAATAAATATTATTATTTTAGAAAACAGTATTTCAGCCCTCAAATATTGGAAGGGACAGGAAGAGAGTGCTATTAACAAGATGGTTGGAAAGTGCCTCCAAGAACAGAGGCAGTGAGGGCCCGAATATAGAGCAAGTCCTAAGCACAAACTCTGACGCAGAAAAGTTTATGAGCAAGCTTCAACAGGCACAGAAAGGGGGCTCAGCAGCAAGCCCCAACACGGAGTTTCATTTCATGAGTCACCCTGCTTCATTTCAGAATGTCCTCTAATGCTGGACTTGAAACATAATTTCTGGGGAGGGAGGCCGCTGGGCGGTTTCACAGTGATGAGAGGATGGAAAATCCACAACTAGTTTTGGTTAGGAATGCAGTGTGGCCTTTTTTCCTTTCTCTTATAAAAATAGTAAGTGGCTGAGGAAATACCTGTGCAAGATTTACTTAGCAAAGTGACGGAGCCCAGTGTGAAGGACAATTAAGCTCAGGTGAGCCCCGGAGGCTGGAGGCTGGAGACTGCGGCAGATTCTGGGCGGTGAGGCCAGGCCGGCCAGGCAGCTGCGTTTTCCATCCCCAGGCAGAGCCCTCTCTGCCCAGGCGGAGAGTTGAAGGGGTGTGGTTTCCTGGCTCTCCCAGATTTCTTAGTCTTTTCCCATTTCTTAAAAGAAGAAAAGTAAATGTTGAAATTTGCATTTCAGGAGCCATATTGAAGAATCAACCCTAATAGAGTCTGCAAGCTTTAGACCTAATGCTGCAAGTGTGTGTGTGCGTGTGTGTGTGTGTGTGTGTGTGTGTGTGTAAAACTAAGGAACGGTGTCATTTCCTGGTGTTTTTCCCACGGACCGTAATACAACATAAATTCCTGTTGCCGTTTCCACTCACTACCAGGGTTCCGACACCTGATGCTGGCAAAATCTAACCGAGGTAACACGTAATGTAGCATGGTTTCCTGAGAGTTATGCTCCGTGAGAGATGCGGGCTCTACTGAGGTTGGGGAGTGAGGGTAGCACAGGTGAAGGAACGGAACCCCTGGTGCGGTTTCTGGCAGAGGCCGTGGGGGCTGCTGGTGGCTGCCTGTCAGCTTGCCGGCTGAGAAGCGTTCTGAAGCCAGAATGCTAACATTGAATCCCAGCTGGGCACATATTAGATGCACAGCCTGGGAAAGTCATTTCCTGTCTCTGTGCCTCGTTACTGCACATGAGGACTTGAGGAGAATAACAGCACCTATTTCAGCAGGCTATTTCGAGAATGAGACACACATATTGGAAAGTACTTACCTCTCCTGGCATAGTAAATTCATGATAAATGTCAACTATTTATTATACATGATTAGGGCAAGTGTATGGTAAATGCCAGCTGAACAGTTTTGGCTTGTTTTTAGCTAGAACAGTGCCGGGCCCTTTGTAGGGCCCCCGTAAAAGCTTGTTGAATGAATAAATGGAGGAAGGACCATATATTGAAAGAGCCAGGTCACCACTTGCATGGAGAAGACGTGAGGCACGTGGATTTGGAGAACTGAGGGCAGTGGGAGAAGAGACTAGAAAATTAAACTAGAAGAAATAGCAGGCAGAGGACAGTGCTGGACATCAGGGAGAGACTCATCTAATGGGGGACTCAGTGTTAGCAGACCGAGTGATAAAGGCAGGTTGGATGAGGGAAAACGACCTTGCACACGAGGGTCCCGTTGGAAGCTGACCCTGCGCAATGAGTGGCGAGGAGATGCTGGACGTAGCTCCGCCTCAGGACCAGTGCGGGGGGCAATTGACTGTTGGAAGGGAAATCAACCAAGGACCTGTGGCAATTCAGCTGAAGGATGCCAGACGTGGAAAGGAGGGCCGTTAGCCAATAGACCAGAAAACACCCCAGGATGGGATCTCAGGTTGGACAAAACAAAGCTTGACAGAGCAGATCAACCTGAATTGAAGTTCTGAGGCTCAACATGAACAAAAGCATGCACAGGTAATCCGCAAGACTGAAACAGTGTTGGAGATGTTTAATATACTCACGTATGAGCATGTGTGTTGACTGCGATCTAACTTGTCACTTTACAGAACTGGCGAATCTACTGTGACTTTGTATCAGTTCAGAGGTAGTTTTTCAGATCCTCCCCAGTTGACATAGCTAAACTGTGGCTTATTTCAACCATGAGGAAGACCTCCATGGCCTTTGCCAATCCCACAAACTGACTTCTAGAGCTTAAAGATGCCATACATTGATATGATACATAAGAACCAAGACAACCCACATTTTTATCATTCCAAATCACGTAGCAGAGAATAATGTCCGAAGAAATCAGGAACTTTCCCAAGAGGACACATATTCTTTACTAAATCAGGGCGAGAGATCAGATCTCCCAACTTGTACCCCAGTTTTACATTAGTTTGTTAACTTTTCACATGACTTCCGTTTATGTGTAGCCTGGTTCATGTCCGGGGATTCAGCCAGCTCAGGATACACACATCCCCCAAGCAGGTCTCTCCTTTTTTAGTGCTTTAGACTTCCAAGGCTCAGCTGAAGCTGCTGTAAGTTAAACTGCTCCTCCTAATCCCTGGGTACCCACTCCTGGGCTGGCTGCTATCCTCCTGACTAGAAGGCTGCCTCCTGCATCTGAGTGGATCTGGTCTGCACAGATATTGGAAGTCTTCCATGAACGGCCACCTGCAGAAAGCACTCTGTGTGCAAGAGAAGAAGGTTCTAAGGAGAGAGCTGGTGGGGGCAAAGCCTTCTTCGCTGGAGCTCTCGCCCAGTGTCCTTCCTAGGGAACAGGTGCATCACTCTCACACCTTATGTGGGGTTCCATGGAAGCAAGCTAATCAATCCTTCTTTTGATAGGAAGCAGAAGCCAAAAATTCCAGAAGCTCTCAGTGTGCAAATAGAAAATGATGAATGCTGCTCTAGACCACGTTACTGTGAGTGAATTGTGCTGGATAAAAAACTTATAGCTGTCAAGCCATAAAAGCCTGTTAAAACATTTAACAAAGACTGTACTTTTGTGTATGCTGGAAGGATAACGATTGTAGTATTTTTGGGCTTTTCCATTCAGGTCACAGAATATATTCCATTTTATAATAGACATTAAAATATATAAAAGAAATAGGCTGTATTTTCAAAAAAATCTGACTTCATCTTCTAAGGAAGAAAACCTAACAGTTATAAGGCATGGAGTAAACACATGCAAAATCGTAACTATTTCTACAAGACGCCTCTTGCGTCAGCATTCTTGTCCCTCCTCAAGTTTTAGATCTTACTATGATTACATGAAATTGTAGTTTTTGATTTTCTTATTTTTTCCTTATGTCATTTTACTTCCGGTCAACAACAAAAGTAGCCGGAACGACGTTGAAACTCAAGAGATAACTGAAGATGATCACTTCATTCATCTTCGGATGAGTTATTTTTCCACTTTCTGATGAATTTCTGGACACTGATGACAAAACATGGGAAAACACTTTTATTTACTACGCCTCCTAAATGGTTTTGAGACTCCTCATGACGTCACCTGTAGCTCATATGAATGCACGGCATGTTTATGACACAAACAGAGTTCTTCTAAGGTCTCCTATGTGCTTATTTTCGAGTTGTTCTTCGTGTGGGAGATGATCAGCGGGAGACCGCACTTCATAAGGTCTGCGGTGGTCTCCCCGGTCATCATCCGACGTGTTGCACCAGCGTGTCTTGCTGTTGGAGCCGTGCCACGGACCCCTTACAGGGCGTCTGCCATGGGCACCTCCTCCAGCTGGTGCACCGCGACTCAAGAGAGTTGAGGAACCAGGGAATAGTTGTGATAACAAGTATCGTGAATTGCATCGCACTGTGTGCTAGGTAGGTTTAAGAGATAACTCATCTCAAATGGGTGAGTGCTTTATTATGGCTTATTTATGATGTTTAACTGATTTCATCTTGCCACGGAGTCTATATTCCCATTGATGGTGGAAGTAAAAATAACATTTTTCTTAAAGGCAACAATCTTTTCTGGATTGAAACTATCTCTTTTTGAAAAATTGAATTTCCGAATCCATCAACTTAAAACTCAGATTATTTACTAGGGCCGTTTCCTCTTTGTTCCTTCTTCCAAAGTAGGTGTCTGCTGGCAAGACAGACATGATGGCTTCCTGGAGTCGGGAGCAGGGACCACACATCTTCGAGGCTGTCATACTTTGTTGCATCTACTTGACCTCATTTAGTGGCCTAGCTGCTCTCACCTGGACTCTGGGCCAAGGCCTCAGTCCTCCCTGCACCCTCTGCTGTGAGGCCAGCTTAGTCATGCCCCAGGGCATAGCCAAGGTGGAAGTCCCCTCTGCAGCTGGCTTTGTCCCCACTTGGCATTCATGTAAGATTCAAGCAAGTCCCCCACCTGGCCCCTGGCTTAGACTGACCACCCACAGCAATCTTGGCTCTGAGGTCACCTTATGTCTCACCTTGATGGTCCCTTGGTGGCCTCGGCTCTCAGCCACCCTCCTCAGCAGGCACACTCAGGAACTTCCGTTGCCTGAAACATGGGAGAGCATTCTGCCTGAAGCCACACAGTCCTTCCTCCTTTGAGGTCGAACATCACCTTGGTGCACAGCACTCCATAAGGCCTCTTCCCAGAGCCTTCCCATTAGGAAGCAGGTTGCAAGCTCCTCTGCTCTCTGACTCAATTCTGCCTCCATCCCAGTCACACCCACCACTGACAGGTGGAACTCCCTCCCCCGGAAGGGAGAATCAAAACCCCTTCTCCTGGTGAGGTACTCCTCTCGTTCTCCATTGATAGAGCCTTATACTTTCTTCTCCTGATGCTGGGAACCCTCTCTACCTATCCTGAGGTCTCTCCACCTGCACTTAATAATAAAACTCTTGGTTCAGGTCTCAAGGTCTGATTTTGGTTTTTATTAAGTAGAAGATGCTTTTGCAATTTAGATATCTCTTGTCTATTAACACGCACACACACTATATATGTGTGTGTGTGTATATATATATGTTGCATATATATATACACACACACACATACATATGTGTGTATATATATGTTGAAACTCAAGAGATAAATAAAGATGATCACTTTATTCATCTTCAGGTGAGTTATTTTGAGTTTTACACACACACACACACACACACACACACACACACAGAATTCTTTGCATCAGAGGAGTCCATTGTCAAGAATCAGTCAAATTCTGATTTGGCAAAGTTTTCTCCTGTTCACTTAAGATGTAGTCTAACCCCATATGTCTAATTTGAATTTATCAAACCTTTAGATCTGACTTTCAGCTTACAGGAAATATGGGAGATAGAGGATGAAACAAAATGACTCCAGGAGAAAATACCCAGACAAGCCCAGACAAGCCCAGACAATGAAGTATAGTCTTTATCAATAACTGCATGTCAATGTGGCAGATTAGAAGCAAACTAAAAAAGGCAACAGGGTACAATGAATGGCCCTTGACTGGATCCCGAATACTTACGCCAGCTAAAGAGACTGGAGCAACTGAGTCAATTTGAACATGGACTAGGTATTAGATAAGATAAAGATTCATTGAAATGGAAACCTGGATCGTATTAACTGAAAAAAAAGTGGTTATAAAATTACGTGTAAAAGACAATTTTATTTTAGATGTGCGTGTGTATATATAGAGAGAAAATATATGAATTATATTCAATAATGTGTTTACTGTGCTAATTTCTGGATGGTAGAGACATGGTATTTTAATTATTAAATTTCTGCTCATGTGAGGATCCTGTAGTAAGGCCTGAAGGATATATTTACTAGTTCTTAAATAGACTTTATAAAACAGGTAGTTTTATATATTTATCATGTGCAATGTGGTGTTTTGAAATATGTATACATAGAATGGTTAAATCAAGCTAATTAACATATGCATATCCTCACAGAGTTGTCATTTTTGTGGTGAGAACACTTAAAATCTACTGTCTTAGCATTTTTAAAGAAGACAGTATATTCTTATTAACTGTAATCACCATGTTTTACAAGAGCTCTCTTTAGCTTACTCCTCCTGTCTAATTGAATCTTCCTAACCTATGACCAACGTAGGGGAAAGGCTGTGTGACACTGGTGTAGGCAATGATTATTTTTTTGTTGTTATGACCCCTAAAGCACAGGCAACAGAAGCGAAAACAATAAATGGGATTACATCAAACTAAAAAGCTTCTGCACAGCAAAGGAAACAATCAACTAAACGGTATCTTTAAATGTAATAATAGCACATTATGGCGGCACAGCATTTTCACAGTTGCTAGAATGCAGTCACACACATTTCCCCACTTGGTTTAACTGTTTCTCTATGAAGAAGACAGAGCAACCATCATCGAACCTGTTTGTCATGTGTGTATAGAGAACTAGATGGCTTAGTGACTCTATTAGTTACCCACTGCTCCATAGCAAATGTCTTAGTCTAGTCAGGCTGCTACAGTCAAACACTATAAACAACAAAAATTAATTTCTCACAGTCTTGGAGGCTGGGAAGTCCAAGATCAAACTGCTGGTAGGTCTTCTTCCTGGTTTGTAGATGGCACCTCTCCCCGTGTTTTCATGTGGTGGAATGGGCAAACAAGCTCAATCAATTTTATTTTATAAGGGCACTAATTCCATTCGTGAAGGCTACAGCCTCATGACCTAATTACCCCCCAAAAGGTCCCACCTCTGAATACTATCACCCTGGAGTTTAGGATTTCAGCATACGAATTGGAGTGGCGGGGACACAAAGATGTAGGCCATAGCAAGGACTTACCCCTAAATTTACTGACTTAAAAAAACAAGCATATATTGTTTCTCACAGTTTCTGAGGGTTAGGAAGTCAGGAGTGGCTTAGCTCCGTGGCCGTGTCTCAGGGTCTCTCATGGGATTCCTATCCAGATGCTTGCTGTAGCTACATCACCTCAAGTTTTGCTGGGACTGGAGGAACTGCTTCTAAGGTGGCTCATTGCACATGGCTATTGTCAGGAGGCCGGCTTAATGTGGAGGCTGGCCCTCCTCAAAGCAGGTGGTCCAAGGAGCAAGGAAGCAACCAAGCCAGAAGCTGCAGTGTCTTTAGAACCTGGTCTCAAAGTGACACCTCTCACTTCTGCTTCATTCTTTTGCTCACACAGACCAACCCCTTGTGCAATGTGGAAGGAGTGAACACCAGGAGGTGGGGTTCTGGTGCCAACATGAGTTGGCTCCCACATTCAAGGTCATTGTCACCCTCAAGGTTATACCAGCTGGCAAAACTAGAAGAAACTGAAGCCCTGTCTTCTGAGCACAGACTGGAAGATTTTCACCTCACTCAGACTTTTCATTAAAGGACCTTAGCCTCTTTAAATATAGAGGGTTTTTTTTTTTCAAAATTTTTCTTTGCAAAGTGACATATTTACTGCAGTATTTGTATGACATCACTAAACACAGAGTTGGGAATCCAACCAGCTCTTTCAAGCAAGAGTGTGTGAGCATGAGTGGGCCCCAGCATACAACGGGCAGTTTATTATAAGTTCATTATAAGTTCTGCTATAATGGACAGAACTTATAATGTAATGTATGTATTTCTACATTAAAAACTGTAGAGCTTATGGGAAAATGGGGTTAGGGACACAACATTCAAAAACTTTATTAGTATCAAAAAATAAAAGGTGAGTAACACAATAAAAATGGTAGCACACATGGTTATACATGTCAGCTGATTAAGAAATCCATAAATACTACAATAAAGTCGTCACTTTGAAAAGATCACCTTGAGGAAGACCTGGCGTTTGCTTGTAGGAGTGAGTGCCCCATGCCTGGGGGCCCACCATGCCCACCTCCCTGTCTGCAAGAGGAAGACAACCAAAGAGTTCCCAAGAGAAAAAGAACAGAACACTGAAGGAAAAATACAAAGTAGCTGAGATTCAGGAGGAGAAATTAAAGAGAAGGTGATAGGGTTTAGCTGTGTCCCCACCCAAATCTCATCTTGTATTGTAGTTCCCATAATCCCCATGTGTCCTGGGACGGACCTGGTGGGAGGTAATTGAGTCATGGAGCTGGTTACCCTCATGCTGTTCTCCTGATAGTGAGTGAGTTCTCACCAGATCTGATGATCTTAAGAGGGGCTTTTCCCCATTTTTGTTCAGCACTTCTCCTTGCTGCTGCTATGTGAAGAAGGAGGCGTTTGCTTCCCCTTTCACCATGATTGTAAGTTTCCTGAGGCCTCCCCAGCCATGCTGAACTGTGAGTCAAACCTATTTCCTTTATCAATTACCCAGTCTCGGGTATGTCTTTATTAGCAGTGTAAGAACAGACTAATATGGAAGAGAAGACACAGAGCTGTGTAGCCAGGTTGGTGGCAGGAAGGGCCATTGCTCGTGTTGTTTTGAATTTCGGGAAGGAGTGTGTGATGGATAATTTTAGGTGTCATCTTGCTGAGTTAGGTGGTGCCCAGATCACTGGCAAATCACTATGTCTGGATGGGTCTGCAAGGACATTTCCAGAAGAGATTAACATTTGAATCTAAACACTGAGTAAAGAAGATCTTTCCTCACCAACATGGCAGGCATCACCTGACTCACTTAAGTCTCCAATAGAATGAAAGGGTGGAGGAAGGGTGAATTCACTCTCTTTGTATCATCTCAGACATTCATCTTCTCTGGCCCTGCAACACCAGGTTCTCTAGGTTCTCAGACCTTTGGACTCTGTACTTATGCCAGTGGCCTCCCAGGTTCTCAGGCCTTTGACCTCACACTTAATATTTTTATACCACCAGCTCTCTGGTTCTCAGGCCTTTGGACTCAGACTGAGTTACAGCATCAGTTCCCCAGTGTGTAGGCAAAACCCTAAAACCCATGAGAGAGAGTAGTGATAGCAGGTATGGGTGGGTGTGGCTCCTTGTCCTGAGGAAATGCATGTGTGTGAGATTTATCCTTCCTACAACATTTACGTGGCTTCTGAACAACAAAATGATGCCTGAGCAAACTGACATTGACATGACACTCAAATTGTTCCCTAATTTAACAATCACAGTGGAACAAATCCTCATTTTTAGAAGAAGCGTTATGCAGAATGGGCTGTAGTTACACCCTGGAAATTGGCAAACACCATAAATCAGGCCTTTCCTCCTGGAAAGCCTTGTCACAAATACCTACCAGCACACTGTCGAGGTTAAAGCACTCTATGCAGGTTGGTATATGATAGTTCCTAATAAATGGTCAGAATTAGCAGTAATTTTTCCAAGAAGAAGTCCAGTGGGATTTGAATGGAATGAGCTGAAACTGGGAAGAGAAAAGGCAAGGGCAGGTGTGTAGAGGCCAGAGAGCGGGGGCAGAGTGGTGAGCCCAGGTGGGCACACACAGCAGGACCCACTGTCCACAGTGGTGGCAGCCAGCACAGGTAGGCACACACTGAACACATCTCCCTCGACGGCCTCCTTCCGTGGGTGCAAAGAGACACTAAAGATGATGTGTCACCAATTATCAACATCCTTAGTAACTATTTTCAAGGCAGAAACAAAACAGGGAATGATAAGAAGCTTCAGGGAGACTATTTTGTGAAGGGGTGTGTGTGTGTGTGTGTGTGTGTTTGTGTTTGTGTGTACATATATACACACACATATACACATACATACACAACCTTCACAAATTAAATATATATATATTTAAAAATATATATATTTAAAATATATATAATATATATATATACTCATAAACTGACATTTTTAATTCCCCTTCTACCCCAGCACACATATGGTAAACTACAGCGTGGCTGTTGGCAGCCCTAGCTGGAATATTCAATAAATGAGGCAGTAGCACACATTTACTGAACACAGCTTTTATGAGAAAACCCCAAATGTGCTTGCCAATCATGCATGAGGGTCAGAGTTGTGTCCAGGAGTCACTGTCCCGATGGCCTTGTGAGATGATGGCTATATGGAGAGGAACCATGACTGAAGCCAGGTGCATCCCAAGTGGCTTCTGCACCTGGAGTGTCCAGGGAAGACCTTGGTGCTGGGTGATATTTGGGTCTGCTCTTAAAGAAGGGGTGAAATAGCGGGAAACAGGGGATGGCCCTGAGGGTGAAAGGTGGTGCATTAGACTATTCTTGCAGTGTTATAAAGAGACACTTGAGACTAGGAAATATATACGGAAAAGAGGTTTAATGGACTCACAGTTCTGCATGCCATGCAGGAAGCGTGGTGCTGGCACCTGTTCAGTTTTTAGGGAGGCCTCAGGAAGCTTACAATCATGGCAAAAGGCCAAGGAGGAGAAAGCACATCACATGGTAAAACCAGGAGCAAGAGAGGGTGGGGGAGGGAAGTGTTACACACTTTTAAATGACCAGATCTTGTGAGAACTCTATTTGAAAGACAGCACTGAGCCATGAGGGACCAACCTCCATGATCCCAACATCCCCACCGGGCCCCACCTCCAACATTGCAGGTTAAAATTCAACATGAGGTTTGGGTAGAGACAAATATCCAAATGATGTCAGGTGGGCCAAGAGGCAGGGAGCGTTTTCAAATGACTGGAATCCGTCTGGTTTAGACAGAGAGTTCTGCCTCTTGAAGACAAGGCCTTAGCAGCCACAGAAACAGATTTTTATTGATTTCAGAAAGGCCCAAGTCCATTTTTTTTCTTCAGACATAGTATTAATGAATTATGAAGAGCTCCCATCTGCCAAGCCTCATTCTAAGTGTTTTACTGGTATCATCTCATTTAATCCTTTCAACAACCCTATGGGGTGTGTAAATGTTACTATACCCATTTATACGAGGAAACGGAAGCTAGAAGCTTCAGTAATTTGCGTCAGGTCAGAGTATTGCATGTGAGATGTGGGCCCAAATTCCGGACAGACTTCAGAGTCTGGGCTCTTAACTGTCTCTCTCTACTGCCTCCCCTGCTCTGTAGCAAGAAATGTTGAAGTGTGCGTGCAGCAGTCCTGAAGTCGATGGTGGGTTATGTTTCTTCTAAAGGCACTATGGAGATGAAATCATTTCAGTTCTACCGGTGTTTTTTATAGAAACATGGCTATTACAGCATAAAAAGTTGGAGAAAATTTACCTTTATTTCCAGATTCCATCAGTGATAAAGGCTGCTGAATTGTGCGTATTATTGGTTTATTTCCCACAACTAATCACATTTCACTTTATTCAAGACCTTTTAAAAATGGGACTGCCGGCTGAGGGTAGAAGGGGCAGGCAGGCACGGGCCCTGGAGAGTTCACAGGCAGGCACAGGCCAGAAGGCCCCCGGGAAAGAGGAAGCACCCCCCAGAAAGGAGTATTCTGTGGGTTCCAGGCAGCCGAGGAAATGAGGCCGTGAGCGCCGCGACTGCACGCCCACGTGCACCCACGCTGGCGGAGCGCCAGGCTGCACCGGAGATGCATCACAATGAAAGGCCGCGCCGAGCCTGGCGGGAACTCTCGGAGAGGGCGTGTCTCAAAAGCAGGGCTGTTGTTTCCAGGAGGTTCCAGCTTCCAATATGAAACCGCCTTCGTTGATGCTCTTTGATTTTACTTTATGCTCAGGCTGGTTGTTGGCAGGTAGCTGCCGGTGCCTGTATGCGCCCTTGATTAGTTTCCACTGCATGTGTTTTAATACAGTGCTCCTTTTTCCACATTATTTGGGCTAAGTCTGTCTGCAAAGATTCAGTTTAATACAAATTCGAGTCTAGGTGCTATAGCCTGGAAACGTACTAAAGACACTACAACATATTGCTGAAAGAATCTTTATTCCGAATGCAAAGCAGACACCTCGTAAAAAATTCTGGGGTAATAAAACAAGCAAGGCTCATGTGCTCGGTTTTGGGGATGCTCCAGTTTAAGGGCTTAGTCGTTGCCATGCTGTAAGGTTTACCCGTTGCCCCCCTCACAGATGTGGGATTGTGGCGAGCTGAGAGTCCTATGACCTCTTCTGCTGCCCAAGAATTGGGAGTGGGTGGTAATTGGAGAGATCAGCATGCCCAGCTACAAAGCAGGCTTCCATTGCTGGAGCGCGGTTCTCTTGGATTCTCCACAGAGATCTTACGGCAGAAAGAAGAGCAAGGACTTTGGGAGGCTCCTGTGAGTAGCCACAAGGGTTCTGGAGTCAGGCAGCTTCAGGTCACAAAGCCAGTCCTGTGGGCTAGGAGTTGTGGAAGCGTAAAAAAGTGACTGCACCTCCAGCAAGATCCTTTTCTTTCCTGCATCTCCTTCTGACAGGTTTTCGGAGGACAGTGCAATCCGTGCCACGGGTCAAACGCTCTTCTAACAAACCACATGCAGATACTGCTTATTTTGCAGGAATACAAATGCCAGAAGGAACCAAGTCATATTCATTTAAAGCATGGTGACAGGTGCACCAGAATCTCAGAAATCACTAAAGAACTTATCCATGTAACCAAAAAACACTGAAATAAAATTAAACTATTGAAACAAAATGTAAAAAAAATTAAAAAGTCCAAAAAAATTTAAAGCAGTTCAGCCGTTTCATTTCTTTCTTTATAAAATTGTATCTAGAAATTTATTACATGTATATATGCAAACATTTTAACAAATGTTAACAATGTGAGGTTGCATAATATTGCTTACTGATTTACAGATATAAATACAAGTACATAGAGGCACACATGCAGGTGCCCTGGTCCTGTTCAATTTCACCATCTGGACTTGAGATCTGAACTCAATAACAAGAGGTTTTGGAGGGAAAGGGATACGTGTACACGTGGACGTATACATAGCTTTTGGGTTGTGGTTTGTCTTCCAAAAGAAGGATATTATACGTGGTTCCTGCATTTTGGCTCAACCAAATAGCACTTCCTAGAAATCTTACTAAGTCAACTGGTATATTCTAATTCATTCTTTGTGCTGGTTATGTAATATTCTGAGGTGTAGAAGGGTAGCGACACCACATTTTATTCAGCCACATTCCTACTGATGGGCACTTACATTATTTCCAGTTTTTTGATGCTATTGACAGTGCTGCAGTAAATATTGTTGCACATATGTCCAACTGACTAAAGATTTTACTTCTCCAAGTAGAATTGTATTTCTCGTCTCCAAATAGAATCTTATTATCTCCAATTTCATTTAACCTGCCCTTCCACACACAAAGTCAGGTCATCAACCTGATTATATGTAGGGTGTGTGTGTGTGTGCGCGTGTGCATGTGTGTGTGTTGTATTGTTTATTTTTGTTTTATTTCTGATGTTGTTTTGCTCGCTAGAGTCTGAACACTCCAGGACTTCTTTAAATCCATTTCTTGAATAAGCACTTGACAAGAGGCCAGGGCCCAGTGTTCCAGAAGACATCAGTCCAGGCCCCCTCACTGAAGGAAGCCAGGGTGGGTTTTCTGGGGTTCATATGGGGACCTGATTGGTATCTCAAGGATAAGGGTCCTGTTGTCCAGTGAACACTGAAGTCCAGGTGCCCTCAGCTGAAACTCATCCAAGATTAGTAACATTCCAGCCAAATTCCAGTTTTATTGCATTATTTCATTTAAAAATTGCTTGTATAACATGGATAAGCTATAAACAGAGCAGCCATTTTAATGAAAACAACGGGATATATGAGTGAATGTTGCCTTTATTCTAGTTGGAGACCACCATATTTACACAACTTGTTCGGAGATGCTCGCAATGGTCACTGGACTCCACGCTACTGCTCCATGAAGCAGTGTTTGCTTCGGGTGACAGAGCCACTCTGGTCGCCCACAAGCTGTTCTGCTGGTGACCTGGTTTCACAAGGTTGCTTTACCTTGGGTTATTGCCGTGTTCACAGTTGTGCTTCCAGAATGCCAAAGTTCATTGCTCTGTTTGCAAAGATGTTTGGCTTGTTGGGGAGATAAAATACAATATATTTAGACTTTAGATATTGACAGTCCAGCTATTGACTTCTGAAGTCTTTGTAGAGACAGAGGAAGAGGGAGAGATTGACAGAGGACCCTCCTGTGCTGTGGGGTCTGTGCTGATGTCTGGCTTTCTAAAAAGCACTTATTATCAGGCTTCATACAGAAGGAACTGGTTTGTAGAGCTCTGAATTTAGGCTTTGACAGGTAAGAATGTCTGAAATGAACAAGACCAGTTTGGTTAGCTTTTATTAGAAGGCCAGTTTGTAGGTCCTTAATTGTATCCTGTTTATAGAACTGGATTGTGTGTGTGTGTGTGTGTGTGCGTGTGTGTGTGTATGTGTTTTGTGTTTGTGATTTGCTCTTTTGACAGGTTTTATGCAACTGACAACAGCTCTTTCTCAGCCTGTTTTTCTCTGGTGGACAGAATGTTCACTGTTAATTTATTCTGTTGACTCGTCATTCATTCAACAAATATTTGTTCAGCCCTACTATGCGCCAAGCACTGTCTGGCCTGTAAAGATGTCAAGACATGTACCCACTCTTCCAATAAATATTTCTGTTATAAGTTGTAAAAATATTCAGTGACATAAAAGTAAGAAAGGTTCTATTAAGAACAGGTTGCTTTTTAAACTATGTAAGTTTATTTTGGATGCAATATGGGACTGAATTCCAATGCAAAGTTGTTTTAAGAGAATGTGAAAATCTCACCATTCACTGACTTAGGAGAAAAGTTACTCTGAGAATTAATAGAAGCTAAATAAAAGAAGAGAAATCTGCATGTTTGGAGGGGGGAGGAAACAGAAGTATTATTTAGTTTCAAGTGGGTGCCACCTGGACCCTTTCATATTCAGGATTAGACACGTGGCAATGGCATGTGGAGACTGCTGGCCTAACCCAGCGGGTTACAAGGCTCAACTTGCCTCCAGCCCACAAAGGGTGTCTAAGGCCTCTGGGACACTACGTAGCATGCAAACAGAACTGCCCCTTATGGGATGAAACCATTGCCATGGTCACCCCTAAACTGTATAGAGGAAGAACGTTGTCTAAGTGCAAGCAAATGGTCTTCCAGAGTTTGTCGTGTTCACCCCTGAACTATACAGAGAAAGAACTTTGTCTCAGTGCAAGCAAACAGTCTTCCAAAACGTGTACAAACAAGTTCCCAACAATATCAGCTGCAGGTAGCCCTAAGCAAACCATCTCTCCAATCACAGTAAGGGTCTTATTCCATCTGCATGTTCCTTCCAAAGCACAAACACCTTTCTCAGAAGGACCGATGGAAGATACCTGAGAAGAGTGGCAATGATTCATGCAACTGGGTTGAAAAGAAGGATATTGGGGAACAGTGAGGCTCCCCAGTCAGTCTCTAACCATTCTCCATCATCACTGACTGCACTTCATTTGCCAACATGGTGAAATCTTGCTCGTACATTAAAATTTAAGAGGCATCATCTTACTGGGCTGCAATCACCTCTCTCTTTCCTTTCTTTTCACAGGAAGATTCTCTTTGTGAATCCTTCCTAGTCCCACCACCCTGCCTGACAGCTCCCCCCAACACACAGTGGACACAGCCTGGAGGACACAGCCGTCTCCTGGTGCCAGATCTGGTTGTCTAACACATGGGTGTGGCATTTGACCCTCATGACCATCTGTCCTATCTTCTTCCTTCCCAAAGATCTTCCTTGGATTCCTTTTGTCCTGTTCTCTTTCTCCCTCTCTGCATTTATTATCTTGCTTTTTTTTCTACCCATCTTAAACGAGGGTGATATGCACATCCTTCCCTTTCTGTTACCTCTCACTCCACATTCTCTCCATGGTTCATCACATTCCTCCCTCTGGCTTCAGTAAAATGGATTTCATATCTCCAGCTCAAATGTCACCAGTTCTGCGTGAATGCATCAAAGGCTCGGTGCACAAGGACTGCTCAAAAGCCAACATGCTGCCTCTTTTTTCTGACTTCTGCTCTTCCGCACTACCTGACCCATCTGCTTCTTCCCCTCATTATTAAAGGTATCACTGTCATCCATCTTTGATGAGTTTAAAACCTGGAATCCATCCAGAGTTCTTCCTTACATGCGTCATCTGTATTGAAATGACAACAGTCTTAGATTGTTTTGTGCTGCTGTAACAAAATACCATAGACTTAGTAATTTATCAACAATAGAAATTATTTGGCTCACAGTTCTGGAGGCTGGGAAGTCCAAGAGCAAGGGGCTGTATCTTGTGAGAACCTTGTTGCTGTGTCATGCCATGGTGGAAGGCATCACATAAGAGCCCAAAAGAGACATCAAGGGGGCCAAATTCATCCTTTTTCTCAGGACATTCTTCCAAAATCACTAACACACTCCTAACATAATGGCATTAATCCATTCACAGGGGCAGAGTGCTCAGGACCTCCTCACCTCTTAAAGATTCTACCTCTCAAAACTATTGCATTGGAAATTAAGTTTCCAGCACATGAGCCCGACTTTTGTTCTCCCAGTGAAAGGTCTCTCAACCATACCCCCCTCTCTTCCATTCCTGCTATCCCTGCCTGAATTTTAGTCCAGAATCATTTCTTGCCTGGATTTTGCCCACAATCTCCCTTTTCCTTAGAAATCTATCCTCCTCTCTGAGGCCAAAACGTTTTTGAATTCAAGTTTGATCCTGTCTTTCCCCTGGTTAAATCCTTTAGGGGCTTGCCACTTGCTATGACAAAGTCCTCGGAGCCCTTTGTCATCCAGCACCATCTCCTGTGCACAGACTTCCAGTTCTTTGATTTTCTTATCTCTGTGCCTTTGCACATACATTTTCTTCCTTGGAATAACTTCTTCCTACTTCTATCTTCCCTACACTACTTAGAGTCTTCTCATTCTTCAAAGAACCCAAAAATGGCCTCTCTTATAAGGTCTTCCACAGTCCTCTCTTGCTGGTAGAGATTGCTGTGCCTTTTCCTGTGCAACCTCCTATGTATCTGGTGGGCCCTTTCCATACTGTATTACACTTACTTGTTTACAAATCTGTACCCAGCACTAGACTGTGAACTTCTTGAGGGGAGGAACTATGTCTGATAACTACGTTCTTTGTAACTTCATGGAAGCAGTGCCTAACATATAGGAATCTTTTTGAGTCCCACATTTGCTATTTTTTCACATGCTGGAATATGTGTTCTTATATTAATAATAGAAATGATAGTGCCATTCCTGCCAACCTTACAGTTGACACTAAATGTGAGACTGAATGTGACAATGTGCATGAAAATGTTTCTCACATTTCTAACCCAAAGCAAGATATTAGTAGTAGTCTTGTTTTATCTTCCTTTCTGATTTTGAACAATAAACCATACTGGGAGCCCATCCAGGGCATTGCAGAGAGTGTGAGGTGGAACCAAAGCCACAGATGAAAATTTCGCTCACCTAAGAACTAGGTAAGTATCCAGGAAAGCAGGGTACTGGGTAGAGTATGCTTTCTTTGCTTTCAGTTAAGTCTTCATTCCAGTGACCACTTGTTTATGGTAGTTTAGAAGTGCCTGCAGTAAAGCAAGATATAATAAATGCGAAATTAATTTTTTAAATGGTGCTGAGGGAAATAAAGTTGGATCCACAGAGTTCTTCTTTTTTGTCACTAGTTTGAAATTGATGGTAGTATAGGCAAGTTGAAAGACGAAGCCAAAATTTCAGGCAAAATATCAAATTCAAACTCAAGGCAATGACTCTGCCATTTTGGTGCAGCTAAAGATCCCCGAGGGATAAGGTGACTACAAATCTCAAAAGAGGTGATTGAGGCCAGGCACGGTGGCTCACACCTGCAATCCCAGCACTTTGGGAGGCCAAGGTGGGCAGAACACTTGAGATAAGGAGCTCGAGATCAGCCTGGTCAACATGATGAAACATCATCTCTATTAAAAATACAAAAAAAAAAAAAAAAAAAAAGATCAGCCAGGCATGGTGGTGAGCACCTGTAATCTCAGCCACTCAGAGGCTGAGGCAGGAGAATTGCTTGAACCTGGAAGCAGAGGTTGCAGCAAGCCAAGACGGCGCCACTGCACTCCAGCCCGGGCATCAAAGTGAGACTTTGTCTCAAAAAAAAAAAAAAAAAGGAGGCGATTGATGTTTCAAAATGAAAAACTGCAAACTGGAGCCGTGCTTGTGTCCCGAAGTTTATGTTCACAAACCGCCCGTGCTGTGCTGCGCCTGTGGCTGGCCCCAGGGTGCCCCTCAAGGCCGCTGTCTTGGTTCTGACCTTCTCCTGCCCGTACTTGGAAGGCAGCCTGAGATGTACGCTTCCTTATTCTGAAATGTTGTGTTATGTTTTCGTCGTGTATAAATTTTCTTCCTATACAAATGCTAGCCTAAAAATCCTGTCCTGAAAGATCTGTATGTTCTATGAAGTTTGGGCTGTGAAAACCCAGAAGCGTTCTGCTGACAATTCTTTCACCAGGTAGAGGTTCCTCGGGGGGTGTGCCTTAAATTATGTATATTTTAAAATGAACTTTCAGGTCTCTGCTTTTCATGTGAATTTGTATGAATGTTTATAAAACATGAGAAGTGATGCTTTTTTTAAATTATATTTTTCCCTAGAAGTGGGCATATATTTTTTAGGACATAATATAAAAGATTGACTGACTTGAGTTCCTTTGTCCCCCAGAGGTCTAGAATGAGACACTAGAATTCCCTGGTAATATCCAAATTGATTAATGAATGGATGCGTGCTACGCTAGCTACCCGGCAAGGTGCTTAAAAGGAGAAGCAGGGTTTAGTTTCTCCATCAAGCTTTTCTCAGCCAGTTCTCTTCCCTCTCTGAAGACTGTGATCTTTCACCTTCTCTTCCTGGCCTGGTGCCCGCTGACAATGCCGGGACCGTTGCAGGTCTTCTCATGTCTAGACACCCCGTAAAGCCATTTTTCCTTCCTTCTCTGCCCAACCACACAGGTAGAGGGGACTTTACTGCAAGACTTGCTGCCTCCTGAGTACTCCCCAAAGAAAACTCCTAATGTCCTCAGATCCTCAAACCTGGGGAGGGGTCTGTCATCTCCCCAGACCAGGACTCAGCCCAGGGGAGAAGCCTCTTTCAGGAGGCAATGGCTGCCTGGCTCTCTCTCTCCTCTTTGGTTCTGCCTCTGCCCTAGTCCTGGGTGAACTCTGTCTGGTCTCCTTGGAGGGGTCATGGGAGGGGAATGCCTGGAGGTGGGCAACCTGCCATCCACCTGCTCTTGCACCAATGTCCTGAGTCTTTAAAGACTAAGCCCCTTGAAAACTCAAAACCAGTTCTCCCTCAAAAAGTCCAGCTCATGCCAGGCATGGTGGCTTACATGTAAAATCCTAGAACTTTGGGAGGCTGAGGCAGGTGTATCACTTGAGGCCAGGAGTTCGAGATCAACCTGACCAACACGGTGAAACCCCATCTCCACTAAAAATACAAAAATTAGGCTGGTGCGGTGGCTCACACCTGTAATCCCAGAACTTTGGGAAGCTGAGGGAGGTGGATCACTTGAGGTCAGGAGTTTGAGACCAGCTTGACCAATGTGGTGAAACCCCATCTCTACTAAAAATATAAACATTAGCTGGGCCTGGTGGCACATGCCTGTAATCCCAGCTACTTGGGAGGCTGAGGCAGAAGGATCGCTTGAACTCAGGAGGCAGAGGTTGCAGTGAGACGAGATTGCACCATTGCACTTCAGCCTGCGAAAAGAGGGCGAGACTCCATCTCAAAAAAAAAAAAAAAAAAAAAAAAAATCCAGCTCTCACACATCAAAACCTTTGGCTGTACACACTATTATTCTGTTTCAACTTTTAAAAACACAGATAAAAAAACGTAACAACGTTAAAAAGCCTTATTAACCTCAAGACTTGACGCGGTGCCATTCCTAGGCTGGTATTTATCATGACTCTCCACCAAAGACAGAGGGCAGGAAGACGTGAACTTAGGCTGAACGATGCTTCGAGAACCACTTCACCGGGTGGGTTATGGTTCCCCGTACGGTTCCCTGTGCATTTCCTGGGACCAGCACTAGCTTGATGCTTTCTGCTTTTGTGACTGTTGTGACTGTTCACTTACACTTGCCAAGGCTGTGCTGTGCCTCCACTCCCCTGCCTCATGAGGGGACTCTGACCTTCCTGACATCTACCACCTGCCAGTGATGCTGCAGGGTGTGGGCTCCTGGTGGTCCACTCTTTCTTGGTTCTCAACAACCTCCTGGAGGTGTTTCCTCTGGATGCAGGAGGAGTGCCCCCCACACTGGACCACAGCCACGCTTTGAAAGAAGTGACTGTTGGAGAAGCGGCTCCTAGGAGAGCTGGGTCTTTGTTTTATTTTGTTTCTTTACAATAGAGCCTTTTCACGAAGTATGAGCTTTTCCGCATAGACCCTTGCCTTCTCCCAGAGGTATGAGACAAGGATTGCAAATGTCAGTGACGACTCTTTAAGGTTGCAAGGAGCTGGTGCTGTGCATAGAAAACCAGCTTTGAACCTTACACACCTTGACTAGTTCCCACCTTCTTCCATGTTCACAGCTGCAGATAATAGGCACTCAGTAAAATTGTATGACAAATCACAGAATTACTTCTGCCTGAAATCCTTTGTGGAATGAAGTGTGAGTGTAGGACACACGTGCAAACAAGCACAGACTCCAGGGCCGTTCACTCTGGGGCAGCATGTAGCTCCTTTTCTTCCTTTGCGTTTTTCAGTAAATATGTGTTGAACACCTACTATATGCCAGTTACTATTCTGGACAGATTCGGTGTCTATTCTTGTGAACAGAAACTGAAGAGGTTCACGAATAAGTAGGATGTCAAATAATAATGAGCACAGCCGAGGAACAGAACAAGGCGCTCACGAGTGCCTGGTCCGAGCTGCGTCCCTAGCCAGGGTGGCAAAAAAGATCCCTGAGGTGGCCACACCTGAGCAGAGGCCTAAAGGATGGAATGAGACCACAGTGAGAAAGTGCATGGAAGAGGAGATGGAACAATTATTTTCTACAATCAAGTCGTATTGGAAATGTGAGATGTCCTCATCTGATATTGCAGAGGCACAGGGGCACGGGATGGTTCCTAAAGTGCATCACCAATGCTCGGCGCTGTCTCACTGTAGTTCATGGGGCTGGCTGCTTCTCCCTGTGGTTGCCTCAGCTTCATTAGCACCATGGTGGCTTCCCATGTCCCAGGCTATGCCAGGCTGAAACCCCTCATCCTGCCAATAGCCACAGTGAGGTGCTCCCTGTGTGTCCTCGAGCTAGGAGCCCTTCCCATAGCTCCAGCCCTCACGGCCTCGCCCTGTTATCATGGGCAATTAAAGTGCTTAGGATTTTTTCACTTGAAATGTTCTGAATGCAAGTAAGTTGCTTTACAAAAGAACAGAAATCTGTTTCTTTCTGCCACTTGCTTCCATGCACAGCCAGCGCTTTCATCAGTGGCATTTGGGAAGGCGTACACAGCACAGGCTTGTCGGAATATTGATGAAAGCAGACCTTCAGCATCTTTGGAAGAAAACGAAACTTAAGGAAAACGTCTGACTTGTGAAACTCGAGGCGACTCTGTGGACTGTGAATTCAGCAGAGAAACAACACATTGTTAATTTTCTCTCCTTATTTCTCTGTTTTCTTTTCTGATCCGGTTGGTCATGTCCATAGACCCAAAGACGACATGCAGAGGAAGGAAATGCCAGTGTTTGCTTCCTGCCTGTTGGGCGGCCCCCACACCCTCTCTCTTCTCTTGGGCCACTTGTCCCTTTTCTTCATGAAGCCCCCTGCTGGCATCCTTGGCAGCTCCATGGAAGTGAAGAGGGCTATGAATTCTCTTCCTCCATGTAACCCTCTAGGCTTCCTGGTGAACATGGAGAATAAACCATTTTCTTCATTTAATCAGTGGCTCAGGGATCTGTGAACCTCCCCACCTGCCACCCTCATGCCTAGAGTGATGTGTGCCTGGTCATTAGGGAGCACACTCTTCCCACAAGGGCTACGGCAGCTCTGACCCAACCCGGTGCTAGGTGACTGCCATCTGCAGGGCCCATGCCATGGGCTGGGTCGGATTTTCCTGCGTGAACGCGGCCATGCATGGGATGTTGCTTGGGGTGGTGAAGTTGGGTGTGTTTATTAAAATCTGGTAGGAATGGATCCTTCTAAGAAAATATGGTTTTGACTTCATGATTTCCCAGCAGCACCGAAGGCCCTGCACAGAGGGGGCTGCTAGCTTTACGGGTTGGGGGGGCGCCATGGCATCCAGCCCCACACAGTGCTCACTCTGGTCCTGTGGGCAGCGTGGCTCAACCTGAGTTCTCACAATGATTCTGACAGCCTTCACAGCAACGTGGTATCATTCTATTCCAACTAAGGAACGTGTCCAGAACGCCAGGGCAAGAGAAATAATATTCCCTGCATAGGTATCCACTCTGCCTTCCTCAGAAGCAAACAAACACATCTAAGGAGGGAAAAGGCTCGACCCCGTGCATGATCCTTCTCCGTGTCCTGTCACTTCCCACAGCATCCTCAAACCGACCGCACTTGAGGACACCTGTGTGCTTTGCGAGCGTCTCGTTTTAGTTCTTTTGTTTTCTACACCAACCACCTCATTCACAGTTTACTGAACGCCTTCCACTAGGCCACAGGCTGTGGACGGAATTCATTTCTTGGTGAATGCTATTGGGTGCCTGGCCGTGAGTTCTGTCCTCCCAACAACCCTTATGCGGGAGGTCTCGCTTTTTGTTTTTATTGTTATACTTTAAGTTCTGGGGCACATGTGCAGAACGTGCAGGTTTGTTGCATAGTTATACATTTGCCGTGGTGCTTTCTGCATCCATCACCCATCATCTACCTTAGGTATTTCTCCTAATGTGATTCCTCTTCTAGCCCCCCACCCCCCAACAGGCCTCCCTCTGTGTGTGATGTTCCCCTCCCTGTGTCCATGTGTTCTCATTGTTCAATTCCCACTTATGAGTGAGAACATGTGGTGTCTGGTTTTCTGTTCCTGTGCCAGTTTGCTGAGAATAATGGTTTCCAGCTTCATCCACGTCCCTGCAAAGGACATGGACTCATCCTTTTTATGGCTGCATAGTATTCCATGGTGTATATGTGCCACATTTTCTTTATCCAGTCTATCATTGATGGGCATTTGGGTTGGTTCCAAGTCTTTGCTATTGTGAATAGTGCTGCAGTAAACATATGTGTGCCTATGTCTTTATAATAGAATGATTTATAATCCTTTGGGTATATACCCAGTAATGGGATTGCTGGGTCAAATGATATTTCTATTTCTAGATCCTTGAGGAATCGTCACACTGGCTTCCACAATGGTTGAACTAATTTACACTCTCACCAACAGTATAAAAGTGTTCCTATTTCTCCACATCCTTTCTAGTATCTGTTGTCTCCTTACTTTTTAACAATCACCATTCTAACTGGCATTAGATGGTGTGTCATTGCGGTTTTGATTTGCATTTCTCTAATATCAGTGATGATGAGTTTTCTTTCATATGTTTGTTGGCTGCATAAATGTCTCCTTTGAGAATTTTCCGTTCATGTCCATTGCCCACTTTTTGTTGGGGTTCTTTCATTTTCTTTCTTGTAAATTTGTTTAAGTTCTCTGTAGACTCTGGTTATTAGCTCTTTGTTAGATGGGTAAATCAGAAAAATTTTCTCCCATTCTGTAGGTTACCTGTTCACCCTGATGACTGTTTCTTTTGCTGCGCCAAAGCTTTTTAGTTTAATAAGGTCCCATTTGTCTGTTTTGGCTTTTGCTGCTTTAGTCATGAGTCTTTGCCCACGCCTATGTCTTGAATGGTATTGCCTAGGTTTTCTTCTAGGGTTTTTATGGCATTAGGTCTTATGTTTAAATCTTTAAACCATCTTGAGTTAATTTTTGTATAAGGTGTAAGGAAGGGGTCCAGTTTCAGCTTTCTGAATATGGTTGGACAGTTTTCCCAAAACCTTTTATTAAATAGAGAATCCTTCCTCGTTGCTTGTTTTTGTCAGGTCTGTCAAAGATCAGATGTTTGCAGACTTGTGGTGTTATTTCTGAGGGCTCTGTTCTGTTCTAGTGATCTATGTATCTGTTTTGGTACCAGTACTGTGCTGTTTTGATCACTGTAGCCAGGTAGTGTGATGCCTCCAGCTTTGTTTTCTTTCTTTCTTCTTCTTCTTCTTCTTTTTTTTTTTTTTGCTTAGGATTGTCTTGGCTATGCAAGCTCTTTTTTGGTTCCATATGAATTTTAAGGTTTTTTTTTTTTTCCCCAGTTCTGTGAAAAAAGTCAATGGTAGCTGGATGGGCAGTATGGCCATTTTCACAGTGTTGATTCTTCCTAACCATGAGCATAGAATGTTTTTCCATCTGTTTGTGTCCTCTCTTATTTCTTTGAGCAGTGGTTTGTAGTTCTCCTTGAAGAGGTCCTTCACATCCATGTTAGCTGTATTCCTGTATTTTACTCTCTTTGTAGCAATTGTCAACAGAAGTGCACTCATGAGTTGGCTCTCTGTTGGTCTGTTATTAGTGTATAGGAGTGCTTGCAATTTTTGCACATTGATTTTATATCCTGAGACTTTGCTGAAGTTGCTTATCAGCTTAAGGAGATTTTGGACTGAGACCATGGGGCTGGGATATTCTGAATACACAATCATGTCATCTGCAAATAGAGACAATTTGACTTCCTCTTTTCCTAATTGAATACCCTTTTTTTTTTTTCTTGCCTGATTACCATGGCCAGAGCTTCCAGTACTAAGATGAATAGGAGTGATGAGAGAGGGAATTCTTGTCTTGTGCTGGTTTTCAAAGGGAATGCTTCCAGTTTTTTCCCATTCAGTATGATATTGGTTGTGGGTTTGTCATAAAAAGCTCTTATTATTTTGAGATACATTCCATCAATACCTAGTTTATTGAGAGTTTTTAGCATAAAGAGCTATTGAATTTTGTCAAAAGCCTTCTCTGCATCTATTGAGATAATCATGTGGTTTTTGTCTTTGGTTCTGATTATGTGATGGATTATGTTTTTTGATTTGTGTGTGTTGAACCAGCCTTGCATCCCAGGGATGAAGCAACCTTGATTGTGATGGATAAGCTTTTTGATGTGCTGTTGGATTCGGTTTGCCAGTATTTGATTGAGGCATCGATGTTTATCAGGGATATTGGCCTGAAATTTTCTCTTTTGGTTGTGTCTCTGCCAGGTTTTGATATCAGGATGATGCCGGCTTCATAAATTGAGTTAGGGGGGAGTCCCTCTTTTTCTATTGTTTGGAGTAGTTTCAGAAGGAATGGTACCAGCTCCTCTTTGTACCACTGGTGAAGCTGTCTGGTCCTGGACTTTTTTAGGCTACTGATTTCTGCCTCAGTTGCAGAACTTGTTATTGGTCTGTTCAGAGATTTGACTTCTTCCTGGTTTAGTCTTGGGAGGGTGTAAATGTCTAGAAATTTATCCATTTCTTCTAGATTTTCTGGTTTATTTGCATAGAGGTGTTTATAGTATTCTCTGATGGTAGTTTGTATTTCTCTGGGATCAGTGGTGATATCCCCTTTAGCATTTTTTATTGCATCTGTTTGATTCTTCTCTGTTTTCTTCTTTATCAGTCTGACTAGTGGTCTATCTATTTTGTTGATCTTTTCAAAAAACCAATTCCTGGATTCATCGATTTTTTGAAGGGTTTTTCGTGTCTCCATATCCTTCAGTATTGCTCTGATCTTAGTTATTTCTTGTCTTCCGCTAGCTTTTGAATTTGTTTGTTCTTGCTCCTCTAGTTCTTTTAATTGTGAGGTTAGGGTGTCAATTTTAGATCATTCCTGCTTTCCCTTGTGGGCATTTAGTGCTATAAATTTCCCTCTACACACTGCTTTAAATGTGTCCCAGAGATTCTGGTACGTTGTGTCTTCATTCTCATTAGTTTCAAATAACATCTTTATTTCTGCCTTCATTCATTATCTGTTCAGAAGTCATTCAGGAGCAGGTTGATCTTGTCTTAGAGATGAGGAGTCAGAAGCTCCAAGAGGCTGATTCACTCACCCAAGGACACACAGCTTCCGGGGAAGAGCTCAGATGGAAACAAGACCCGTGTGGCTCTAATGTGCACCACGGTTTAATTCTTCATCTCTCATCCTAGCAAGACTGCACTGGAAACTTCTCAATCGGAAGGATCCTTTCTCATTCTCATTCATTTCCCCGAGTTCATTATGGGGATACACAGTGTAGTCGGAGCTAAGCAATTGCTTGTTGAGAAAAAATTGCATTCTTCTCTGAGCTCCTCCAGCCCACCATAGTTCCCATCACTCAGGAGGAGGCACTAAGTGATGTTGCTGGGTTAAGAGGGGATGTGAGAGAGTCAGAGGTGCTCCAGACATCAGCCACCAGCAGCCGGGATGTTGGCACCACCAGGTTTCAAAGCTGAAAACAGCTTTGCCTTTTATTTCCTGTAGAGTGGATGCTTTTCAGGAGATAGCCCCCTTTTGCTCTGTCATGGCCTTTTGAGAACATGCTATTCTTTCCTTCCAGTCTCATAGCAAGGTTGGAGGACCAGCTCCAGTCAAGCATGAGGGGCTGAGCGGCTCACACCCCATGCCTGGTGGTGAAACAGGGGGTGTCTGAGCACTTGCTGGCCTGAGGGCTCCCTGGGATCCCAGAGTGGCACCAGCAGGTTGTGCGGAAGAAAACCACGTAGGACTGACTCTTCCCTTGGCCTCATGTGGGTTTCATAAACCCCCTTTTATTCTCATCCTCCAGTCAATCTGCTCACAGTGCGAGTAAGAATGATTCTAATGCAGGGAAACTTTGAGATCTCATCTCCAACTCCAACAGGTACCTTTGAGGACGTCCACGCAGGACCCATATTTCCCCCTTTTTACCTACTTCTGAGTGTGATGAAGCTAGGGCTTTAGCATACTTACTTTAAATGTGGAAAATACTTACTAAAAATTTGTAGTGCATATATAGCATATATGTGTAATTATACATAAATATTACATATAAATATTAAATGTGTTTAATTATATATAAATAGTACATATGAAATTACATATAAAAGAACATGATTTAAAAATATATATCGTTCTCGACCAGGTGTGTTGGCTCACCCCTGTAATCCCATCACTTTGGGAGGCTAGAGTGGGCAGATCACTTGAGGTTAGGAGTTCGAGACCAGCCTGGCCAACATGGTGAAACTCTGTCTCTACTAAAAATATAAAAATTAGCTGGGCGTGGTGGCATGCACCTGTATACTCAGGAGGCTTAGGCAGGAGATGCTTTGAACCCAAGAGGTGGAAGTTGGAGTGAGCTGAGATGGCGCCACTGAACTCCAGCCTGGGCGACAGAGCAAGACTCCTCTGTCTCAAAAAAAGAAAAAAGAAAATATACATTTTTATATGTCATTGTTAATAATATTCGTGAAAGAAAAATGAGAAAATACAGACATAAAAGCAAGAGAAAATACAAGACTTCCCCAATTCTGCCCACAGACCAACACATAAAATACCTTTGTGTATATCCTGGAAACTTTCTGCATAGTCATTTATACATTTTTATTGTTTCCAAAACTAATATTCAGTCTTAAAAAAAGCCTTTTAAAAATTTTACTTTATTGTTATTATTTTTCCATATAGAAAACATAGTTTTATATAATCATTTTGATATATAATTGTAAATAATTTATTTAACCAATCTGTTGTTAGCTTTTAGGCTGTTTCTAACTGCAGTGTAACTAATATCCTTACAGCTAAATCCTGATAGCAGTACTTGACTATTTTCTTAGAATAAATTCCAGGTAGTTTAAGGGCTAATGTGCTTTTTAATGAATACTAATATGCTTCCTTACGTTTGTTTCTATAGTTAGAAAACTCCAAGCAACCCTCTCCCACCCAGCCCAAGTCTTTTACATGCAACTGCAAAACCTGTAAAAATGCAACATATTTCCATTAGAAAATGAAATCCTTTTTCATGTAAAGTACAACATCTTCATTATAAAACAGAATTACCTTCAGTAGCTCTATGGCTTAAAGATCTTTGCAGTGATCCATGAAGTCATCCAAGGATAGCAGAGCTGAGCCTGTCTGACACGTCTTTGGTGCTGAGCATTGGGTGGGATTGGATGGAAAGTCTGATTTTTCTCGGGTTGAATGCTGTGCTCTAATTGCCAGTGGCTGGACGCCTGGCTTGTTTTTCTCTTCCTGCCATCCAGCGCAGGGACACACAGGGAGAGTGTGAACATGGGGTGTGTCCGATCTAACAGCTAGGGTTTCCAAAGTAACTGTAAACTCTTAAGTCTTTAAAGGTCAGTCGAACATTTTGTTCTCTTTTGTTTGACTTTTCCATTTAAAATAGAACTTTTGCCTGTGAGAATTCAGACATGGACACAAACACTATGGAAAAAGTCAAAACAGGAGAGTTTTCTCAACACTAAAGGACATACACATATTTAGTTCTAGATTAATGTGGCTAAAGGGTGTTTGTTGCCAGATAAGAAGGGACAGTTTACAGCTCCAGGTAAGGATGAGTGGCTTCTCAGGAGAACTCGCTTTATCAGGGAACATCTCAAGTTGGGCCTTGGTTTGGGGCCTCACCTGCAGAAGAAATCTAAGATGGCACCATCAGCCACTGTTGCTGCTCCTATGTTCATCTCACCTTGCCAGGGCTGCTCCAGGCAGAAAACAGCTGGAAAGGTGGGGTCCCAGAGAGAAACAAGTACACTGCACATTGTCTGTTGAATAAGATTTCTTCAACTTTTATTTTAAGAAAATTGAAGATTGCCATACAGTTGTAAAAAGACAATACAGAGCCTCATGTGCCCTTCATCCAGTTTCCCCCAATGGTACATCTTGCATGACTACAGCCTGATATGATGATCAAGAAGTTGGCAGTGATACAATCCATCCACCATATTCAGATTTTCCAACTGCAGCTTGCATTCATTTGTGTGTATTTAGTTCTATCTGGTTTTATCATGCATGAAGTTTGACCACCACTGGCAAAGTCAATATTCAACCCAATTCTATCAGTAGTCTCCAGCCTGCTGACCTCAACAGCCGTAGCCAATGCCTTTATCTCCCATCATGATCCTCTGACAGCCACTAATCTGTTTTTTTAGTTCCCCATCTCAATAGTTTTGTTATTTCAAGAATGCTATTTAAATGATCATATATTATGTAGTCTTTTGAGATTGGGTTTCTTTACTCAGCAAAATTCTCTGGAGAGTAATCCAAGTTATGTGTTTTTTGCTGAGTACTATTTCATGGTGTGGACATACCAGTTTGTTTAGCCATTCACCTGTTGAAAGATATCTGGGTTATTTCCAGTGTTACTATTATTATTATTACAAGGAACGCTGCTATAAATATTTGTGTACAGGTTTCTACATAAACATAAGCCTTTATATCTCTGGTATAGCTGTTCAGGGGTGGAATTACTGGATTTTGGGATAAGTGCATGGTTTGTTTTGTAAGAAAATATTTTCCAGAGTGGCTGTACCATTTTACATTCCCACCGGCAATGTGCAAGCAATCTTGTTTCTCTGCACGCCACCAGCATTTGGTGTTATTATTAGCGCTTTTTACTTTTTGCATTGTGACAGGGTTATTGTGATATCTCATTGAGGCTTTAATCGGCATTTTCTAATGGCTGATGGTGCTAAATGCCTTCTGATGTGCTTATTTGCCATCTCTGTGTCTTCTTCAGTGAAGTGACTGTTTATGTCTTTGTCTCATTAGGTCTTTCTGTTGAACTTTGAGAATTCTTTATAGGATCTAGAAATAAGACCTTGGTAGATATGAGATGGGCCAACACTTCCTCTCAGTCTGTAGCTTGCCTGTTCAGTTTCTTCAGAGGTTTTTGCACAGCACATGTTTTTAACTTTGATGTAGTCCAGCTTGTCAATATTCTCTTTAATGAGTCATCCCTTTGGTGTTCAGTGTAAGAACTGTCCCTTGCCCTAGACCCCAAAGATCTTTGATGCTTTCTTCTAAATGTTTTCTAATAACTTTTATGTTTTACATTTAAGTTTGTGATCCATTTTGAGTTAATTTTTGTATAAAATGTGAGGGTTTGGTTGAGGTCCTTTTTGCATAAGGATGCTTGGATAGGACTTTTGTTTCAGGGGAATCTTTGCCCCTTTACTTCAAGGAGGCTAGCCCATCCCTGCCCCACCACTAGTATTCTCTGGTGCTCATAGTGCTATGGGAGACCCTCTATCCAACATGGAAACCGTAAATTATACCACAGAGGGAGGTCCTCTATCCAACATGATAACCACGAATTGTGCACACAGAGGGAGATTTTCTATCCGACATGGAAACCATGAATTGTACCACAAAGGGAGATTTTTTTATCCAACATGATAGCCACGAATTGTGCACACAGAGGGAGATTTTCTATCTGACATGGAAACCATGAATTATACACACAGAGGGAGATTTTCTATCTGACATGGAAACCATGAATTGTATCACAGAGGGAGATTTTCTATCGGACATGGAAACCAGGAATTGTGCACACAGAGGGAGATTTTCTATCTGACATGGAAACCAGGAATTGTACACACAGAGGGAGATTTTCTATCCAACATGGAAACCAGGAATTGTACACACAGAGGGAGATTTTCTATCTGACATGGAAACCATGAATTGTACCACAGAGGGAGGTTTTCTATCCACCATGGAAATCATGAATTGTACACACAGAGGGAGATTTTCTATCTGACATGGAAACCATGAATTGTATCACAGAGGGAGATTTTCTATCGGACATGGAAACCAGGAATTGTACACACAGAGGGAGGTTTTCTATCCACCATGGAAATCATGAATTGTGCACACAGAGGGAGATTTTCTATCTGACATGGAAATCATGAATTGTGCACACAGAGGGAGATTTTCTATCTGACATGGAAATCATGAATTGTGCACACAGAGGGAGATTTTCTATCCGACATGGAAATCATGAATTGTGCACACAGAGGGAGATTTTCTATCTGACATGGAAACCAGGAATTGTACCACAGAGGGAGGTCTTCTATCCAACATAGAAACTACAAATTGTGCACACAGAGGGAGATCTCTATCCAACATAGAAACCACGAGTTGTACCACAGAAGGAGATCTTCCATCCAACATGGAAACCACGAATTGTAGCGCAGAGGGGGATCTTTCATCCAACACAGAAACCAAGAATTGTAGTGCAGAGGGAGATCTTCCATCCAACATGGAAACCACAAATTGTACCACAGAGGGAGATCGCTATCCAACATGGAAACAATAAGTTGTATACACAGAGGGAGATCTTCTATCCAATCTGGATGTTCATTATGGAATAGCATACATTGCATCTAGAACTATTTAAGGTTTTGTGGTGTTATTATTGTTGTTGTTTTAGAGGTGAGGCCTTGCTATGTTGCCCAGGCTGGTCTTGAATTCCTAGCCTCAAGCAATCCTCCTGTCTTTACTTCCCAAAGTATTGGGATTACACTTGTGAGCTGCTCTTATTGTTTCTTAAGTTCTAGTTTGAGAACTAAAAATCACTTCCAAGGGTAGACTGCATTTTATATTTTCTCTGAAAAATTAATTGGCACAAATTTCCAGTTAAATTTGTGCAATTTAAAAAAACAGTTAATTTTAAAGTGTTAATAATCATATACTAGGAATATAATCCCAAATTGTGTAACTGTTTCCTGAGCGTCTTCCCATGTTCACTAGGAAAATTTTGTAAAAGCAACCTAAACAGCAACAGATCCTCCTGTTAAGAAGGCTGCCAGGGCAAACACTCCTTATGAACGACTCACATGCTCTGACTGTTCCATCACCTCCACAGCCAGGAGCCTTCTCTGGCTGCCACCGAACTAAGGAGGGGGCACCGCTGCAGCCCAACCCATCTTGGCATTTCTCATGGCCCTGCCTTAAAAATATTTATGAGCAGAAATATCTACATATCGACGATGCTATCAATGGTACACATATCTCTCTAGCAGGACTTTGCCACCTGTCACGATGTGGTCACTGCTCTGAACATCTGGAATAGGCTTAGTTCTCTTTCTAGCAGACATGCACAGTTTTGTCTTAAGAAATTGTCTGTATTTTGAAAGTCTATTTTCCAGGGATAGTTATGCTCAGCATTGGTCAGTAACTATGTTGATAAAAGCAAGCCTTTTACTTTGTGTAATACTTTTGTCTGACCACATAAAAAGACACATCAGTTTGTGGCATCCTAGTTAGGAGCAAAAGCCATTTTTGTTTGCATTGCTCATCTCTGCTCCCATCTCACGGAGATTTAGCAGAGCATCCCGGTTTCCTTTCTCCACCTTAGGGTGCTTTGTTAATAGCATTCTAGTACCCGTTTCAGTGGGTTAGGGTGTTTTCTTATTTTGCTTTCTGGAAGGTATCTGCTTTGACCTACGTTAATCTCAGAGCTTGGAGGTAAAATCATTCTCTGTGTAGTCTTTGTGATTCGCTGGGATCCTTGCTTCACAAAGTGAGATCATGGAGGGGAGGGAACCCCCGAAAGGCTTAGACTCTCTTTGCATGCAACCCTGACAGAAACTCTTTTGTTGGCCACTCAGTAGACTCAAGCGAATGTTTTCCAGACCTATCATTTTGAGCAGACCTATCTACATATTGACAGCGCTATCCTTTTCTTTCCGACTCTGATTCACGTGCGGACCTCGTGGGAGTGGTCTGGGTTACTTAAGGTTAGCCTTTACATTCTCATAACCTCCCACATACTTTTTCAGAATGCCACCCTGAGGAGTTTTGTTATTATTAAAAACTAGGGTCATTGTTTGACCAGTTGGAGAGCAAACAGATTGTCCTAGTTTTTCTGAAAAAAGGAAATGAGTCACTTTACATACGAATATCTCAACTACCAAAATATTAAACAGCCCTTTGGTTATTGTTTTGCTTCTTAATTCTAAGATATGCAACCTCAGCCAAGTAGCACCAGCAAGAGCCGCCTGCTGTACACCTCAGCTGTGCTTGGACCGCTGTCTGTGAGGAACCCACAGCAAGGAAAGGTCTGGCTTGATGGGTGACCCTGTCCACCCATTAGACTCTGTGTGCAGCCGAGTGGTTAGGGTGGCCACAGGAGTCTTGCTGTCTTAAAGCACTCTGACGGCACTCAAGACCAAACTTCCTCAGTGATATTGGAAAGTCGTGTTTTTTCTTTGTCTCAGCCAATGATGATTCCATGCTTTCCGTTGCACAGCCCAAAAATCTTGAGGTTATCTTTCACTCCTTTCTTTCTCTCACATGCAATATCTAATCTGTTCAGAAAATCCTACGGACCCAATAATCTTCGGGATATATCTAGAATCCTCTCACGTCTCACTATTTCCACGGCTACCAGGCCTGATCCGTCCCACCTACCTCATGCGCCCGGCTTGCTCCTCTCAACCAGCCGACAGTTCTACCCTGCAGTCTAATCTCAGCAGTGGCAAGAGCGATCCACTCATGACATTAGTTGGGTTTCACTCCTCAGCTCAGAGCTCGTCAGTGCTTCCTGTCTCTCTCAAAGGGAAGGCCAAAGTCTCAAGGGCCGAAAAGGCCCTGCGTGGTGTAGCCCTGCCTCTCTGCACCACGTCCTGCAATTCTTCCCTGGGCTCACTGTGATGGCAGAGGGTTTCCATGCTCATCCTGGAACGCACCAAGCCCTCTGTCATCGCAGGCCATCGCATAGGATCTTCCCTTTGCCTGGAACCGCCTCTTTACAGGTATCACCGCCTCACCCCTTTCAATCTGTGCCGGAATGCTCCCCTTCTCCATGAGCTTAGCTGGCCCGGCCTGTGTAAATGTCAGCCTGTATCCCCAGTGCTCCTGCTCCCCCTTCTCCTGTTCTTTTATCCATAGTATGTATCATCTTCTAACACAGCAAGTGATCCGAAAATTTATGACATTATCGTTTATTATCTGGCCTTACTCTCAGCCTCTAGAACGTGAGTTCCACAAAGGCAGGGATCATTGTCATTTTTGTTCCCTGATGTCCCTGCCTATGTGTTTGATAAATATTTCCTGAATAAATAAATAGACTTTAGCCAACAGGTTTTTTTCTCTGTTCCCTTCAAACTGGCCATCTGGGATGCACATTCTTCCTAAGTGAAGTCTGTTTCTATGCAGTCTACTGGCAGCTGAAACCTAGTGACCCTGGCTTTGCACTCCCATTTGTTGGAGATAATCCACAACACAGTCGGGAGTATGGCTGGTGCTGGGGAAATTCGTAATCCCACGCCGCTTTGATACGCAGACCTGAGGGTCGGCAGGTGGGTCATTCAGCCCTTCCATCCCTCAGCAAGCTCCCTCTGTTTCTGGGGCCTGAGTGCACATCAGGAGGAGTCAAGGCCTTTGGAGCCATGACAAAAATGAGTCTTTACAGTATTTTCACATTTTTGTGAGCACTTAAGATTCTTTCCTCCAAACAAATGTTGGAGGAGATCACACAGAGATCAGAGAGGGTGGCATTTGTGTCATAAAAATGAATGTGCTTAACTACTGTTTATTAAGTATCCACTGTGGTCCAGACACAAGTAATGGAGATATAGCGGTGGAAGATAAAATCGCTAACCCCTGGAATATAGTCTAGTGTATTATTCAGAGTGAAGCAAGTAAATGAACTAACAAATAATAGCATTTCAAGAAAAAAATAGAAAGATACCAAGGAAGTATGGGCGACAGAAAGAAGCAGTGAAAGTATCACAATTTTCTTACCAGTTTCAAAATAGAAGAGTTAAGTATGGCTCATTGCTGACTTTAATATTTGTCCTTAAATATATAGTAAGCTGGTAGGGGTGTGTGTGTGTGTGTGTGTGTGTGCGCGTGCGTGTGTGCATGAGTGTGCGTGTGCGTGTGTGTGAGTGTGCGTGCGAGTGTGTGTGTGAGTGTGTGTGTGTGTGTAAGCCCAGGCTTGGAAGATAAGCATCTTGATTGTCACTCAAAGTATTTATGTCACAGTGTAAGACCAATGGTCTCATTCTTAAAGATAAATGGATCCTTTTCGCTGCAACATATTTCTTTCTCTAGATTAACAAAGTGCTACACATGTAGAAGATGATCACTTCAAATTTTTGAAAGAAGGAATAAGGGCAAGAACTCCTGAGTGAAGGTAGATAAAGTAGAGTTTTGTAAAGTGGATAATACCCTGAGTGAATGTCTTTGATCATGCTTCGTAGTTTTGATCAGGGTTCTGTAAAGGACCAGCAGAAAGTTTTTAGTAATTATGGGCCATACAGTTTCCACTGTAAATAGTCAGCTCTCCATTTTAGAGCAAAAGCAACCACAGAAATATGTATCCAAAAAAATTTGGAACCAGGTAAGTGGCTATTTTAATACAAGTTTCTTAATAAAACAGGCAGCGAGGAAGCAGTAGTTTGCTGACTACTCTAGAGTACTGTAGGGATTTAGGGTGATTAGAATGTGTCTAATGATATGAAATGGCATAAGCCATACCCTCGAAAAATCAGAGACTCTAAGGAACATGAAGGGGGGCACCAGTGAGGTATCCTCATTAACAGAGTGCACCTGAAAATGACCATGAAGGGCACGCTCTGCTCTGTCTGACTTCTCCTGGAGCTTTATATTTGCTTTTATGTGCACAATAAAGTTCAGAGCAAGTTGGAAAGATCAGAATAAAGAGCAACTAAATAATTATAGCTCTTAAAACAGGATTGCAAAAGATAAGTTAATATAGTTTGCTTGGGTTGGCAAACTGCAGACAGCAAGTTCATCCAGGCCACAGCCTGTTTCTGCACAGGCCACAAACTCAGAACGGTCTTTATATGCTCAAAGGGCTGTAAATAAAAAAAGAAAGGCAAGGAGAAAGAGGAGGAAGAACAAGAACAGGAAGGAGGATACAGCAGAGACTTTGTGTTTTGTGTAAAGCCTAAACGATTCACTACTTGGCCTTAACAGAAAAAGTTTGCTGACCCTGGTCTAGAGAGTGGAAAGATCAGGCTGATAGGAGAAACGTGGTCTGTGGAATACCAAGGTTTGCTATTAACGAAGCCACAAGGTTATCTCCAGGTGGAGGTAGGCTGGGGCAGCTCAGGCCTGAGTATGTATGCATATGACATGTAGTGCCTGCATGCCTGGTCCCCACATGGTGGGCTCATGAGGCCACGCAGAGTGGCCTGCCCAAAGAGACAGTGCATCCATTCTTATTTGTGGTGGGTAGACATCATATCTGTAATGGGAAATGGCGGCAGGACAAGGACGTGGGGATCCACCTGCCATCTCAGAAGAATTCCGTGAAGTCCTTAGACCAGCTCAGCTCGTTGATGAAGAGAAAGATTTAATCATGACATAGGTAATACGGAAGATTCAGGAACTCCTTTATCTTCTCTGTGCTTATTCAAGAATAGAATGAACTTTTACACCCTGACAATGTTCTGAGTCTGTGGGTGCGAAGCCCTCCCCAGAAAAATGTGATTTGCATTTATGCTTTTGCCATTTGGTGAGAGCAGATTTCCCATCATCTGCCATTACAAACAGTTCTCCGCCGCTCACCACCAGGTCACAAACACATCTGCAAAGACTGTCTGAAGTTTGTGTCATTTGCCAGTAGTATTAACTTTCCAGGGGTCCACACTGACACCCTTGCGAGGAAGAGGGCTTCACCTACTCCTGCTCCCGAGGTGAAACCTGCACAGGAGGAACGAGGTCTGCTTGGGCATTTTTCTTGGAAATGTGTTTCTGATATCTGGAAACACAGCCAAACTGGTTTCAAGAATGTAAACGAATGTGCTTTATGTGCTATTATAGGCACATATATAAAATGGCAGTATCAAATTCTGTTTTCAAAAGGCAATAACTTCAGTAGAAAAATCAGTTTGTCTTTCAAGCAATTCTATGAAAATAGTTGTAAATCTCAGTTGAACTGTTGGCTGCTTAAGTAATTATTGTTTGCAAAGAAGGGTTTCTGGCACACCTTTAACTGTTTAAGTACCAGTAGAATTAAATCTCAATTCCGTATAAATTACATGGCTGTTTACAGTATATTCTGGTTTGAAAATAAGGCAAGTACAATGTTAACTTTCTTTAAAGTCTAAAAATATCTATTTTATTTACATTACCCATATTTTCAAACATTTTGATAATTTCAGAATACGCTTTGGAGAGGGAGGGCACCTATGAAAACTCTTTGTACTTTCCACCCAATTTTACTGTGAATCTGGCTCTTAAAAAATAAAGTCTATTAAAACAAAACAAAAATGCATCCATGTTTGTTATAACATTCTAGAGAATTCTATACATGATGAGACCACTGTAGTCAAGAAATTCCTACAATTTCTAAATATCAAATTTAACTCTCTCTATTTTTTTTAATCACCCTGGAATTGTTGAGTTACAGAATTAGTTTCCCTTCTGGAATATTAAGAGAATTGATTTTAGTGGACGTCCCGTATTTATCAACCACTTGTGACACAGCAGTGGCTGGGCAGCAGGAGGAACACAGGGGTCCAGGGCCCTGCACTCAGGGCCTCAGCAAGAAAAGAGGGAGTCAGAGGTGATCAAGTGTCAGCGGCTCAGAGAACCTGTGAGGGGCTCTGGGATGCAGAAAAGGGGTTGGCGGCTAAGCTGGGCCTGCAGGATGGGGTGAGCTTGATGCAGGGGGCATTGGGGAAAGCCTGGCCTGGGGTGCTCCTGGGGTCGGACTCACCACTCCCCAGCCTCCAGGGGACTCCACCGCACAAAGCACCTGGCTGCCTTTTTTTCTTCTTTTATTGAATTTCCTCTTTTGACCACTTTAGAGAGCTAGATAGTACACTCATCTGCCCTTGTAGAGGCCAACATCTTTTCCCTAAATTTGATGTGTTTCTGACTTAGAAGTAAAGGATCCATTTGGGCACCCCTGAGGAGGGGGCATTTGCGGGGTGCCTGGAGTGCACAATTTTCCCACCATTCTCTCTCCCTGGGTCTTTCCCCTGCAGGATGCCAACCCTGTCCAGCTTAGGTCCCATGTGTGCTGGATGATGGAGGTGATGTGCACCTTCTAGTTGGGATTGAGTCCTAATTGCTCTAAGTCAGCTGTGGCCACACTGTCGGTGCAGTGAGTCCAGTGTGGGCCTGTGGCTCAGCCCTGGCCTCGGAGCAGGATGAGATGTCTGCTGGGGGCACCTAGGGAAGGGTTTTCTTTAAAATGCAAAGAGTTTCAGGAGTAGTGAACCTCCCTCTTGCTCCCTGGGTCTGCATGTGGGCGGGAGTGAGTGTGGAGCTGGCAGTACCTGCTTCCTGTTGCCACCTTGGAAGGAAATCCAAGGGAATTTCCGAAAAGCTGACCTGGAGCTCTGACATTTTTGAGCTTCTGAGATAACCAGTCCTGGAACGACCCAACTCCAACGGGTCTTAGGAGAAAGGTGGAATTGCAATGATTTAAACCACTTTTCATCGGGTATTCAGAAAACCCCACCCGCCCAGGGCCTGGGCAAGGGAGAGCGTGTTCCATATGGTGGAGAGGGAGGTGGCCCGCGGGGGTTACCAGAGGGCATGGTGTTTCATTTGCTCTAAAGACAATAAGGGGGCCCTTATCCCACAGAGCAAGTGTGACCGCCACATAAAAGAGATAGAATTGTTGGTCATTGCTGAAGACTAAAAGGAATCCATTTTTTGCTTTGCTTTCTTTATTTCTTTTTACAGTCTTTTGACCGGACCATGCAGCAGCACAATCAGTCAATAGATGAAATAAATGAAAGTTTAGTATGCATGCGGAGCTGGCTCCACGCCGGAGAAGGCGGCCGCGGACATCAGCTGAGCTGTTCTCTTTGCGCCTCTGTGATTAGGTCTGGTGCTAGTGTTGTCCCGTAAGGCACAGCAGCAATAAGGGCTGACCTTCAGTTCTGGTCCCTGATCTGGGTTTTACTGACCCAGTTACAGCCGAGAAGAGCATGTAGAATCAGACTTGGAATTAGGTCGTGAAGTTTCATGATGCTGACAGACATTTTACCTTTTGGTACTGGCATGTTTCGCAGAAACATGTTTGGATCAACAGATTGCAGATTAGGAACTGGCATCAGTTCTGACAATGGCTGACAACATTTTTAAAGAGTATTGAAAATGGAATCATTATACACTCCGAACTTAATGTTCCCATAGCAATGTTAATGCGGCCACCTTGTGCCGGTGTCATTACTCATTGATTGCTATTGTTTACATCTAAATTTAAAGTGCAGTGTCTAGACCTAATGACATGGTTGCAGTTAGTATTTTGAGGAATACCTCCATAGCAAAGTTTCTTTTCCTGGTGAATTCATAACACTTTAGACTCAGACTTTGGTTGTTTGAGAAGCATAACCAAAAATAAAAAGTAATAGCAATAATAATCAAAATGCCAAAGTTAATCCCACGTTCAAACCCCGTAGTAGAAGTATCCTGAGTGATGTGTCAGAAAAAGCAGGGAAGTAGAAAAGCCTTAAGGTGTGCCCATAGGTGGCCATGATTTTGTAGCAATTCTCTTGGCTCTTTGGAAAGCAAAAGCAGAGGACCCCAGATCAAGGTCAAATGACACAGACTTGTGTGGTTCTGATTTTGTGTACAATGCCTAGGGGTGCTCACTGGGTCTACTGGGTCTTTGCTGGCTCTGCTGGTCACTAGAAACAGACAGCATGGAAGACAGTGATGCAGAGACCCAGCTCCACTTCTGGCCGGGGAGGAGCCTACACCGTTCCCCTGGTCTGTTGGGTTACTGCCTCTCTGGTGTAGAGAGACTGCGGGCTGCATCGCGGCAGGTGACAGCAGGTGTAACAGCCTCCCCATCCACACACTGTGTAGCCCTCCGTGATCTGTAACTGTTCATTATAGCATTCGTGTGGACTATGTGGCCTGTATCAGGTTTTAAGATTTTATTTTATGTTTTGGTCTTATGTTCAAATTACTTCTCTTCAGTTTTTAAAAAATCATCACAATTTGAGGAAAGGAACCCTGTCACAGCCTCTGTCACCTTGTCCCCCAGCACCAGCCTTGAACTTGTCTAATCTCATATTCGGACAGGGCCAGTGAGCCAGGTTATCACACTTCCGGTTGTACACAACCAGTTGGATGACGCATTTTCCATTCATGAAAGAAAATTGGTCTGGACACACTCTAATTGCATGTTTGCAAGTTAGAGCTCCATGCATGCTATTTGTTGAAAGCCCCCTTTAGGTTAATTACAAAGTGCCTGAATGCTATTTGATGATTTTGGAAGCAAAATATGCATGGGACAGTGTTTCTGTGCCTCGAAAACAGCTGAGTAGCATCCCATCTTGTACATTTCACTTTTGCTATAGAAACATCCTGTACCATATCTGTCACCCAAACAGACCAGTTGTGAGAGGAACCGGGAGAGAATATGGGACCGGAATCCCCTTTCCAATGTTAAGTTTCTGGTCTTAAATGTACTTTAAGACACCCCACACTTCTGTCACTATCTCTTCCTCACATCATGTGTGACATCTTCATTTATGAGATGGCAAAGTCACTGGAACATTGACAGATCCTTCTGTCTGAAATGGGTGAATCTTCCTGCATTTTAGCAATCACTTGGTTTTGGAAAGGAAGACTTCCCCAGGATGGTTCATGAGTCTCATCCACTCTTGCCAGAGAGACCCATTCTGTCTGAGTTGGTGACAATATCCCTGGACACTTCTGTTGGTCCCTCACCTTCACAGCTTTGTACAACTGTGGCATGTTCCCCCAAGTGGTTGTGCCTTTGTTTCGGTGTCTGTTCTGCAGCTAGGAAAAGTCCCCATCGGATAATGTGAGGGGCAACTTGGCTGGTATCCATAAACCTTGTGAAGAGGAAGGATGTCGTCACAGGTGAACCCTGGGATTATGTTTATAAAATGTGCTCACAACACCCAATGAACCTCACTTTGGTACATTAGCCCTATACGTCTTGGAGGGCAACTTTAAGATGTGGGTGTACCCAGGGGGAAATGTCCGCATGTCTTTTAAGTTAGTTTAGCTCATTGGTGACATCATAAGATCACCATCACCTAGGCAATGGAGCGTGTTGCTATGGGAACGGCAAAGCTGTATGATAACACAGCTTCAAAATGTTGACAGTTGGAAATGCTCCATTTTTTCTGTACTGCAAGCCAAAGGATGTGTATATGTAGGGGGTGGGTGTTTTGATTAAAATATTAGTATTTAAAGTTTGTTAATAGAAACTGGAGACAAATGATTTGTGACACTTAAGATATTTAGAAGACTGAAATTTTTGGAAAAACATGACCCTTTAGCTGCTTTAAAGAAACCTTTATGTCCTGGAACTTGTGCAGGCCTCATGAAGTCAGAGTTGCCATGAGAAAGATACAAAATCTCTTTGCAAAACTGCAGGAATCATAGATATGCTGCATGGCACATCTCCCACCTGTGTGACCTTGACTTTGAGGCACTGACGACTGGTTTATGCACACATCCTTGCTGTGGTTCTTTTGGCCATCATCGCCCATCTCCTGAGAACTTCTGGTTTCACTCCACAGGTTACTGAATCATGAGAGTCTCCTTTTAGGAAACTGTGACCCAAGCCACATGCCATGTCCTCCCATGTGTGTCTGTGTGTTCATACATGCATAGATGTGTGTGTGTGAAGTCAGGTTCGTATACGTGAGTCCTGCATACTTGGATTTAAGCAACCTTGGACTGAAAATATTTTTTAAAAATTAATAATACAACAATGAAGCCAGTATGAAATTTAAAGTGTAGTGTAATAACTATGTACACAGCATTTACACTGTGTTAGGAGTTACAACTAACCTAGAGATGACTCAAAGTGCACAGGAGGATGTGTAGGCTGTGTGCAAACCCTACACCACTGTATACCAGGGACTTGACCAACTGGGGACTTTGGTACCTGTGGGAGGTCCTGGAACTCCCACAAACACTGAGGGATGAGTGTGTGTGTGTGTGTGTGTGTGTGTGTGTGTGTGTGTGTGTACAAGTTGAGTGTCTTATTCAACATGCCTGGGACCAGGAATGTCTAGGATTTCAGATTTTTTTCAGATCTTAGAATATTCGCATGTATATAATGAGATGTCTTGAGGATGGGATCCAGGTCTAAACATGACATTTATTTACCTTTCATGTATATTTCATGCACCTAGCCCAGGGTGGTTTTCTGTAATATTTTAGATAATCTTGCACACGCATCACTTGAGGTCACTTGAGGTCAGGTGTGGAATTCTCTACTTGTGGCGTTGTAACAGTGCTCAAAATGTTTCCGATTTTAGCGCATTTGGGACTTTCAAATTAGAGACGTTCAACCTGTATATATATGTGCACCTATTTACACAGGTGATTCTTGTTATTCGAGGTAGTTGTTTTGTAAAGTTGCCATGTACACTGAATCAGGCAATACTAAACAGTTGCTTGTACTGGGCGTACAGGGTTAGCTTCCTGTGACCCTCTGCTCACATTTTTATCCACTGAGTAATACACAACCTTGTTTTTCGTGTGTTTCTATTTAAAGGCATCTTATTTAATTGATCTTGTTGGTTCACTCACATCAAACTCACCACCAACAGCCCTAACGCTCAAGCTTGAACACAATTCCTTCAACATCTGCTTTCTCCATAAGGCACATCACAGCAGTCTCATGATTTGCGACACCAGACAGCACTTCAGCGCTATGCTTGGGGCCACTGCAGGTAGAAAAATCAACCACGAAAGCCACGAAAATGCACAAATGGTAGCACTGTGCAGACTGCAGAAAGGACACATTTACAGGACGGGCTGAAACAAGAAGGTGGTGTGTTGCCTTGTCCACTGTCAGCTAGAAACACTCCCGTTGAGCCTTGGACGCCTTCCCTCTCTGCACACGCTCAGAAACAAGCACAGCACTCCGAGTGTTAACATGGGAGTCACCGATACGTTTCATGAGTAGATGCCTTTCACAAACGTGAACCATAACTAGTGAGGTCAACTGAATGCCTGCGTGTGTATATATGTGTGCATGTGTGTGTGTGCGTGTAAATAGATTATAGATGGATAGATGATAGAGAAATGATATAGACAGATGATAGACAGATTATAGATAGATGATTGATAGATGATAAATGATGATGGATAATAGATGAACAGACAGATATAGATGGAAAGATATATATATATATATATATATATATATATGTATATACACACACTTCCCTCTCTATGTGTTCTTCATGTCCACCTGATGATCTGGTAATGAATGGAAGGTGAAGGGCAGTTGTCTCCGAGAGGAAAACACACACTTCCTGGCCCTGGAAAGCTTCCTCCCGACAGCACCCTGGAAATGCGCCCACTCCAGGGCCTTCTGGGCATTGACTCTGTGCTCCTCTGGTGCGGGTCTGCAGGTGCTTTAGTCCCTCTTGGGGGTAGGCCTGGAAGGCAAGCCAAGGGTCTTGGACACAGAGATGCCTGGGGGCAGTTCATGGAATCTGGTGGGCATCCATATCCACTGAATGACTGAAATGCAGAAATGCTGATGTCAGGGAATGGAAGTGGGGCAAGGCCTCGCGTTGAAGGACGTGCTGCCTTTTTCAGTGGCTTACCCTCTGTTTTAGTGGCTGCCCTAGCTACAGTGCGGATGGGAGTTAACTGGAGTAGCAGTGAGGAGTCACCCTCCAAGACTTTCCTGTACGACCAGATTAAAGTCGGGTTTCAAGTTCCTCATCACTAGAACGATATAGTTACATAATTTGTTTGGGGGAATTCTGTGGCTCTGACGTTCTTTATTTAAAATCTGTTTTTTAATTTTGCAATTTTGAGAAACTCCTTTGAGTTTTGTAACAACGTCTTTTCGTGCCATTTTAGGAATGCGGCCCTTGTGTAACTACTCACAGAACAAGGCAGTTCATAGTTTCTAATGTTCTCCACTCCTAGTATTAATAAAAAGCATTATTTTTGAGAAGTGTTTGTTGATGACTCATGTTGGTGTTTCGCATTTTTTTAAGTCATGATCATCGTTAAGTTGTATTATTAGGTTGGTGCAAAAGTAATGGCAAAAACCACAATTACTTTTGCTCCAAACTAAAAATAGCACTGTGATTCTTAGAAGTTCTTTCACAGCATCAGGATTAGTTAGGCTGTTTTTTGTGTTGTTTTGTTTTCTTGTACCTGTGAAGTATAGATTGTTAGCTGCCACTTGGGAGCATGGGCTGTGTGTTGGGCACTCTATTAAACACTCACTACGCCAGTCCCAGTGCTTACCATCCCATTCCCACTGTACCTCTGACGGTGTGTATCAGGATGTCCGCTGTTCAGATGCTGAAACCATGACTCAGAACAGCTGCAATGAAGCTGAGCCACAATTCAAACCCAGGTGGGCTTGATTCCAAAGTCAACGTTGTTTCTCATTGGCTTTGCAAAGTACAACACTCTAACTACACATCAGATTTTATTCACATACTTTGGAAATTTTGTTTGCATTTTTAAGTCCAGTTTAGTTATAGGATTTTATAGCATATTGAGAGTGGCGTGGAAATGGAGAAATTGAGGAAATAAATTCATTTTACTAGGAGTTAAAGCTGTACCCCCTTTGTAGAACTAAATTAGACTTTTTAAAAATCTTGCTTTTAACACCCTGACGATGTTATTAAAAGCAACTTTCAAATATAGTTTTTATCCTGGCAGTATTGTTTTTAAACTGGCCTGGCACTATATATATGAGTTGCCTTGTGAATTTTCCAAACACAAAGCACTGTACCTAGCAGATTTGTCAGCAATTTATTTAGATGCAGTTTGACTGTCTGATGAGCCATCACAACATTCCCATCTGTTCGTCAGGGAGGGAGGTGGGATGTAAACAGACCCAGGCACTGTTTTCTGACTGCCTGAGTTTTCTGGCCCTCTTGTCTGCTTTGCCACCAGCATCCTATTAAACCACTAAAGCCTCAGCGCTCTCTTGAGTCCTGCTTACCACTGGCCGGTCCCATCTCTATGTCTCCGCACCCAGATATGATTGCTCTATGTCATCACATTGTGTCATTCATGCCACGTGTTTATTGAGCATCTAGTTTATGCCAGGCACTATTCTAGGCATTGGGGATACAACAAAGAACAAATTAGAAAGTTCCTGAGTCTTGCATTCTAGAGGAGAAAAGAGAAAATAAACAAGATGCATCTGTTTTAAAAAATATGTTGAGCGTGATGGGAGCAAGTGTTTGATGTGGGAACAAGCCTTATAGATACTTAGGGAGAGGGCACTGAGAAGGAAGGAAGGAAGGAAGGAAGGAAGGAAGGAAGGAGGGAGGGAGGGAGGGAGGGAAGGAAGGAAGGAAGGAGGGAGGGAGGGAGGGAGGGAGGGAGGGAGGGAGGGAGGGAGGGAAGGAAGGAAGGAAGGAAGGAAGGAAGGAAGGAAGGAAGGAAGGAAGGAAGGAAGGAAGGAAGGAAGGGCAAAGGAGCCCTTTGGAGAAGTTTGGGTTTGGTGGAACAGCAGGGAGTTGGGGGTGGTAAGAGAAAAGCGAGTGAGGGGAGATTTGTCAAGATGAGCTTGGGAGACGAACACGCAGAGGCCACGAAGACTGTCTAATGCATTTGGCTCTGAGCTCAGTGAGAAGCCAGAAGAGGCACTGTCCCCACCCGTGGGAAGTCTTTGTGCAAGGCCAGAGGAGCAGGTGAGAAGCTGCCCGGCTGTCCCGGCACCACCTGGGGACGAACAAGCTTTCTGATGCTTCCATTTGGAAGCAACGGGGCGGCCAGTTATATCCCTCAAACCCTGCTATAAACGTCTTGTTAATGCCACTCCCAGCCACCTCTGTGACATATCAGGCCATTGCTCCAATTATTATCCTGCAGCCCTATAATATACAAAAAAACCGGAAGCCATTTTCTATTGTATCTCCTGTTTGCCGTAAGCCACGGCGTCCAAGTCCAACGGGCAGCAACTAACAAGGCGAGCAATATGAAAATGTGCTGCCACTTGATACAATTTCTTATCTAAGTCCCTCCCATTGCCAGCTCGAGGCCTGCCCGCAGAGCACCCGAAACCCCAAGGTGGCTTCGCAGCCTCTCTCCTTCCCTCCTCTCCGGGCCCTGGGAGCGTGTACAGTCAGCCTCTTCCACTTTCCCTGGACGGATGTGGCGCCTTCAATTCCTCTAAAACTGGATTAAACCAACTTTGACTTTTGTGTTCCATTTGTTTTAACATTTCCACGAATTACCAAGACACAGCTTTCTGGAGAGCTGACTTTTTCCAGACCTTCATTGCCATTTTGGACACACAAGCCCAAACCCAAACTGTGTCCACTGGATCCACCCACAGTGCAGACAACTGCTTTGTAAGGAAAAGCCGCGTTTCTAGGAGGCGGCGGCCCACTTCTGATGTGTCCCTAAGTTACAGGCTAAGCGGACAGCGCGGTGGGTGCAGGACGACCGCGGATGAGAAATCAGGAGATCCACCACAGAGCAGCTTTCTGGCTTCAGCCGTTCCAGCCGCCATGGAAGACTCACCCTGGGGACTGACTACTCAGCGCAGACGCATCCCGTTCACGGACTGGGGCGCGGGAGTCTCCGTGTTCCGGGAGGTCTGTCTTGGCAGGCTGCCGTCCCTCTGGAGAAGCGGCATCTGAGGTGCCCCTGCCTCTGGCGACAGGACACGGACTTGGCGGGGGCACCTCCAGCCTTCACCAGCGTGCCTGGGTGTCACTGCACGCACCTGTGCATTTGAGGCTCCCGGCCCCGTGCTGGGTTGAATGTGGGTTCTCTTTGGTGGGCTCTGCCGCTGTGAGTGGAACCCACATTGAGAATGAGCAACTCCCAAGCACAGTCGAGGTCTCTGCAATTCCTTATAACCCCTCTCTTTTCTCCATATTTCTGCAACCCAACGGTAGCCCAAGACATTTGAGGCTGCCATTGTGGGTGTTGTTTATGGACTGCCTCCTTTGGGAGGTGCTTTCTCCCGTCGTTCCCGGATGTGAGGCGCCCCGCACGGCGGCCTCCGTGGCCCTCCCGGTGTGTGGCGCCCCGCACGGCGGCCTCCGTGGCCCTCCCGGATGTGAGGCACCCCGCACGGCGGCCTCCCTGGCCCTCCCGGATGTGAGGCGCCCCGCACGGCGGCCTCGCTGGCCCTCCCGGATGTGAGGCGCCCCGCACGGCGGCCTCGCTGGCCCTCCCGGATGTGAGGCGCCCCGCACGGCGGCCTCCCTGGCCCTCCCGGATGTGAGGCGCCCCGCACGGCGGCCTCCCTGGCCCTCCCGGATGTGTGGCGTCCCGCACGGCGGCCTCACTGGCCGTCTGCGCACAGGGACGGAGTCCCACTGCTCCCTGTTGCCTCATTTCCATACCCTCTGCTTCCTCCGAATAATTTCTGTGAAGGTTATTATGGGGCTTCACAACTTAAGCTTACTTTTCAGTGTTCTTGCCCCTCCTCTCCCAAGCATTTGCTGAAATAAGAGGTTCCTCTGGGTTTCTGGAACCGTATTCCTCAGTTTCAGACGTGACTCCGCCGACACCTGTGGAAAGTCACCCTCTGCTCTGGGTTTTCAGTGTTGTCCTAAGGCTTGAGGTGTAGTTTTGCGTTAGTTCCTTTGTTGGTTTAAGTAGCAATGACTGAAGCCTGATCTCTGCAGAGCTGACTACCGTTTTCTCTCTGCCTCTGAACAAACTATTGTGCAGAGCCAGAGGTGCCCAGGCATGGCCTCAGGCCTCATCCCTGCTGCTCTGAGCACGGCCTCAGCACCCCCACCCGTGCTGCTCTGGACACGGCCTCAGCCCCCCACCCGTGCTGCTCTGGACACGGCCTCAGCCCCCCTACCTGCGCTGCTCTGGACACAGCCTCAGCGCCTCCACCCGTGCTGCTCTGGACACAGCCTCAGCGCCCCGACCCGTGCTGCTCTGGACACAGCCTCAGCGCCCCCACCCGTGCTGCTCTGGACACAGCCTCAGCGCCCCCACCCGTGCTGCTCTGGGCACAGCCTCAGCCCCCGACCGGACCCGTGCTGCTCTGGACACAGCCTCAGCGCCCCCACCCGTGCTGCTCTGGACACAGCCTCAGCGCCCCCACCCGTGCTGCTCTGGACACAGCCTCAGCGCCCCCACCCGTGCTGCTCTGGACACAGCCTCAGCCCCCGACTGGACCCGTGCTGCTCTGGACACAGCCTCAGCGCCCCCACCCGTGCTGCTCTGGACACAGCCTCAGCGCCCCCACCCGTGCTGCTACGGACACAGCCTCAGCCCCCGACTGGACCCGTGCTGCTCTAGACACAGCCTCAGCGCCCCCACCCGTGCTGCTCTGGACACAGCCTCAGCGCCCCCACCCGTGCTGCTCTGGACACAGCCTCAGCGCCCCCACCCGTGCTGCTCTGGACACAGCCTCAGCACCCCCACCCGTGCTGCTCTGGACACAGCCTCAGCGCCCCCACCCGTGCTGCTCTGGACACAGCCTCAGCGCCCCCACCCGTGCTGCTCTGGACACAGCCTCAGCCCCCGACTGGACCCGTGCTGCTCTGGACACAGCCTCAGCGCCCCCACCCGTGCTGCTCTGGACACAGCCTCAGCGCCCCCACCCGTGCTGCTCTGGACACAGCCTCAGCGCCCCCACCCGTGCTGCTCTGGACACAGCCTCAGCGCCCCCACCCGTGCTGCTCTGGACACAGCCTCAGCGCCCCCACCCGTGCTGCTCTGGACACAGCCTCAGCCCCCGACCGGACCCGTGCTGCTCTGGACACAGCCTCAGCGCCCCCACCCATGCTGCTCTGGGCGGTTCCAGGGTCCTTTCTCCACCTCTGCAGGAAGGCCCATCGCTGGTCTGAGGCATCCGCCCTTGCTGCGGGCTGCTTTGTTCCTCCTACTTGCTGGATCCCAGGAGCCGCGGTGGCACTGAGGTCTGGGCAGCACAGGGATTCAGCTCCCTCCGTGCCTCTGAGGGCTCCTGATCCTAAGGAAAAGGGTCTGACCTTTATGCAGCATAGGTGTTCTCTTTCCTAGGCACCTCTCCTATCCCAGGCTTTCTGTTCTGTGGGTTCCTTTTCCTCCCCATGTGTGCATTCTCTGGCACCTGCCGAGGACCCCTTCCCAGATGTTCCCTCCACCTCACCTTCCTGTTCTTTCCATTCTTTCACTTTGCTTTGTCCTGATCTGACTTTCTGAAGCCATTATCTATCATTTCATTATAAAAAGTCCAGCTTGGGACCCACCAAGTTAATTTCATGGCTGACTATTGGTTTGAGATCTAGAGTTTGAAAAACATTGCTCTACATGAACTTGAAGGCCAAGAGCATAACCCCTGTCATTCGAGTGGCTCCGGCAGCATGCGTCCTAGGACAGGTCCCTACAGAAGGCGAGTGGTAGAGAAGGGAGAAGGGATCTCAGGATGTGAGTTCATAGAAGGCTGGGAAAAGTGTGAAATGGTTTTATGCTGGCAAAGCCTAACGGAGAGATTCCTCCTTTCCACCGTGCCCTTGGGGCAGTACTGGCCAAAGTACTTTATGTATGACAAAAAATTGTCTTACATGACTTTAAGCTCCTCTGCAAGAGTCCACTGTTCAAGATGACTGGCTTTGCCACCAGTCTCATGTGGGGAAGAAAGGAAGAAAGGAAGGAGGGAAAGAAGGAGGGAGGGAAGGAGGGAGGAGGGAGGAAGGGAGAAAAAAGAGGGAAGGAGGGAAGAAGAGAAAGAAGGAAGGAGGAAAGGATCTTCCATTCATTTTTTTAAGGGAGGGAAGAAGGGAGAGAAAGAGGAAGGAAGGATGAAGGAAGGAAGGGAGGGAGGGAAGGAGAAAAAGGGAAGGTAAAAAGGAATAAAGGAGAAAAATTGTTTTGTAAAATAACACACCTTTTCTGAATTACAAGTACCTATACTACTACTTTCGTTACTAGATCTGTGTCTAGTACTAGGTAAGGTTATCACCAGTTCGTTTTGAAAACCCTGACATTCGGAAAACTCCATGTGCTGTCATTGGTTGCATGCAGTCTTTCCAGCTCCAGGCCAGAAACTGTTCATATTTGGATTTTATGAACCATTTAGCACTCACAAGTGTTTAATAGTCACTCCCACTCTTTGAGGCTGTTTTTTTTTTTTTCAATTAATTAAGTATCATATGCTTACTGCAGAAAATTAGAGAAAAAGAAAATAATTTTTAAAATTACCATGTGACTATTTAAAATATATAAACATACGTATTTTTAATCTTTAAATGCATATATGTATATACATACGTGTTTTAGACTCTTTACAAGTGTAACTGTGTTATCAACAACAAAAAGTGCTCGTTAGTGAAATTAATATAGACAAGATTCTTAATGATTATTAAATAATATATGCAAAAGACAGATTTTTAAGGGTTGAGTTGTTTTTGATTGCATGTGTGTAAACTTAGGCTAGGAATAATAATTTAATCATAACTGCGAATTCAAGCAACCTCTACATAGACTTTGTAGACATAGTATAAACAATTTTTATTTATTTATGATATTATAAAATTTTATCTCATCAACATTTGAAGTAAAGTTCCTGAATTGGTTGAAATCAGTTTGGTTTTGGTGTGAAAATATCATTACTTTTGTCAAACTGAAGAAATCACTTTATGTGGTTGGATGGCTTTGGCTCTGCCTGACAACTCTTCACAAACATCCACATCTACGGTCATGTGGAGACTGGACAGTGGCATGATGTCTCCTTGTATGCAGTAAGTAACATATTCTATTACACAAAAGCTCATAGTGACTAAATCAAGACAAACATGAAATATCTAAAAATGATAAAAGAATTTAGGCAACTCTGACACGAGCTAAAATAACAAAGAAAACTCAAATCCATTAATCAGTAGGCAAATGACTTTTGCTAGACATGATTCAATAAAAGTCTTTGAATGTAACCAATTTTCTGCTGCTGTAAAAAAGGAGAGTTGAACATGACTCATACTGGGTTTGAGTCTTTCTGGGTAAGATTTCATGGTTATGCACAAATGTAGTAAAAAGTGAAAACAAAAACACTAAGTGAAATTGGTGGGAATTGAGACATTCTAACTTAGAGAAATGTAAAATATAAAAGGAATACTTCTTTTCTTATGTTTACCTTTGCTTGTTTAACAATCTAAAGTATAGGAGATCCTTGCCCTCCAAAGAAACCTGGTACCTAGGAAAGTCTCCCTAGAAGGATTTGACCCAAATTAGGGGAAAAATTGCATCATAAAGAGAGAAAAAATATTGAGCAAGACTTTATTTTGAAAAATTAAAGTTAGTGATTATATTTATGGTCTAAGGAATTAGGTATTACTTTCATGTATGAGTTGATTCTTAAGTTTCTTTTTACTCTTGGCTAATGACGTCTCTTCATTATTTATTGCAGAAATAGGATCAACCATAGGAACTTCCTTGTCTCTTTCCCCGCAAAGGCCCATCGAGACCCTGGAGGTCTCCACATCTCCCTTCCCGTAAGGCAGATGCAGTGGCCTCGTCCCAACTCAGGCCAGCCCTTCCTTCGGTGCTTCAGACTCTATCCCCTCTCTTTTCTCAAAGAGCTTTTCTTCAAATTACCTTCCTCTTTACTGTACCACCAATTATTCCCTTTATACTTGGCCATTGCCTTTAGCATTAAAAATGCTTTCCTGTCTTTCATCTTTGATGTTACATCCTGTAATTCTCTCCAGTTGCTGCCCTACTGCTCAGCTTGCCTTGAAGCTGGTGTTTCCATCCCCATTTCCTCAGCAGAGATTCTCTCCTTGGCCCATTGCAACCAGGCTTCCATCTCTCCACTCCAATGAAACCATCCTTGTGATCGTCCCCAGTGGCTTCCTCCTTGCTGAATCCAGGGACCATTTCTCTGCCCTCTTCTTGACACCCTCTTCTTTTTGCACAGGTGACTTCTTGCGCCCTAAAGCACCCTCTTCCCTTGGCTCCTGGGACTTCTCATCCTCCTCTTTCCTCCTGACTGTTCTCCATCTTCTCTGTTGCTAAATGTTGGAGGACTCAGCCTTTGTTTGTACCTATACTTTCTCCCCGGGTGATCTCATCCAAAGTAATGACTTTAGTCACCATCTTTATGAAAACCATTCCCCAAATGTTACCTCCACCTTTTATCCTTCCAACTTCCAATGAGTAGCAGTCTATTATACGTCAGTTTCCCGGGCCTGTGCACATGGATGTCTTATTGAAACCTCAAACTAAATGTGTCCGAAGGAGAAGTCTTATTTGCCTTCCTCCAATTGTCTTTTCTGTCTCCCAGTCTCAATATGTGGCACCGAACTCCAACCAGAACTCTGTCACTGTTGATCTCTCACTTCCCTGTACCCATCACACTCAAACCCTGAAGAAGTTCTGTCAGCTTTACTTCCAAAACAAATACTAAATGCATCTACTTCCCTCCATCTTCACTAGTACTAACCTAGTTCAGCTTCTAACCAAATGAACCTCCTTCCGTGTTCCACCACAGTGTAGTCAGGGCAGCCAGAGAGAATTTTTTAAAAAACGAAACCATATGAAACACCATTAAGTAATATTCTCCAATGAGCTCCCAATGCAGAGGAATAAAAATTGTAACTCCTTACAAAATTCTGTGAAAACTCAACCCCACCTAATTTACCAACATCCTACTACTCTCCTTTATCATACCGCCATTTTACTTAGGAAGTAAAGCCACGGGGCTTGACAAAGAGTTAAATGTACACAATAAGGAGTGACTTCTGTGTTTCTCTTTGCTCAATTTGGTAGTGTCAGCAACAGTAATGTGGGCTGCTGTAACAAATAGGCCACATATAAATGGCTCAAACACACCAGAAGTTATTTCTGGTTCACATAACAGTATAAAATGTGTGTTCCTGGTCTGGGCAGCTTTCCCTCATGGATCCAGGCCCCTTTCTTCTGCAGCCTTGCCTTCTCCAGGGACTCACCGTTATCTGTGTCCAGACTGTGGAGGTCGAGGAGTGTGGAGAAGACACATATGCCCTTCAGTCTTGGCCCAGAAACAATGCTGATACCTCCACTGGCATTCTACTGGCAAGAACAGCCCGTGGGCCACACCTGGAATGGAAAGGATGGTGAGGAAAGATGTCATCGCTGGTGGGAAGCCACTTCCTTCCTACAGAAGGAAGGACAGGCTCATAAATTCCTGTGGTCAGAGAGCCAGCCCTGCCGCCAATAACCATCCTTTGAAATAAGGAATGCTGAAGAGAGCCGGTTCTGTGAGGGAGTATTGGGAGCTCACAGCATACCAAGCCAGAGGAAAGATAGAAAGTATTTCAGGGTGCACCATCTATGCATGTGATGCCAAAAGCAACCCACCAATTGAGATAAAAAACAGTCAATTGATCATTTGACCTTGAATCCAAAAACACAAATCAAAGGACAGCACTCACTGCTCAGCAGCTGGCTTACTGCTTGCTCATTTTAGTATCACATATATTATCCAGCCCATGAAGCACAGGTTCAAGTCATGGCATGTGTTTGTAGGTCCCTGGGAAGCAAGGGCTGTGGTCAGAGGAGTGGGCGTGCTGTCGTTATGAGGTGGGCTTTTCTGAACAAAGATTCCCAGAAGACCACGAGCTTGTGAGGCAGAAATGTGATCTGCCCATGTGATCACTGGTCCTATGTGTAGATTGTACACACATATACAAAATCTAGCTTTGTTTTTAATTCAGTTTGGAAATAGTTATTGATCACTGTTTCCTACAGCTCACACAAATGAAGTAAGAACAAAGGTGATCAATAGTTAATAATGGGCTGGGACTGCTTGAAAAGCAACTTTGACAACAGAATGAATAAGTATCTCTGGATCCTCTGACCTCAACCATACATAGCAGATCAGCTAATGTCTGCTGGATAATTTTATGTGACAGAGCTGGGCTTAGTCATGGGGACAAAGAAAATGAGAAAAACAATTCCCGTCTGAAGAATCACACCATGTGGCAGAGAACAGCAACAAAAAGGTTTCCCTTAATGCCCTCTAATAAGTACCAAGGCCTGCGCAGGGCATCCTGGGAGGAGACAGGCAGCCCCGAGGCTTCCTGGGAGAGGGGAAACTGAGTCCTAAACTGAGTCCTAAAGGAGGAACTGAGAGTGTCAAAGAGGGTGTCCAGTGAGGGACGGGAGCCAAATGGAGACTCACTGTGCAAGTCAGCATGGTGCTGAGGGAGCGCAGGACATTTCGTAACAAGGCTGAGCAGCCAGGCGAGAGGCAGGGGAAGTGGAGGAGGCCACCCGAGACCTGGAGCCCTGAGGAGGACCTGGGCTTTCTTCTCTGTGCCACACAAGCCACTGGCTGTTTCAAAACAGGGAGAGAATGGCCATTAGTAATACTTTAGGTGGATAACTCTGGAAAGCGCGTTGAAGACATAGTTGGTGTGGACCTGGGCGTAACAGGAGAGGAGCCCTTTTTTTGCAGTGTGGCATGGAGGTTCGTGTGTTCAGCTAGAATTGAGGGAGCCTTGAGTTCCTGCCTGGCATCCAGCCAGGAGCTGGAGACGCCACAGAAGCAGGGCCAGGTCCTGATGGACAAGGGGCTTCCAAGTGGGTCAGTGCTTCACTGCGGAATCATCAGAGCCTGTTGGTGCAGAATTTGGTGGATGAGTCCACGTGGAGGCAGAGGCAGAGCCTACTGTTGTCAACGGTGCTCCATGCTCCGTCCTGTGCAGCCCGGGCTCTCCCTCTCCTACTATTGGCTGTGCACATGACCGTGGCCTAAACTGGGCCTTGAGCCCATTAAGAGAATGCCCAGGTCTGATATTAAACACAGATTTGCTTCTGGTTTTTGACAGGGCCTGTTACCAACAGTCCGGTGAGTTCAGGGAACATGGTACATTTTGCTGGGTAGTGGTCACAGTAGCATCCAGTAAGTGTGTATCCAGAGTGTGTGGCTGGATGTGAAGCCTGCAGTTCTCCTTTACTAATTGATTATTAAATTTGGCCTCGAGCTGGAGCCTGAGAAGGGACAACTAAACTTTGTCTCTGATTTGTCCCGTAACCCTTTTTCTGTTATCAACCAATTATAACCAATACTCAAGGGGTTTGGAAGAAAGGTGTCCAACTACAATCTCTCCTTTGTAACTAGGTGTATGTACACATAGGGGTTGGAGACAGAGAGGGAGACAGAGATGGAGACGGAGACAGAGATGGAGACAGACAGGGAGACAGAGACAGAGATGGAGACAGAGAGGGAGACAGAGATGGACACAGAGAGGGAGACAGAGAGACGGAGACAGACACAGAGAGACAGAGACAGAGAGAGACAGACAGAAACAGAGACAGAGAGACAGAGACGGAGACAGAGATGGAGACAGGGAGACAGAGAGGGAGACAGAGACAGAGACAGGGAGAGAGACAGACAGAGACAGAGAGACAGAGATAGAGATGGATACAGAGAGGGAGACAGAGACAGAGAGAGACAGAGACAGGGAGAGAGACAGACAGAGATGGAGACAGAGACAGAGACAGAAAGAGAGACAGAGACAGGGAGAGAGACAGAGACAGAGAGGGACAAAGGAGAGAGAGAGAGAGAGAGAGAGAGAGAGAGAGAGAGACCATGTGTGCCCACAGGTCTGATGTCTTCTCCTTTTTTTTGGACACAGAGTCTTTCTCTGTCACCAAGTCTGGAGTGCAGTGGGGCAATCTCAGCTCCCTGTGACCTCCATCTCCTGGGTTCAAACGATTCTCCTACCTCAGCCTCTGGAGTAGCTGGGAATACTGGTGCCTGACACCATGCATGGCTAATTTTTGTTTTTTTTTTTAGTAGAGACAGGGTTTCTCCATGTTGATTGTGCTGCTCTCGAACTCCTGACCTCAAGTGATCTGCCCACCTTGGCCTCCCAAAGTGGTGAGATTACAGCCCTGAGCCACCACGCCAGGCCAGATGTTTTTATTTTTGAGTGATCTGACTGGAGAGGCCTCCACACCTCCCTGCCCCTCTCTTTCAGCCTCCATCACCCTCACAGGGCAAGGGGCAGGAAGGACCACCACGTGTCCCAGAGACTGTGGAGCCCGGCTTGCCTCCCCTGGCCTCGCAGCCTCCTTGGCTCCCAGCAGCAGGATCCATCAGGTTTCTCTGGCCAATCAGCCCTCCGTGACGGATCTCCGAAGGGCCAATGAAAATCAGTGTATGGGGAGATTCAAAAGGAAAAGGGAAAAAACAGGTTGCTGAGCAACCTAACTCCTAAGCAGAGGGAGATGCTATTTTTACACCAAGAAGGTGGCTGCATTTGATGCTGTAGCAACTCCCAGGAGGGCAGAGCTCTGCCTTAGCCAAGGTAGGAGCTCCTGACGGCCCAGGAATGAACCGCGGGACGCAGCACTGGGACAGCCCGGTGAGCGCGCACGGCTTCCGTCATGGTGCCAAGGCCCCAGGCACCACCCTTCAGGGCTCAGATTGAATGTGGCTTCTTTAGAAAGGATTCCACGTTCATTCATTCCTTCAGAGGCCTGTGCTGCTTCTGCAGAGCACTCACCTGAATGTGTAATTATAAGCGTCTTTTTGTGAATTTTGCAAAACATCCCTCTGCCCACTAGCCTGGAGGCCAAGGCAGGTAGGCACAGTGACAGGCTCCATTCCCCACAGTGCGTCCCAGCCCCCAGCTCATCCTCCGCCCAGTGGCTGTCAGTCAGTACTTAGGGAACACATGAAAACAATGGCTGAGTATTAGTGTGATGCATCTGATCATTATTAAATGTCAACTGTAGTCAAAGCGTGGAAAAGAGTATCATGATCACAGCAGTTTTTCTGTCAGTTGCTACGGGAAGTATCATTGGATGGTAAAGTACCTAGGTTCTGGCAATTACTGAGTGAGGATCATCCCCCAAATTAACCAGTATGTTTGCATTCCTACCACAAAAGTTGCTTGTCTCATTGTTATGCGAGAACCTCTTCTGGATGCCAGGGAATGATGCACAAATGAGCAAGGTCCCTGTCCCCACAGAATTCATGTCGAATCCCTGGGAAAGTCAAGGGAAGGCAGGAGCTGCCCGGAGGCCTTGATGTGGTCCCTGAAGGCCTTTATCAGATAACTTTTCAGAAGAGACCCAAAGAAGTGGAAGAGTGATCACGCAGACATCTGCAGGAAGAACCTTCTGGAAACACAGAGACCTTGAGGCTGCCGTCGGGACAGCAGCACGTGGCTGTGTGAGGAAGGCGGTGGCTGGGGTGGAGCAGGGAGGAGGCAGCAGCCAGGTCCGGGGAGGCCCTGCAGAGACCCCAAGGCACATGGAAGCACAGAGAGGAATGGCCCGAGGCCTGAGTCCGGGCGTGGGCACCGGCCAGTGTTTAGGGGTTGAGGAGCTTGGGAGGGTCCCAGGGAGGAGAATGAGCATGTCCAGAAGTGAGGTGCCCCCACAGTGTGGGATTCCCAGGAGGGAAGGGACAGCTGTGGCATACAGCTGAGGAGTGAGGATTGGATTTGACCACATGCCGATCTTGACAGGAGCTGTTTTGATGGTGGGATCACAGCAGGGGAGTGACGAGGAAGAGATCCTCAGTCTTCAGGTTTCTTGCTGTGCTCCGTGCCCTGGAGTGGCCTGTTCATCTTGGAGTTCCAGTGTGAACTCTGAGACCTAAAGGGTGGTGCCTGGCACCTTGGCACCGTGGCCTGAGGCTGTGCTCCCTTGCCCGGCTATAGCAGGTGCTGCGTGGTGCCGTTCATTCCCAGGCAGTCAGGAGCTCCTATCCTGGCTAAGGCGGGGCTCTGCTGTCCTAGAAGTTGCTACAGAATCGACCGCAGCCACCTTCTCGGTGTAAAAACAGTGAGAGCTTAGGTTATCACTGTGAGGGAGAAGGACAGCAGCAGAGGGGGCTGGGCACAGCAGGAAGTAGACTGGACTCCCATTTCTTGCAGATGGCTGCTCATGGTGGGTGGAGGGGGAGTAGAGCCTCCCCAGGGCAACGTGGGAGGGGAGACAGAGGGGAGCCCTGGCCATGGTGTGAAAGTTGGCTTGTGTGGAGAGGGGGTGATGGGGACTAAGGGAGTGGCCGGCAGTGGACAGCACTGGGCACTTAATGGTGGTAGAGCCCGCAGGTTCTACTCCTGGATGGGCAGGAGGTGAGAGGCAGGAGTTAAGACTTCAAGGTTTTAGCCTGAGCAGTTGGAGGAAAGCGCAGCATTTCTGGAAGTGAAGCCCTTTGGAAGCTATTGTGAGACTTCTGGGGATGTGCTATAAAGCCATTATCCTCTGTCTCTCTGAGGGAGAAAGGCCGCCCACAGGCACATCCTGAGCGCACCTACACTGTGTGCCATGATTCCTAAAGGACACATCAGAACTCCAAGACAAACAGGCCACTCCAGGGCAGGAAGCAAAGCAAGAAGCCCAGAGGCAGGAGTCTCGTCCTTGTCAGTCCCGGCTGTGATACCCGCAATGAAACGGCTCCTGTTGAGATCAGCACATGGTCAAATCCAAACCTGACTCCTCAGCAGCCGGCCACAGCTGTCCCTTCCCTTCCAGGGACTCCACTCCCTGGGGGTGCCTGGAACTTAGGATGCTCTCATTCTCCTCCCTGAGGCCCTTCCTGTCTCCTCCACCCATAAACACTGTATAGTGCCACTCCCAGACTCAGTCCTCAGGTCCTTTCTTCCCAATTCTTTTTCCCCATACGGCATCCCTCCCCAGCGGTCCCAGCCTCAAGTCTTTACAGAAAATCCACACACAAGGGCCTCTTCAATGTCTGTGATCTCTCAGAAACTCTCCTCTAAACTCTGCTTGTAAATCCCACAGCCAGGACCCTGGCCACATGGCCACTGTTTCCACCAAAGCATTTCCAAACACTGCGGCTCACCTCCAAACACCGCGGCTCACCTCCAAACACCACAGGTTCACCTCCAGACACCACAGGTTCACCCCCAAACACCGTGGCTCACCTCCAAACACTGCGGTTCACCTCCGTTCACCTCCAAACACCACAGGTTCACCTCCAAACACCACAGCTTCACCTCCAAACACCGCGGTTCACCTCCAAACACCATGCTCACCTCCAAACACCACAGGTTCACCTCCAGACACCACGGTTCACCCTCAAACACCACGGCTCACCTCCAAACACCACAGCTCACCTCCAAACACCACAGGTTCACCTCCAAACAGACACCGCAGGTTCACCTCCAAACAGACACCGCAGGTTCACCTCCAAACACCGCGATTCACCTCCAAACACCACAGGTTCACCTCCAGACACCACAGGTTCACCTCCAGACACTGCAGTTCACCTCCAGACACCGCAATTCACCTCCAAACACCACAGATTCACCTCCAGACACCGCGGTTCACCCCCACACACCACAGGTTCACCTCCAAACACCGCGGTTCACCTCCAAACACCACGGCTCACCTCCAAACACCACAGGTTCATCTCCAAACAAACACCACAGGTTCACTTCCAGACACCGCAGATTCACCTCCAGACACCACAGGTTCACCTCCAGACACCGCGATTCACCTCCAGACACTGCCAGTTCACCTCCAGACACCACAGGTTCACCTCTAAACACCACATGTTCATCTCCAGACACCGCAGTTCACCTCCAGACACTACGGTTTACCTCCAAACACCACAGGTTCACCTCCAAACAAACACCGCAGGTTCACCTCCAAACAAACACCGCAGGTTCACCTCCAAACAAACACTGCAGTTCACTGCCAAGCAAACACCGCAGGTTCACCTCCAAACAAACACTGCAGTTCACTGCCAAGCAAACACCACAGGTTCACCTCCAAACACCGCAGGTTCACCTCCAGACGCTGCGATTCACCTCCAGACACCGCAGGTTCACCTCCAAACACTGCGATTCACCTCCAAACACCACAGGTTCACCTCCAAACAAACACTGCAGGTTCACCTCCAAAGAAACACCGCGGTTCACCTCCAAACACCACAGGTTTACCTCCAGACACCGCGGTTCAGCTCCAGACACTGCAGGTTCACCTCTAGACACCGCAGGTTCACCTCCAGACACCACATTTCACCTCCAGACATCACAGGTTCACCTCCAAACACTGCAGGTTTACCTCCAGACACCGCGTTTCACCTCCAGACACCGCAGGTTCACCTCCAGACACCACAGGTTCACCTCCAAACAAACACCGCAGGTTCACCTCCAAACACTGCAGGTTCACCTCCAGACACCGCGTTTCACCTCCAGACACTGCGTTTCACCTCCAGATGCCGCAGGTTCACCTCCAAGCAAACACCGCGGTTCACCTCCAAACACCACGGTTCACCTCCAGACACCTTAGGTTCACCTCCAAACACCACAGGTTCACCTCCAAACAAACACCGTGGTTCACCTCCAAACACCACGGTTCACCTGCTAACACTGCAGGTTCACCTCCAAACAAATACCGCAGTTCACCTCCAAACATCGTGGTTCACCTCCAAACACCACAGGTTCACCTCCAAATGCTGCAGTTCACCTCCAAACACCGCAGGTTCACCTCCAAACACTGTGGTTCACCTCCAAACACCACAGGTTCACCTCCAGACACCACATTTCACCTCCAGACACCACAGGTTCACCTCCAAACAAACACCGCAGGTTCATCTCCAAACAAACACCGCAGGTTCACCTCCAAACACTGTGGTTCACCTCCAAACACCGCAGGTTCACCTCCAAACAAACACCACAGGTTCACCTCCAGACACCGCGGTTCACCTCCAAACACCATGGTTCACCTCCAAATACTGCAAGTTCACCTCCAAACAAACACCGCAGGTTCACCTCCAAACACCGCGATTCACCTCCAAACATCACAGGTTTACCTCCAAACAAACACCGCAGGCTCACCTCAAAACACTGTGGTTCACCTCCAAACACCACAGGTTCACCTCCAAACACCACAGGTTCACCTCCAAACAAACACCGCAGGTTCACCTCCAAACACCACGGTTCACCTCCAAACACCGCAGGTTCACCCCAAACACCGTGGCTCACCTCCAAACACTGCGGTTCACCTCCGTTCACCTCCAAACACCACAGGTTCTCCTCCAGACACCGCAGTTCTCCTCCAGACACCGCAGGCTCCCCTCCAGACACCGCAGGTTCACCTCCAAACACTGTGGTTCACCTCCAAACACCACAGGTTCACCTCCAAACACCACAGGTTCACCTCCAAACAAACACCACAGGTTCACCTCCAAACACCGCAGGTTCACCTCCAAACACCACGGTTCACCTCCAAACACCGCAGGTTCACCCCAAACACCGTGGCTCACCTCCAAACACTGCGGTTCACCTCCGTTCACCTCCAAACACCACAGGTTCACCTCCAGACACCGCAGTTCACCTCCAGACACCGCAGTTCTCCTCCAGACACCGCAGGCTCCCCTCCAGACACCGCAGTTCTCCTCCAGACACCGCAGTTCTCCAGACACCGCAGTTCACCTCCAGACACCGCAGTTCTCCTCCAGACACCGCAGGCTCCCCTCCAGACACTGCAGTTCTCCTCCAGACACCGCAGTTCACCTCCAGACACCGCAGTTCTCCTCCAGACACCGCAGTTCTCCTCCAGACACCGCAGTTCACCTCCAGACACCGCAGTTCACCTCCAGACACTGCAGTTCTCCTCCAGACACCGCAGGCTCACTTTTCTCCAGGCAGTTTGTTTAGGGCTTTGACATCAGGGAGTTCCATTTGCTTTTCTGTATTTCTTTCTGTTCTGCAACCATAAGAATTGCCCGCTTTTTTGTCCTACAGACTGTTGAGTGCCTCAACATGGTCATGAAATCTCTTGTTAGCTGTCTCCTCTATAAAGATTTTCATGCTTTTCCAGGCATTTGAAAATATTTACTGAGGCCGGGTGCAGTGGCTCACTGTAAGCCCAGCACTTTGGGAGGCCGAGATGGTGGATCACTTAAGGTTAGTAGTTCAAAACCAGCCTGGCCAACATGGTGAAAACCCATTTCTACTAAAAGTACAAGAATTACCTGCATGCCGTGGTGAGTGCTGCAATCCCAGCTGCTCTGGAGGCTGAGGCAGGAGAATCACTTGAACCCAGGAGGTGGAGGCTGCACTGAGCTGAGACCGTGCTGTTGGACTCCTGCCTGGGCCACAGAGTGACACCGTGTCTCAAAAAAAATTACTGAATATGTGTCACATGTAAAGCATTGTGCTAGGTGTTTCAGTTGCTAAAATGACAGTCATGGAGTCTGTCCTCAATATGTCACAGTTTAGTAGGACAAAGATCTGTCTTGTATTAGCTAGGACAAGGTGAAATGGCTGCTACAGACTGCCGACCAGGCCCCAGCACCAACCAGACGCAGCGCAGGTCCGGGAGGTGTTCGGGGGCCTGGACTGTGCGCCAGGGTTTACCAAAGCCCAGGTCCTTCCCGTCCTGTTCTCACCACAGCCCAGGTCGGGTGTGGCCTTTGTCTCTGCAGTTGAACCTGGGTCTCTACCATATCGGGGCTTGGTCGGGGCAGTCAGATGGAGCTGGTGGGTGTGCAGGCCTGGGCATGGCACACATCATGCTTGCTTCTCTTCCTGTGGCAGAAACTTAGTGAGATGCCTGGGGGCGGGATTGTGCAATCTGGTTGTGTGTCCAGGAGCCGGGACAGGGGGAGGATGGCTCTGGAGGACAAGTCACATTCTCCACCATTGACAGGACTGAGGAGCCTGGAATGAAAGTGCTGAGGACGCTGAGGCTCTCAGAGGCAGCGTTCTAGGGACCCCTGGGAACGGGAGATTTTGGTAACTCAGGGGAGACATGAATGAGAGCAGGAACATGCAAGGGTGGGGTCGGGACTTGGGCTCCTGCAGCTGGACAAGGCTGAGAGGACTGTGGCAATGGCCAGGACAGGGACAGGGAAAGGGAGACCTCTGTCTTGTGGAGTGAGGACTTTGTGAAGAGGGTGATTCATTTCCGAGGGCTGCTGTGACAAAGGGCCACAGCGGGTGGCTTAAAGCATCAGAAACCTGTTCCATCTCATTTGTGGAGGCCAGAAGCCGGTGATCGAGGTGTGTGTGGGCAGGGCTGCATTCTCTCCAAAGCCCCCACGGAAGGTTCTTCCTCACCTCTCCCAGCTTCTGGTGCCATGGGCAATCCTCCACTTGGGGTTTCTCTGTCCACGTCTTTGCAGCATGTTCATCCTCTGCGTCTGTGTCTGTATCTCCCTGGCCTTCTCCCTGCCCATCTCCTCTTCTTATAAGGGCACTTGTTGTGCTGGACGTATCGGAGTGGAGCTCCCCGATGGAGTAAGACCCCATCCTAACTTGACACCTGCAGAGACCCTATTTCCAAATTAAGTGGCATTCCCAGGGAACTGCAGTGAGGAGGTTAACACCTTTTGCAGGGACAAACGTCAACCCTCAACAAGAGGACAGTGGACTTCAGGTGGGAAGGACGGTTGACAGGCAAACCTGTGTTAGTGGCTGAGGAGTTTAGACTGTGCTCCTTAGGCCAGTGGTTCTCAGTTCTGGGTATTTATCAGAACTGCCTAAAAAGCTTTTTAAGATGCAGACATCAGATTCCACCCAAACTTTCTGAATTAGTCATCCTAGGATGTGAAACCTTTAAAGCTCCACGGGTTTCTGATACGTAGCCTGGGTTGAGAGCCGCTGCTCTGGCTAGTGCACGCCTCTTGAAAGGTTTTCATTTCTTGTGATACCAGTTTTAGGACAGCTTGCAGCTTTGAACAAATACACTATAAATAATATTATCACATAATATCGTACTATAATATAAATACATACTTATATGCGTTTTCTAAGTTTCCATCCTGAAAGGTGACCTTTGAGTTGAGCGTAATCCTCAAGATGCTGGGGGACGACTGCTTATCCTGCTGCCTGCGTGTCCTTGGGGAATGCAGTACAGGCTCGAGGTCCTTCTCCTGGAGCCGGAACTGCTCTTGGCTCCCTGTTGAGTCTGTGGTCTGTTAAAACTCCTCCCACATCTTCTGCACATGGAGGGCTATAAATCTAGGATTTCCCTCTCCACTACTTGCACAATTGATTTTTCAGAGCCTGAACGCAGGCCTTGACATATCTCTCTGTGTAATTTCGTCTTGTGGTTGTAGCCGAGTGTTCTGGCCTGTCGAGGCTTTCTGCAGTTCGAGGCTGTCATTTTTCACGTCAGTGCCGTCTCATAAATTTGTCATCTGCACATTTCATAAACACGTCTTTTCTGACTTCACCCAAATTGCTGAAAAACAAGCTGACCATGTCACAGGGAGAGACGTATGCTATTCCTCCAGAGACAGCTCTCCTTTGGAAAGCACTCTTCGGGAGTGGAGTTCCTGAATCAGCTGTCACACTGAACAAATGCCCAGTCACGCCGTACTGCATTCTCAGAGCGCTCCTTTGACACTTCAGTCATCCAGGAAATGCTGCAAAGGCACCATTAGTCCTTGAAGGATGTGGCAGGAAGAGCAATGAGGAGAGGCAAGGTGAGCAGGACTGTGAACACATCACTGGGTCTGCACCAAGAGCACTCCGGCCACAGACAAAGAATCTTCATTGCCAACTTTGACCTGAAAGCAATGAAGTAAAGCATGAGTCACCTAAGCACCACGCGTTCGTTTCCAATAAATAAATTCAAAGCGCTAACATGGTACCATCTTGGAAGCAAAAAGCTAAAAAAAAAATGGCATTAATGTTGCTGTAATTCCAAACTCTACTTAAGTTCTGTAAAATATCTGGACTGTTCAATCCCACTCAAAAAACCTTTATTGAACCCCTGCTCTCTATTCAGCATGGTGCTGGGTACTTGAGAATATACAGATACGTGGGTACATGGGACAGGAAGAGCATTAGGAATGTGGGGTGGGGTGAGCAGAGCCCCACCTGCCCGGCTCTGTGGATGCACGAGGGAGACGGTCAGACCCCCTGCTCCCAAGCAGACACACCTGCTGCTTCAGGGCTGGTGCTGCAGTTTCCTGGCTGTGTTTCCTCCGTCGTTATAACTTCTCTGGGCCTCATTGTAGCCATTATGGCTGTCTTCAACTATACGAATTCTAGTTAAATGTCGACGATAAATAGAGGCCTAACAAACAAAACCCTGAGGACAAAATGAGAAGCGTGAACACAGTCTAACTTAGGAGAGAGCCTAACGAATGCTAAGTGGGCAAGACAGTCACTTTCCTGGGAAGGCCCAGCAACTACATTTCATACATAATCCTGAACAAGAAAAAGGGTATCTGCAGGGCGAGCGGCAAAATCCGAACAGTGACGACACAGTCATTAAAATGGCTGTAAGGAGACATTTCCTGCTTTTGATAACCGCGTGTGGTTATGCATTACTTCAGGAGGCTAGGTGAAGGACCGGGGAATGCTTTCTGTAATTTTTGCAACCCTTTTGTAAATGTGTGACGATTTCAAAATGGAGTTAAAGAAATGCACGTGTCTATCCCACTCCGTAAGAGCTGAAATCCTAAGTGAGGAGACAGCAGGTGCAAACATGAGACCATCCCAGAACAAGAGGAGGAGGTGGTGTGGTGCCCGTGCAGGCATGGGTCAGAAAGGCTACAGAGAGTAGGAGCTGAGGGAGCCACAGACCTTCTAGAGCTCCCTTGTGCGATGCCTCGATTCCTTCACAGTCAGCCTTCCCTTTGACAGAATGATTGCCCAAGACCCTTTTGACTTGATGGACACCACAGTGCAATTCCCCTGGATTGCCGCTGGGGAGGGTGAGGCATGACACTTCCAGGCAAGAGGATGAGAGCATTGCCTCAGGGTGGGCTCTCAGAGGTGAGCGGCAAAGGTGATGATGGGTTAGGGCGAGGGAGGGAGACACAGACGCTCACAGGGGACAGAGGAGCTGGGAACACAAACAGGGAGGTCTAAGCTGGGAACACAAACAGGGAGGTCGCAGCCAGAGAGCACATCCGCCCATGCCTTGGGGTGGCACACCTCCAGCACGCCAGCTGCCATGACACCTTCTGGTAAGAACGGATGGTCACAGGGCTCACACCCGGTGGCCAGGCTCGGCATTCCCTTGGCTTTTCTTGCCACTGAGGGTGGGTGTAGCAGCCTTGCCGTGGTCTGATGTGGAAGGTTGGTGGATTCACTGTGGCCGTCTCCACTTTGGTCAGAGAGCGCTGGGGAATGAAGAGGGGGAGTCTGGCCTTCTCTGGAGAGGTCCCTCGTGGATTGCTGTCCATGACCTCCTCCCACATCCCTGGAACTCTCACCTAACTGAAAGCTGCTTCCCAGATGTTTGGAAAGGCCCTTTGAAACGTCTCCAACACTGGACAGAAATTCCAGCCCTTTAAGGAACGCCATGGGTGACGTGATCGGAATGCACAGAGGACTCAAAATCCTCCCTGCGGGTTTCAGCCACGAGTCTCACGAAATGTGTAAGATCTTTCTGTTTTAAAAAGACCGTCTACTGGAAAAACACGGTAAGGTAAGGTTGTAGGGAAAATCGTCTGGTTTCTTGCAGGATTTGAGAGAGTGGAGACCAACCTGGGCAGGGATAATGAGAAAACCTGAGGCACTGCTCAGACCCGCCCCGTGGGAACCGCAGCCGGGATTCCTTCACCGATACGGACATGACAGCCTTTGTTTCTTTCGTGATTTCAAAGTTGGGACAGCTCTTCACTTCCAGAAGGAGCTCCGTACAAAGCGATAGAGACCCAGCAGCCTATATGACCACCCACACCGTACCTGTTCCTTTACCCTCTCACCAGGGGCCCGTCCCGTCCTCCACCTTTCTAACGCTGTCATTTCTCAGGGAAAAGCAGGAACGTCTTTGCACCCACACGGACCCACCACGACACCCAGGAGCACAATGGGGTCTTTCTCTGCCTGCCTAGAGGAGGACGAATGACTGGCAACTCTGGCAGTAACCTTTCTGTCATAAGGAGAGGGTGCCGAGAAACCCAGCAGCTTCTAATGGGGCCCACGCACACTCAGGATAAAAATGGGGGGTTTAAGGCATGAGTGAAACAGCAAAGGCCACCGTCGCAGAGGGCAACGCTTGTCACCCTCTCTCCCGTGACTCTCCAGCTAACAATTTCCATCTGGAGAAAGGGAATGCTGTTGACAAAGGGTCAGGTCACCTTCCTCTTTCTCCTTGGTGGGGTCTTTCCAGCGATTGCTGCCATCAAGTGGGAAAGAGAAGCAGCAGGTTCTGTGACGAGGAAAGTCTCCAGGTGATTTTATTTGCATGATGACAACACAGAGACCCTGGTTTCTGTCTAAATGACTCTATATGACATTCAGCTAAAGTCACACAGGATGAGGGAGGAGTGAGGGAAGAGTCAGTGAGAAATGAGGGAGAAGTGCGGAATGAGTGAGGGAGGAGGGAGGAGTGAGGAGTGAGGGAGGGAGGAGTGAGGGAGGTAGGGATCAGGGAGGAGTGAGGGAGGGAGGAGTGAGAGAGGAGGCGGGGAGGGAGGAGGGAGGAGGGAGGGAGGAGTGAGTGAGAGGGAGGAGTGAGGGAGGAGTAAGGGATGGAGGAGTGAGGAGAGGGAGGAGTGAGTGGGGTAGGGATGAGGGAGGATGAAGGAGGAGTGAGGGAGGGAGGAGTGATGGAGGTAGGGATGAGGGAGGAGTGAGGGAGGGAGGGAGGAGTGAGGGAGGTAGGGATGAGGGAGGAGTGAGGGAGGGAGGAGTGAGGGAGGTAGGGATGAGGGAGGAGTGAGGGAGGTAGGGATGAGGGAGGAGTGAGGGGAGGGAGGAGGGAGGAGCAAGTGACCAGGAGTGAGGAGCGAGCGGGGCATGAGGGAGGGAGGGGGAGTGAGGAGTGAGGAAATGACTGATGCCGTCCTCAGCCTCTTGGGTTTCCTGCAGGAATCCTCCTGTGCTGCTTTAGTCTAGAGGATCCACAGAGCTTCGGAGCAGAGTCACAGTCCTGCCGTGGAGGACACTTGAGGGGCAACAGAAGGATTTCTGAGATTGTTATTTTTTGCTGCCAAGAACAGGAGAGGCCTGGGGAAGTGCTGGTTTCTGCGCATTTTCTAATGTGTGCCTGGAGGGGGTTAGCAGCTCTAAAACATCCCCTCAAGATGGCAACTCCATCAGAATGCTTGCTGGGTTCCCTGAGTGCAGTGGTAAGCCTGGAGATGTCCCCCGTGAGCCCAATGGAGTGGCAGAGCCAATCGCTCCTCTCCTGTGGAAGCTGGCACCGTTTACCAAGAAGCCCGAGAACGTCCTCCTTAGGGAGGTGTTGCATGTGAGCGCAGATTGGGAAACACTAGCGACAGCACGCTTCGTGGAAGTGACAGTTGGTGCAAACGACTCACGATGGAATTAGAGCTTTCTCCCCTTCCTGCCGGCACCTGCAGTCCATGTCCCTCCGCAGGCAGCACCGCGCCACGATTTACACCACAGAGCAAGCATGACATCAATCTAAAGACGGCAAACGTGGTTCTTGGTGTAGCAGCAATATTAGACAGGACCATGGTTTCTGGGCCCCTAAAGCTCAGTGCTTCCCAACAAAATGTTACTTCTTAGTTTTTAAGTTCTGTCTTAGGATTCTCTTGGGTGACCCATAGGCAGCATTGGTACTTAGTTCGTAAAAAACACCGAAAGTATGTAAGATCAGGAATTCTAAAAACGAAGGTGAACAGATGGCTGTGACTGCAGGACTTCCGCCTGCTCTAGTGGGCCATGCTCACAGCTGTGGTTGTTTTAATTGTTTATGTATTTGGTCGAGGTTCCTTATATTTCCTAAGTCTGAGGACTGATGCCTCTCACACACTCACCTGGTGAGTTCCTCGCCTTCTGGAACTCTAATTAAATGTGTGTTAGAACTTTCACTCTATCCTCCTTAACTCTCGCCATGCCTTTCAACATTCAGCATTTCTTAGGTTCACTTGTTTATGGAGTGATTGCTCCGAGCCAGACACTGTTTGAGGCACTTGGAAAACATCCATGAACAAAGCAAATAAAAATCCCATCCTTCGTAGAAGTTACATTCCAGCAGAAGGCAGTAGGCAGCTGGAGAAGCAAGCACAGGTAAATTAAATGAAAGGTTGGGAGGTAATGAGCAGGATAGGAAACTCGCGAAGGTAAAGCCAGGTGTAGGTTTGGGAATGCTGAGATGGAGGCGTGGAGGGCAAAGGTGGTCAAGGTAACCTCTTTGAGAAGGTAAGTTGGAGGCAAGTCTGTAAGGAGGTGTGTGAATTAGCCACATAAACAACTGGTGTCAGGCAGAGGGAACAGCCAGTGAGAAGACCTTAGGGAGGGAGCATCCCTACCTAGCAAGTCTCAGAAACAAGGAGGCCAGCATGCCTGAAGGGAAATCAATGAGGAGAGGAAATGGAAAAGGGTGAGGTGCAAAGAGGAGGCCGATCAGGTAGGGCCCAATGGGCCATTGAAAGAAGTGTCTTTTCCACTGGTTGTTGAGAGAAGCAATTGATGTCATTGGCATTTCCAAATGGTGTCTCTGGCTCCCATTACTGTAAAGAGCTGAATGTAGGCATGGGAATCCAATCAGGAGGTGATTGTTAATAATCAGAGTGAACTTTAATGCTGGCTTGTAAGATAAAGGTAAAAGTGAGACTAGTGAGAAACCATCAGACTCTGGATGTATCTTGAAGGTAGAACCAACATGATTTGATGATCCAGGACTCCGGGGACTTAAGTCCTGGAACTTCAGGACTCCAGGGCTCCAGGGTTGGATATGAGTTCAAAATGCAAGAGTTTTTCCTGGTAACTCCAGGCATGTTGGTCTTAGCCACTGGAAGGGTTATGGGAGGAGAAGGTCTGGGAATGCTGCTGACTGAGTGGGCTGCAGAGGCAACTCTGTTCCCAGTGAAGAACCTGGATCACCTACAGCATCAATGTGAAGGAAAGGTTCAGGGAGAAGGTAAATGATGGAAACTGTCAAGCTGTGTATTCTGCATTATAAAATGACATGACTTCAGAAGTTGGGGATGGTGGAGAAGGACAAAACAGGGAATATTCAGAGGTGATATGGAGATTAGAGCCCAGAGATGAAGCGCAACTCAAGAATCTGGGGGTTCTTCTGGTGACTGATATAAACACACATAAGGCAAAGTAAGATTGTCCAGATAGAGTCAAGGCAAGTAGTGTTGGTGAGGCTGTGAGTGTGGGATAGAAATGGGTGGATTGTAGGGCTCCTCCTTCACCCCTGGTGATGGGAGAAGAAGCTTCATGCTCATCTTTCAGTTCACTAATTCCTTCTTCAGCTGTGTCTAACCTGCTGTTTAACCCATTCATTGTTTATGGGTTTTTTTTTGCAAATGATTTAATTCACTTATAAATCTCCCCAATCGTTTAAAATAGTTTCTGTATCTTGCTCATGTTTTCATGTTTTTTCTTTATCCTCTTACTATAGGTAATTTATTTATTTATTTAAAGCTCCACTGTATTCCATATCTGGTACTTCCATTTCCAAAGTATTCCAGTGACAGCATCTCCTCTCTGTTTGACTTAACTCTCACTCAAGATGGCATCTTGCCTCCCAGTGCGAGCTCATGCTTCGTGTGATTTTATCTGTGGAAGTTCCATGAGATACTAAGAAAGATATGTTCCTCAGAGAGGAACTTCATTTGATTTTTTCAGACAGTTCTTGGTGCTACCAATCTGGCAAGACTTTAAAACAACGGTCTTGATTTGTTTGTGCTCATAGAGTAAATCTGAACCCCAAACCAAGCCAACATGTGATATCGATTCCCAGTGGGACATACTTTCCCTTCAAAAAAGCAAGGCCAAGAAGTTTCCAGTTTGTTTCCTTCTGATTTCTTCTTTTTCAACTCTCACTGAGCATCTTTTGGGTTCTGGCTTTTTGTGGGAGGCCTGTTCCTACACTCACCTTGCACAGGCAGGCCCCAGGCTATCTCTTGACTTCTGTGTGCTCAGCAAACCCATAGGAGCAGGAAGACTTTGGGCTGCTTCTGGCTCCAGGGCTGCAGGGCTGCAGGGCTCCAGGGTTCCAGGGCTCCAGGGTTCCAGGGCTCCAGGGCTCCAGGGCTCCAGGGCTCCAGGGCTCCAGGGTTCCAGGGCTCCAAGGCTCCAGGGCTCCAGGGCTCCAGGGCTCCAGGGCTCCAGGGTTCCAGGGCTCCAGGGCTCCAGGGCTCCAGGGCTCCAGGGCTCCAGGGCTCCAGGGCTCCAGGACTCCAGGGATTCAGGGCTCCAGGCTTCAGTGTTCCAAGGCTCCAGGGCCGCAGGTCTCCAAGACTCCAGGTTCCAGGGCTCCAGGGCTTGAGGACTTCAGGATTCCAGGGCTGTAGGACTCCATGGATCCAGGCTCCAGGGCCCAGGGCTCCAGCACTGCAGGTCTGCAGGTCTCCAGGGCTCTAGGACCTGGGGGATCCACATTCCACTTACAACATCCCCAATAAACTGAGCTATGCCCATAATGGGATTTCCAAAAAACTTTACCTAACATTTTTAGTACGTTTTGTGGCAAGAGAGTTTTCATACTACAATGATTGCCAAAATAAATGAAATTTTATGTATTTTTAGTTTTCTTGGCATAGTGTACAACTTGTGATAGACACTCAATATTTATTGAGATGAATACACACACAGACACCTAAAGTTATGTGAGATATAAAATCCCATATTTAAACTTACTTATCTGTAAAGTTCCTCTATTTTTAGCCAAAAGAGCAAAACAGGTTATTTTATTGACACTTTCTGTCCTCCCTTCCAACACACATATGTGTACATGTATCTACACATAGGCCCGATGTGCAGCCCTAAAGGACTGCAGAACGTCATTGCTCATTTAGCAGTGCCCATGTGTCAAAGGCACCCAGTAAAAGCAGGCAAGAGTGAAGGACGTGCTGGAACGGCCCAAGGGCTTTAGACAGCCAGGCCTTCCGTCTCCCACCCCTTCAGCCAGCACTGAGTGCAGCCGTTCTCAGTGAGGTCGGCACCTGTGTTCAGCCGCAGGGCACCTGCTCACAGCAGGTCGGGGAGCTTCACTTTGGGGCAGTTCCCTCACCTTCCTCCACTGATAGGGTTTGGCTCTGTGTCCCCACCCAAATCTCATCTCGAAATGTAATCCTCACGTGCCAGGGGAGGGACCTGGCGGGAGGTGATGGGATTGTGGGGGCAGTTTCCCTGCTGCCGTTCTGGTGATAGTGAAGGAGTTCTCGTGAGATCTGACCGTTTTAAAGTGTGGGGCTTCTTCCTGGCTGTTTTCAGTCTCTCTCTCGCCGCCATTTCTCTTCTGCCACTTGTGAAGAAGGTGCCTGCTTCCCCTTTGCCTTCTGCCATGAATGTTTCCCGAGGCCTCCGCAGCCGTGCAGAACTGTGAGTCTTTATAAATTACCGTCTGCGTGGTCCTTTAAAGCAGCGTGAAATGCACTCATACAACTACGTTTCAAATCGACTTTAAAAAGAGACATAACATGCATTTGGAGTCTTAGTGATTCTGTTCTTTTAATCATATACTTGAAGTTCTGGGGCACATGTGCAGAACGTGCGGGTTTGTTACATGGGTATACACGTAACTGAAAACACCCCCGTGGTTCCCAGCTCTGGCTGGGCCTGCTTCCTTACTTGGTCTACACTGCCACCTGCTGGTGAACGGCGGCAGGGCGTGCACACGAAGGCCCCTCCGCAGTCTCCGCGGAATTCTGTAATTAAACCCACACACGACGACACAGCCTTGCAATTACGCACACGGCCACTGTTCCCTTCTTCCCTCCCTCTGTGTTTATTTCTTTCCCCTAAATTATACTGTGTTGTGTCCAATTATCCCTGAAGCCCTCACAGCTGAAGATGCTTGTAATTGTCTTAAACAAAGCCTCCCTCATTGCAGTGTTCAATTAATCTGACCCATTATTGTGATTGTTATCCAAAGGAGATCAATTACACTTGATTTGAGTTCATTTCTGTGTTCCTCTTTAAGGGTCTGAAAGGACTTTTACATAAAATTCACTTCAGTTATCTCAAGACTGAATAGTTTATATCAACTTTAAGTTTCTATGTTTGAGTCAAACAAACCCATGTGATTTAAACTGATTGAAAAACTATGTACAGTTTTTTAAAAAATAGTATAATTGGGAATTTCAGCGGGGAGACAAGCTGTGGAAGGTGAGACAGTAAAAGACCCATGGCTTCAGATTTCAGCTCTGCCACTCGCTGGTTCTGGGACTTGGAGTGAGTCACTGAACCGTCTCTGTCCCAGGCAGGCCTCCAGGACCTACATTCCTGTGGTTCTTTAAGTAGTAACTAAGATGGGAGTCAAATCTGGGCATCAAAAATTGGTGGAAGATGCTTTTTTCACAGTTTTGTGAAGCTCTGGGGAAGAAACGCCATTTTTAAAATGTGTGCCTCTAAGCTTTGCTGCCTTCCTGTCCCCCAGCCTGGCCTTTGCAGTCTCCCGGCAGACACCATGTGTGCCCCAAAGCATGATTTTTATTTCTTGAGACAGCAGTTCTTCTTTCTGTCCCCAGTGCCTGTGCCGTTGGGACTGTGGGTGACCTCCTGTTTAAACACACCTCCCCCTTCTCCCCACACCATCCCATCACTCTCTTCCAACTGCTTTGACATCTGTGCTGGGGTGGAGGGAGGGCAGCTCCATGAACACAGATGCCCTGGGTGCTGGTGGGCTTTCTCTCTGGGGTCTCCACACTTGCCTTCTCCTAGAGCCTCCCCTTAGTAACCACCAATCTGAGTCCCTGAGACCTTGGATCCGAGCTTATTTGAGCAAGGTGGGGCGTGGCCTGTCATTTAGACCTGTGTCTCTTAAAGCTTGAGTTCTGTATGGGCAGCTTAGGGTAGATCAATGCTGAGTGTCCAGAACCAAAGCTGGGATTACTGGAATCAGACTCTCCTATGTCCCTCTCAGGCTCACAACATCTCAGTGGGGTGTGTGAGGGTCCCAGCAAGCCCACCTCCTGGCCAGGCCTCAGCCTCTCCTGCTGTTGCCCCCATATCCCACAGCAGGCCTTCCTGCCTAAATGCACATAAGTTTTCCAGAAACTGAAAATCCCCTCACCCTCCTTTGGTGGGGGGAGTTCTTTTGTTTTTGTTATTAATTTTTTTTTTTTTTGAGACGGAGTCTCGCTTGTTGCCGAGGCCAAAGTGCAGTGGTGCCACCTCAGCTCACTGCAACCTCTGCCTTCCCCCACCCAGGTTCAAGCGATTCTCCTGCTTCAGCCTCCTGAGTAGGTAGGATTACAGGCAGGTATCACCACACTGGGCTAATTTTTGTATTCTTAGTAGAGACAGGTTTTGCCTTGTTGCCTAGGTTGGTCTTGAACCCCTGACCCCAGTGATCTGCCTACCTTGGTCTTCCAAAGTGTTGGGATTTTAGGTGTGAGCCACCACTGCATCTGGCAAATCTTTCCTTTTTTTTATTTTTGAGATGAAGTCTTGCTCTATCGCTCAGGCGGGAGTGCACGGGCGCCATCTCGGCTCACTGCAACCTCTGCCTCCCAGGTTCAAGTAATTCTCCTGCCTCAGCCTCCTGAGTAGCTGGGATTACAGGTGCCCACCACCACACCTCGCTAATTTTTTTTGTATTTTTAGTAGAGATGGGGTTTCACCATGTTGGCCAAGCTAGTCTTGAACGCCTGACCTCAAGCAATCTGCCCACCTCTGCCTCCCAAAATGCTGGGTTTACAGGTGTGAGCCACTGTGCCTGGCAGGAATCCTTTTAATTTCTCACTGTGATAGGTGAGTTTTCTTTTCTTCTGTGTTTTGGCTCCTGAGGTTGAGAACAGGGATGCAATAAACCAAAACACCAAAGAATTCTAAAGGTTCTGGAAACACACTGGGAAATTGTTTTGTAGCCATGATCAGAGTTTGCCAGGAGGGAGCCTTCTTTTTTTTTTTTTTTTTTTTTTTTTTTTTTTTTTTTTTTTTTTTTTCCTGAGTGATCCTTTCAAGGATCACTTATTAAGCAGCTAAAAAAGCTTTTGGAAGATACCTGTGCCATGAATGATGGCAGCCCATGCATACTTCTGAACACACATTTGCTAATACTGTGTGAAAATGCTACCGTTCTTGCATGCTTTTGAGGGTTGCCCTCAGTTTTCAGCAAAACACTGTTGAGTCTACAACTCATGGCCATGCTGAACCTAAATAAAAAATGCAGGTGGAAACTTAGCAATAGAGCTTGTTATCCTTGTTGAGCCAGTAGCAGGAATACTTGATATATGCCTACCTGAGGTCTAGATTCTTTCAAATTAGACATCTTTAATAACTTACTTTTATGCTTGATTTTATAATACACAATGGTATTAGTGATCAATTTTTATTTATTCATACAACATCAATGTCATGCTATGGTAGACACTGACTTGGCACTGGGTTTAGGAAGGGACAGCGAGGGCCTTGGGGAACACACAGTCTAGGTGCTGAGACAGACATATCAACAGGTGAGTATAAGAAAATGGAAGAAGTTCCCTGATAGGCGGGTCGTGCTACCGTTGGAATTAAGGGTTACTCTTCCGACTAGGTCGGGGATAGCCGTGGAGTGGAAATCAGTCTGCCACGTATTTCAGTTATTTCACTGTCGCTTAGATCAGTGATTCTTTTGGCCAAAGGGCTGATTCCTGTGTGACTGGTGTCTGATGAAATGCGAGGAGGTGCTGGGTGGTGGCAGCTGCCATCAGGTAACAGGTCATGTGACTTGCTCATTAAACCCTTCTCCCTGGTGGCACGCTTTGCATAAGACACAAATCATGTCATGGGCAATATCTTTTCAAGTGACTTGTGTTTTTGCAAGAGTAAGAGGAGAAATATGTCTATATTTGTGTGTCTGATGGAGGGGGCAGTTGAACCATCAAAGTGAGAAGAAATAATCCACTGACAGCTTCCTGGATTAGTGCAGTCATTGTTTCCTTCACTCTGTGTATTTAGTCAAATGCAATCTGGGGGAGGCTGACCTAAAGAAATCACCTGTTGCTGTGTCCTCAGCTAGAAAACTACTTGTAAAGGATGTAATTTGTGTATATTTAGAGAGTGTTTTACTGTCTTGCAGGATGGCGTTTAGATGTTATTTATGTAAACATTTCTGGTTTTGAAGGGCTGACATTTTGAAATTCGTTGAGCATTTCCATTACTATTAGCCAAAGCATCGCATGGTATTCTGGTTTAGTGAAGAAGGTGGAATGCATCAGACGAGCCTAGAACCCATTTCAATTTCTTACCGATTCTGAATATACAATCAGCGCAAGCCTTTTCAAAGTCCGGTTTTGTTTACCATTTTTCTTTTTTGTTCAAAAATGTGGCTTGTGTGGCTTCAAGAACAAAAAGAAAGCCTTATGAAACTACACAGAAGGCTTCTTCAACGTCAAAAGCTCCTATGAAATGACAAGACGATGAGTTAAGTGTAAAGGAATGAGAAACATACGGATTAAATTTCCCTTGAAATGCGCAGGGATTTAACAATTAGGAGGGAAAAGTGCTTGGCAAAGAAGAATGCTTTGGGTTTTCCTGGGCCTAGAAGGTTTGATAAATGACTTGTAGCATTTTGCCAAACGTAACCAGCTGCCAGCTGAGCCTGTGCCCAATAAAGTCCTCGCATGGTATGATTTTTGTGACTGGAAACTAGTAACACTTAGTATCAGAGAAAAATGGCATCACACGACACCAAAGGCCCTGGACAAGGTTGAGGCAGAAGCATGTGGGGATGAAGTAGATGAACATATGAAGGACTCTACACTTGCACAAATGTATAAGGGCTCATTTGGGTAGAAAAATGTATGGTCAGAAAAAAATAATCTCATTAAAAACGGGAGGTGTTCAGGGGGCAAAACGAGAAGACACTTCTCTGCATCCAGCACCTGGCCCAACACCATTGCATTTTGAATTCTGAAAACAAATACAACCTAATCATAAACAGGAACATATGTCCACATAGATTCAAACCCCACTCCTGGTACCAATTCTCTATCAGTTTGGATCCAATTAGACAAGAGAAACTACACAGTAATTTGAACAGGGCAAATTTGTACTGTGGCAATACTTATAAGAATGTAATTCAAATATATTATTTTTGGGCATGTAGGAAGTTAACTTGTATTGACTCTACACCTACTTCCAAAGGACTATTAGGAGGCCAAATGGCCCAAAGACACTGTCTGGCAGAGTGGTTAGGAGGACTGACCTGACTCATGCACCTGGTCTCACAGCCCCCAAGTCCCACACTGGCCTCCTCTTAAGAAGAAAAAGAAATGCTCCCCTGGAAATTTCTACAAATTGCTCTCTTTCCAGAGCTTTATTTTCCGATAGGTAGTAATTTCCATTTCTTCCACTACTGGATTTTATGGGCTTCCTGGATCACAATGAAGACAAGTTTGATAGGATGTATTTCCCAACTTTACCGGGTTAAAGAGTGCTCCCCCAGAATTCATGTCCACCCAGAACCTATAAATGTGACCTAATTTGGAAACACAGTTGGCCCCTTCATATCTGTGATTTTCACATCCACTGATCCTACCAACCACAGATTGAAAAGATTACAAAATTTAAAAAAGTACAATGATGAAATATCATACAAATAAAATAGTAAGTATAACAACTGTTTTCCCAGCTTTTACATTAGCATAAGAATTAGGTATTATGAGTAATCTAGAGATAATTTAAAGTGCAAGGGAGGATGTGTGTAGGTGATGCAAACACTGCAGCATTTTACATCAGTGACTTGAGCATCCAAGGATTTTGATATCTATGGGGCGGTGCGGTGGCGGGGGGTCCTGGAACCAGTCCCCTGAAGATAGCAAGGAATGGCTGTAGGGGCTTTGCTCATGGAATTAAGTTAAATGAGATCATATCTGATTGGGGTGGGTCTAATCCAACAGGACGGGTGTCCTTAAAAGAAGGCCAGGTGCAGACACAAAGGCCCAGAGAGAGGATGTTCACGGGACAACAGATGCAGAAGTTGGATATTGATGGGTTCTCTGCTGCCAGGTATTTTGCTGATCCCCCAAAATTGCTCAAACTGTAGCAAAGCTAAGATTTTGAAGGTCCAGCAGCTTGAACTCCATTAGCGAATTTGATAAAATTCACCATTTCAAATAAAAGCCAGTTAATCCATTTATGACCATTGTATGAATGCTATACCTTTAAATACCTAGTATAATGATTGTTCAAATGAGCGAAATTATAAACAATGCCATTTTCTGTCCTAATTTAGCAGGTGCCTCTAAGCCTGTAAACGTTGCTGGGACACATATCCAGGTCAGTTGCACCCCAAAATTTCAGGCTGACATCTGTGTAAGTGTCTGTTGCTGCTGTGACAAATCACTATGAACTTAGTAGCTTCAAACAGTGTGAATTCATTATTTGAGCAGTTTTAGAGGTCAGAAATCTGAAATGGGTCTCCACTAGGCTAAAATCAAGATGGCAGCAGGCCATCCTCCTTCTGGTGGTTCCAGGGAGACTCTCTTTTCTTGCCTTTTCCACTTCTTGAGGCTGCCTTCATTCCCTGGCTCATGTCCCCTTCCTCCATCTTCAAAGGGTGTCACTCCCACCTCTGTCTCCATTGCTACATCTCTCTTATCTGCCTTGACCTATGTGACCCCTCTTATAAGGGCCCACCTGGATAATTCAGGATCATCTCCCCATCTCAGGACTCTTCATCACACTTGCAAAGTTCCTATTGCCCTACGTGCCATGATTCTGTCTCCCACAACATCCCTTTAAACAAGTTACTGTTTCTTCAAGATTTCTAAATATGTCACATCTACATTTCTTGTCCTTACCCTCAAGGCTTCTACAATATTTTAGGAACATCACTCTTAAGTGAGGATGATGCTGATTGGATAGGAGGGAAGTGATTGATGCTTCAAAGCGGATGCTTTACTTGTTTACTGACCCTATAAATAGCAACATTAAAAATAATCCTTGATAGTAGTTTATTTTCTGGCAACTTAAGTCTTCCTCTTAACACAATTAAATAAATCTGACGACCATGCGTGACTTCTGAAATCAGACGACTTCGCGGGTAGAAATATCCAACAAAGACATAGAAATCTGAGCTACTGCTTCTTGCTGTTGATGTTAAGACTAGAGGCAGCTATGGTTTGGTTTCCAATCTGATTTTATAAAATGTGGCAGGTTTTTTGGGTAGTAAACAGGGCAGTGGAGTCTGATGGAGTCTGTCCAACCATAATTCGCGGTGTACTTTGGTTTCTACTAACTATCTTTAAATGAAGTGGTATCTTCAGTTACTTGGCCCCAGGGTCATCAATCTATTTATCTCTGTAAAGGAAAAACTTGTGTTTTTGAAAGACCTGTGTTTGAATTCCGGCTCCATCATTTACTCAGAATGTGATTTTAGAAAAATAACTTAGTTTCTCTGAGCCTTTGTTTCTCTTTTTCATAAAATAGAATAATAATCTTGCCTTCCTCAGAAGGTTGTTTGGTGAAGAATGCTTTTATAATCTAGAAAGCATTTAGCTCAGGGATTGGCTGATAGAAACCTCTTAGAGAATGTTAGTTATTTTTATATTTAATTTTGTTACAATTTTTGTGAAAAGGTAGAGTAGGCGGGTTTTCATTTGGACACTTTAAACTAATTTCAAATGTGATTAGTTTTTAAAGAATCACACTAAGATTAGATTTTTTAAAAGTATCACATTATTTATAAATATGTGAGGTAATGCATATTGAGTTCAATTGAACCATTTCACAATTACACATATTTCAAAACACCATGCTGTACACATATGTAAAAACTGTGTATATATGAGTATGTATACAATTTTTTGTCAATTAATCAGAAGGATATTTGGAAGTGAGAAGAGAATTTCAGGAGCAACTGAATGGTGCAGGCTGACCCGTGGTCACTCTCCCATGAAGAATGGCCATCCTAGTGGAAAGCAATAGTAATGAGAATGAGGAGGAGGCCAGCTGCAAACATGTCTTAAGTGCAGTTGTTCTTGGAGAGAGAGGAAGGTGAGGAAGGGAAGGCTGGCGGGAACCTCAGAGGGCTAGGGTGTTCCAATGGATCAAATCCTGTGTGGAATTTACAAGAGCGAAACCAGGAGACGAAGAAATACATCATTTCTGAAAGGAGACTAAATGATGGGGCTTGTCAATGAGTCGTAAGCTTTGAGACCCACACCTATGAAAAAACAAGTATTGATTCTAAACGCAGACATGGCCTTCAGGGAGAAACCAAAGTAATAATTAAACCTTTTTTTGTTCAAACTAAAAACACCAGGCGTGCTTGCTACAGAATCTAGGTTACTGGTGCTCTAAATGCAGACACTTCCAATACAAATTTTGAATCCACAGGATTCCCTCACATACAGCAGGCTGACTTCCAGCGTGCACTACTAGGAAATTCTGTGGATGGTGCGTTTCCGTCGGAATTTGTTTTCTTAGGCTTGCTCCTCCCTTCGGTGGATACGGGACTTCAGCTGGATCTCGGAGCAAAGCTAACTCAAGCTGTGATTTCCGAACGGCAGGCAGACAGATCGCAGCTCTGAGTTCAGTCCCCAAACGGTTCTCGCTGGGATGTTATGATCGTTCGCAGGCTTTCCGCTGCATGACGCACGGAGGTTTGGCAGCCACTCCTCCAGGGAACCGCGAGGCTGCTGCTTTTTAACCTCTGAAGCTCCTAAATAAGTAATAATTCTTGCGGGGGTAACTTTGAACTTCGGGGAGAAAAAGAATCTAATAGAAAATATTGGGGAGTAATATCCTCACTTGTTTTGCTACCAGAACCCTGATTTCGGTGCTTTTTGGTTTTTACATGGGAATAGTCAGAATGAAAAGCCATTCCAAAGACTCTTTTCCCCATTTTTGTTGATTTCTTCAGGTGCCAAGGAGTTGCACTGTTTGAGGCTTTAGTCTAATGTGTTATCCCAGGTTTCCTTTAATAAGCAGAGATTATCTGGTCTTCAAATTAGAATATCATGCTTCTTTACTTTTTTCAAAACAAGCCAGCATCTGGATTAAGTAATGTTTAGATTTTCCTTTCTTTCCTCATTTGATAATATCTGATGAGTTAGTGGGTTCATCGCAGGCTGGTATTGCTTTCTTTACTATTTTTTTGAGCTTACTGCTAAGTATACCCCCTTCTTGCTGGCCTTGAACCCCCGGGAAATGCAGCCTGCTGTTAAGACCCTAGAAACCCCAGTGCATGTCCTGACACTTGCCATGGATCAGTCACATAGTGAATGTGTGTGGTATTCATTAATTCACAAGTTCCAAAACAATTTTCAAATGTGTAAGAGGCATTTTAAATTCTGACTGTGGCTGCCAGATGCATAGACCTGCCTCATGTCATCCATAAAAGCTTCTTTAAAAAACCACTTTATGCAACTCTGATGTGGTAGGAACAGTCATGGGCTTTTTATCAGGAATATTATGTCCTAATCCCCGCTCTGACCTTCACAGCTATTTTCCCATAAACAAGTCATTTAATTTCTCCAAAGTAAAACCCCACATTTAAAAACCAATAAAGGAAGAAGGTATGGCAATTATCAACTATCTGGTAGGTTTAAATGTCTCTGGGTTAAAAAAAAAAACAGTAGAAGAAAATAGGTCTTATCAGAAATAAAAAATGAAAAATCACAGTGAATGTTTTGGTCCTAGTGATGACAGGTACAGAAAAAGGAACTCAATGTGTGCCCTCAGGAAGGTCTGAGAATCAGTGTTTGGGCCAGTTCTGGACTTTAATGTTTTCCTGAGTAAAAACTTGTAAAGTTAATGCTTTTGTCTTATGTTAATCAATAGATATTTAAAATTTAAATTCTTTTGGGGCTGATAAGGTAATTCCCTCTGAAGTGCTTAAAATGTCCCTAGTGACTATTAAATGCCCCTGTGTGAAGCTGAGCAGAAATAAGAACTATCGCACACTCACTGTATACCAAGGGTTAGGTTGGTCTGGCAGAACTGGTCACGAAGATGACTGAGTATAACGAAGATGGCATTTCCATGAGTTTCCATGGTATTTCACAGGAGATCAGGGTTTTCATGCTCATGCTGTTGTCCATTTATGCCAACGATGAAAGATACAGAGCAGCCACCTCTCCTGATGTTGTCCTCCTAGCAGGAAAAGCACATGCACAACTTTGTCCTAAACCAACTCTGGGGAGAATGGAAGGAGACAGATTTATTTACTAAAAGCTGGGTGAGGTCTGGACCCAAGACAGCTGTCCCCAGCACACACCAGCAATCAAGCATTTCTAATTAACTGCATTCCCTCGCCTTTTTCTATTAGTCTTTGAAATTGTGCACATTTCTTTGCTTCAAATAAATGTATTTTCCTGCTTTCTGTTCCTCCTAGGAAACTGACTACTAGTTCCATATTAACTAGAACTAATAACTGGGTCCCTACCGACCCAGTGTCCTTTCTCAGATCAAGTTCCTTGTCTTTTTGAACTCTGGAGAAATGAAGCAAATAAGGCTCTAAGTTGTCCTCGGGAATTTGATGTCTGCAACCGAAGGAATGGTGACATTCCAGTGCAGACCCAGTGCGTCCTACTGGAGATGGGACACATCGCTGACAACTTGATGGAAGTTTTTGGTGGGCTTGAAATCTATGTTAATTATTATTCCACTTCCCAGTTTCAACTGTGAATAATTTGAACTGTGCAGGCATCTGCAAAATAATATTGGAGGACATAGAAAGCACGTGCTATTGACCATTCATCAATAAGCACCATTAATTGTATAACACTAATTTTTAAAATGTTTTATAGTCATCTAATGATCACTTCTGATAATATTGCTTTAAACAAACCTAGTTATGTCATCCTTCTTATCTTTCAGGAGAAGAAATAAATTCGCAGAATAAATTTGTACCCAGTCAGCGTGTCTCACAATAGGTGTGAAAATTCGCTGAAGGTGATTTAGCCTACTTACTCTGGCTAAATATGTTTTTTAAAATGCCAAGTAAGTTCTCTTCCTTCCTATGAGTAGCAGGTTACCAAGAAAAAGTCTGTCCATTTTTGTTTCCCCCAGAACCAGGAGCTCCATTAGTGATGGCTCCCAGCTTTGAATCCGTCTCCACATTTGAAAAACAGGGTTTGATGAAGGCAAAATGAGAAAAGGCAGTGCTAACTGGAAAACTTGAGACCTGCATGTGCACTGTAATTAGTGCTACGAGTTTTATCAGTTCTTCTCCCTTGTCTCCTGAGCAGTGATCGGCTCTGGCTGTGTCCATTTCCTAACTGCTTTGCCCATAATCCCATAATGCTTCATTTTCTCACAACAAGTTGTTTGCTGGGACTTGGAGAACAGAGCTTCAGCCCTTGTGCCTTAGAGAAGAGTGGTAATATTAGAAATCTGTATTTGTGTCATGCTTTCCATTTATGGAAGAAGCAGCAGGGTTTTATCAACATTTTAACACAGTCTTAATACATGTACATACTTTAAATTCCTAAATGATTATTTTTTTAAAAATCCAGTAGTAAACAAATAATTTATTTTCAGATATTTATACATTTTCCTTCACAGTATGTGTTTCAGTGAGTTGAAGCAAAATAAAAATAGAATAGCCTAACTTATTTTTTTCATTCAAATTAAGAAGGGCAGTTTTTTGCATCTAAGTTTCAAAATGCGTCCTTCACATTGCCTCTAAAAACGTATGCCTCAATAGCAAATATCTTAGGTCAAATTCAGATACTTAGCTTGAACCCAAATACTTTTTTTAAGTTAAGAAAAAAATCTTTTAAAGCGATCTATAACACAAAGCTCAGTTTTAAAATGAGATCAACAAGTGTTGCTCTGTCTTGCAGAGAGAGTTGAACCAAAGCAAACAGTTGCCTTTCAAACACTGAATTTAGAATATGAAATTATAAATTATCACTATTTTGCAAATGTTCAAATGAAAACAGAGAGCGAGGCTGATGGACCCTCCCGCAGAGCAAGTTAGCAGGGGAGCCAAGAACCCAGGGAACTACCTCTCTGCACTGCTGTCAGGGCTTTTCTCTGCTTCCCAAAAAGGTTTTAGTGGTCGTATTTTTGTTTTGGGGTATGTTGAGAACTCGCCATTTAAGGAAATCAACGCATTGGTGTTTGAGGGACAGAGATTTTAAACAGAGGAGATGATTTTGACATCATCTTTTCTAAGTATTGGATTCAAGCTGGAGACTCAAGCTTGAGGCTTGCAGGGGGACCTGGGGGACCCAAACATTCTGGCTTCCCCTGCAAAGAGGCTGAGGCCCAGGAGCAACCTGGCCAAAGAGGGGTTAGAAGTTTCCATTCTTCTTCACGTGAAGGATGTGAACGTGTCTGCCTCCTACGCTGGCGTTACCCTCAGCAAGCATAGCTCCTCCTTCAGAGCTGACGCCTAGTGTCACCTGAGACACCTGGCTTCTGGAATCACCTGGATTCAATGCCACGGAGTCCAGGTTTCACTGGGAATGTCCATGGCACGTAGCGTTCACCTGACTCAGTGTTGGGAGTGGTCACTGATCTCCTATTAGTGTTCTGTGGTCTGAGGAAATGGGCTTTTGTCCCACCAAAGGGCTGCGTGGAGTATTTGTGGCATTTCAATTGCACTCATCACTTTCCTAGTGAAATCTTCCTTATCGCATAAAATGCTTTTTGTTAAAGAAAACACAGCTCCCCTTGTCTTTTTGGGCAGAATTTGCTTTCTGTCCTTCTGCCCAACCTGAGCAATCGTGTTTGCCAAAGGAACAATTGCACTCACTGTGTTCAGTCAGGAGGGGCCCACCCCTGCAACGTGCACCGGGACATTTCCCCACCCCTCCACCAGTGCCCTAGGGGAAGCCTGGCGTGCTGTCTAGAAGGAAGAGGATAATGCCAAAGGGCAGCCCAGGTGCATCCTCTGGCCCTACCAGTATGTTCAGTGTGTGTCCCCACCTCAACACCCACCTGTGGTGGGTCCAGTACAACCCACCCCAGTGAGGCAGTGCGGGTATAAGCCTTCAGTCACTGGAGGGAGGAGTCTTCTTGCTACAAGGTTAATAAAGGCAGTACTTCTTGGTGGGGTTTCTGAGTACTGACTTAAAAATGTTCTTTTGCTTTAATTTATTAAACGTATGGGATGTAGACTCTTTCAAATAAAATGTGCATGTTACAAATACAGTAAGATTGATACGACTAAGAGGAAAGTTACACCAACAGAAACATGTACTGAGTTGTTTCGTAAAGGCTCTAACTGGCTCTGTGGCCACCCTTGGTGGACACCTTACAAAGGCAAAAATGTTGAACACAGAGATTCGCAAATGAGTACAAGGCAGTGCTGCTGGCACTCAGCACCTCCGCCGTGGTAGCCCGGCTGAATTTTCCAGATTTATTGGTCTCCAATGAAAAGCTTCACTGAGTCAGTCTGTCATTTTCTTGAAAACACCTTGATTTCCACCTTTGATCCTATCTCCTCTTGCCCTTCCCCAGACACTCCTGTTTCTCCAGGCTGCACAGATGCATCACCCCCCACCCCTAGGATCAAAGCCTACCCCCTCCAGGCTGCTGTCTCCCTTTGCTCCAGCCCACCCTCAGTCATCACCCCTGGGGTTGGCACATGCTGCCCTGGATGTGCTTCTGCCTCTGGATGCTCTTCCTGGCGCTTACCCTGCCTGGGAAGTGCATGCAAACCCACCAACTGCCAATGTCCCATAAACTTGACTTTCGCCAGACACCTCTTTTTAAAGCATTAAGGACCTCAAATTCAGTTTATCTTCAACTAGTCTTATTCTAAATAGTTCCCCCGAAATGTGTCCTGCTCAATTTCTTCTCTAGATTATTGGTGCTACCTCATCAGCCATGTGAAGGACCAGAGTTCCCCTCCATGTAAACCTCTCTCTTCTCCCGCTGTGTTCACCTCACCAGGTCACATCAGGAGTGCTGTCTCGCCAGGACTCATCCCCACCAATTCATTCCTTCATGTCCAAAACATTGTAGCTTTTCTTTCTTTCTTTTTTTTTTTTTTTTTTTTGTTCTAATTTTAAAAGGAAAGCATACATTTTTTATTTGTATAAAGTTTTTTTTTTTGTTTTTTTTTTTTAAGATGGAGTTTTGCTCTTGTTGCCAGGCTGAAGTGCAATGACGTGATCTTGGCTCATTGCAACCTCCACCTCCTGGGTTCAAGCGATTCTCCTGCCTCAGCCTCCTGAGTAACTGGGATTACAGGCATGCACCACCACTCCCAGCCAATTTTGTATTTTTAGTAGAGTCGGGGTTTCTCCATATTGGTCAGGCTGGTCTTGAACTCCCAACCTCAGGTGATCCACCCACCTTGGCCTCCCAAAGTGCTGGGATTACAGGCATCAGACACCATGCCTGGCTTATATAAAGTTTTTATTCAGCACAGTATTTGTGAGATCCATCCATCTCGTATGAATAATTCATTCCTTTTTGTCTTTTATTGACACATAGTAATTGTACACATTTATGGAGTAGATGCGATTTTTCAATATATGTATAATCTATCATTTCTTTGTGTATCATTTCAAATCTTCTCTTCTAGCTAGTTTGAAATATACAAGAAATTATTGTTAACTAGTGTCACTCTGCTACGGAACACTAGAACTTCTTCCTCTTGTCTAACTGTATGTGTGTGCCCATTAGTCAACTTCTCTTCATCTCCCATGTCCACTGCCTTTCCCAGTCTCTGATGACAATCATTCTACTCTGTACCTCTGTGAGATCAACTTTTTTAGTTCCTGCATGAGTGAGAACGTGATATTTCGCTTTCTGTGCCTGGCTTGTTTCATTTAATATAATGACCTGTTCCTTCTATGTTGCTACAAATGGCAAGATTTTGTTTTTTTATGGCTGAATGATATTCCATTGTGTTATAATACATTTTCCTTATCCATTTGTCCTCTCATAGACACTTATATTGATTCCAGATTCTGGCTATTGTGAGTGGTGCTGCAATAAACACAGGGATGCAGGTATCCCTTTGATATAATAATTTCCTTTCCTTTGGATAAACACCTGGTAGTGGAATTGCTGGATTATGTGGTCATTCTATTTTTAGCCTTCTGTGGGACTTTTCATATTGTTGTGCTAATTTGCATTCCTAAGAGTGTATGAGAGTTTCCTTTTCCCTCCATCCTCATCAACATTTTTAATCTTTTGTCTGTTTGATAGTATCCATTCTAACTGAAGTGAGACAATATCTCGTTGTGATTTTATTTGCTTTTCCCCAGTGATTAATGATCTTGAGCATTTTTTATATACTTGTTGGCCATTCATATGTTTTCTTTTGAGAAATGTTTATTCAGGTCCTTTGCCCCCTTTTAATGAAATTGCTTGTTTTTCTTGCTGTTAAGTTGTTTGAGTTCCTTGCATATTCTAGATATTAGTCCCTGATTAAATCAGTAGTTTGCAAATATTTTCTCTCCCATTCCAAAGATTGTATCTTTTCACTCTGTTGATTTTTTCCTTGCTGTGTAGAACCTTTTTGGTTTCATATAGTCCTGTTTGTCTATTTTTATTGTTGTTGTCTGTGCTTTTGAAATCTTTGCAATAAAACGTTCCCTAAACCAATGTCCTGAAGTGTTTTACCTGTTTTTTTTTCTAGTAGTTTCATGGTTTTTATTTTTAAGTTTACATTTTTAGTCCATTTTAAGTTGATCTCTATATATGGTGAGAGGCAGATTTCAGTTTTATTCTTTTTCATATGGATATCTATTTTTCTCAGCATCATAAAGAATGTGTCCTTTCCCTGATGTATGTTCTTGGTGCCTTTGTCAAAAATCAGTTGGCTGTAAAAGCATGGATTTATTTCTGATTCTCTATGCTGTTTCATTGGTCTTTGTGTCTGTGTTTATACCAATACTATACTGTTTTGGATACTATAGCTTTGTAGTGTATTTTGAAGTAAGGTAGCATGGTGCCTCCAATTTTGTTCTTTTTGTTCAGTATTACTTTGGCTATTTACGGTCTTTTGTGATTTCGTATGAATTTAAGGATTGCTTTTTCCATTTCTGCAAAGAATGTTATTGGTATTTTGATAGGGGATACATCAAATCTGTCAATTGCCTTGGATAGAATCGTCATTTTAACAACATTAATTCTTCCGATTTATAAGTGTTGGATAGCTTCCCATTTGTTTGTATCCTCTTTGATTTCTTTCATCAGTGTTTTGTAGTTTTTGTTGTAGATGTCTTTTCCCTTCTTGGTTAAGTTTGTTCCTAGGAAAGGTTTTTTTGTTTGGTTGGTGTTTTTTGTTTTGTTTTGTTTTGTTTGTAGTATTGTAAATGAGACTGCTTTCTTGATTTTTTTTTTCAGCTAGGTTGTAATTGGTATGCAAAAATGCTGCTCTTTTGTATGTTAATTTTATATTCTGTAACTTTACTGAATTTATCAGTTCTAAGAGTTTTTCGTGGCTCTTTAGGCTTTTCTCTATATAAGATCATGTCATTTGCAAAGAAGAATATTTGATTTCTTCTTTTCCAATTTGGATGTCTTATTTATTTATTTTACCTGGTTGCCATGGCCAGAACTTCCAGCACTATGTTGAATAAGAGTGGTGATAGTGGGCATCCTAACCTTGTTCCAGTTCTTAGAGAAAAGGCTTTCAGCTTTTCTCCATTCAGGCCATTCAATATGATGTTGGCTATGGCCTTGTCATATACAGCCTTTATTAAGTCGAGGTATGTTCTTTCCATATGATGACCATATGGATTTTGTCCTTCATTCTGCTGATATGGTGTGTCTCATTTATAGATTTGTGTATGTTGAACCATCTTTTGCAGCCCTAGGATAAACCCCACTTGACCATGATGTATAATCTTTTAAATGAATCATTGTATTTGTTTTGCTAGTACTTTGTTGAGGATGCATCTGTGTTAATCAAGGATACTAGCCTGTAGTTTTCTTTCCTTTCTAAAAAGAAATCATATCCTTGTCTGGTTTTTGTATCAGAGTAATGCTGGCTTCATGGAATGATTTAGGAATAATTTCTTTCCTTCATTTTTTGGGAATAGTTTGAGAATTGGTCTTATTTGTTCTTTAGAAGTTTGATAGAATTTAGCAGTAAAGCCATCTGGTTCTGGGTTTTTCTTTGTTGGAAGACTTTTTATTACTGATTCAATCTTGTTAATTTTTATTGGTCTGTTTAGGTTTTTCTAGGTATCCTCGTTTAATCTTCATAAGTTGTATGTGTCTGGGAATGTATCCATTTCCTCTAGGTTTTCCAATTAGATATCAAATAGTTGTTTATAATAGTCTCTAATCCTTTGCATTTCTGTGGTATCAATAGTAAGGTCTTTTTTTCCCTGATTTTATTTATTTGAGTTTTCTCTCTATTTTTCTTGCTTAGTCTAGCTAGTAGTTTATCAATTTTTTTGTTTTGTTAATTTATCTTTATTTAGTCTATTTTGCTTGGTTCTACCCTAATTTGTTTCCTTGTACTAATTTTGTATTTGGTTGGTTCTTCCTTTTCTAGTTCTTTCAGGTGCATTGTTAGGTTGTTTATTTGAAATCTTTCTGCTTTTTGCATGTAAGCATTTATTACTATAAATTTTCCTTTTAGCACTCCTTTTGCTGTATACCATAGGTTTTGAAATACTCTGTTTCTATTTTCATTTGTTTCAGGACGTTAAAAAAAATTTTCCTCTTAATTTTCTTACTGACTAATGATTGTTAAAAAACATGTTTAATTTCCATGTATTTGTATAGTTTCTAATGTATTTCTTGCTGTTGATTTCTAGTTTTGTTCCACTGTAGTCTGGGAAGATACTTAATATTATTTCAATTTTTAAAAATTTGTTGAGATTTATCTTACAGTGTAATATATGGTCTATCCTGGAAAATGTTCCATGTGCTGATAAGGAGACTGTGTATTTTGCAGCTGTTGAATGAAATGTTCTGTAAATGTCTGTTAGGTCTGTGTATTCTATGGTGCAGATTAAGTTTGTTTCTTTATTGATTTTCTGACCAGGTGTTCTGTCAAGTGCTAAGAGCGAGATGTTGAAGTCCCTAAGTGTTGTATTGGGGTCTACCTCACTCTTTAGCTGTAATAATAATGGCTTTATATATCAGAGTGCTCTAGTGTTGGATGCATATATATTTAAAATTGTTATATCCTCTTGCTGAATTGATTCTTTTACTGTTATATAAAGACCTTCTTTGTCTCTTTTTTGTTTTGTTTTTAGACTTACAGTGTATTTTGCCTGATATAAGTTTTGCTACTCCAGCAAGCTTTTGGTTCCTATTTGTGTGGAATTATTTTTATTCCATCCCTCCACTTCAGTCTATGTGTGTCTTTACTGGTGCAGTGAGTTTCTTGTGGAAACTTATAGTTAGATATCATGGGTTTGTTGTTGTCATTGTTGTTTTTTCCATTCAGTCTATATATTTTAATTGGGGGATTTAAACTATTTACATTTATCATATTATTTGTAGGCGAGATCTTACTCCTGCACTTTCTTAATTATTTTCTGATTGTTTGTACATTCTTTGTTCATTTCTTCCTCTTTTATTATTTACCTTTATAATTTCATGGGGCTTTCTCAGTAATCATTTAACTCCTTTCTATTTCTCATTTATATTCCAGTGAATTTTATATTTTTGTGTGTTTTCATGATGGTGTACTGCATCCTTTCTCTCCTAGATGTAGAGCTCCCTTGAATATTTCTTGTAGCACTAGTCTAATAATGCTGAATTCACCAGTTTTGGCTTGTCTGAGAAAGACTTTATTTCTTTGTTATTTTTGAAGAATAGCTTTGGTGGGTATAGCATTCTCGGGTGGCAGGCTTTTTCTTTTAGCACTTTGAATATGTCATCTCATTTTTTCCTGGCCTGTTAGATTTCTGGTGAGAAATCTGCTATTATTCCAATGGAGATTCTCTTATATGTGAACTGACTCTTTTTCTTTTGGTGTTTTTAGAATTCTCTTTGTCTTTGATTTTTGATAGTTTATCTATAATTTGTAGTGAATACATGAAGGTTATACATAGGATACTTTGCAATCTTAATATAGATAATTTCTATTTTAAATGCAGCACATACTGCACACGTGTCTTGCAAATTGATTTATAAGTGAAGAGACTGTGGTTGCCCTTATGCACTAGTGCATGACTGTATGGTCAACCCAATCATGCCTAACAAACTGAAGTAACAGAAATTCATTACTGAAAAACCAGAAAATCCTAATGATTCAGGACAACACTGACAGGTGCACTTAGAGCAAGGTAACTCAAAAAACACTGAGTTAGAGTTTTAACAGATGCAGTCATACATATTTTAACTTTGATTTATACATCCTGATTTTAGTAACACTGAATTATCTCTAAAATGCATTTTAGTCACACATATATTTAAACTCCTACTGGTGAAGTGAGTTTCTTGTGGAAACATATACTTGGTTCTTATTTTTTTTTCTCCATTTAGCCAGTCTATATCTTTAAATTGGTGAATTTAAACCACTTACATTTATTGTGTTATTTGTAGGTGAGGACTTACTTCTGTACTTTTTAAATTGTTTTCTGATTGTTTGTATATCCTTTGTTCATTTTTTCCTTCTTTAAACTCTAAATTTAAAGTCTAAAAATTCCTTGGAAAGACCTTTTTGATCTTAATCTAGTTGCAGATATTTGAGCTTCCTCTATTTGGATGTCTGTGTCTCTTGCAGGACTTCATAATTTTTTATTTATTATTTCATTAAATAGAGTTTCTATTACTTTGCTCACCTCTTCTTGTGGAACTCCCAAAATATAAATATTTGATTGTTTTATGGTATCCCATATAGCACATAGACTTTTTTCTGTTTTGTATCCCCTCTTTTCTAGTCTGAGCTATTTTAAAAGACATGTCTTCAAGTTCAGAAAATATTTGTTTTGCTTGATATAGTCAATTGTTGAAGCTCTTGATTTTATTTATTATTTCCTTTATTGAATTCTTAAATTTCAGGATTTCTATTTAGTTCCTTTGATGCTATCTGTCTCTTTGTTGAATTTCTAATTCAGATCATGAATTATTTTTGGCTTCTTCGTTTATGTGTTCTTTTGTATCTCACTGAGTTTTTAAATATCATAATTTTGAATTCCTTTTTAGACAGTTAATGGATTTCCTTTTCTTTGGACTCTGTTACTGGAGAATTTTTACATTCCTTGGAAGTGTCACGTTTCCTTGGTTTTCATGTTTCTTGTGTCCTTACATTGGTATCTTTGGACCTAGTTTAACAGTTGCTTCTTCCAATTTTATAAATTGGCTTTAAAGAATAATACTTTCTTAGCAAATGTATCTATAATGTGGATTGGGTAGAATGCTTTGTCTTTGATTCTTGATGAGCACAGTAGTCTTCTTGTGATTTCTTCAGTTGTATTCAGTGTTTGTGGTGTCTGTGAATTTTTCAGTGGCTTAGGCTGTGGTTGTTCATGGAGACTGTGGTGAGACTTTGCTTGGTGAAGGAATACCAGGTGGGTCAATCTTTGGGCACAAGTGGTGGTGGTGGCAGGCTGGGTAGGATGGTTCTTGAGCCTCCACGTGTTGGTAAAGTATACATTTTATAAAGAACTAAGAATGTATAGAAAAAAATATTTTAAAGAGTAAAGTCATGAACCTAAATGTCTTAGCTCCTATATAATCTTCATTAACATTTTAACTTACTTGGACCATGCTGTACAGATAGTATTATATGTTAATTTCTTTTTATTTTGGGAAAACAGGCATTTTCCTGTTACTGAAATTATTCATCAGATATTTTTCATGGTCATATAATAGTCTGTCATAATTCGTTTAGCTATTTTCCTATTTGGGGATATTAATTTTTTTTTTTTTGCCTAGTATAAAATAATGTGCCATGAACAACTTTATCCTTAAATATTAAAATATATGTCCATATCTTAATCTTTTTGATGAGATTTGCCAAATAGCTTTCGAGGAAGGTGAAGATGGGTTCACTCCCACTAGCCACATATGATATTTCACATTTTACTCTGTGAAGCGTTGTGTATTATCACTTAAAATTATTTGTTAATTTGCTATGTAGTAAAGGAAATTCTCTTATGCTTTGGTTTTCGACATGAGGTTGAACACTTAGTATCCTATTCATTGTTTATTCTAGTTAATCTGTGAAGGCCTTTGCCCATTCTGATGGAGAGAGGGTAGGATAGATCATGGTATATTATTTCTTTACCCTTGAACCCTCTGGTATGTCTTTCAGGGTTCTTTTAGAACCTTGTCTTCTAGTTTTTCCCAATTCTTTCTTGGCCTTTTAATTTTGCTTATAGCATATAATTTTTTAAAAAGTCTTCCACATTTTTCCTGACAAACTTTAAGAGCAACAGTTCTCTAAGGTTTTTAAAGCAGGTGATGACAATATTAGATTTTCTTTAGTAAAGGATCTGGCTGGCTGCTGTTTAGCAAATGGCCAGAGAACTGAAGCATAGATTTGCAGTAAACAATGAGAAGTGTCTTTAGTGGCAACATGACAAGCAGGGTTCTTGAGCAGGGCACACAGCCAACCTACGCTCCCACAGCCCAATTCCTTTCAGTCTTTCCAGCCTTTGGATAATTGCATTTCCCCTGAGTCATATTCCCTTTAGGCATGTTATATATGACTTAATGACACAGAATATTGAGAATACATCCACGCTTCACCTTGGTTACATCTTGATCTCTTATTTGGGGATTTTGTGGTCATCTATTCATGTACATTTCAAGAAAGTTTATCTTCTCTTCAACATTTACATTCACAAAAGTTTATTTTATTTCTGGATTCTGGAAGAACCTTTTTATAAACCATTATTTGCAGTATGTTTCTTATCTGTATTTTAAGAGCTATGGTAGTACATCCGTGTCATATCATCTATATTCATTTTTTTGAATTGATTGATCGTGAGGTATCGTATGACCAACTCCCATACAATTAAGTAATTGTGAAATATAAATGGTAATTTAAAAATTAGCAGCCAAGGAACTTCTATAAAAGTTTTATAAGGAAAATGTGGGACAAAGGGAAGAAAGGAAATGAATGTACTACATTGTGTCACTGTAGGTGGTGGGCATATTTTGCTTCAAATTGGTCTCGGAGCTTCCTGCCAACGTTAAAAGGTAGTTAATACACGGTTTTGTAGTTTATGTTGTCAAAAGGGGTTGAATGCTTCTTTCTAGGGACATGAAACCTGTGTTCTAGGCTTTTGCTCCAAAAATAATTTTTCACGCGAAACTCCTGTTCAGCACCCATCCTGATCAGGAAGCCTCTTCTGAGCAAACACATCAATACACAGCAGCTCCCTCGTTACTCGCAGGTTCTGTATTTGCAAATTCATCTTCTTGCTAAAATGTATTTGTAACCCCCAAATCAACACTGCCTTTGCTTTTGCTCATTTGTGAACCTGAGCAAAAACGGGCAAAGAAGTGAAAACTGTGAGTCCCCCGGCCTGAGGTCCAACAGTCGCTGCTCTGCCTCCGTGTTCCAGCTCATGCTGTAAATAAAGGTCCTTAGCCCAGTGTATCTGCTGCCATGTCCTTCACGGTTCTATGTTTTTGTTGGGGGTTTCACTGTTTAAAGTGGCCCCCAAGGTTTTGGTGTGTACATCACCGGAGCAGTATACACTGAAACCATCTTGTAGCCTTCTGTCCTTCTGCCCTTTCCCGCCCTTTCCCACCCTTTCCTGCTGAGCCCCCAAAGTCCACTGTATCATTCTTATGCCTTTGCATCCTCATAGCTTGGCTCCCACTTAGCAGTGAGAACATATGATGTTTGGTTTTCTATTCTTGAGTTACTTCACATAGAATAATGGTCTCCAAGTTCATCCAGGTTGCTGCGAATGCCATTAATTCATTCCTTCTTATGGCTGAGTAGTATTCCATCATATATATATCATAGTTTCTTTAGCTATTCATTGATTGATGGTTAATAACTTACTCATATAGGGGCCAGGCACGGTGGCTCACACCTGTAATCTCAGCACTTTGGGAGGCCAAGGTAGGTGAATCACAAAGTCAGATCAAGACCAGCCTGACCAACATGGTGAAACCCCGTCTCTACTAAAAATACAAAAAATTAGTCGGGTGCGGTGGCACACGCCTGTAGTCCCAGCTACTCGGGGAAGGCTAAGGCAGGAGAATCACTTGAACCCGGGAGGCAGAGGTTGCAGTGAGCCAAGATCATGTGGCTGCACTCCAGTCTAGGCAACAGAGCAGGACTGTCTCAAAAAAAAAAAATATAGTCAAATACCAGCTGTTCCCCCAAAATCCATGAAAATTAAAGAACGTAAAAAGATAACACATATTGTGTCATATGTATTTTACCACAATAAAAACTTGGAGAAAAAGAATTTTTTTAAGAAAGCTTCCTACAAATCCAAAAGGACTGCATTTGGAGAACTTCCAGGTAGCTGAGCACGTGGCGGCTCCTGGCGGGTGACATGCCCAGAGAGGACACGCAAGCACCACACATCTTCCCACACTTTGAGGGCTTTGCCCTCTGCATCTCCATCTGTATCCGTTGTAATATCCTTTATAATAAACCAGTAAATGCAATAAATAAATAAATAAATAAATAAATAAATAAATAAATAAAATGGCCCCCAGGGCAGGGGAGAGTGGGGAGTTGTTGGTCAGTGGTTGCAGGGTTTCCGATGATAACATTCCGCAGGTGGTGATGGATCATGTACGTCAAGCACAACACCAGTGTGAATGTACTTGATGGCAAATTTTTGTTGTGTATATTTTGCCAAAACTTTTATTTGAAAAAACCTGCCAAGCACAGTGCTGTCCTGCTGTCTAGTGTGCTGTCCCCTATGGAAAAAATCCACATGGTAGAGGAGCTTCATCCTGGCATGAGTTTTAGTGCTTATGAATCAGCATTCGATGGAAAATAAAGTGTATTTAAACAGAAACACACATAAAATAAAGTTTTGTTTTGACCAGTGAATGAAAATGTGTCCAGACACTCCCAGGAACCTAATCTTGTATTTCCCCTCAGGTCAGTGGTTCAGTATTTGTGAATTCAGTGTTTGCAGTGAGTTTAAAGAACAGAATTACCTTGACAAATGAACATCAACTGTAGTGTTTTGTTTGTTTGTTTGTTTTAACTAATAGCAATGTTTAAACTTCACTGTACTTAAGAAGTGCTTTATTGAAAAGTAAGATTCTACCCTCAAAGAGTCTTTCTGAACTGAGAGCTGGAAATTTCCATTTCTAAACAAGCACTTCAGATGAGCTCAGCCTTCCAGGTCCAGGAGTACCCCCGAGGAAACAGGGATTTAAGTGGCAGCAAGGCGGAGGATCTCCCTTGAAAGCCTACGCTGATGGGAGTCCATGCTGAATTGTCTTCTAGGACACCCACATGCCTTCAAAAAATCAGTTGAGAATGTATTCCCTGTGGTGGGCAGTCTCTCAGGATTGCCGGAAGTCCACGCTAGATGAAGTGGCTACCTTTTTTGGTGTGACCTTATATGATGTGGACCTCCAGGGCAATCCTGAGAGACTGGGAGGAGGGATGGAGCACTCACCGCCATGGACTGTTCTTGTCAAGGTGAAACCCTTGCTCCAACTCAGTGGTGAAGTCACAGTAGATTGAAGGCATCAGGTTTAAGCTCATTGTTCTCATAATCAAACTGCCAGAAAGCACTCTCTCCCCACTTGGTAACTGCAGAGCAGAACGCATCAGTTTCCTCAGTTCGCAAGTGCCTCCCCTGAGGGGCTTCTTCGTAGGGAGCATCCCCTCAAAACAGCGGGGCTGGCAGACCTGGGCTGAGGGCCCGCGGAAAGCTGGAGGGGGCAGTTTCAGTAGATGATCCTGGAAGAATTTCCTAAGTCTTTGTGTGTGTTTTTATAACTCCCCCCTAAAAATACCAGTGAATGAATGAATGAAATTAAAAATATGAAATATAAAATTTAATTAATTTATTTAAAATTAATAGCAACTACAAGTAAACAATAGTATTCATGGAAGTTTAAGAAATTCTGAGGAAAACCCTTAGAACTAAGATTACTCACCTTCTACTTTCCCTCTCTATTCCTATTTCCAAACAAGCAGTACAAATATGTTTGTATGTGTGCAAACAGTGCGGCTGGAAACAGAAGTTATCAGTCAAGTCTTGGCAATGCCAACCCCAGTTATTTTGTTTTTAATCATGCATATTGTGCTTGCTTTTCCAGGCTTTTCAGGGAGGCACCCCAAGATCCCACTCCAGTGATACAGACATCCTCTGTTAGTAACTTGGCAAGAGGTCCTCACAATGCATTGCCCTAATCTGGTTTTGCCCTGAAAAGCACAATCATTCTTTACACACACACACATACACACACACACACACACACACACACACACACACACACACACTGTTGCCCTGAAAAGCATAATCATTCTTTACACACACACACACACACACACACACACACACACACACACACACACACAACTGTTGAAATCACATTGCAAAAATAAGAACCGGGCTCCAAATACACAGACAATCTCCTTTCAAAGTGCTTTGTTCTCAGCTCCCGCATAAGACGCCCCTCCTCCTCCATCTGGCCTTCTGCAACCTCAGAGGCTGCTGGTGTCCTCATCCAGGGACAGCTTCCACAATGGGGACCCATTACTAGTGTGGGATTTGCACTTCTCTGCTCTTGGCATGAGCTCAGGAGAGAAAACAGTGGATGAAATGTTGTGCAAGACCTTATGAGAGGTATTCTCCTCTCTCTGACCCCACTGAAGAATCTGAGCATTGTGGAAGGAATGGAAACCTTAAGTGAAATGTTGGCTGTCAGGGGAGGTGGCGGAAAGGTCATGGTTTGCTCGAAGAAAGTCCCAGTCCTTCTGGGGTTCAGGTCCTGGTAAAACTCTCCAGCCAACATGCGTACTCAGCAGACTGAGATGGTCCTAGGTTTCCTGGGATGTTAATGCCAGCTCACCTGGGATTAAACTCAGCTACTTTAGGATGTTAGGGTAACTGCTCGCTTAGCTCCTGGAAGGCTTAGAACTAAAGGACAGGGTGAGGGACTTAATGAATCCCATCATCTTAATACTTCTGCATTAACTTTAGGAACCTCTTCTGCATATCTCAGGTGATAGATCTGATAAATTTAGAGAATCTGATGGAGGAAACCTGTCACTCTTCCAGCTGGGTAATTTATTTTGAATCGTGGGTGTGATTTTTAGATGGAAGGTCTAAAAAGTTTTTGAGTGCTGACAGAACTGGATGTTCACCGCATTCCAGAGTCGAATTCTGTACTTCACTGGAGTGTCTGTAGGTTCTTGGACAGGTACTGCTTCCAGCCTGAGCACCTGAAATGCTTAACAAGGAAGCAGAGAAAATGTATGAACATGGCATAAAGTGTCAAAAGAAAGCTGTTTATTTTATAAATAAGACTGACTGTTTAAGGAAATTCAGTTGACCCTGTGATAAAATGGTAATGCCACAGAGTCAGGCTGGGGGTGGTGTGACCCTGTGATGAAATGGTGATGCCACAGAGTCAGACTGGGCGTGGTGCGACCCTGTGATGAAATGGTGATGCCACAGAGTCAGGCTGGGTGTGGTGTGACCCTGTGATGAAATGGTGATGCCACAGAGTCAGGCTGGGCGTGGTGCCACCCTGTGATGAAATGGTGATGCCACAGAGTCAGGCTGGGTGTGGTGCCACCCTGTGATGAAATGGTGATGCCACAGAGTCAGGCCGGGGGTGGTACAACCCTGCGGTGAAATGGTAATGCCACAGAGTCAGGCCGGGGGTAGTGTGACCCTCTGGTGAAATGGTGATGCTGCAGAGTCAGGCTGGGCGTGGTGCCACCCTGTGATGAAATGGTAATGCCACAGAGTCAGGCTGGGGGTGGTGCCACCCTGTGATGAAATGGTGATGCCTCAGAGTCAGGCTGGGCGTGGTGCCACCCTGTGGTGAAAGCATTATCTAGATGAGGGCTTGAGTTCTTTCCCGGGTCCCAGCTGTGCACAGAAATACCTGGGAGCCTGGAAACACGGGTCTCCAGGCCCTTTCTTCAGAGATTTAGATTCATGGAGTCTAAGCGCCGGTCCTCCTCTCCAGCACCATTCCCACAGCAGCCCAGTAGTCGGGGAGCGCCTGCATGGGACGTCATCAGGCTCCTTCCTAGCCGGAGACTCGGAGGTGCCCAAGGCTGGGCATAGCGGAAGTGGGGTTTCCTGACGCTTCCTCAAGGCACAAAGTGCTTCGCCCATTGGACCCGCCAGCCGCCCCGCTAAGAACAGCCCGATGTGACCTTACTCATGTTTTCAGATTGTGAAGGCTCGCCCGTGGGGGCTCCTCCGTATCCGTTTGCAGGTTTCAGGTGTTCATGGCCACCAGTTAAGGGATTCATTGCCAACTTTTATCCTTGGAACCGGGAAGCTTTGATTCCTGATTTCCAAGAGGTCTTCAGAAATTCTGGTTATTCTTGGTTTCTGTTCTTCTGTCATGAGGAACGTGGATGTTAACCTCGGGTGCAACTGCGCCCTAAATACTTCTCACAGAAGCCAGGCTGGGTGGGGGTGCAGCTGTCCATCAGAGGAGGCGGCCGACAACTGTTGATCTCAGGCGGGGCGGACCCGCGTGCACCCTGAACCCCGGGCCACGTCTGGGCAGACCACAGCCCGTGGCCTAGCCATGGGCGGTCTTGACCCTGTCACCAGAGGCTGCCAGGTGATGCCCAGGAGGCAGCGTCCCACCCTGAGTCCCCGCAGGCTGGTGCCCTCACCAGAGCCTGCTCCACCGTCCACGCCCGTTCATTCCTTCTGGGACCGGGTTTCCCTAGGGGAGCTGCTGTGGCCCCGCGGGGAAGGGTCTCCGCGGGTCTGTGGTCAGTCCTCAGCCTCTCCCAGGACTTGATTTACCTCCCCGGCCACTACCTACTGGGTGTCCAGGGCTGGCCCGGCCCTCCTTCCTCATTCATTCATTCATTCATTCGTTGGTTCTGTGTTCGGTCCTCTTCCTCCTCCCCAGCCTCTGAGCGGGGCCTCCCTCCCCAGGCCCGGGCTGCTGCCTCACAAACCTTCCCGCAGTCCCTGGGAGCCGCGGGCCCCTCTTCCGTGTGTTTCTGCGATGTTGTTCCTGACCTAGCCCCGTCGGGAGTGGGCGTCGCCAAGGCCGCGGCCGCCCTGTCCCACCTGCGCGCCCCGCGCTCCTCTAGCCGCTCTGCCCGGGCCGCCGCCCGCTCCGGGACCCTGCGTCCCTCCGTGCTCAGCCCGGGGTGCTGGAGCTTCTGTGCGGCCGGCTCTGCCCACCCTCCCCAGAGACCGCTGGGGCCAAACCCACTCCCGCCCGTTCCCCTCGCCAGTTCCCCGCCCGTTCCCCTCGCCCCAGCAAGGTGGGGCAGTGAGGCCAGAGCTGGGGATCCCCGGGCTCCCCCTGCGCCGCCGCCCCGGGAGCTCAGCGGCCTGGGCGCTCCGTGCGCTCCCTGGAGGCCGCCCCTCAGGGCTCCCTGCCTGGCTGTGCGAGGCGTCCGGGGGTGGACACCGGGGGACGTCGTGCGGACTCGCGGCAGAACCTGAGAACTCCTTGCAGCTCAAAGCAGCAGTTTCCGAAACGCACCTGCCTTTGGCTTTCCCTCCTTCCGGGCTCACTCCCCGCTCCTGGGGGGCCGCCTGCCCGAGTCCCTCTGTCCCATGCCAGGCGCCCCCTCCTGCCTCCTGCCTCCTGCGGGCCCCTCTATTCACCATCGCGGGGCGAAGGGACAACCCCCGGCTCCACCCTGACGTCCAGGCAGATGCTGCTGCGGGCTGCGCCTTCCGCACGGGGGTCTCACTGCCCACCAGCCTCCCCCTGCCCGGCCTCTCCCCGCGACCCAGCCTGTTCACCACCAAGCCCCGCATCAAGGCCTTCGCCCCCCACCAAAGCCTCCGCCTCCTCCGGCCCCCTCAGACTTCCCCCACGGCGGTGGCTCCCAGCACATCTACAACCCAAGAGCTGGTCCTGGCTGCCTTCCCGGGGGTTGGGTGCTTGCGTGGTGTCGGAGGGCGAGTAGGAAAGCAGTTTGGGTGCAGACATTTCACTATTTGAGTGAAAGCCGTAGTGCCCTATTCACAGACATTTACATTCTGAATGAATGCTGTGTCCCTCAAAGTGGCAGAAGGGCTACCAGAGCCACATTCATTGTTTGTTTCTGCTGAAACGTGGTTGATTGCGGAAGTTCATTTTACATGTCATCGTGTGTTATGTTCTATCACCTGCTCATCAGCATAGTCATCAGCGTTGTGGTTTCCTTACAATCACTAATTCACTGTAAAATGAATTAGGGACAGAAGCTTGATTCCTTAGAGATTAACGCGATTTTGGAATGCCTATAGGAACTCACTATAAAGTGGAAAATAATATCCTGAATGGAAATCGTGACTGGCCCTGATATAAACATGAATGAGAATCTGCACACTGGATGGTTTTGGACAAGCCGTTAAGCGCAGGTGTATTTTAATGGAAAATATAAATTTTTGAAACTAGATTTTCTTGATGATCCATTAATTCCTCATCCTTGAGGCTTTTCTATCATCAAATCCTTTATGTAACTGGCATCCAAACATGGTGGCCTTTCAGACAAAGCAAATGAATATTTCCAGAACAAACATAAAGTGATGTTTTCCAACGTGAAATGACTCGTTTTACATGGAAAGAAAAGCAACCATGGGAACCTGAAAGGCACCATTCACCAGCAGAGGCCTCGTCCTCAGCTGCAGAAGGAGGCACCGCTCTGGGACTGTGGAGAAGTTGATAAAAGCAGATTCTGGTTTGACCACTTATATCATGTTCAGGGAAGATGCAAAATGAACGACTGGAAGAAATCTTCATCACCTGGCCCTGCTGGATTTCACACACGCAAATGCAAGCATGTGGAAAAGCAGGTATGACCATCGGGTGCACACCAACAGGTGTTTGGTGAAGTCACAAATGTGCAGAGAACAAACCAGCTCCCAGGAGGCAGAGTGCATTATCACACCTGTTTCCTGCAACTGCACACCCATGTCTCGGGCGCAGGGGGTTTTGAATGTAGTGAATGAGCCGTGAGCTAGGACGGAGCCCAGAAAAATGTGTTAGATCAGGACCAGCTCACGTGCACAGAGACAGGATTTGCCCAGAAGTCAGTGGCTGCAGCTGCATCCCACCCACAGAGCAGGGCTCACCACACCGTGAACTAATGCCACCAAGAGCATGCAGCTCATCATCCCTCTCCGTGACAAAGCAGGCAGCGTGCTCACAGAGTGCTTCTCCTCCTGACAGGCTGGCAGCAGGAGAGGCAGTCCTAGGACTCCGTTAAGCAGAAGATTTAAAAATTGTTCTCATGACACAGATCATGCCAGAAAGGACCACTTCTATGATTTCAAGTGATTTAGCCCAGTCAGTATCTTAAATGGCTTAAGCTTGCTAAGGATGAAACAACAAATATGTTCACTTTGGGGGTCAATGCATGAGAAGTTTTTAAATAAGGCCAACCACCAGCATACATACCAACATTGAGGACATATGATTGGGTGTATTTTGAAACTATGTCTGCATGCTGTCATGCCCTTTAGATGTACTTTGCAAAGTCAGATGAGGAATCAACTTGCCACTATCTTCTACGTTAAACCATCCAACCTCAAGGACAGGAGCTGCTCATTGGCTGAGCACATGAAGACCCTCAGAGCCCTCGAAGAGAGCCTCCCAGCACCAGCTGGCCCCACCAGAACTCAACTAGTGAGATGGAACTTTCTTCTTTAGTAGAAAAAAAAAAGAAAAAAGAAAGGGGGTAAAGGTCATTGTGAAAACTGGCATGGATTAAGCAGAATTAAGTACTGGCTATCATTAAGCAGAATGCAGGTTCTTGGGGAAATACTGCAGATGTTATCGTTGTTTTTATTAATAGCAATCTATGTTTCTCCATTTCTGTTCTCTCTCTCTCTCTCTCTCTCTCTCTGCCTGGATTGGTCTTGAACTCTTGGCCTCAAGCAATCCTCCCACCTCGGTTCCCAAAGTGCTGGAATTACAGGCATGAGCCACTGTGTCCAGCCTATATTTTAAAAATATATACTTCATTATTCTCACTTTCAGAATACATCCAGGACAGCCCTGAGCCAAGGCTTCTGCTCACTTGATTTGTCAATCTGGACTACCCCACCCTGCTGTTTCTGCCTGTTATTATTACAACAATCTGCAAGCACCAACGCAGATCTCACTCACTGCATGATGAAGCTTTCCCCTTCCTGAACCCCCAAAGTAATCTCTTCAGAGGACCTGCAAAAGCCCACCTTGTGTTGGAACCACTAAGGGGTAACTAGATAGTCCAGTTTTACCAGGACTGGAAATGCCCCTTGTTAACCTTTGACCCCTCCCAAAGCCTGGCACAGTGTCTAGCATGTAATATGTGCTCAGTTAGTGCCTGGGATGGATGCCCATTTGTAAAATATACAAAGATGGGTAACCGGGAATGTTCAGGAAAGTCCCAGGTATCTTTTTCAAGTGGGCAGAACCATTTGGGGAACATTCAGAATGACAGCTGGTAACTGATGGAATCGAGTCAATTCCAAGTCAGTACATATGAAGCCGTTCAATTGCTGTTCTCTATATTGTGAGGGATCATCAATGCAAATTTGTCCAAACCCTGAATAACTCTAAAGAATTTGATCACCGATATGGCATCGGCATGGCAAGCCCCTGTTTGAATGTGTGATTGTGGCAATTATGTCTATTAGGGTAGAGAGTTGTCTTAGGTGCAAGCAGAAAGTTTTCTTTCAGCAGTGTATTTTCTCTACTTGAAACTACCTGTTCCGTTTCTTTCTCTTCCTACACACGCAGGCAGAGTCTGTGCTCTCAAGCACAGGAAGACTGTCTGATCTGAACTCCCGTGGCTCAGGAAGATAAACCACGCAGATTCTACTTCTGGTGTTTGCTTTTAAGTTACCTAATGAGATGCCTGGATGCACTACAGACAATTTAATCTCACCAAATATTTAAAATCATATTTCAATCTAAAAAATAATCTTGATTCTTTAAAACAATTTCAATTATTGAAAAGTAAATGATTGAAAGTAAGTAAATTAAGTGGTTGAAAAATTTTGAATCTGCTTCTTAAGGGAAGACTTTATAAAAGAGCTGGACCTTTTGTCCCTGTATTATTAGGCTTGAAGTCGGAGTGCTGCCTTCCCGGTCAGCCACTTCCCAGAGTGGCCAGTAGAGGGCACCCAGCTGCCAGCGTCGCTCCATCTCCTGCAGAACAGCGCATCCCACTCTGAATTTGAGAACATGTCATATTCACAGGAAAGGGCATGTAACTAAAGTTAGTTTACTTTTATATGGTTTTGCTGCGTGTAAGGGGTACAATATACTACTCAGCTATTGTGATTTCTCTATATCACAATATAGAGAAAAGCAATTGATAATAAGACACCGTTGAAAGAATCCCTGGGGAATAAGAGGCTTAGCTTTCCCCTGATTTCTGTTCTACAAATGTGCTCCACAGGTCCTGAGAGTCCAAACCCACTGAAGACTTGGTGCCTCGCAAGGGTCCAGGCAGCAGCTGCACGGGGCTAGTGGCAGTGCCTGGCCCAGCAGCCTGTCTCACAGGGTCACAGAACAGTTTCACACAGGAGAGTCCTCGGGGTAGCAGGAAAATGACCGATTTTGTTCAACTTTGATGCTCGTGTGTCTCTCTTCAGGATTCCTTGTGATTAAATGGGAATGGCCCAGAAAGCGCCTGGGCTGCGTATAGAGCTGCAGTGACTGGGAGACGAGCACTTGTGCATCTTCTGAAGTGCAAGCTGAACCAGCCACTTTTTTTAAATGAAACATCATTTTTACTTGAAAGAACAACTGACAAACGGTAGTCATTCAGACTTGAAAAATCCCCACCCCATCTGGCCACTGCTAGCTTGACTTGCTGAGAAGCGGACCTGGGCCCTGGTTCTCCCAGCCTCCCGGCTTCCTCTGGGCTCCCTGGCGCTGAGATGGTGTGAAGTTGTTTCCTTGGCAGTAGAACTTAGAAGAAGAAACTGAATTGGGTTAGGCGGGGGTGGACTAAATGGGGCACGTTTTTCTCAAAATCGCAAAATGCTGAACCAGGAGATGCACATGTGTTGGGAACAGAAGAGAACGTATTTCTCAGTGGAGAGAGAACCACTCCCAGGGGGCACCTGACCTGCCCTCCTCACTGCTAACATTTTTCCTGGCCATCATAGGTGCTTCAGTTGTAATCCCCAATTCCAACAACCTCCAAAGAGGGCAAGATAATACCACAGAAACAGGAAAAGGTGGATTTAAACACAGGTTAGACAATGGCTATGCTGTTTCACAGGCTTAGGCCTCATAAGTAATATTCCCTTAAAACGTTGTTCTACTAGTTCCAAATGTGTCTCTTTTTAATAAAATGTTTAAAGACATCTCTGTCATTACAATAGTAAAAAAACATTTATTAGGTGAAACTCATTGTTAGGAGCTATAACAGTATAATAATAAAAATAGAGAATACTGTGTATTAGAATTTCTAAGTTAAAATCAGAATGTTTCTCGCGATCCGTAACGTGTGCATTGGTGGAAGTGTGGCCTGGGTAACAGCAGTGGTGTTTGTGTTCCTCTCCCATCGCAGTGTGACAAATCATCACACACGGACCCTGTCATCACCCTACAGTTCTGGAAGCCACAGGGCGGCAGCCCCTCTCACAGGCTGGTTCCTTCCAGAAGCTCTGGGTGAGAACCTTTCATGTCACAGATTCTCTTCTGCCCCTCCTTGCCCTCGTCAGAGCCCACTGGGCTGCCTGGACAAGGCAGGCTGACCCTTCCTCCCCCAGCCCTATCTTAAAGTCACTGATTAGGACCAACCTTGATTCCCCCGGCCACCTGTTCCTCTGGAACAGCAAGGTGACATCTTCTTGGGTTCTGGAAATTAGGGCCTGGATACCCTTTGGGGGCCATCGTTCTGCCAACCTCGGGCCGTGTGGGCTTGAGACTTCCAGGAGGGGCGTGTGGTGGAGCAGCATTCCCCTTCTTGCCAGGACTGTTCTGTGGGCTGATTTTCCTGCATGGTGTGTTTATTTCCCAAGCTTGAACCCAAGAAAAAAATGAATCCAATCAATAGCATGTAGAAATTTAATCAGCAGCCAAAGATCTGCTCTCCAGAGCCACTTTGTTCAAAGGCTGCCTTCTCCAGAAGACCTTCCCTGTTGGAAATAGATGCTTGGTGCTGCAAAGAAAAATTAGCACTGAGACAAAGGATCTTTCAGCAACGCAATTTTTACTTCCTGGACTGCAGGAAAGGTACCCTCAGTAGCCATCGGGCCATGAAAGAACAATGAACAAAGCAAAACACAGATTTATCCCTTATGCATTTGGGGTCATCCTTACGGCTGTGTCTGATCTCGACTGGCTGGAGGCAGACCTCACAATATAAACTGAAACCTGATTCACTAACAGCTTAAAACTTTTCTAAACAGGTAAAAGCAATGGAGAGCTAGGACATGCCTGTGAGTACATCCAGCATAGATATTTTGGTTAAAGTACAAGGACATACAATGTACTATGTGCTTGTAAGCATGACATATCTAACAGCTACATAGGATAGGGCTTAATAAAGTTATTAGCACACTTATTCTTTAACAAGAAAAGAAACTTTAAAAAGGAACTTTTCTACTTCCCACATTCCCTAATAGCACAATGTAAAGTGACAAGCCACTCCTTGCCTCTGCTGCATGCACAGGTGCTCCTGATGCCACTGCCCCGTGAAGCACACCCTCCAAGTTAGCCTCTGGTGACTGACTCCCCAAACAGAAGCTGCGTGGAGGACAGGGAGGGTGGCTTGTGTCGTTCACCATCCTGGTCCCAGTGCACAGAACGGTTCCCACCACATAGGAGGCTCTCAGTAAATGCCTATAGAATGAATGTGTCAGAGCAGGAATGGGCTGGTTCTGTGGGTTGATTTTTCTGCATGGTGTGTTTATTTTATTTTATTTCCCAAACTTGAACCTGAGAAAAAAAGAGTAAAATAGCTGGTATGTGGAAATTCAATCAGTGGCTCTAAGTAAAACTCAATGTGGCAATATATGGCGGGACAGAGGGATAAACAGAATTTTTTGCTAACTGGCACTATACATCCCTTCTGAAAGGTCCCTGAGACAGTAACACATGTGACCTGTGCTACTGAAATGCAAATTTCCATTGAATACAATAATGTGTAACCAAAAGATCCAGGGAAATGAAAGCAACATTTAGGTTCAGGTAAATTTGTTTAGGCTCAAAAGCAATTCACATCTTAATGGTTCAGTTTTAGTTTACTTTGCTCTTATCTCTTTGATAACTACGAAAGTCATTTAGTTCCCTTAACTGTTGCCAAAAACAAGAACCCAACCAGCCCACAAACAAAAAATCTGCTGGCTTATGCTATAAAAGTTTGCTGGCTTCAAAGCAAGACACGATCAGAAATGACGTCAGAGGCAGGCCTGTGTGTCTGCAGAGTTCAGCTCATTAGCATGTGAATGTTTTAAACTCTCATTTAGATGATGGCCCCTGGCTGGCTCACCAGATCACATCCCTGCACGTTCTGTACATGCTTCTGTGCTAACGTGTTCACAATCGTCCTACAGATCGCTATCACGGGAGGCAGTGAGCTTTGCACACTCTGCCATAGAGGTGTTTGTGTTCTGTGTTAAAACAATGCAGAGAAATGTCCTTATTATGCATGTATAGCTAATAAATCAGAAGCTGTCAACTCTCAGTAACATACGGTCAAGTTGCGTGAGCTTCATTCCAGCCACTGCGTCAGCTTGCAGAATGGCTCTGCTCCTAGTCATCCTGATTCCTGTTGAGAGCTCTGCCTGTGAAGCTCTCGGTACCCATGGGTGCTTTTCTTCAGTTCCCTGCCCGAGTGCTGCCTTGCCTCTGTATACATGGCAGCTCCTCAGGGCTGGCTCAACCAGGTCCTAGGAGCTAAAGGGTAGCAGGTGAATTCAGCCTGTCTGGCTCTACCTGCTGTGACTAGGTGTGTATGGTAGAGGAGAAACATAATTTGTTACTCTGGAAAATGCAGTGAAAACAAGGGGCACTGGTGTCAGCAGTCTCCTGCTGTCTTCCGAAAGTAAACATGCCCTATTGTGGGTCTTTCGGGGGTCATCCCACCCAGAGGCCAGAGATTTCGGCCACGGCGTTTCCCACCTGTACCTAGTTGGAAAACTTTCAGAAGTAGAGGTACCATGTATGGCACCAAAAAGGAATACTGAGGGCTTCGTGAGAGAAGCTGCGTCCGTCAGATGAATAGAACAGCTTTTTCAGGCGTCCGGGTTTTCTTCCCAGGGAAAGGGAGAAAGGAAGCAACGTTAGTCCTGCGTCACTCCCATGGGGTTTGCGGCTTTCACTTCTCATCCAGTTTTGCTTTTATTTGGTTTCCAAATTGTTCATTTCAATTGCTCAAATTTCCTCCTTCCACAGACCGCTTAGAGGAAAAACAGCTCTCCTTTTTGGAATTCCTCAGAGGATTGTCTGGCCTTCCTTTGTGAATTGAAACTAGGTTCCGCAAAGGCTTATGGACGGAAGGTCCACGCTGTGATGAGAAGGGCCAAGGGGGTGCAAAGAAAACGCAAGGCCCGGAGAGCCGCTAACACTAACTCCTTGGGCCTGGATGGAGGCTCACACCTGCCTTCACCCCATGTGGGTGGTCATCAAGGCCCTCTAGGATTGCGTGTTTGCACTTGGGAGGATTTCTCTTTTAAGGACAATGTCCTGGGTGACACGACTTTATTTACTCACCGAATAGCTGCATTGCACCTGGTACTTCCAACAGAGGGGATGGAATGATAACCCCAGGCTTCTCTGGGAATGTGGCAGGCCTTCCTGGACCTGTAAAGCATGAGGTGTGGTTCAGGGCCCCTATTCCACAGGGCACAGCCATCCCCAGGCTGTAGGTGAAACCATCATATCTACTTTCACATGTCTGATCTGCATGGGGGCATTAACAGCTCTTGACCTGCAAGGCACAAGGAATCTGCTTTCTGGTCAATCCCATCAGCATCACCAAAAAGAGGAGAACGAGCGACTGGAGGCTGTCACGCATTCTGTAAACTGCCTTAAAGGATCCACCCGCCCCCGTGTTTCCTCCCCAAATTCAGACGCCTATTTTTCCTTCTGTATCCGCTCTTAAAATCACTGCATTATACAGACAAGGCAGTGGGCTTTTCCGCTTTGCTCTTCATCATGGAGACGTTCCTATTTAATTAATTCGTGACAGTTTGGAGGTCTCATGCCTAGGCATCGGTCAGGTTTACAATCTTGTTAAACATACCAAAAGATAATATAACAAATCCTGTACATATTGTGCAGATGTTGGCAGATTTATGCACCAAAGGAAGCTGGATGTCAAACGGAACAGTTTAATGCTTGTTTCATATGTGCAGTTGATTCCAGATAGCTCTAATGGTTTCCTTATGAGGTTTAACAGCACATAAATAACGTCCCACAGGCAAGCTTTATGTTTAAAGGAGAAACACCACTCTCTTTGAGCTGACCATAGCTGTTTAAACATGTCTGCTAGATTCCAAGACTCATTAGCACTAGCACTGTTTCCCCACATAAGTGGGGTTTCCTCTCAATTCGTTCTCATATTTGCTCACATTTTACCTTCTTTTCCCCAGAGAATGTGGTTTGTGGAGTTCCCTTCTATGAGCTGCTCTCGTTGAGAATTGCGCAAACACAGCTGTTGTAACCTTGACCTTCACCATTTTGGTGTGAATTGTGGACACATATGTAAGGATGCTATTTTTTTCCTTTCCGTTCAGTGAGATTGCCCTTTGTGATGATTTTTTTAAGTACACACGTTTGTTGCTGACCCCGCGTCACATGAGATTTAAGTCTGTAACTCCCGCTTTCATCTGGAGTACACCGGAGCTTGGCAGACCGGATCCTGGAGGCCAGAAACCGCTCCTCACCACAAGCCCTGATCTCAGGAAGGAGCTTCACTTACCGCACAACACAGTGACTCTCAGAGAGCTCACGGCCCATCGAGGAAACAATAAGAACACTGTAAATCTGCAGACGTTTTGATGTTCAAAATCATATCATCTCTATACCTTACGTAGCTCTTAAATAAGCTCCCTTGATGCTAATAAGCATAACAGAGAATACTTCCATTAATATAAAACTGAGAATATACAGCAGTGTGTCAAAAAGTGTGTCTAAGGGTTAATGAGAATCGCCTTCTGTGTTTCTTTTGAAAGGATGACTTGGTCACAGCACAGGCAGGCTAGAAACTATGAGTTGGTGTTTTGATCAGCTCCCAGGCAGGGCTTATGCTGAAGATTTAGCCCTCCTTCCTTTACCCAGCGATGCTGGTATTATCATGCTGTTATTTCCTTGATATAATTCTTTTCAACCTCCTTAAATTATGATTAAAGAGTAAAAATAAGCCTTGGGAAAAAAGGTGAAAATAGAATAAAGTTTATTAGGTCAAAATGAATAAGGTTTAAAAACTATATATCTTCTGACATGGGGTTTTAAAACATATTGAACTTTTAAGTTAACTTTTACATAAAGAACTTAACATTCCAGAATTATGGTAACTCGACAGACATTACCAAACTCAGGTTCAATTAGAGGGTGTTAAGTACTGCCTGTTCATTTTTGAAAATGGAGACTGAAGTGACTTAGAACACCTTAGGTGCTCCCTGTTAAATTTCACCAACTATCAATTTGCATATTATGCAACACACTTTTCTCGAAGCCTTCGCGAAAAGCTTTCATGAGAAAGGCTTGCTGTGAGTGCGCTTACAGAACTTGAATCTGGACACGGAACAGGTCAGCTTACCTCTATTCTGGGTTCTGCTTCTCCTCTTTTCAGGATTCTGAGGCCTTCTGACCTTAACAGTGACCTTGATGAGAATGACTTCCAGCTCAACAGCCCAAACCACAGTCCCTGCAGTGCTCTGGCCCCAGGGACAAATGGGCTTGTGTCCTCCTCCAGGGGTCTGGGGTCTGATGGGTTTAGAAAACTGCACATGAAAACGAAAGTTGGCTTGGTCCCCCTTTCCAACCACATGCCACCTGCCAGGTGCCCCACACCACTCTCCCCTGGGGGGCAGCTCTGGATTCTTCCCTTCTCATCTGAGCGTCCTCATTCCAGAGCCTGTGCCGTGCCTGGAGGCCTGCCCACCACCGTGGGGTCAGAGCCGCCTCTGATGGGGGTGCCCCTGCTGCTCCAGGTATGGACTTGAGGCTCTCCGCTCGGCTTGGTGCCACCTGCACAGGTCTCTTTAGGCACTGACTCTCTGAGCCTTTGCTCCTCAGATTAAAGCCTCCAGTGACGACCCTGCCTTTCCCGGATAAGCTCATGCTTCCCTCTCCAGTGTTTATTTTCTCCACACCTGTCGTGCCAACATCTCCCCTCTCTGCTGTGGTCTGAATGCATCCCCCAAATTCATGTTGAAACACAATCCCCATTGTGATAGTAAGAGGTGGGGCCTTGAGGGGGTCACAAAGGTGTGGGGGCTCTGCCCTCAGAGATGGGTTGGGGCTCTTGGAAAGGAGGCTTCAGGGAGCCTGTCTGTCCCTTTGACCATTGAGGACACAACCAGCAGGCCCCATTTATGAAGAACAGGCCCTCAGCAGACACACAGGGGCTCTGATCTTGGACCTGCAGACTCCAGAGCTGTGAGCAATTCTACATTTCTGTTGTTTACAAATTACCCAGCCTAGGGTATTTTGTTGTCGCAGAGGTAATGAACTAAGCCACTCCCTCTTCCTGAAGGGAACTTGCCTCCTGCACGTGGGGAGGCTGGTGCATCTCTGGGTGTGTGTCGGCTCTGGATTGCCTTCCGCTGGGCTTCCGCTCTGTCCAGAACCCACTCTACCTTTCCAGGGCCACCTTCTGGACCTCCAGAGGCATCTTCACACCCCACATTCTGTTGCTGTCCAGTCCACTGCACTCGCCCAGTCTGCCACTTGGGCCTGGGTCCTGGCCTCCTCACCCTAGCTCAAGGGCACTTCCTCCTCAGGGGCTGGGCGCTGGCTGGCCCTGCGCTCCCTGCTGGGCTGAGCACAGAGGGGCCTCACAGTTTGTGCCATGCCTTTTTTTTTTTTTTTTGAGACGGAGTTTCGCTCTTGTTTTTTTTTTTTTTTTTTTCCTTTTCTTTTTTTCGAGACGGAGTTTCCCTCTTTCTCCCAGGCTGAAGAGCAATGGCGCGATCTCGGCTCACCACGACGTCCGCCTCCTGGGTTCAGGCAATTCTCCTGCCTCAGCCTCCTGAGTAGCTGGGATTACAGGCACGCGCCACTGTGCCCAGCTAATTTTTTTTGTATTTTTAGTAGAGACGGGGTTTCACCATGTTGACCAGGATGGTCTCGATCTCTTGACCTCGTGATCCACCCGCCTCGGCCTCCCAAAGTGCTGGGATTACAGGCGTGAGCCATCGCGCCCGGCCTGTGCCACGCCTTTCTTCACCTCTAAGGGTAACTCACATTTGTGTGCTGGGTCTTCATTTTCAAAGTTCACTCCAATCTTCACAGCACCTTTCAGGTGGACAAGGCAGACGTTGTGACTCCAGTTTCACTGAGGAAGCATCAGGCCTCAGGGAAGTGGAATAAGCTGTGTGAGGTTAGTCCAAGGCTAACTAAGGGTCAGGTGGGAGCCAGAGAAGGCGGATGCTCTTATTCCAGGTCAGTTTTAACTGAGGTATAGTCTCTAACTTTGGAGGCGTGACTCTTGCCTACACCACTAACTTGCTGTGTGCCTTTCGGCAGATTCCTTCACCTCTCTGTGCGGGGTGAGTTAGTGATGAGGATAAAAAAGAAATGATCTGGGCAGAGTGCTTATGACAACCCTTGGCCCATAATAAACGCTGAACGTGTTGCAGCAGAGATCTCTAAAATGAACATGGAAGCACCAACCGTCCCATACTCCCTTCGAGGAGGAGGCCTGCATGAATTTCCAAGTGAGCTTGCATTCACTCTCTGTGACTCATTTTAACTCACTTGAAAAGTTACAGTCAGTGAGTGCTGGGCTTCTGCAGCGTATTAGGGAGCTGGATTTAAATACGAATGCCTACGTTTCTTTAGCATATGCGAAGGTCTAACTGCCAAGCTTCTTATAACAGTAATTACAGAACTGTTGAGGGACTCTAATGGGTTCATTTGTGGCACTAAATGGCTTATTTAATGGAAGTCATGCAGTTACATCACCAGCCTGGATGAAAATAGAGAGATCAACCTTGTTATCTCCAGCTCTGCACTACCTGGCTTTTGTGTGGTTGATTGATTGTGACAATCTTAACATTTTAAAAAATGTATAACATTTTCAGGTTTTTAATATGTCAAAGACAAGCCCATTAAGATTTTGTTTAGATTAAGCTCTCAGGTATATAGAATTTGCGGGAAGGACCATCATTATATTACACAATTCACCTGGTTCAGGACATCTATAAAACCTTTCTCCAATTTGTACATGTTTATTTTTCCTTTTTGTATTCTATCAGCGATTTTTCTAAAGTAGCTCTGCGAAAGTGGAGAGTGTAGAGAAAAAGCAATATTACTTAGTTCAGGTTGAGCAAAAATCACAATAAAAATGGAAAACTCTGGGCATAATTTCCATCATACTCATAGTTGAGATAACTGAAGCCCTGCTCTGCTCTGACCATTAAAATCTTAACCCGGAGAAGCTAGAAATCAGTCTTTGAGCCTGAAGTCACTCATTATTCCAGAGCTGTCCTCTTCCTCTTGTGCAAGGCATATGCAGCTTTCTCAGGCCAAGACTCTGTCACAGTGGACTTCTTCCCCATGGGGTCTTTTTCCTCCACCCTAGTGCCAGGAGGACCCTAATAAGTGCCCACCAACCAGAGTGATGACTTAAGCTTGGGGTTGTTTGGTACCCCTGGGATGGGAGACGCCGCCTCCACATCAAACAGTTGTAACCGTTTAGACAGCAAGCAGCCGTCACCTTCTCACGGGGCTGGAGCTAACATTAAGTGCCCACTGTTCAGAGCCAGCAAGGGTGCACATGCCCGGAGATGGTGAAGGAGGCAGCTGTGTGCTCCAGCCGGCCCTAACTGGGACAGCCACACCAAGAAGCCAGCAGGCAAGAACAACCCGCTCTGGCCAGCAATGGCTGCAGGGCCAATCTCCACCGGCCCTTTGGAGCTATCTGGGAACAGTGGGTCCTTGAACTTTGGTGTGGGGACGTGGTCACCCAGCAGGAGAAGGTGCCCTTGGGAGGGCCTGCCCTGTTCTCACTCTGCCCTGAATCAATGCACTGATTTTTCACTAGTGAGTTAGAAAAACAAGATTAAACTGGGTTTTGCAATGGTGGCACTCCCAAAGTGAATGGAAACTCAAAAGCAAATTGAAGAGATGGCGATTCAAAGTCCTTAAATTAATTGACTGGCACCTGTTGGCAAAGTACCATGCTGAACTCTTGTCAACAAGGGTGAATAAAACCTGTTGGTTTAAATTCAGTTAAAAATAACTGAATTTTGAATCTTCTATTAAGTGATAATGTAGACAGATAATTTCCTAAATAAATTCTAGAAGGGCCGTCTCCAAAATGGGGTGCTAAGCCTCCAGCCGTGTTCACAGACCCTCGCTGGGGAGTAAAAAGAAAATCTGAGACTGTCTCTGAACAGTTATTTTTATATTACACATATATTTCTAGTTTTAGTGCATATTTTGTCTTGCATGTAATATATTAGTATGTTGATCCTTTACTTCGTCTTTTACTAAAAAGCAGACAAAAAATAAGAGTGTGTTGAAATTCCTATATGAATAGAAATGGACAGGCAAGGCCATCATTTAGCTTGCTCTGTTCTACAATGTGCTAGAACCGCAAGTGTGTACCTAGAAGACACACAGAGCTTCTCTGAGTGTTCCCACATTCGTCTCCTGCAGTTCTGCTAGCTTGGGAGATGGTGTAATTTGTGAGGTCAGCCAGTGCTTTCAAGTGCCCAGGCAAGTACAACTGCTGTTTTTGAGCAGAAATCTGCTTTTTCTTATATGTTAATGACTAGAAGTGGTTGCCCAGGAAAGGGAAAGCAAGTAACATTTTAGAGAAAAATGAATCAGCTCTAGAATCAGCAAAAGACAATTCTTGCTAAGTAAAATGAAAAATTCATGAATTCCAATGCTCTTGTTGTTGAGAGGTAGTTTCTAAGCTCAAGACAAGGAAATCAGCTCCAATATGCCTGGGCTGATTGCAGGTACCTGTGCAAGGGAGATAAGGATGGAACTGGGGATGGAGACAGGAATGGAGATGAGGTTGGAGATGCAGATGGAGATGGAGACAGAGATGCAGATGGGGGTGGAGATGACAAGAACGGAGATGAGGTTGGAGATGCAGATGGGGAGGAGACGCAGATGAGGATAAAGACAGAGATGGGGATGGGCCTGGGTGTCAGGAGGGAAATGGGGATGCCAGTTTGAGAAGGCAGCACTTTAGAGAAATAGAGAGGGCCCTTCAACTAGGCTGAGGAACCCGTTCCAGTTCCCACTGTGCACTTACGTGGAGAGCACTCTTTCATCTTTCACAATTGCTTCTTTGTAAGAATGGGGGACTGGAACTCTCCAGAAGCTGTAAAGATGCTGTGTGGTCAGTCAACCTATTAGGAATAGAGCTTGGGGGAGAAATCTAATTTACATTTTAATGTAAGTTTCTTTTTATCAATTTTTTAAACTTAAACATCTTGACCACTTGTTTAAGGGAAAATTTGTGACTGTAGTCAATTTCTCATTAAAAGTTTGCGATAAGTATAATAGTTCTTAAGGAATATCTTTATAATTTATTGTGCAGCTGTAGTGATTATAATTCTCTGAGCACCTCTGCTGAAAGACACTATTTAAAGCATAAAGTACTTTTGAATATTAACTCATGAATTCTATCAAAACTCTTGTGGGGAAGGTAGGTGGCAAAATGACTCATTTAAGGTCACATTAGTAAGTTAGTGATAGAGTTTGGCATATGGAAAAAGTGTTTCTGAACTTTTTGGAAGTTTTCCTTTCACTGAACTAGTCCTATCAAACCAGGAAGTGATTACTAAACCAGAAAATCCATGGACAGCCACAAATGTTATGTTTTCATTCATTCTGTATACCAGTCAGGGTTCCTGATTGCAAATCATAGAAAGCAACTCAGAAGCAGAGAAGGAACTTATTGGAAGGACATCAGCTAGCTCACAGTGTCATGGAATGTCCTGGAAACCAGGACCACATAACGGACAAGGGCAGAGGGAGGCTGGCCTTCAGATCACAGCTAGCTCACAGTGTCATGGAATGTCCTGGAAACCAGGACCACATAACGGACAAGGGCAGAGGGAGGCTGGCCTTCAGATCACAGCTAGCTCACAGTGTCATGGAATGTCCTGGAAACCAGGACCACATAACGGACAAGGGCAGAGGGAGACTGGCCTTCAGATCACAGCTAGCTCACAGTGTCATGGAATGTCCTGGAAATCAGGACCACATAATGGACAAGGGCAGAGGGAGGCTGGCCTTCAGATCACAGGTAGCTCACAGTGTCATGGAATGTCCTGGAAACCAGGACCACATAACGGACAAGGGCAGAGGGAGGCTGGCCTTCAGATCACAGGTAGCTCACAGTGTCATGGAATGTCCTGGAAACCAGGACCACATAACGGACAAGGGCAGAGGGAGGCTGGCCTTCAGATCACAGCTAGCTCACAGTGTCATGGAATGTCCTGGAAACCAGGACCACATAACGGACAAGGGCAGAGGGAGGCTGGCCTTCAGATCACAGGTAGTGCCAGTTGCCAGTGTAGACTTTGGAAACCCTGGATGGAATGGAATAAGGAGCAGACATTCTGCCTTTTGACATTTGCCATTTGCAAATGAGAGGAAGAAAAAGCTTCAGTGATTTGCCTGAGGTCTCCCAGGTAGGAGGTAACAGCTACAATTAGAGCTCAGGTCTTCTGAACCCTCCCATCCAATGCAACAAAAATATTCCCTGAAGAAATACTTACCAAATTAAAGCAAATTGTCTTGAAAGTAGTGGTTGCCCAGGGCTGGGGAAGGAGAAATGGGGAGTGTCTGAAAATGGGTGAGGAGTTTCTTTTGGAGCTGATGGAAATGTTTTGGAATTAGATAGCAGTTATGGTTGCACAATCTTGAAAATATACTAAAAAACACTGAATTGTACATTTTAAAGGGGAAATTTTGAGGCTTGTAAATTACATTTCAATTAAAAAGTAGAAAAATATTATGTAGATAAAAAACCTGAATTTCTCTTACATAAAGAAAAACAAAGGTCAAAGGAATCTTAGAAAACCCTAGTTTATATTCATAATTTCCTAGCTACATTTCATTTTGCCCAAAAGGCATTCCATTAATGTGGCCTTTTTGGTAACTACAGGAAATGATGAATGGGACGGTATGATTTTTAAAGTGAAAAGCTATTCCCCCAAAGGGTTTACGAGAGGTTATAAATTGTGGGAAGGGAAAGGAATTGTTTTATAATGTTACTCGAACCCTGCAATTACAGCAGGTTTAGATCCTTGGCCTGCCCTTCTAGTTCAAGGGCAGAAGGAAGCTTGTACATTTCTGGTTCTCTAACTTCCTCTCCCTCCTGAGTTACTGGCGAGGCACTGCTTTTAAAAACAGCAGTGATGTAAATCAGCAGATTACTTAGAGGAACTTAGGACTCCCTGAGTTAAACATCATTCACAGTTAGTGAGGTGTAACCTAGATGAATCCATTTTTCTAAAAGAAATTCTGGCACCAAATGTATACTTATGTTTTTAAGCTAAAAACTTGGGGAAAAGATTAAACGCAGAGACAACATAGTTTATGATGCAGCAGGTGAAGGAATGTTTGAAAGCAGAGAAGAAAATTAATCAATCAAAAGGGAAAAAACATGCAGAGGAAGAAAATAGATGATTTTAACCCTGCGGCCGTACACGGCTTTACCAATAACACTGTCTCTGAATTACAGCTTGAAGTGTGTTATGTTCTTAGGAAGCATAATATTCTGTTCTTCCTTACAGTGTTTCATTTCTCTGTGTCTCTAATTTCCTGATTTAGAGTTTGTATCACTTTTAAGCTTTGGGGGAGTTCAGAAGTACCATGGGAGGTGAGTTTTTACACCCCACTTCCCCTTCTGACCCCCGACTTTCTGCTCCAGGAGGACACTATGCCTTTGAGGGCCAAGCCAATCTGAACCTCTCATTTCTCAGCTTGGGCCTGGATGTCACTGACCACAGAGGTCACTGCCCTGAGGCAGGATTCTCTCAGCGACCCGTCTGGAAGACAACCTGGTACGCAGATTAGGGCTGGTGTGTGATTAATGATTAAGTTATCAATATTGTAAGAATTCATCAGAAGTAGGAGCACTGTTGTTTAGAACAGAAGAGCTGCATGGCAGCTGGAGTATCCGCAGACAGTCCTGGAAGCCGAAGGGCTTGCCTCGTGGCATTCGCAGCTCAGAAGGGCCCTTAAGAGGGACTGTGCTGGCATACGCAGGTCAGAGCTTTCAAAATGTATGTCGTGGGTGGTAGACTCTTGTCACTCGGAAGAGAGGTAAAAGGACCCTAAAGTGTTTCAGAAAATAGTTATTTGTTGAATGAGACCTGTGTGTCGGGCTGGGACTTGGTAGGATGAGACCTGGTGCAGCCTTTGACGATCCATAGTCCACTCCTGAGCTCACTGGTAACAGCAGTAACAGCAGCTACAGCGCCCACAGCTCGCTTGCCTGTGCTGTGGGGAAACACAGCTCCTGCCAGCTCAGGACCTTTAGACAGACAGAGAAAGCAGGGAAAGCATTTTAGATTGGGCAAAACGTTTGAGCTCTGTGACAAGACTGATGTTTTCCCCGCTAGAAGGCTGTGCTTCAGAAGACAAGTCCAGCCGAGAGACAGCAGCTTGTCCTGATGGGGAAGGAGCCCTGGGTGAGGCTCAACCAGAGCAAACTGCTAATAGTGGGTGGTTTTCTGACCTCCAAAATGGTAATTTCTCATGGCTCAACTTACTCTGCCTGGTTCTGCCCTTCCTCGGTCCTGCTTGGCCCAGCCTGAAATTGGAAAATTCCCCCCTTCCTCCTGTGCACTGCTGCTGTGCCAAGGCTGTTCTGAGCTGACAGCCCTGCTCCAGGGGCTCCCTGTTCTCCAGGTATGTTGGTGGGAGCTCCAGTCTCAGTCCTGCAGGGTCCTCTCACACTGGCCCAGGAAATGGGGTGTAAGGAAGCTGTCCCAACTGCGAAGTCCCCCCTGGAAGGGCTGTGAGATATTAGCCCCAATTCTACATGGAGGCTTCCCTGGGGCTCTGCAGGCACCCACGAGACCAGCGGGGAGGAAGGAAGCTCATGGCAGCAGAGATTGCGAGGATGGGAGGCACAGGCAGTGCTGTCCTTGCCTTGGCTGCAGGCGCAGAAGGCCCTGGATGTCAGCGGTCTGAGGGAGACAGATCAGGATGTAAAGGAAAACTGTTGGTTGGTGACCAGCAGAATGGGCCCAGGGCAGCCTGTGCTGGCTTATCTGCCGAAGCCCATTCTTATGAAGGAATATCCCAAGACATTTGGGTGAGAAAGTGAGGTAGGAGCAACGAAAAATAAATTTGTTTTAAAGGTTCAATTTTATTGTTGTTAAAATATCACAGATTACAGGTCTCTGGGGCTGGTGCTATGGGAGTTGCCCATCAGGACCCAGCCTTGTGATGACCTGCAGAGTTTCCGGCACATCCGAGGATGCTCCTTCCCCACCTCTCTCTGCACTGCGTCCTCAATGACTGCTCTCTCTGTCTCCTTGCTGATTGACATCTGCAGCCCACATGTGCTCCAAAAGGCTGCACTCTGTCTGAGTCAGCATCTGCCCACAGGCCTGGTCCCAGAGCTCCCAAGCCCTGGCTGAGCCTTTCCACCTGGAACCCTGCTCCTAACCGTGCCCAGGCACTGAGCTGAAGGAAGTGAACTCCTCTCACTTCTGCATCCCCTCCTCTGCTGCAGGAGTTTGTAGGAACTGGTACTTATGGATCCACGTGGGCTTCCCTTCCCTGCCAGCTGGCATGATGCCTGGCTACTCTTCACAACATCCCCTGTCGACTCTCTCTCTCGCCGTCTGGATGTGAGTCTCTGGATGGCAGCCACTGTCATTCACCTGGAGTCGCTATCTCCAGGACTGAGCCAAGACTGGCTGCCTGGTACTGCGTAGGGGAGGGAGATATCGTGCTGAGGCAGAGGGAGGCAAGTACTTGTTCTCGATCCTGTGTTTTGTGGAAAGAAGTTGAGCAGGATTCCTGATCTGCGCCTTCCAAGCCCCTGCTGCTCTTTACACACCCAGGCTCTGATCATCCCACCCCCTCCCAGGAGGGAAGGATACAGAAGACAGGGCACCCGCTCAGCCAGTCGGCCACTAGCCAAAATTGCTCCCACGCTGCACAGACTTAGGCATGACAGTTTTCTCCTCTGTGGTTGCTTCAGGGGTGCTGTGTAGAGTAGAAAGGGCTGTGACTGCCAGTTTGGAAAGCGTGGCTTCCAGTCCTGGCAATACACTAGCAGTGACTGTTAGTCTACCCAACATCCAGAGAGTGCCACTGCAGTTCTGGGTCTGAGTGTCACCCGGGTACCTGGCCCCAGCTGGCTGAGGAGTCTGCAGGGCCAGTGTCCTGCCTGGATAACTGGGGACGGCTCTTTGTGGTTCCGGGAGTTGCCACACTTACACCTGAAGTCCCTAAGCTCCTCCCAGCTCACCCTCCGTGAGCCGATCACAAGTGGGACAAAGCACTTACTCCTTTTCCGTTCAGTCACTCCAGTGGCTCCACTGTCCTCTCTAGTCCCTCTCAAGGCTGGGCTTCAGGTATGTGCTGCTGTGGGCTGACTAGGTCTCCAAAGACTGTCTGCCAGGCAGACTGCGGTGAATGACCTGGTCTCTGCAGGAAGACACTGGAACCTGGGGTCCCGGCTAGACTTTCTGGCTGATGGTGTTGCCACCACATGCCTTCAGCTCCTGGTTTGAGACCTACCTTCATCTCATGCCTGCGCCTTTCCTAGAATAATACCTGATCTTTGCCAACTCTTACCTGGAATGAAAATCAGAATCTTCCCAGGGCTGGTCTTCCCTGCCATTGCTACCCCAGGCGTGCATGATGAAATGGGACAAGCACGTCTCTAGTCGGGAGGAACTGCTGCCCCTGGCTGTGTTCAGACTGGTTGGCAGATCAGCTGTTCCCTCCAGGCCATCGCACCCCTCTCATGCTGAACAAACTGCCTGATGGACAGTGGGGCACTGACTGCTCCTCCAGCCCGCAGCTGGCTGCCTGGTATGCCCTGGGCCATGCACAGGTGTGTTACTTCTTGCTGAATCCAGCTCCCGGGAGAAGCTGTTTGCCTGAGGCCCTGGAAGGGTCCACTGCCTTCCATGCTAGCAAAGAGCCTGTGCCTCCTCTGCATCCACTGCTTTCCCCGGGCACCTCCATATTTCCCGCCCAGGGCATGAGATTAGCCTTCCCACCTCACTACACCTAGTATAGTAGGAGCTCCGTGAAGATAAATGTGTTCATATTTGTATATTACAGTCTATCCAGGCTGGTGAATCATAATTGAGGCTGGACAAATCACCTCCTTGTCAAGGACCTCTGAACCCCAAACAATAAGGAGAAACCCCCTCCTGTGTTTCTTTCAAAGATTGCTTGAATTTCATTGCCTAACATCCTGAGAAGAGAAGCCATGGGGACATCCATCATTGTGATTTTATAAACTGACAATTCCATAAACAAATAGGGGAATAGAGATGATACAGGACTGTGCAAATCAGAACGAGCACATTATCCACACTGGTCATCACTGCTGATGGCATTAGTTATTTTTCCAGCTCAGAATAGCACGCACAGGTGATGGGCACATGGTCCCCTCTCTCTGACATTAGACACGGACCAGGCAGGGCTGGGATTGCACCTTCTGAAAGAGTCCTTCCCAACCTCGGAATTGTGAATTTAAATTCTACAGGGAGGAGTTAAGTCAGAATATGTGAGGGGTGAAGACCATGATTTCTCACCATAAAATGTCTCCAAAATGTTCTGCCAATTAAACTCTGTCAGCCCCAGAAAAGCCTCTTGAAATGTGAACTTCCCGCCGTCACCAGAATTAAGCTCATCGGTCACTGCCTGTGACATTCTCAAATCTTCGTTTCCATTTCCTAGCTGGGTTCATCCACACTTAGGCAACGGCTTTGATGAAGGGCGATGGGAACTCTGACATCGTGGGTTGTTTAGGGCCACAGAGAAGGCATTGGGGCTCAGTCCAGGTTCCTGGGGTGGCTGGGAAGGCAGGGGCCCCTTGGAGGCAGAGGTGCCCTCTTGACAAATGTGCTTCCATTCTGTCTAAAATGAGGTCCCGACTCTGTGCGCTTCAAAAAATCCTCAGGCCACAAACCAAAATTTTTTTTAAAAAAATCAGGATTCTAAGTCCAGCTCCATAAATAATTTACTTTATAACTTGGACAAAGTATTTAACTCCTTGGAGGCAGAGTTGCCTCTTTGGTCAACTTAAGAGGTTGAATGAGAGCGGCTGTTTCGTTCCTTCTTCTAGAATGTTCCTTTCCGCCTCCCACCGCCACTTACGTCCAGCCAAGGAAGTTGCTTTTGTCTGTGACAGGAACTATTTTCCATTTGGACGTTAAACATACATATATGTTATATATAAAGTATTTATATGTATACATATATTCTAAACAAAATTCCAGAGACTTTCCTAGGGGTAAGTCAAAGACACGGAGAAACACATTCACTTTCTTTGGTTCCATGATGTCTCGTGGTGAAAGTCCTTTCACGTTTCTTCCGACTTCCTGGTGGCCCTGTCAGAGGTTTCTGTATGTTTTCTGTTTGTGCTTGTTTTTAAGTAAAAGCACAAAAACAAACAAAACAATAGAACGTTGTTTTTGTTCTAACAATAGAGGAGTAGAAGAGGTCAGGAGGAGATTTGAGAAGCATAAAGATTGTAAGTATCCAAGAAAACAGTTTTAAAAAGGTGCGGGGCGGGGCGGAGTCTTTTAATAAGAAAATGATTCCTGCCATTTCTAGGAATACAGAAAGCTATAAAATATTAAAAAGAAATTTCAGTGTGAATTCTTATCCTGGGCAATTCTTTCTTACTAGAAGGGAGGGACGGCTTGGTGGAGAGAGATAAATCTGTTTAAAAGTTATTTTAAGTTATTTTATGTAGATAAAATGTCACATGGTTCCCAGTTATGATCATTGGCCACTGGGGGTTTTCGGAGAAATGTGGAGGTGCTTTCATATGACTCCTCAGGTTTAGAGGTGGTTATTTAGGGTTTAGAGGTGGTTATTTAGGTTTGGTCGAATCATGGGTGTTAAAGCTCTCATGCCTTCAAATGGCTGGGGATGAACATCTCAACATCAGCTTTTGGATTTCGCTGGAATTACCATTCACATCAGTTTGACTCTGAGAGATCATGTGTTATTAGCACAAGAAATGGGGGAGAACTGAGGTTTAATTACCTCTCAGTCATACTGCAGTACTGAAGCTTAGTTACCTCTCAGTCGTACTGCAGTACTGAAGCTTATTTACCTCTGCATTTATTTGCTTGTAGGGGTGTTAGGTGCTCAGATTGTCCCTTCACAAAAGAGACAGAACATCTCCCCTTCATAATCCATGGGAGGATGAGACATAAAGACAAACAGGACCTGGAGGCCCTGGTCCCACTTCCTAAGACTCAGCATTTCAGCATCTCCTGGGTAACCCCAGTGTGCACCTGCTCCTGCGGGGGCCAGAGGGCAGGCTGCTGCCCACTCCAGGGCACAAGGCGAGCCCGTAATCTAAAATCCCCCTCAGATCACCATACAGAGGCAGAGGCTGGAAGCCATCTGAGTTGTTTTGTAAGGGACCGGAAAACTGGGCTTTGAATGTATCGTAGAGGACACGAGTGCATCACTGACTGAGCAGGACTGTCACTGTTTGGCTCGTTTCTCCAGTGTTTAGGTAGCACAGCTCCCACACAAAGGAAAGTGGTGGGAGGCAGCTGAGCGCCTGTTGGAGACAGTGCGGGGCAGAGGCGCCTCTGCGAGGCCTCCCCTAGGCACTTAATGGAGAAAATGAGGCTAGCAGTCAGGCAAACCGATTCTTCTGTTTTCAGTATAATTTGTCAGTAAGTTTTACTTTTCACCTCCAACCTTGAAACAGCATTTTTGACCCCAAAATTGCTCACCAGTGTTGAAGCTACATGCAAGATACTGCCTCTTCTTATCTTCATGTTGATACTCATTTGTTCAATAAGAGTTCCAGAATATTTGAGGGTTTATCTGGAGTTTCAGTTTATTGCCACTGTCATAGACACAGGTCCTAAATTTAGCTCCGCCTGTGTACAGTTGTCTGTGTTGCACATTTCTTCTCTGAGTGTGGGCACCTGCTAATGTTGTTCGGCTCATTTTTCCTCTGGTGCTGTGGCCTGGCAGCCCTGGTGTCAGGGGCAGGCCTTCTGCAAGGCTGCAACTGAGAGGTGGGGGAAAGTCCGGCCATGTCCAATAAGGGACATCTTTCATTTGCTGGAGAAACATCTCCATGGAAGATACCAGCAGGAGAGGACTCAGATCAGCCAGCAGAGGAAGCACTGGGGAAAAGTATGGGTCCAGAAACTTGAGAGTAGGATCTCCCCGTTAGATGGGACCGGCAGTTTATGGAGGGTTCCGATCACTTTTGCTGGGATGGACTGCCATTTACGCTCGCACAGAGGCACTGAGTGGCAGCTGCTGCATGCATAGGTATCTGACTTCAGGCACCATGTATCATACATCCAGTTCCTGATGGCGACAACATGCTCCTCCCTGGGATGGGGGCCTCATCTTAGGACATCCTCGTGGAAGGGAGTCTGTAAATGCTTCTCAAGGCTGTAGCCAGAACCAATTAAGGTTGATTTCCCAGTATTGTTTCCATTAGAGATTGAATACAGAATATTTCAAGGCTCTAACTATGTATCCCATGGCACAGTGCTCGCCTTGCAAAGGGACTGCATGTCTGATGAGATCCTGAACCCCTTAATGGTTGCTGGGGACAAATGGGGGAAGATTCAGCACTGGGCATCTGAAAATCCAGCAGCTGTGCCTGGGGCAGCTCTGCCGGGGGAGCGGTGACATCAGGGAGGCAGGGTGGCCCTGCGTGTGGACTCTGGAATGGTGGACACCATCCTGAGGGCCTGTGGCCACCAAATGGACCCTGGGAGTGCCCCAGCAGCCCGGGAGTAAAGCTGGGGCCGTTTCTTACCCTCCGTCTTCTCGTTCTGTACCTTTTCTCTTTTGGTGGGAACACCAACACTTCATCTGCAGGGTACCCCTGAACAGCACCTGCAGGCAGGATCTAAGACAGCTGCTATCTTTGACATGACTCTACTGGTTAACTCACTTGAGTTCATTAACCCTGCTGTGTTACCTTAAATTAGCCTTCGTTCTTCTTTGTTAAATAAATGCCAGGCGAGAACAAGTCAGGAGAGGCTTGAGGGCAGGGAGAGAACGGAACTCTGATGGGGTGTTGAGGATGAGGGCACAGGGCCTCCGCTGCCTGCAGTGGGCTCTGCTTGCCTGGGGATGCTGGGGATGCTGGGGATGCTGGGGATGCTGGGGATGCTGGGGATGCTGGTGACAGCTGCTCATGTTTCAGTTTGGGCTTCAGCAAGATCTCCTCAAAAAAGAACAGCTTTAAGGTACCTGTGAGTGAATTTTCCAACTGCAGCTTATCCACCTCTGCAACCTTGTGAATTTTACCCCATTCCTCAGAAGTTGGATCTCTTCGTAGATGGGAAGACTGACATCCACTGTTCCGAGTTAATGCACGTGTATGAAAACACATGAATAAATACATCTCTAAGTGCAAGTGTCTATGTTTGCACACCTATCTTATACATGTTATGTCTATGTCATTACCTGGGTTTCCCAACAACCCTAGATAATCCAGCCATTTTTCAGACCTGGCTTATTCTGAAATTGGCATTGGATAAGTTTTATCCCTGGGAGATTCTTGAGATTCTTCTCAGCAAGGAGTTGACTCTTTTTTCTGTGTATATTCCACCTACCGCAGGTCTAGCCTGTAACAGTAGGTGTTGTTCAGTACGTTCAGGAATAATGCACGCTTCCAAGTACGTTGTGACTAATGAAGAGCTATGCCTTAGAGCCAATCTTCTCCTCCAGCTAGAATTATTTGTCTCTTGTTAGGGTTCCACATCCTGGGACTCATTTTGATCATTTTTCTTCGGGTAACCCATTTTTGGGGTAACCCAAAGAGCAGGCTCCTGACCTGAGTGTCGTTGAGGTGACATTTACGCCTCCTGTGCTTGCCGAGAACAGCAGTTACTGAAGAATCAGTTTTTCTTGTTGGATGGAACCGGAGACCATTTTTCTAAGTGAAGTAACTCAGGAATGGAAAACCAAACATCGCATGTTCCCACTCAAATGTGGGAGCTAAGCCATGAGGATGCAAAGGCAGAAGAACGACACAGTGGACTTTGGGGACTCAGGAAATTGCGGGAGGGGGATGAGGGACAAAAGGCTGCACATTTTGTACAGTGTACACTGCTTGGCTGATGGCTGCACCATCAACTCAGAAATCACCACAAAGAACTTACGCAACCTAACACCGCCTGTTCCCCAAAACCTACTGCAGTTAAAAAACGCATTCTAAAGAAAATAGATTTAAAGCCAGACACTGAAATCCGTAATGCATGTCCAGTGGCACCATCCTCTCAACTTTTCACCACCACCGCTGCTCTGGGAGCCACTTGAGGTCTGAAGCCACGTGTTCCGTGGGTAGGGGTTTAGCTTGTTTTGCGGGAGGCTGCAGTGAGGGGCGAGGATCCTCGGTTCCTCTTGCTGGATTGAAGAGACCACCAAATTCCCGGGAATTACTGGGAGGAGTTCTTCTGGGGGGCGTCGGGTGGAGCTTGGTGCATCAGGTCCCCACACCGGCCTGAGCTGGACACGGGTGCCCCACGTCATCCCTGCACCTCCCCCGTGGGCCACCGGGAAGCGCCGGGGTGGCCGGGAACAAGGGGGGCCGTCTTGGGGGGCGTCAGGGGCTTTGACTGTTTCTTGTGTTTTTCTGGGGACCTGGCGGGTCCTGGGTCAGAACCGAGCTTGGCCTTCGCTCCACCCGAGGGAACGATGCGTAAAGCATCTAGACCGCGGCGGGTGCAGGCCAGGAGCTCAGGGTCTCCCGGGTGGGCCCGGGGTCCCCCATCCCACCGGCGGCCGCGTCCCGGGCAGGGGACAGCCGAGGCTGTGCAGCCGGCGCCACCAGGCGAGTTTCTGGCCCCTAGCGTCCCCTCCGTGCCCCTCCCGGGGTCCCTGTGTCCCCACTTCTCCGTCCTGCCCTTTCCCCTGGGCTCAGCCTCCTGCGCCCACCCCGTGCCTCCTCTCTCTGTGACCTGCTCTGTCCTCTCCTCTGTGTCCCTCAATGCCACTTCCTGCCCCTCCGTGTCCCCAAAACCCCCTCAGTCCCTCCTCCGCGCGCCCCCAGCCTCCCCCCCGCCCGGCGTCCCCCTCCCAACCGCACATCTCCGTGATGTTGGCTCCTTTCCCCAAGTTGGATGACAGTTGCACCTGGGGACGCATGCCCATTCCCACCGTGCCTGTGGCCCGTGGAGACCCTGCCCAGACACATGGGGGTGCCCACCCCTCCCCCCCGCACCACCCCTGTGGTTCCAGCAGAGGACTGCAACGTTGGCACATACATGGGGGTGTGGCGAGAGCCTGGGAGAGAGAGACCGGGACGGAGGGACACGGGGACAGAGGGACGTGGGGACAGAGGGACTTGGGGACATGTAGACACGGGGACAGAGGGACACAGGGACGGAGGGATGAGGGGACAGAGGGACACAGGGACACAGGGACACAGACGGGGACAGAGGGATGCAGGGACAGAGGGACACGGGGACAGAGGGACATGGGAACACAAGGGACATGAGAACAGAGGGATGCGGGGACAGAGGGATGCAGGGACAGAGGGACACAGGGACACGGGGACAGAGGGATGCAGGGACACTGGAGTCTACAGAGGGACACTGGGACAGAGGAACATGGGGACACAGAGACACCGGGACAGACGGGTACGGGGACACAGAGACACGGGGACAGAGGGAGGCAGAGACAGAGGGACACCGGGACAGAGGGGTACGGGGACACAGAGACATATGCAGGGACAGAGGGATGCAGGAACAGAGGGACACTGGGACAGAGTGGCATGGGGACACAGAGACATGGGGAAAGAGGGATGCAGGGACAGAGGGACATAGGGACAGAGGGATGCAGGGCAGAGGGACATAGGGACAGATGGACACAGGGACACAGACACGAGGACAGAGGGACGCAAGGACAGGGACATTGGGACACAGATTCGGGGACAGAGGGACGTGGGGACAGAGGGACACTGAGAGGGACACGGGGACAGAGGGACACGGGGACACAAGGGACGTGAGAACAGAGGGACGCAGGGATGTGGGGACAGAGGGACACTGGGACGGGGACAGAGGGACACTGGGACAGAGGGACATACGGACACATAGACACAGGGACAGAGGGACACACGAGGACAGAAGGACACAAAGAGGGACATGGGGACAGAGAGACATCAGAACAGAGGGACACCATGGCCATCCTGCCACTGCACTCAGTTACAGGCCCAGGTCACTTGGAGTCTACAGGGATGAAATTTATTGAGGAAAATTGAAGGCAAGAACATTGTGTCAACTCTGTGATCAAGAAATACAGTCCCACCAAGATTAGGAGAAAAACAGGAAGATCCAAGCTGAGGCCAGACAGGAGAGCTGCTCCGTGATCCTGGTGTGATGGAGAACTGGAGGGGAGGCTGCAGGCGCTGTCTCAGGGCTGGAGAAGATGTTTTGGAATGCTGCTTTTTCTTTTGGAAACTATTATTAATCAAAATTATGACTGTAATATTTTAGGACTTTTGAGAAAAACAAAAAAAGGAGTTTCTCATTATCATTAATTTGTGTGGAAGGTCCTCATAACAAAACGGTGAAGCCGGGTAAGGAGTGATGGAACGAAAGTTGGGAGTGGCTGATGCTGCCTGGAAGGGTCGGCTGAGGATTCTCACGGGCTGTGGGCGGAGGCAGGTTCAGGCTCGCTCTCTCGCTGCTGAAGGGCACAGGAGCCGTGGCCCAGGGCAGGCTCTGACCTCCCTGGGAGCTGGTAGCTGCAGTCTTGCTCTCTTCCTTCAGGCAGCTGGCTTTGGTTGGTTTGTTCTGTGGCCACCCAGATGGCTGCAGGAGCCCAGAGGGAGCCTTTTGTAGAATCAGCACAAGGGCTGGGCTGGAGGACACTCAGCGTTCTGATTTCCTTCCTCAGATGTCAAGGAACCACAGCAGGGCTGGGCTGTTTTTCAGTGGATCTAAATTGGGGTTTGGGGACCACATGGCTTGAGGCCCGCTAGCATGAGTGATGATGAGGCCCACAGATCACGCCAACCTTTATGGTGCAATTAAAAACCACTTTGCCGTGAGGAATGAAAAAGACCCGCTTGGCCCCCACAGGCCTTGGCTTCCTCATCCCGACACACCACTGGGCTTCTGTGCGAGGAAGTTTGAGCAAGGCAGATCCTGCTCACATCAGAAACGGGAGCTCACCTCAAACCCTTGAACAAATACACCCCTTTCAAATACAATGCAACGGTGTTCAAAAGATTCAGTGGGTGAGAAGGAAATTAAAATATTTTTTTTCCATAAGAAATACTCAATAGGTTGTCCTGGAAGAAAACCATGATGTGAAGCTGCCAAATGACTTTTTCCAAGAAACACCAAGATGGCACCAACTACCTTGGTGATGCTGCCACGTTAACAAAGGTCTGTGAGCCAGGTTGTCACCTGCAAACGCAAACGACAGCACATTCTTTGTTCCGAGGTGAAAATTGAAATACAGTGACTTCTCTCATTGGGATCATAAATGTTTGCTAGATAAGATGAATAAGCATTAGAAAGTCAGGAGAGGTCAACATAGGTTATGAGTCAAGCCCATTTGTGCTGTATGAGTTACGTGGCAATCATATAATTGTGGCCCAAAGCAAAAGCTTCTTGAGTCCATGGCACCCCATCCGAAACTCATGACAAATTTCCACGTGCTTTCTGATATTTGGGGATAGAACTCTTTCGCTGCATTTTTGTTTTGTTTCATCTTTATCAAAGTTAAATGTGATAATTTTTTGAAAACGGAATGGCTATTGAGAAGTTTGAATGAATACGAGTTTTAGTGAATATAATCTGTGACGGTGAAGACAGCTGTGATTTACAAACACCTACTATGTGCCAGGCACTCTCTGCATGATGTGCCGTGTCACCTCCCTACATTCCCATGGAGGAGGCATTTGACTGAGTCACAGGGACGTTAAATAACTTTATAAGGATCCAAGCATTTAAGCAGCGGAACCACAGATTTAACCCATGCATGTCTGAATTTAAAATCGTTGGGACTTTTAAACTCGGTGAACCTAAGAAAAAAACCTTTTTAGTTAGTGATAAGAAGCATTGCCCTCTGTAAATTAGGACATACTGGCCCTGAAGACCTTCCAGTGGGACAAGATGTGGAGGTGAGAGGCAGTGACGTGGATATGATCCTGGCATGGTGTAGGCCTAGGCTGATGTGTGTGTGTCTCAGTTTTAACAAAAACATTTAATAAGTCAAAAAAAAATTTAAATAGAAAAGAAGCTTATAGAATAAGAATATAAAAAATAAAATATTTTTGTACATCTGTACAGCATGTTTGTATTTTAAGCTAAGTGTTTGGACCCTTTTAGACAAGAGCCCAAAAGTTTTATATTATAAAATATTATAAGTTACAAATATTATGATTTATTATAAAGTTAAAAAATTAGTTTCATCCATGTCCCTGCAAAGGACATGAACTCATCCTTCTTTATGACTGCGTAGTTTTCCATGGGGTATATGTGCTACATCATTCTCAGCAAGCTGACACAAGGACAGAAAACCAAACGCCACATGTTCTCCCTCATAAGTGGGTGTTGAACAATGAGAACACAGGGACACAGGGAGGGGAACATCAAACATTGGGGCCTGGTGGGGGTGAGGAGCTAGGAGAGGAATAGCAGGTGGTAGGGGCGTGGGGGAGATAGCATTAGGAGAAATACCTAATGTATGATGGGGCTTTGGATGCAGCAAACCACCACATGGCACGTGTGTACCTATATAACAAACCTGCACGATCTACACACGTACCCCAGAACTTAAAGTATATATTAAAAAAAGTTACAGTAAGCGAAGTTTAGCTTTTATTATTGAAGAAAGAAATATTTCAAGTTTCTCGTAGTCTAAGTGTACGATGTCTGTAAAGTCCATGGTAGTGCAGAGCCCTGACCGAGGCCCTCACCTTCGCTCGCCAGGCACTCATGGCTCACCCAGAGCAACTTGCAGGCTGCGAGCCCCCATTTGTGATCAGTGCCCTGTACCGGCCTTTTTTAAATCTTATACCCTATTTTTACTACACCTTTTCTATGTTTAGATACACACACACCTTTGTGTCGCCATTGCTTCCAGTATTTGGAACAGGAACCTGCTCTGCAGGTTTGCAGCCTCGGAGCAACGGGCTGCGTGTCCAGCCCAGGTGTGCGGTGGGCTGTGTGTGCCACCCAGGTGTATGTAGGTGCACTCTGTTATGTTCCCACAAGGATACAACCGCCTAAGGACACATTTCTCAGAACATGTCCCCGTTGCTAAGCAACTCTTGACTGCATTAAGTCTGTAGGTGTAAGATTAACGGGAAATGTGTTTGCCGAGTTCAGAAACTTCAAACTCAGAGCACTGTCAGACTTCAAGTTGCCCTTTCTGGGGTTATCTTGTTTCAGGGCTGACGATGCCACGACTCATCCTTCTCATCCTTCAGAACAGGAATGTAAACACTTCTAATAACGGCACCTCACTCAATTCAGTTAACTATGAATCTATCAAAAAATTAGAGACAATGCCGGGCATGATGGCTCACACCTGTAATCCCAGCACTCTGGGAGGCTGAGGCAGGCAGATCACTTGAGGTCAGGAGGTCAACGACAGCCTGGCCAACATGGTAAAACCCAGTCACTACTGAAACTACAAAAACAACAACAACAACAAAAATCAGCCAGGGGCCTTGGTCCACGCCTGTAGTCCTAGCTACTCAGGAAGCTGAGGCAGGAGAAGTGCTTGAATCCTGGAGGCAGAGGTTGCAGTGAGCCAAGATCACACACTGTCCTCCAGCCTGGACAGTAGAACAAAACTCTGTCTCAAAAAAAATAACTATTATAGACAAGTTGAACACAGGGGCATGGTTTCGACTTGTCTCCTCCATTTAAATAATGACATCTCTTATATTCTTCTGCAGTATCATCATTATCGGTAATTAAAATACCAAATGCTTCATCATTTAAGTGATTTCATTGTTTCACTGTTGTCACCATCATGATTTTTAGTTTTGTTCTGACGGGGCAAAGGGAAGGAAAGGTCACGGAGGGAAGTCGAGTGGGAGGGTTTTAAGGCTGCTTCTACTCTAATTTCTCCTGCTTCAGAAGCTCGTTCCAAGAGTGTGTTCTGTACGAAAGCCACTTGTTCAACATCTCTTTACGCTGCAGGCTTAGGGTGTACCAATATCTGAAAATTATATAGTCCTATTACATTCTGCTTGTGGAAAGCCGAGCTTACAATGCTGCATATGATACATATTTGGTCTTAATCTGGTTAAGTTGATCAGCACTTAATGAATAGATTTTGGCCATGTTTGATCATTTCATGTTAAGCACTGATTATTAACTCCAAACAGAGCTGAAGGGTCTGATGTGAAAATGCTGACAGCCCAATTCATTCGATTTACGTTCATGGAATGATATGAAAAGGTGTATTGGTTCCAAATTATGATAGCTTGTCTTAAATTTATGTCCTCCAATCACCAGATATTAATATTTACCCAAATTTTAAGGCCACCGAACGTCACTGCAATGACTATTACAGCTAGTATAGATAGAGATTTGGACAAAATGTAGTCAGCTATGAGAGAATGTTTCATGGGGAGGTCCTCTGAAGACGTGGGCTGGCAAATGAGGGGTACACCTGAGGTTCAGGAGCCTGTTCTTCAGTTTCCTTCATGGTGAGGTAGTTTTTGTGCATGTGAAGCATTTTGGGAAGCCCTGCCCACCCGCAGGAGGGCCAGACGCTTTGGGGCCTGGGCTCACGCTGAGTACAGGCGTCTTCCCAGAATGTGTGAAGCCACAGCGACAATCTGTACCTGCTGACAAGCCCAAAGCTGGATATACCAGGAAGACTTAAAATTCACATTTAATTACAGATTAAATGATAAAACTCACTTATTGGAATCATGAAGAGAGATCTAGAGCTCAGAAAGCATAGTGAGAAAGGAGAGGAAACAAATGACTATTTAAGGTGAATTTCTGAAGCGATCCTGCTGATCTGGGGGAGAAACTTACAAAGATTCCTATTCTTCCTTTCCTTAGGAATTAATATATATTCACTATAGGAGATTTTTGAAATGTGAATAAGCAAAAATGAAAATAAAAACCACCCTTAGTTCTACATCAGTGATACTAATCCTGTGAGAACTACTTGCTGTAGATCTGTGCTATTTATTCATTTGTATCTTTTTCAAACAAAAATGGATTCAAATCACGTAGGCTCTTATAACTATTTTTTTTAGTGTATCAGAAACATTTTTCAAAGTCACTTTTAATGATTGCATTTGTAGTAACAGACACACCTTTTAGCAGATTTAATTTGTAGTATTCAAATATATTTCATTTTTTTAAATTCTCTCCCAAATTTTATATTACTAACTTGTGTTTAAGAGTTTAACAAAAGATTTTGAAAAATAGTGCTCTTGTGTTACTGAATTCCATGTTAACCACTGATTATTAAATACAAACAGAGCTGAATGACATTTAACAATGTAGCAGTATGATTATTTCAGTCCATCATTCATCCATGTATTCATTTAAAGGATGGGCCGGGCTCAGTGACTCACACCTGTAATCCCAGCACTTTGGGAGGCCAAGGTGGGTGGATCATGAGGTCAGGGGTTCAAGACCAGCTTGGCCAAGACGGGGAAACCCCATCTCTACTAAAAATACAAAAATTAGCTGGTGGTGGCGGGTCCCTGTAGTCCCAGCTACTTGAGAGGCTGAGGCAGAGAGTGGCTTAAACCCAGGAGGCAGAGGTTGCAGTGAGCCAAGATCGCACCACTGCACTCTAACCTGGAGACCCACTGTGTAGCAGGCCCTGTTGTAGACACTGTGGCAGGTTGCAGATGCTGACCAGCACATGCTCAGGGCAGGCAGGGTGGGTGGGGAGTGTATGATGCCAAGTTGGTGAAACGCAGCACACTAAAAGCCTTGGTGAAGGTTAAGGGCAAACACCACAGAAGCACAGGGAGAAGCAGCCGGCTGTGTCTGATTGGGCCGGGCAACTCAGGGTTGGGGTCGTGGCAGTGGATGAGGCAAGTGAGGACAAGTCTTCAGAGGTCTGAGGAGGCTGCTGGCACCCTGCAGTACGAGAGGTGTGGTCGCCAACTGCCATCAGGCTGCAGGAGCTGAGGACGAGCGTCTGAATCTCACAGGGGAAGTGGGAATTTTAGAGAAAGGAGAAATACTTAGGAGGTAGAAGTCATGAGTGTTGACTGCTGAAGTGTGGACAGAGAGAGCAGGAGTCAAAAATTATACCAAGGTGTGCTGACTGGGCTCAGGGTTCTGGAAATGCAGGTGGCGGAGCAGGTTCAGAGGTGAACTTGGTTTTGAGAACTGGTTTTGGAAATACTGAGTTTGAGAGGCTTGCAGAATCCAACAGCCGGCGGGCTTGCAGGACTCAAGCTTAGACGGAGGCTTCATAAATGCAGAGAACAAAAGGTGCATATTTTTAGCCACACTTCAAGCTTCATGTTCAACCCTTTACACTTCATAAACATTGGATTGATATTTTAGACCTATAAATAAACAAATTAGGAAATCATTTCTAAAGAGTTAAGGTTAATTTGAAACCCAGCACCTGCTAAACACACTACAGCTCTGTTCTGTCTAACACAGCTGAAGTAGGCAGGGTTTAATCCTCTCCTATCTACGCTTTGAGGGAAGGTTTCATCATTTGCTGTGGATTTGTTGCAAATAAATTCGCAAGGACATTTCTCAGTCATCTTTGGAAGCCCTTCAGATTTCAGCACCCATGTGAAGCGTTCATCCAAAATTTGCCTCCACTTGGGAGTCTGTGATAACCGTTCACAAAATAATGTTCTTGCTTGTATTTTACATATTTGACGTTCAGTCACCCATTTCCTACAGGCAAACTGATTAGATAGGACTCTGTTCACATCTCCCATCCAAGGGCAAACCACAACTAGTGGATTTGTGAGTTTCTTCATAACCAGCTTGCACTTTGATTTTAGTATTCAGCCTCCCTTAGATTGAAGCATGCTTGAATTTAAGACTGACTCTCTTTACAGCTCCCCACAGAGTCTCGTTCCATTTCACCATTGATACCAACCCACTAGCACAAAGGAGAACAACCTAGGTAGACAGATGTGCAAACACTTGACATGGTTTTAAGTTTAGTGTCACTATTCTTTCATTTCCCGGCCTCCTTCATCACTGTCCCGTTTTACTTTTTACTGGGAACGGAGTCAGTGGGGAAAGATGGTTGAATAAGGAGGAGGAGATGGAAAGGGATGAAGATGGGTGTCTGTGACACTGGGCGAGCAGATGAAAGCTTCCAATAAACGAGAGGGACAGTGAGAGTGGGACATGTGTCCTTAACATCTGGGGCAGCGTCATCACAACTGAGCTTTCTATCTATACAGTGGGACCCAACATGCCCGCTCAGAGAGCAGGTATGAGAGCTAAATGCCACTGTGTGTGAAGTGTGCCACCAATCAGTGCCCTGCAAATGATCAACAGCTGGGACATGCTGCTTCTAAGCATGAGGCAGGTAGTGTCAGGTAGGCTCGTTCTACCCTTCCTCTTGCAAATACTCACATTCTACCACACATTAAAATCAGATGCGTAGGACCTTGTTTGCCGCGAAATCCCTGTGAGATAAACAGCAGGGCATATGTTGTTTTACAGGTCAAAAAACTGGAATTCAGAGTTTGTTATTTTTCTAAAAACTCATCGACAGAGTCAAAGCTACAATCCAGTTATCCTATTTCCAAAGGCAGGGTTTCACAATTCTGCTCCCCCTGCCACCCTGCTTGGCTTGCATGACATGGCAGGGACTGAGCTGGGCTCTGCTGCAAAGACCAGGCGTTCCTACATGCTTTGACTCAATCTACCATTTAACTACACCAAGGTTGTGGAAACATGCCAAGACACCCACAGACGGGTGTCCACCATATTGCATGTCGGATGATCAACCACTCAACCCATCCCAACCTTGTACTCAGCATTCTCTCAGCCTATCACACGGCAGGCATGTGTATGTCGGGGGTGTCTCTGAACTGGACACCCTGAACCAACTCTTCTTCTGGGAGCTGTCCTCCCCGACCCTGCAGCCCACCCCTTGCTGCAAGCCAACTGCCAGGGAAGCTAGGGGTGGACACTTGACCCTATGGGGCCAATGAATGTTTTCTTTAGGACGTTCATTCCCAGGATAGCCCTCTTTTGTAGCAGAAGCTGTCAGATTGAGAGGTAGAGCTACTAGTAATCCTGATCCCTCTGCATGAAGGGCTCTGGGCTGCTGGGAGAAGAAAAATGTGACCAGAAGGCAGAGAGCAGCAGGAGCAGGAGATGGAGAGGCGCTGTGGGGGCTCTGAGTCCCTCATCCCAGTCACCAATGGTGCTGCCCTTCCTGAGTGTGGGCGTTGGCTTTTCCCTCTAGGTTTCTGGGCATCCCTTTTTCCCCCTAACACCTGGTGATGTTGGGTTCCAACCCTTTGCACCTGGAATGATTCTGACTATGGCCCCATGGCTACTCCCAGCCTCTCCTACCCTTCAGAGCGCTGCACCCACCATGCTCTTAGAGGCGCCCTTCCTGCCAGCAGTCCTCCACTTTCCCCCTTACGCCCAGTGCTTCCCCACATACAGTAAAAGGCTCTGTGGCCCCTTCCTTCCTGGAAGCCCTTTCCCAGGGCAATGAGATGCATCTTTCTCCTTCCTTCCACTGTTTGAGCCCCCAGGGAACTCGGTGGTGTTGGCCTGTGGTCTCAGGTTTACCACTAGATTCTACTGCTTTCATTGTTATTTGACTGCGTTATGTGTGTTTATTTAGTAAACACTTAATGCAGGGCTTAATATTTGCCAGGCAATGTTGCAAGAACTTTTCAGATATTCAATCAGTTAACCCTCATAACTTTCCTAAGAAAACTGAAACAGGGCCCCCATTCATATTGGCTGTAAGGGGAGGTACTGGGTTTCCATCCCAAGAAAATGCAGACCCTGCTCCAGAGCACGTGCTGCTAACTACTGCTCTGTGCTCTCTCTCTCAACAGATGGCTGCATGAGCCCAGAGACTGCATCAGTCCCATGAAGTAGAATCCCTCATGGAAACTAGCAGGGTGAGGATGAAAGGAGTGATCGATCAATAAATATTAACTGAATGGCAGGGTGAGGATGTAAGGAGTGATCGATCAATAAATATTAACTGAATGGATATTCAAGTTTCTTTATCAGGAGTTGGTTATCACCTGGGGATGGACAGCTTTAGAAAACGTGACCTAGGAGTAGGAGCGGGAAGAGGACAGTGGCGCCACAGGCAGCTCAGTTGTGGGGACTCAGGTTCCCCTGAACCATCCCTGCCACACCACAGACTACAGCTGCCCCCCAAATACAGCACAAAGGGGACCAGAGTGGGCTAGTGGAAGCAACTATTTAAAAAAGAGCAAAAGTACTTCCCATAGTCTAAAACCAAGGGAAATGGAACTTCTCTTTGGAAAGCCTCCATAGGACTTTCCTCTATGGGGGATAAAAGACCAGGAAAAAAGATGAGATCGCACAGCTAGGACCTCAGCATCCCTTCTTCCCTGGATGTCCACTTTCACAGGCCCCTGGCAGTTCTAGCCCTTCACCTGAGTTGAACCTTTGACAACGTCTGAGTCCTTGGGTGGATTCAGGTGAGGGAACTCAGGACTCACGATGTCTCCCTTCCACCCATCCTTTACCCCGTCAAGCATGGTTGACTTTGTCATCTCTTCTCTTTGGGACCTCATTTTCTACACCACAGGGTCAGTGATGTGTTAATCAGGAACTAGACTTAATGCTTGACTTCTGCCAACCTGAAACCTGGATTTCCATGAAAATATTTCAAAACCCAGTTAAAATGCCTTCCCCCCTCAAGAAGAAAAACACAGTGAACTCTGTGCACTGTAGTGGAACAGCAGAGAACTGGGTTTTTTTTTTTTTGGTTGTTGACAACCGATTGACTCACTCAGTTGACAGATATATAATGAGCACATTCAGTGTTTAAGGAGCTGGGCCCAGGGCACTGGCAGGCACGATGATGAAAGACAGCCTCTCCCGCTTATCTATTTCTGCAAGTGACATTGACCCTCACAGTGTGTATTCCTCTGTTTGGACAGGCAATCGGAATTAAAATCATAGACATGTTTTAAACTCCCCATCTCCCTTTTCAATCATACACGCACGTAGAGTCCACTTTCATTGTGTGGCTCATTCATCTCTCTGGGACCAAGGACCATGTGCAGATAAATCGGTATTTGGTTTGTCAATTACCTTCTGATGCTGCACTCTTGAGGCACGAGCAGAGGAACAGAACCGATGCACAGCTCGCCTGTGCAGATGCCACAGAGTGACGTCCTGAGAACCCAGGGAATTAAAGGCCTTCACTTTCTCTCTGTGGTAGGCTGGGCTATTGTTCATTCGACTGTCATCATTTTCCAGATGGAGCTGCCTCTTCTCTGTTTCCTCTTTTGATTATAGAAAATAGGAACACAAACTGAGGAACATGATCATACAAAGAGGTTTCTTACCAATTTTTTATGTTGATTTCTACTTTATTGTACTTCTATGTCAAGGAGTTAGGAATCTTTAAAATGATATTTAGTGAATCAGGATTTCAAGAATATTAAGTCGTGGGGAAATGGCCATGAAATAATTGATCAGAAGTAAATGATTCCTTGTCTTTATCTGAGTGGAGAAAGAAAGAAAAAAAACAATAATTTAGCTTTAGGATAAAATTTTTCCAAAAATGTATACATCATTTGGGAGGTTTTCTTATTTCTTATTTCGTGTGATGTTCATAACGACCCTGCACACATCAAGGGGCTGGGATTGGTTTTTTTCCCATGTTCTGGGTGGTGGAAGGTGTGGAGTCTTGGAGTGACATGAGCAGCTGGGTGGTGAGGGAGCAGCCGGGTGCTAAGGAAGCAGCACAGTGTCGAGAACCCCCAGAGCACTGAGAACCCGTGTGGTGCTGAGAACCTGCGTGGTGCCGAGAACCCGCAGAGTACTGAGAACCCACGTGGCGCTGAGAACCCCCCTGGCTCTGAGAACCTGCACGGCGCCGAGAACCCACGCGGCGCTGAGAACCCGGGGAGCCTCACATCTGCAGGTCCACAGTCCCATATCCAGAACGCTCCTGGCCCCATGTGTTTCCCGATTCAGAAACTGTTGGGTTTCTGAATGCTAATTAATATTCCATATATTTCATAACATCCTTGACACCTTTGTATCAACGCAAATCTGTTTGCTACATCCGCCCTGCTCCAGAGATGGCAATTGATGTTGAGATAACAGGTGCTGAGAATCCCAGCAATGGCAAAGCCTATCAGTTTGATAAACTCCTTGCTTTCAAACTGTATTTGCCCAAAGAATCCTTTTTTTCATCGAATGCCTATTAATAGCCCAAAAAATATGCTCTGGGAAAGGCAGGTCTGCACAACATTGCGGCTCTAGTACGTGTCAGTGACCCATCTCCGTGAGTTTTATGCAAGGTTTTACAGAGTTTGGATTTATCTTCCCTTAGGTCTTTGACTTTGGAATTAACTTTGCTGTTTTCTACTGAATCAATTAAAATTACATTTAATGCACTGTCATCTAAATACAAAATTCAAGAAAAACATCACCACTATGAGTGTGGACTGAACAGCGATGGTGAAGTCAGGAATAAGCCCAGGACATGATCGTCAATGTTTTTCTTTCCTCTTTATGACCTGATTTGGAAAACTCACGACGTCACCTCCAGACCACAGTAGCAGGTGGTCACGTGTCCATAACATGTTGGGTTCCCAGGAGTATCTCAGTAAATGCCCCTTCTGGGTTCATGTGTCTTTCTCCTCTGCCAGTCTACAGAACTGATTGACTTCCTCCATAATGTAAGGTTAGCAGGCTGAGATGACTTTTGTTTTGTTTTTAAACACCACCTATTTAAAATTTCCAAATCATACTCTAGAGAGCAAGCACAGCTAGTTTAAAGGCTCATCCAGGCCGAGGTCTAGAACGACTCTAAGCTGGTGCCAGAAATGTTCAACCATCCAGTAGAATCCTGCAGAGAGCCTAACTGCCTGGGGACATGGTCCAAGGCATAAGTCTATGTTGTGAATTATGGACATGGATGTTATGGTTGGCCTATGAAGCTGAGTGCTCTGAGACTGTGTCCATGAGGTGAATTAAGCAGGGTTAATGCCAGGCTTCCAGAACATGGCTGACCCAGGAGGGAGCTGAATTCTGGTTTTCTCCTGCAGAGGAGAGGACACATTCGTGAAATACTCAGAAAGTTACCACACCCCACCCTTCAGCAGATTAGCTTCTACTTTGGACATTTTCTTCATGCAAAAGATGAAAGCAGCCCAGTTGGGAGGACGAGACTCCAGACAGCGAGGGCAGACCTAGGGCGTAGCTCTCTCCTTGCTGGCCAGAATGCAGTGTTCTTGAAACAGAGAGCTCACAGGGGATCAACACCAATTCACCTCTCCTGAACCACCTGCCTTGCCAAGTCTTAGTCTCAGAAATGTTGATGTGGAAATCCTCCTCTTTGGGGCTGCGGTGATGGATGACCCTTGGTCCCAGAGAGGAGCCTCCTGGAGGAAGGCCTGCCTGCCAAGCACTCTGCGTGTTCCACCAGCATATTCCATCACATTGCACAGAGTGAATTTATCATACAAGGAAAGGTAGTCAAGTCTGGGCTTCAGGGTTTTCTGTTTTGGAGGTGTTTGTGGGCTTTCAGCTAATGTGGGAAATTCATTGCATGGGTTGTGCATTGTGTTGTGACCCCTGATGCCGCCTGTTCCAGGGCTGATGCTAACATGCCTTCCATCATGCCCTTCACTGGCTAGGAGGGCTGGGAACAACCACGCAGTGTGACTTTCTTTTCCTATAGATGTTAACGAGTGAAACTGAAGCATCGTTTTTTACTCATTAGGTTTGTTCACTAAGCACACGCCAGACTTTTTGGAACCAGAAGTGGAGTGAGGTCCTGCATTGGCCAATCAGAAAAACTCATGGCCCCACCTCCAGGAGTTGGGAGGCTAGAGGCAAATGGGAGACTGAACTGTCTTTGCAGTGTAGGTATGGGGGGGGGGGGCACCAAGAAGCAGGTGTGCACAGGCCACTGGGGGTGCCCCAGAGAACACAGCACAGGGCTCAGAAGCATGCTGCATGCAGGGAAAGCAAAGGAGCAGTGAGAGGAGGATGCAAAGCCCGGCAAGGAAGGGCCTTGCTTCCAAATTTGGAAGATTTGAACTTGAAATCTGGGGATTTGAACTTGACCCCAAAGGACAGTGACATGGTCAGGTTGCAGCAGGGAGAAGGACTGACTGGAGAGGGCAGGGACAGGGAACAACCAGAGCCAGGGCAGCCAGGGCTGCACCCAGCTTAGTCTGGGACTGCAGAGGATGAAGGGAGGCACCAGTGTTTCTGCCTCTTCAAGGAAGAACAAGCTTCATTTTCTCACTAGCATCACAGGTGCTAGGGCCTCAGAGAACCTGGTTCTCTGCTACCTCAGCTGTGTACACCTACATATCAGTCCTGGAGGAAATAATTCATAGGCTGAAATAATGTGTTTCAAAAGACTGTATGTGTTAAAACTGAGGACAATCTACTGACAGGAGTTATTTACCTCCTTAATGGTGTCCAACAGGGGCAGAATGTTTGATATAGAATCCTCTGCTTATATTTACTGTCCACATTGTCAGTAACAAGTCAAACAATAATTAGCAAGCAAAGACGTCCTTTACTTCACATGAAAGATAAATTTCAGCCCGCCATTTTCTTTCTTTTTTTTTAATTGCATTTTAGGTTTTGGGGTACATGTGCAGAACGTGCAAGATAGTTGCATAAGTACACACATGGCAGTGTGTTTTGCTGCCTTCCGCCCCTTCACCCACATTTGGCATTTCTCCCCATGCTATCCCTCCCCAGCTCCCCCAGCTGTCCTTCCTCTATTCCCCACAATAGACCTCAGTGTGTAGTACTCCCTTTCCTGTGTCCATGTGTTCTCATTGTTCATCACCCGCCTATGAGTGAGAATATGCGGTGTTTCATTTTCTGTTCTGTGTCAGTTTGCTGAGAATGATGTTCTCCAGATTCATCCATGTCCCTACAAAGGACACGAACTCATCGTTTTTGATTGCTGCATAATATTCCATGGTGTATATGTGCCACATTTTCCCAGATGAGTCTATCATCGATGGGCATTTGGGTTGGTTCCAGGTCTTTGCTATTGTAAACAGTGCTGCAATGAACATTCGTGTGCATGTGTCCTTATAGTAGAACAATTTATAGTCCTTTGGATATATACCCAGTAATGGGATTGCTGGGTCAAATGGAATTTCTATTTCTAGGTCCTTGAGGAATCGCCACACTGTCTTCCACAGTGGTTGAACTAATTTACACTCCCACCAGCAGTGTAAAAGTGTTCCTATTTCTCCACATTCTCTCCAGCATCTGTTGTCTCCAGATTTTTTAATGATTGCCATTCTAACTGGCATGAGATGGTATCTCAATGTGGTTTTGATTTGCATTTCTCTAATGACCAGTGATGATGAGCATTTTTTCATATGTTTGTTGGCCTCATGTATGTCTTCTTTTGTAAAGTGTCTGTTCATATCCTTTGCCTATTTTGGGATGGGCTTGTTTGTTTTTTTCTTGTAAATCTGTTTGAGTTCTTTGTAAATTCTGGATATCAGCCCTGTGTCAGATGGGTAAACTGCAAAAATTTTTTCCCATTCTGTTGGTTGCTGATTCACTCTAATGACTGTTTCTTTTGCTGTGTAGAAACTGTGGAGTTTGATTAGGTCCCATTTGTCTATTTTGGCTTTTGTTGCCAATGCTTTTGGTGTTTTGGTCATGAAGTCCTTGCCTACTCCTATGTCCTGAATGGTTTTGCCTAGATTTTCTTCTAGGGTTTTTATGGTGCTAGGTCTTATGTTTAAGTCTTTAATCCATCTGGAGTTAATTTTAGTGTAAGGTGTCAGGAAGAGGTCCAGTTTCTGCTTTCTGCACATGGCTAGCTAGTTTTCCCAACACCATTTATTAAACAGGGAGTCATTTCCCCATTGCTTATTTTTGTCAGGTTTATCAAAGATTGTATGGTTGTAGATATGCTGTGTTGCCTCTGATGCCTCTGTTCTGTTCCATTGGTCTATATCTCTGTTTTGGTACCAGTACCATGCTGTTTTGATTACCGTAGCCTTGTAGTATAGTTTGAAGTCCAGTAGTGTGATGCCTCCCGCTGTGTTCTTTTTGCTTAGAATTGACTTGGCTATGCGCAGCCCACCATTTTCATAGACAGCCTTCATCATTTTAAATTGAGAAGAGCATTTTCAAAGGGATTCAAGGTTACTTTCCATTTTGACCCAAGCCTACACCACAGAGTAAGTCAACTGACTTAAGTGATGGCTTCATGGTTTGATTGCCTTTGGCAAGTAAATATTTAAAGATCTCTGCTCTGCCAGGGAGTTTGAGTTGTGCAGAACAGCAAGTGCCAAAAAATGTAAGCTAAGAGATGTAACATGGCTAATTCCTCACCTGCCACAGAGCCTAATTCCAGCAGGAGAGAAAACAGGATAGAACCACAAGCTGGAAATGAGAGATCATCTCATTTAACTTTTTCCATTTTCTGGAGAAGACATGGAAAAGACCTCTCTAGAGCTGCCTAGTTAGGGCAGAATTAGGGCTGGGCCCAGGCCACCAGGCTCCCTGGCCACCACTCCTTCTGAGACATCACCCACTGTCTATGTGAATCGCTTTAATCCATGACTTGTTGAACCAGGAGAGCAGGGAGCCAGTTCAGCAGATGGATGTGACTTCTGGGAGGAGGACCAGGACTGGCAACTAGTAATGACATAATTCATCACATTAAAGATCACATGCTCGCAGGCTGTGTCCACACTTGGGATTGACCCTCAGCAAATTATTCAGGGTGATCTGAAATGCGTACTTTCTGAGGGGTTTCACAGGAAGCATGAGCTAGAAAGGGAACCAGGAATGGTCCCGTGATGCAGCTCCAAAGGAAGGAGGAGAAAGAGAAAACAGAAGCAGAGCACATGAGGCTGCAGAAACTCAGCTGCACACAGTGAGATCCTTGTGCCTTCACTGAAAGGCTTCACAAAGGGAGTCTGAAATAGGAACCCTTTCCTTTCCTTTTCATGTTGTGTCCTTCTTCCTCTCTACCTTGCAGAAATTCTCAGTTGTCCACACACTGGAACGCTGGATTTTGTGGCAGAAGGAAACAGATTGTAGCTTTATAGACACATATGGAAACAGGCACGAGGCATACCTAACCCCAAAAACAGTCAGACTCAGGCCAAACCGGAAAAATTATCATCCTTGACTTCCAGAGCCCAAGGGTGGTGACTTTTCTGTTAGGTGAACCATTGCAGCCAGCAAGCCAATTTCTTTGGCGTCTTCAGCTTGAATCTGCATTTCTAAGAGGACCTGTGGGAGTTAAAGCCTGTTCCTTTCAAATGTTTCTAAAGCTCTAAATAAACAGGAGATTGATGTTGAACTTGTCCTTTTCTTCTTTCCAGTTTGAAATGGTCAACATTTCCATTAGCCACAACTCTCCCTTAACCTCACACCATCCTGGTCCCCAGGCTCTCAACCTTCCCTTTCTCTTTAGGGCGAACCTGCCATCCTCACTGCTTTCCTGCTGGAGCTCCGGTGTGATCCTGCTGTGCTGTGTGCTGTGGGGTGGGGCAGAAAGGACAAACTCATGAGTGTTGCCTGGAGCCCTGTATCTATTTATTAAGGAGTTGACATCTTAGCTTCATAGAAATGAAAGTGATTGCCTTCTATTTAATGTAGTGAAGATCCAACAGAGAACCCTGATACCATCAACAGGCATTCTACTAGTATCTAAAAGGAAAAATATGCAGGCATGCCCACATCTGTCTACTTGACCTATGAATACTGTGGAGTATTTTTCTCTTTGAGAAAGAAAATCAAAAGCACAAGTTAAAAAATTAGTAGTGGACTTAAGGAATGTCCACTCAGCTCTCCATCTCAGGTTTTCTCTCACATGTAGGCAGAGATGTGACTTCAGTGCAAAATCATACGCTGGCTGAAAAGAACTCTATGTGATGGAGATTTGGAACATACATAATATGACATTCCCACTGTTTCTGGCCGTTTGAGAATGGGCCCCACAGCAGTCTATGGCACCACACAGATGTGCTCACTGACGGCAAAGGATAGGGTACCAGTTAAGGACTTCAGTGTTAAAGATTCCTGCTACCTCATGACCAACCCGACTTTCCAATCTCCCAAAGGAAACCCAATACCTGCAGTGGCCGATTGTGGTTCTCCAGGTGATTTGTCCTCAGTGCGTGAGGTCCTTGACATCTGTGCTCACACTTTTCAAAGAAAGGTCCCTGGTTCCCTCAAGAGATTAGGGGGGAACTCACATTGGCTGCACGAGGATGACTCCATCAAGGTCTACAGAAGAGCCTGGGGGCTCAGCAGAGCCATGTGGCACATCCAGGAAGTAGCTGAAGAAACAGAATAGGAAAGTCGAGACACAGGAAGCCGTAGAGTAGCATCTCAGGGTTGAGGCCAGTTCACAAAAGGAAAAGGAGCCAGAGGCTCAGAAACTGTGGAGACAGGGTGCAGTGTGGAACAAGTGAGGACGAGTAGCTTCAGACAAGGGCCAACAGGCTAGGAGGAGGCCGGGTCCCATTCCTATCTGGCGGCAAAACTCGGGTGAATCACCTACCCCTGATAGAGCAGCCAGCCCTACAGGATGGAGAGCCGGGAGCCTCGGACAAACATGCCACTTGAATAGACAGCGACACGTGAGTCCCATGTGCGGGTCATCCCGTTGGTGGTTTCCATATTTACACATCCAAAATGAAGGGTCTGCCTTATACAAGAGTACAACCAGCAGCAGTGCAGCTGCGTCTGTCAGGTGGTTCAGAAGGCTGCCTGTTTCTACTCTAGCCTGGAACTCATGAATAGAGGACGAGGCCCAGAAAAAGATGCTGTTGGCTGTTAGATCATCATTTTTAAATGGTCAAGCAACTACAAGTCATTTTGCCAGGACTTTGACTACATAGCAGGGAATGAGGAATGGGGCGCTTCTCATTTGCCTCTTAAAGGAGTCTGAGATATACAAGAGGATTGTTCATTAGAGGATGGAACCGGCTTGCAGAGATGGCATCTTGTGTGAACCGTCTCAGAGAGATGGCATCTTGTGTGCACTCTGTAGGGTTCCCAGGAACGGGGCCAGAGCAACCACCCAGATCCATCAGCCCCCTCCTCCTGGAGCCTGGCCTCATCCGCCTGCTTTCCACCCTGAACTCAGTGGGAATAATAAAGAAAGGTAGCAGTTCTTTGACCCTTTTATCTCTGAGAGTTCATCCTGATGAATTAAAGACCAGCCAGTGAATGGGGGGCACACAGAGGGGGCGCTGATGCAGTGTCTATCTCAGGCCACGCAGGGCCCCTTCTCTCCCCTCTTGTCTTGCAAAACGTTTTAAATATTCCTGTATATAGAGTTGAAAGAGTCTGTGAGTCTGGGAAGTGGCTGGGGTAAGTAATGGCGATGGTGAGTGGGTCTGGAAACGGGGGATCTTGGCGGAGAAGGGGACATCTGGCCGGTGGCGTGGCTGGGAGAGGAGAGGCCCCTTTGTCCTCCACTCGGGGCTCTCCCACTTTCACACGTGACTGACCTTCATTTGGATTGTTTTTTTTTTTAATTGCATTTTAGGTTTTGGGGTACATGTGAAGAACATGCAAGATAGTTGCATAGGTACACACATGGCAGTGTAATTTGCTGCCTTCCTCCCCTTCACCTATATCTGGCATTTCTCCCCATGCAATCTCTCCCCAGCTCCCCACCCCGCGCTATCCCTCCCCTATTCCCCCCAACAGACCCCAGTGTGTAGTGCTCCCCTCCCTGTGTCCATGTGTTCTCACTGTTCAACATCCGCCTATGAGTGAGAACATGCGGTATTTCATTTTCTGTTCTTGTGTCAGTTTGCTGAGAATGATGTTCTCCAGGTTCATCCATGTCCCTACAAAGGACACGAACTCATCGTTTTATGCTTCATACCTGTGCCTTCTCTCACCTCCCTCCGGGCTGTGACCCGAGGCCTCTCTGACCCCGCCAGGAAGGACCGCGCGACCCACTCCCCGCCGCCCCTCCGCGCACCCCACATCCCTCCACGCTCCCCTCTGCGCGCCCCAAGCCCTCCGCGCGCTGGCGCGTGACTCCACGCTGGGAGCCCCGGAGCTGCCGGGTCGCCGCCCACGCTGCTGTCAGTCTCCGCCCGCGCCCCGGGGCCGTCGCCCAGTCGCCTGCCGCTGCTCCCCGACCCCGCGCTCACCCCTCACCCAGACACCCTCCCACCTGCCGCAGAGCGGGGACCTCAGCTCTTCCCCTTCGCGACCGCGTGCTTGGATCCTACCCGCCAGCCCCGCGCCCGCAGACCAAGGTCCCCAGTTTCCAAGGTCCCGGGTTTCCAAACCCCGGGCGCTCCTTGGCTGCTCAGAGGAAAGCAACCTGCAGCCCCTTCACCAGCACCCCTCTTCCTGGCCTCCTTCCTGGGCTTCCTGCCAAACATTGGATTCCCTTCTAATCGCCGCCCCCCCCCCCCCGCCCCGCCCCGGCTACGCCCGCCCACCGCCCCATAGAATGTGAACATTCTTGTTTTCTCAGCCAACATAGGGCCAAAAGCAAAACAAAACAAATGAAAGCAAACGAATGCTTGAAACTGGAAAAATTATAATATCACAATGGAATCTGAAGCACATTCCTGTAGCAGCTGTCAACATTTTAACGTGAATTTGGAAGAAGATATTACAATTTGAGGACCTTTGAATATAAGATGAGTCATTGTTTTGATAAAATATTTTTCCTTGAATTTTCCTATCAATCTGCCCATCAGCCCACCCCCCAAACACTCCTATTTCTATGATTTCTTAGTATTTAATTTTTTAAATCAATGTGTTCACTTATAAAGTGAAATAAAATTGAGGACTAGATCTTGGTTGAGCATGGGGTTTTTCCCCTTTCATTCATTAGTTTTTTTCTTCAAAAGCATCCACCTTGCAATTTGTGCTGTCAGAAACGGTGGCTCCCTCATTAAGAAAAATAGAGGCCACCAGACGGATTCCAGGGCAGGCACATTCAGATACCCTGAAAAGGCCCAGGTCAGCTGGGGTAGGGAAGACGGGGAGGGAGGCAGATGATGAGGCTGACTTCAAGCACACGGTGTTCTGCCTAAACAAAGCAGTTTCCAAGAGGAAGACGGAAGATTCTGTGAATTCTGCTAACGACGCCTGCACGTATGGAACAGTTTACAAGGGGGTTTGGGTAAACATCTCCTCCACAGACATCTTGTCAATGAAGCATGGCGGAGCATATGGCCAAAGAAGACTTTCCTAAATTCCGTGTTTATTTTTAGCAATTCACTATAGGAACTGTCCCGAGATAGATTGTTCACCCAGGCACTCAGACTTACTAAATTCCTACCTTGCTCCAGGCTGGGTTACATGGTGGGCATGGAGAGATGAACAAGACTCATTTCTACCTGCAAGGAGCTTATTTAATATTGGGACGTAGACATGAAAATGGTTTGCATTTTCTTCTCAAGTTTTTTCCTTCCAACCAGTGCCCTCCTGTATTTAGTGGTGGGTGTAATTTAAGTACAGGCTCGTTGGGGACATTGAGACACAAACATAGAGCTAAATATGTAAGCTGGGAGCTCCGGGAATGTTCTGGGCCAGAAATATACATTTCAGGGTCCTCAACACATAGGATCAAGTTGAAAACATGGGAGGAATTGAAAACACTCAGGAAGCATATATAGAAGGACAAGAGCAAGAATGTAATGCCAGAGAATTTGCGTCTAAATGGTGAATTTGGGAAGGATGCCAGTTTATATTCAGAAACGACTTATATGGTAAGACCAGAGGCATTACATAAATTATGTCCCTTGGTGCTACTGAGCGTTGGTTTCAAAGGCTGGAATTGTCAAGTTCAGTCATTCCTTCTATGTATGACTCAAGCAAGATTTAATCATCTGCAGTGTATCAATATTATGCCAGACACCACAGTACCTGGATCATAAAACAAAGCCCTGACATCTGGGAACTTGTAATTTATTTGCTGAAATAAATCTAACCTGAAAAAACTGAGAAAGTGTACGAGTTGCTGTGTGTGGTACATGATCACTAAAAGTGCTATGTGAGGCACTGAAGAGAGAATGAAGTGGAAGGAAACCTTGCGATCAGGAATGAATTTGTGAAGAAATTGAGGCAAACAGGTTCAGTTGGTAGAATTTGGATAGGGAGAGGGGATTCAAGGTACAGCCTATCGAATCAAACGCTTTTGATGGGAAGTAAGGAGGCAGTGGTAGACATCAAAGATGACCACCTCGCAGACCCCATGTGTGAAAGGAGCAGGTTGACCGGGAAGCTGGTGAAGAGTAAGCTTTAGGGCTGCACATTTTCCTTCATAACTTGGGAACGCTTTTCTTCAGGAGGGCTCCCATGATTGCGTAAGTCCAGGCCGCCCGCAGCCCAGTGCTATTCCACCCCTTTGGTAGCTCTTCCTAAGGCAAATTGTTCCTGTGTTTGCATGCCTGCGTGTCTCTGGAGGCAGAGGGTTTCACTTCGTCATCTTAGTATCCACAGCAGGGAATGGTATAGGAGTTCAGCTAATGGTTGTTTCAGTCCAGTGATGGTGACAAAGTTGTGAAGTGTTGAGGAATGCCGGGGGATATTGGCTCAGCCTTGGATAGGGATCATGTCTGATGCATTAGGCATGGGAGGGCGGTTCCCAGCTGCTGAGTGTAGAGCGGAAGTCATGTGGGAAGAAAGCAAACCTCACTGGAGTGTGCAAATGGATTAGAGGAAGAGATACCAAAGGCAGGGAACAGGCTGAATGGCTGTTTATCAAAGCCGAGGAGAGGGGAGGAGATACTCAGTCCAAGCCTCATCATCCTGTAGCCCCTGTCACTATTTATGACTTTTGGACTCAGGTCACGCAAATCTTTCTGTTCAGCATAGTTGTGGGTAACTATGCGAATCAGCTGCAACCATCCCTCCTCATTTCACGATGGAAGTTTCAGGTCTTTACATCTTGCCTTTTATGAACTCTTGGCTGCCTGTTGTCTGCATGCCCGTCTCCCTTGCTGTCTCTGAGCATCCACCTTTGGCACATAACGGGTTCCCTGTGTGAGCAGTGGTCTTATTCCATGCAATCATTGGTGGGATGCTGGAACCAACAACCTCTTTCTCTCCTGTACCCCTCTCTCAATCCAGACAGGCTTTCATTTTGATATTGAATAAGGAAAACATGAAAAGCTCAAAGCCTCAACCTTAGAACCCATTGTCCCTGTAGCACTATAAAAAAACATACTGAGAATTAACTAGAAACATGGTGTTGATTTAGCTTGAAAAGGGGTTTAAATGTGGTGTTGCTTCCATCTTTGAACTGAGACAATTAACGTGTCCTAATAATTCAGTGAGTCCTTTATGGCAAGATAAAATGTTGATCTGTGGATTTTTTTTTTTTGAGACACAGTCTCACTGCGTCACCCAGGTTGGAGTGCAGTGGCGCAATCTTGGCTGACTGCAACCTGTGCCTCCTGGGTTTAAGCGACTCTAGTACCTCAGCCTCCTGAGTAGCTGGAATTACAGGCGCACACCGCCATGCCTTGCTAATTTTTGTGTTTTTAGTAGAGATGGGGTTTAGCCATGTTGGGCAGGCTGGTCTCGAACTCCGGACCTCAAGTGATCTACCTGTCTCAGCCTCCCAAATTGCTGGGATTATAGGTGTGAGCCACCACACCTGGCCTTATCTGTGAATTCTTAAGCCAAGGCAGAGTTAACCAGTGCATGGGAAGAGAGGATGAGGCCTTTGAAATGCTGTTCATGGCAGTGGTGTGAATGTAAATGGGGCTCTACTATAAATGCTATGTGAGCGAGTTCTCTGCAAATGGAGACATCTGGTTACAGGATTTCAGAGAACAATTCAGGAAGCACTGATGACAGAGCAGTTTATAAGATGTAAGCAGACCAGCTGATGGCTACAAATAAATGGCTTCAAAATCAGCCTTTTACCTAGGGTAGGACCTATAGCTCCAGGCCAGGAGCCAGGTGATGGAGATCCTAGGCCACCCTTTGTTTCAAGAGGAATTTCAACTCTCAGAACACAGTGGCCTCCTTATTACCATAAGAGCTATGGTGTCTCCTCTGTGCCCTCTCTGGCTGGATACTGCTGTCTAAAAGGATATTTATTTATTTATTTATTTATTTGAGACAGAATCTCACTCTGTTGCCCAGGCTGGAGTGCAGTGGCATGATCTCAGCTCACTGCAACCTCCGCCTCCCAGGTTCAAGCAATTCTCCTGCTTCATCCTCCTGAGTAGCTGGGACTACTGGCACACGCTGCCATACCAGGCTAAGTTTATGCATTTTAGTAGAGACAGGGTTTCACCATGTTGCCCAGGCTGGTCTCGAACTCCTAAGCTCAGGCAATCTGCCTGCCTCGGCCTCCCAAAGTGCTAGGATTACAGGTGTGAGCTACCGTGCCTGGCCTCTAAATAGATTTTAAATGGTAATACAATCTTCAGACATGGAGAATCATTGTTAAATGGTAATACAATCTTCAGACATGGAGAATCATTGTTACTAACCACTTCCATGCCCTAGGGGCACCAAATGGGCTATGCCTTGAAGTTGTATGTTGGACATTGATGATGGTTTGACCATGGACAAGTTGCTTCACTTTTCTGAATTGTTATGCTAGACACCACAGTCCAGATCACAAATCTCAACCTTAAAGTTGCAGTGTGGGACTTCGGGTTTCCAAGGACCCTCAGGCTCTGTAGGTCTATCATTGCTGTAACCAGATTCTGGAAAGGCTCTGGCCCGGCTGACCACACTAGATGGCATTTCCTTTGGCACTTGGGCTAATATACTGGGGCCAGAGGGTCGCTCACACCTCTGCAAAGCTGGCTGCAGTTCCAGCCAATGCTCCTAACCCTCCAGCTGCCCTTCCTGTCTGTGTGCACATCTCACACGGAGGCTTCTCCAAGACAGTGTAATAATTCCCAATTTTCTTACACCTTCACAGACGGGCAGTCCCAGAGTCCTGAGACAGAACAGAGCCCGTTAGTAGAGTGAACCTGGTCTCTGCCTTTCTCAGCCCCTGACAATCACCATGGAAAGAACATGGAAACTCTCTTTCCTCCTGCTCTTGTTCAGGGCTCAGCAGAACGACACCTCCTTGCTTGGGGAATTGCATGAGTGTGCTCACTTTTAGAAAATGTTCCTTAACCTACTTTTGTGTAACTATTAATCCTCCGTTCTGAGCATATCAGCTCAGAAAGAAGGTGCCATGGGTCTCACTGTCAAACAAGGAAAGACTGAAATGTACTTCTGGGGAAATTTAAAATTCCAGGGCTTACACTATTTATCTTTAATATGTGCTCACAAGAAAGAAAACAGGAATTGCCTGACAGACATCCCCGGGGACCTGCAGGCCCACACTATCCAGATGACCTGGTTTGCTGCAGAAAGCAGAGCAGTACTAAAAGCATGCTGTTTTGTATGGTTTCACACACAAAGAATTTCAGGGCGTCTGTTCCCCAGAGTTATGATGGTCCACATGGTAAGAAAGAATATCTGCAAAGGAGGGAGGATCAGGTGATCAGGCTCAGGTGAGTTTACTAAACTCATTTGTTATCAGTCTGAAAACAGTCACCATGAATTTCTGAAGACGGTTAAAGTGTAAGTAAACAGCATCTACTTAAGAAGACTATTGGAAACTTAAAATCTGGTGTGATACGTGCACATAGAAGCTTGATGCATATTGATTGAATGACCGAACAAATTCGCAGTTGATGAAACAGTACCCTGTGGCCTGAGATGCAATCTGCTCCATACAGTAGACGATCCAAAACAGAAAATGTATTTGCAGGCTCTCCCAGGGGAAGTCCCTGCATAGGGAAGGAACTTTTCTGTTACTTGCTTTTTAGACGACGGGCAAAGAATAAGATGAACTAAGGTGTCACCCAGAAACAGGACAAAAAAATGCACTTCAAAATTTATTTTAAAAATTGTAAAAAAAAGTAATGATCTTTAATCGCTGCTCCTCCAGCAAAGAGGTAAAAGTTAATGAGGTGCATAGAGCTGCCCTCTTCCTCTGTCTGTTTTGTCATTCACTGCAGTTTTTCTTTCACTGGTTTTCATTTACTACGGAAGCCAGATTTGAGGTCTACATCAGAGGTGGGCTTTGCCGGCTGCCATGGGAATCCCAGCTTTGGAGTGTTGTTGCTGTAGCTGTGCTGCCAGAATTTACATTGGAGTGGCTGGTGTTTCCATGAAGCCTGTTGTCTTCAGTTTTTATCATTAATAATAACATCTTAATATTTGATTGGGGCTGAGCAGTGACTCATGTCTGTAATCCCAGCACTTTGGGAGGCCGAGATAGGCAGATCACTTGAGGTCAGGAGTTTCAGGCCAGCCTGGCCAACATGGTAAAACCCCATCTCTACAAGAAATACCAAAATTAGCTGGGCATGGTGGCATGTGCCTGTAAACCCAGCTTTTCAGGAGGCTGAGGAACGAGAATCACTTGAACCTGGGAGGTTGCAGTGAGCCGAGATCACACCACTGCACTCCAGCCTGAGTAACAGAACAAGACTCTGCCTAAATGTGTGTGTGTGTGTGTGTGTGTGTGTGTATGTGTGTGTGTGTGTGGTTTAAATTTAACTTCAATGATTAATAATTAAAACATTATGTTTTCATGTGAAGATCTCCAAATTTTCCTATTAAATATGAGGCAGTTTTACTCTTGGTGGGGAGCGTCAAGATTCTTCTCTCCCCAACCACACTCCTTCCTTTAGCCACCGTTTCCAGAGTTGAATGCTATTTTAAAATTTTGGACAATGGTTGCAGGTTCTGCAGACACAAGAATGTTTGAATTCTGTCTTTCTGTGGGGTTTGGGATGAGCCACATCCTGGCAGAAGCAGGACAGAGTGACAGCACTGGGACTCCATGACTGTTGCACAGAAGCACAGCAAACCTTCAGAGGGCCTTCTAGTTCCTACGTTTCTCCCCATAGTGCCTCTGGTATACTTTTCATCTCGATTTTCTCTCAGAAGGACCCAATTTCATAAAACCTACCTTTATTCATTTCTCATTAAAGCAAATAGTCAAATATAATTAGGAACTTTCATGTGTAATTATAATTGGTCTTGTTGGTGATAATATTTTTGAGAAACGTGATATTAGTAAGATCTTAAACATTAAAAGCTAACATGATTTGCCAACAAGTATCATGTTTTATGAAATATATTCAAGTATGTTCTGAAGAGTAGCACACTGCAGACCTTCATAAGCATTTCTTTAATTGAATGAAAACAAAGGACAAAATTACTAACTTTATAAACCTTCAGCTTAGAATGTGACCTGAATTGACCAACTCTGTTGATCCATCCAATCTGCCATTTGCTCAGAATAATTAGATTCTATCAAAGTAGAGAAAACATACAACAAAAACTTATAATGAATGAGTATAGCCTGGTCTTTTAAGTACATTTCTCTTCTCTGCTCAGAAACAAGAGACATTTAGTGCGTACATGTAAGAGTTGCCTTCCATTATTTTAAGACAAAGATTAGGAGTATATTATACATATAACAATTTTTATTTTTAAAACTGGTTATAATGCTTTCATTGTTTGCCAAATTTTCAGGCTATAATATAATTTTACTTGCCATCAAAAAGAATAATGGCCATAAATGATTGTAAAGTATTGAACAAATAATCTTGAGACAATAGTTTCGTAATACCAAGTGGAGATAAACTCATTGCTCCACTCTTTGAAATGACGAGTATGTCAAGTCCTAGTTCTGACTATTGTGAATTAAAGGAAAGTATTTATTCTGCCTTTTAGGAGGTACTGAAGTTGACCTTGGATAATAAGGGAAAGCATCTTATTATGAAAAAAATCCATGCTAATATATGTAGAATAAATGATAGCTTTAGAAAATAATCATTTTTAACCTCCAAGTAAATAATAGATTTTACAAGAATTACCAATGGATTCTAGAAGTATTGTTAATAGAAAATGACAAAACCATGCCTATACAGTAGAGAGATGGAAGGGTCGCCATTAGCCAGTTAATTGAGGTTAGCATCCCAGTAGTATGTCTGGTGGGAGACAGCCTGGGGAAACACTGTGGCATGTCCTCGCTCAATATGTCATCTGAACTCCATCACCTGGATGTGACTAAGCCATTAAATCAAGGGTCATTCGCACCTATTTGCTAGGGTAGTCCTGTTTTGTGCCTGTTATTTGGGTACACTTATTGGTAAGACCTCTTCCACTCTCAAAATATTCCGGTGTGGATAAAGTGCAGTTATCCTATTTATTCCTAGCTTCCAGTGTACAGGAAATACAGGAGACGGAGAATAAGTGAAGTGGTACCATGAGGAAAGACACAATCGGTCAATCCAGAAAGCAGAACATCCCACAGAATTGCCCAGCTTTCTTCCCGGCATCAGTGTCATGAAAATGAGGGGTAAAGTGGGGCTGGGGCTGGTGCGAAGCTTTCTAGACTGTATGAAACCCAAGGCGCACGGCAGTCAAAGTGCAGTGCGTGGACCCGGAGTGGGTCTCGGTTTGGAATAACAAAAATAAAAGCTTAAATAATAGATATATGGGAATCATTGAGGAGAGTTGATTGTAGAAGACACTGGAGAATTATTATTATTTTGTGAAAGGAAGAAAATATTATTTATTATTGACCTCTGTAGTGGTAGTTCCCTAACTGACGGTCACACGTAACCATTCTTATTTATATAACCGTATTCATTTATATATATCCCCCGAATGTTACCCTGGGCAGGACAGCTATCTCTGTCTTGGCTCTGCTTTTTTGGAGAAACCAAATTAAGACCCAGGTAAGAAATCAAATGACCAAGAAGATGTGAGGAAACGTCTTTTCCAAGTGACTGATGAATTGAGAAAAGATATACAAATTCATTCTAGCTGCAAAATTTTCCTGTGTTGAATTCAGAGACTTTTCACAAGGAAAGGCTTCAGATGAACATTGAGAAAACAAAAGCCGTAACAAAACCAAACCATAGTGAAGATTATAAATGCAGTTCTAACCCACAGGACAGTCTGTGGAGGTGTGGAGGGTGGAGAGGACTGTAAGCTGGTATTCTTTTTGACCTGATCTGTATACCCAGGTCACTAACAGTAAGAACATCTTCAGGGATAGGAGGGTGAGGAATGAATTAGACTCAGGCCACTGCACTAAGTTGAGAGCCTTGACTCTTTTTTTTTTTTTTTTGAGATGGAGTTTTGCTCTTGTCACCCAGGCTGGAGTGCAACGGCAAGATCTTGGCTCACTGCAGCCTCCATCTTCCAGGCTCAAGCAATTCTCCTGCCTCAGCCTCCCTAGTAGCTGGGATTACAGGCACCCACCTCCACGCCTACCTATTTTTGTTGCATTGTTAGCAGAGACGGGGTTACACCATGTTGGCCAGGCTGGTCTTGAACTCCTGACCTCAGGTGATCTGACCCCTTCGGCCTCCAGAAGTGCTGGAACTACAGGCGTGAGCCACCACGCCTGGCTCTTGACCCACTTTTAGACCAGTTGCAGGTGATGTGCCATGAAGACCTGTGTGTAGCTCCCATCCCTCAGGCCGGGCACCGGGGCAGTGGATGAGGGTGGCAGCAGCAAAGTCATTGCTAGAAAGGAAAACCAGTGCAGACAGCTCGATGGCCAGCTGACCAAACAGGGAGGAAATGTTAGGGAGTTTCCAGGAGGAAGAACACAGAAAAGCAAAAAGTAGAGAAGAGAGAAAGGGAAGGACAAAGGCGTTAGCAATTTTCTCTCCAGAGGTGGTGACTGTTCTAGTCTCTTCAGAGCCGCCTTCAGAAAAGTCAGCTCAGGTCCCTGGAGATGACAGGAGCCATCGCCGGGAAGAGTGGGGTAGGTAGATGCAGAAAATTAGCTCCCTTTTTGACATTAAAGTGACAGTTCTGTTTTGACAGAGCCGTGAAATAAGCCCATGTCACATAAGGTTTTCTTTTATAAGAGAGTATCTATATAATTTTAATTTTTCTATAATAGGATTGTGTGCAGCACAAAACAATAGGCACATTCATGTTTATTCATTAACAGTCCTGGGGCTGTTTCTCATCAGTACTGTAAGTTCCTATTCAAGAAAGTTTTACTTACGCCCAACTATTTATAAAATTAAACAATAAAGTCATCACTTCACTTAAAACCTGCCTTTTAAAGTGTGAGTGTGTCAAAGAGACATCAATTCTCAGGGAATCTAATTGTTTCAAAACTATTGGTGGTTTTTTTTCTTGTTAAATAAGAGAAACTTCCCTTGAATATGTGTGAGGGTGTGTGAGTGAGCTACATGTGTATGTGAGTGTGAGTGAATATGTGTGTGTTTGATGAGTGTGTGAGGGAGTGTTTGTGTATGAGTGACCTTGTGATTGTGTAATGAGCATGTGTGTGTATGAGTGTATGTGTAATGAATGTGTGAGTGTGATAGTGTGTGTGAGTGGGCATGTGTGTGAGTGTGTGAGGAAGTGTATGAGTGTGAATGAGTGTGAGCATGTGCGTGGGGGAGTGTATGAATATGTGTGAGGGTGAGCATGTGTGTGAGGGAGTGCATGTGTGATAAGTGTGCGTGAGAATGTGTGAGTGTGTAAGTGTGGGAGTGTATGTGTATGTGAGGGAGTTTGTGTGTGAGCATGTGTGTGGGGGTTGAGTGAGTGTGTGAGTGTGAATGTGAGTGTGAGGGAGTGTATGAGTGTGATAAATGTGAGCATGTATGAGTGTGGAGGTTGAGTGTATGAATGTGTGTGAGCATATGTGAAAGTGTGAGAGAGTGTATGAGTGTGCGATGAGTGAGACCATGTGAGTGTGGGGGGTTGAGTGTATGCGTGTGAGCATGAGAGTGTGAGGGAGTGTATGAGTATGTGATGAGTGAGAGCATGTTTGAGTGTGGGGGGTTGAGTATATGAGTGTGTTAGCATATGTGTGTGAGCATGTGTGTGAGTGTGAGCGTGTGATGAGTGTGAATGAGTGTGTGAATGCCCGAGTAGAGCCATGTTGCCCAACAATAAACAAGAGGCTGGAGCGTGTAGTCAAATGCCTCGAGTTGAAATCCTGTCTCTCTCTGCTTCCTACTAGTTTTGAGACTAGACTGACATTAATTTTTGTGAAACTGGTTTTACGGCTGTAAAATAAACCTAACACCTGTTTTACAGAAGTTTTGTGAAGCTCGAATGAGATAATGTGGGTGACGTGCCAATCCCAGCATCTGGGCCGTCCTGTGTCTAACAGATGCAAGCGACTGTCATTTTGTGCCCATCTCCTTTTCCTCCGATGAATTTTGATGCAGAAACCCTGTAAGATGGTCTGTATTCATTTGGAATATCAGAGAACTACATGCAGAAGGAAAAGTGGCAATGCCAGCCCCTGCGCGTTTATCTAAGTGCCACCACTTGGCTGAGGCACTCCATAAGGTCGCAGCGACAGGGCTTTGCGTGAGCCCCAGTTGATGACTTGCTCTCCTGTGAGTCTCTTGTCATGGAAAGCTGGGGGTGTGGAGAGCACTGGTTGTGTCGGGTGAGGTTGCAGGCAGATTTCAGGGAGCCCACTGTCAGCTGTGCAGCTGCAGCCCACACCCCCATCCCCAGGTCTCAGGCGACAGGGAGGGGACTCGCAGGGTCTCGCACTGTCTGGAATGTCCTTTACTTGGCAAAATAACCTCTACTAATAAGAGCTTGCATTACGTATTTTTTTTCCTGATGACAGGATTTTGGAATCTGTAAATGGAATTTTATCTTTGTCATATTGAATTATCTCTTTTCTTTTAAAGCCCAGGATTTCTTACAATTAAGATACAGAAAAGAATAAAAAGAATGGGACTGGGTAGAGAGAAGGCTTGTGGTAGTTTGGCTCATGCATTTAGTAATAATTCTTAGCCTGAACCTCAGTGCCTTCCGTGATTAACTTCCACATAAAGCCTGGGTTCAATGCTTGGCCTGAGGCAGCCTTATAGTCTGTTGTATGAAAGGGTGTGAGGGCTTCATTCTGTCTTTTCATACATATTGTGCTGTTTTTGAGCATTGGAATCTGCATTATGAAATGGACATCTAGTTCTTAAGGGGCCTGAAGGGAACAGAGAACAGTCAGCCCCTGCCCTGCCACCACTGTGCCTGCCAGCCTTGATCACCAGACGGGAAGGGCTGGGAGATGTTTCACTCAATGGGAGTCCCAGCAGAGAAAATAGAAGCCACACTTAAGACCTCTAAATATGTATTTGTCAGTAAAATCTATTGACTGAGTGAATGCTGGATGCCACAACAAACACCTACAAACATTTTAACTGCATTACATCAGATAGGAGTGCTGGGCATCCCACTGGAAGTGGAGCGGCCTTTGGATGCTGGAGTCTGGAGTTGAGGAGACGCCTGGGCTGGAGACGTAAACTGGGTGTGGCAGTGTCGGGACTGCACAAAGCCTGACACTGGAGAAGTCACCCGGGACTGAACCTGGTGGAATCTGGGGCAAGGAGAGGAATCCTGCAGTGGAGACTGGGAAAGTGGAGGTGCCAGCCAGAGAGAGGGGCATCCTGGAGGCAAATGAAAGCTTCCGAAGGAGAGAGTGAGCCAGAGAGCCAAGTGCCTTGAGAGGAGGAGCACAGTGAGACCCGTGGTGACTTTCTGGTGGCGACAGAGCACCTGCACCGGGCCGCAGGGATGACGCTGGTCAACTGTGTTCCTTCCCAGTTCCCTTAGAGAGAGCCACTCTGGCCCTCTGCAGTCTGCGTCCTGCTCCATCCAGAGGACGTCTTTAGCAATGGCCTTCTGCTTGACAGTGATTTATCTTAAGAATGAAAACCCAGACTGGTTGGTAGATGTTTGCTCAAGTTTCACGTTTGCCTTTGGTGGATTAGAGCAAGTAGGGCAGGGGAGAATATTGCAGGCCCGAGAAGCGGCAGGTGTGGGAATGCAGGTGCATGACTGGGGGCGGCTCCCTCTGGACACTGAAGAACCACGTCAGTGGGCAGGAGTCGCAACCCCGGGGGCAGGAACCACTACCCAGGGGGCAGGAGCCACAACCCGGCAGGCAGGCGGGGCTGCATGAGGAGGGCCCAGGTGATTGATTCCACCTGCCACAGCAGACCATCATCATGGTTTCCTAGCACGTGGGAGGAGGCTCACATGTGTGCTGCACAGAGCTGACTTTGGACCTCAAGGCAAGTAGACAGTAAGGATTATGTAGAGATTCAAGGAAGTCCCTAAAAATGTGTGTCATTGGAGTGTGATTAAAGAGGTTCTTGAATCACACTCCTGACCTCAGGTGATCCGCCTGCCTTGGCCTCCAAAGTGCTTGGATTATAGGCATGAGCCAGTGCGCCCGGCCAATTAGAGGTTCTTCTCACTTTGTCCCCACAAGCTAGCAAAGCCCAAGAAGCACATTTACTAAATGGCGAGATTGAACTGGGGAAGGAACATCCTGCTGACCCAGCCAGAGACTTAGTTTGGCAGCTCCTGCCACTCAAAGCTGAGGGTGCAGAACATGGAGCCGTGAGACACACCTGTCCTCATCCTTCTTGGAAACGAGCAGTGACTTCTAAGCCATCAAAACACACCCAGAGCTGTCACCTCTGGTATCTCAGAAACTGTGAACAGAAATCAGGGAGGTTGGAAAACACAGGGGAATTTACCATGGAAGATAAACATTGAAATAAATCAGAGGACCATGCGTGGCAGCGCCATTCACAAAAGCCAAGATGTGGAAACAACGTGGAAACGTCCATCTACAGGTGGATAAAGTAACAGCATATTTACACACGATGAACTGTGATCCAGCCCTAAGAAGGAAATTCTGCAATGTGTGGCAGCATGGGCAAGCCTGGAGGACACAGAAAGACAGATGCTGTGTGATCTCACTGGTGTGATGAATCTAAAACAGTCAGATTCAGAGAATCAAAAAATCTCAAGCTGTCCCCCACCTTGGCCTTTCAACGCTTCAGGAGGCCAAGGAGGCAGGATAGCTTGAGAAGAGGAGTTTGAGACCAGCCTGGACAACACAGTGAGACCCCATCTCTGCAAAAATATTTTTAAACAATTAGCTGGGCATGGTGGTATGCACCTGTAGTCCCAGCTACTTGGCAGGCTGAGGCAGGAGGATCTCTTGAGCTTGAGAGCTGGTTGCTGGGGTTAAGGGATGGGAGAAATAAGGAGTTGCTGATCAATGGCCATACAATTTCAGTAATGCAAGAGCAAGCTGCTTAGCAACTGTGCAGCTATAATCAACGGTAATGCATTGTGTTTGTGAAATGTGAAGCGGGTAGATCGCATGTTAAGTACTCCTGTCAACAAGAAAATGAAAACATTTTCTTGAAAGTTGTAAATACTATTGGGATGCAAGATGCATAACACGACACAGTGTATTCAATCCACACACCTTCCACCAGGAACGGCCCCGTATGGCTCTACCGGGAAGTGAGAAGAGAAGGACTCCACAGCGAATGACAGCAAGAACTCCCAAGTGTAGAGATGGCCCATGGGGTCTCAACACCGCCCATTAGGAGACAGACATCCCTAGAGCCATCTCCTAAACCGTTCAGTGTCAAAATCAGCCATGTCTCTGGGCAACTTACCCCTGCCCTGTCCACTGCCAAGAAGATAAGAATTCACCCCTGCCACACACAGAATTTGTTATCACTTCTAATGGCAAAATGCTATGGAAGCTGCTTATTGGCTTATTACAATTTTATAGTTATCCAAACTTTCTTCATTTAACAGGAACAATGTAAAATGAGGCTTCCTCCCCCAGACAAGGGTTCAAACAGAGCACGCCTGTTTTTAGGGCGTATTCCATGGACTAGTCAGAAATCTTTTCTAACGTGTATTTCCCTTCTCCCTCCTCTCTCCTGAACCTTGTGGATCATCTAACTGGAAAAAATCCTATAAATATAATTATGAAAATAAATATTGTGCTTCCAACATTGGATGAATATGATGCCATCCTTACTTATTCCCATTAAAGACATGTTTGGCCACAAAGTATTTTACTAGAAGTTAGAAAATCTCTGAATATTTATTATAGAAATATGCAAGAATTACAGTTTAGTGATGTGGTAATAAATGTACCGACATAGCGACCCTGACAATTAGTTTGCACATCTTCAGAGCGCGCCTTCCTCTCACCGGCAGATTATACAGTGTGAAAATTGACAGTTCCCCAAATGTGGCCTTTCTCTTTCTCTTCCTCTCCCGCCCTCTCCACACCACCCCGTCTCTTTCTCTGGCCCAAACACACACAATGTGATTATCAGTTTAAATTACCAGTGTTGAATTATCAATATTATATTGACCATGGGTAAAGCATATATTTTTTTCCATATATGCAAAAAAAGTGACCGAGAACCTAACAGAGTAAAGTTAAGATAAAGCATATCTTTAGCAAGTAATAAAAGAATGGAGCGTTAACATTTTCATCGGCTGAAAGCAGAGGCAAACTCTAGTGGCCGCGCGGCGTTTGCTCTCGTGGGAGTTCATCCCGGTGTGGGAAAAACCATCCTTCTGGACGTTGCTGGATTAACATATTCCAGACAGTGATCTGTGCAGTCAGTATTTGCTATTTTCTTACGTAATGCTTATCTTCATCAACGTGACATATCTTGATCAAAATCACTAGTGGCTAGGAATAAAAATATTTAAAATAATATAAACTTTTCCATTGTGCATTCAGGCCCCCCAGGAATAAACACATTTATTCAGGTATAGCCTTCACAACCGGTTTCAAGGCTAAATGTGAGTTAAAATTATGCTTGATGAATTGCTCAAAGGTGCTCCCATATTAAAATACTTGCTAAGTACTACTCTTCCAGCCTCCCCTCCTGGGGATGGTGCCCTCACTGCCCTGCCACGTGTCCTGCTTGTCTCTGCTGAATACCTAAAGCATCTACCTTAGGCTTTCTCCGTCATTCAGACCTGCAAAGATGGCTGCATACAAAGTAGCAGTCAACGTGATAGATTGTGGAATAAAAACCAGAACTTTTAAATATCCATCCTTCTTTCATTTGGATAAACTGACTTATTTCCTCTAGAATTAGCAATAGTTCTGATCCTTTCTTCAGTGATGAGGACAGGATTCTTAGATGAAATATCTCCTGAAAGCTAACGGAAGCTGAGGGAAGAGTACACCTGCTTGGGAAAGAAGTAGAGTCTTGGAAGGGTTACATAATACTTGATCGGTCACCCAAAGGAAGCATGAATCTAATTATATACTCAAAATATAATTAAATTAGTAGTGTGATTCTTTTTTCTCTTCAAAATACAACAAATGTCTCTTTTTCTGATTATAAAAGTAACACGTGATCATTCAAAGAATGTCAGAAAAAAACTTAGAAAAATATTAAAATCACACTTTTAATAACTTTTGCCTGAAACCTCAGCACACAAAGGTAACGTTTTATTCCGTACATAATATATCTAGGTATATCCTCTATATGTTGCACGTGGCTACCAAAACATGAAACATGCATGTGGCTACAGTTATAACCCACGTTTTCAGTTAGTATAGCAGGATAGGCTTTGCATGTTAGTAAACACAGATTGCATAATATAAACAAATGCAGATTTAAATGAATGTCTGTAAATCACACTCTCACTGAGGAACATGACGGTGGTCCCTAATTTATGCTAGGTTATGCTATAATGCAGCAAACAAGTTATAGAAATTCTGGGTCAAGGGGTGCTGGAAGAGCTTTTAAAATATTTATTCCTATGGTTTCAGATCAGAAAATTGATTCTCAGATTATTTTAGTCCTGATCTCTAATGTTTCATACTGAGTTTGCAGTGGAGTGGATGGCACACTATTAGCCACTCTTCTAATTGATAAATCTTCTCTCCAAATAGGATACCTGCAGATTGCTTGGCACATAGGATAAGTTCAGCAAGTTTTATTGAATGGATAAATGACTGAATAAGGAAAAAAGTTATGGTTAAATGTAGTTAGATAACTAACTTTGCTGGGTGATTACGCTTACAAAGGGGCATTCTGTAAAACTCTAATTCTGTATACCTCTTAATACTGTTACAGACAGCTATGCTTGTCTCTTCTTTAGGGGATTTTCTTTTTATGGCTTCTGGCATAAAGGACAGATGGTGAAAATGATGCCCCATGCCTTACATCGTTTATTCATGCTTTCAGTAATTTGGGTGCATATTCTACATGCTCACCAGGCCAGAGCAGCTGGACACGTTGGGACACCATCATTATTAGCATCCAATCCCAGTTCTTCATGCTGGAAAATATTATCTTTTCATTTCTTGCAAAGCATTCCCTATTCATCAACGCTCAGAAATTTGTGGGACTTTTGTCTCTAGAAATTCTCGTTTTTATATGTGTTATTTTAATGGCTATTTATTAATAACTTAATGATCATAGCACTTTGTATTATTTCTACATGGGAAATTTATTAAATTTTATCTCGCTTCTTTAAGAGAGAGCTTACATTTTCTTCATGCTTGTCATTTTTACGCCATCAGCTGTGAGGTCTTATTAACTAAATTGAATTTGAAAATATCCACTGAGAATAATCTGCTGCCAAAGAATATATTTAATTACTCACTTATACATTCTAGAATGAAGCAAGGAAATGTTAATAAACACTAATTTAAACTACAGAATAATTACTAATAGAGTTGCCGTTATTGTGATATGTGAAGATTTGAAATTAGTAACCTAGTTTTAATAAGATAATCATTAGTAAATATCAAAGATATTCAAAAAGGAAAGATACCTATAGATGTCCAGTTTTCTAATCAAGTTTTTATGCCTCAGAGGTTCATCCACGTAGAGTTGCTTTAATATTCTTAGTTCGGGATTAGAGAAGTTCCTCCATCCTTTTCCTTCTGATGACAAACACTCTGTTATCAGATTCATAGGACATCATGGAAATCAGGGAACAACAAGCTGACGTGCCATTTGGTGAGATTCATCAGCCTCATTAATGCAAAACAGCCCATGTCCATCTTTATTTTATAAAAGCTGCAGGAAGATGCCCTCCCAGTTTTCCCATAAACAGTCATGTAGAAAATCAGTCTTCTCCTTCTGTGAAGGAGAAATGCTTCTTTATCCTTCCCATATAAATTCACATTATTTTGATACTAACCCATGTTAATGTTTACTTTATCTTCAAAATGAGTTAGTGATGTTTTGGAAAATAATGTTGGTGTGCTCACAAACTGAATTTGAGTTTGCTAATTACTCTTTTCATGCAGCACTTACTGGGTTTCAGAGCATGACCACCCCTGTGCTCTGCAGGCCTCCTCCACCTGGAGTCACCCCTCCACCTGGAGTCACCCCTCCACCTGGAGTCACCCCTCCACCTGGAGTCACCCCTCCACCTGGAGTCACCCCTTTACCTGGAGTCACCCCTCCACCTGGAGTCACCCCTCCACCTGGAGTCACCCCTCCACCTGGAGTCACCCCTCTACCTGGAGTCACCCCTCCACCTGGAGTCACCCCTCCACCTGGAGTCACCCCTTTACCTGGAGTCACCCCTCCACCTGGAGTCACCCCTCCACCTGGAGTCACCCCTCCTTGGAACTCCTGAGACACTCACAGGGTACACTGCCCAATTTAGAATGTATCAGGGACTGTTTCTCTTTGTGTGAAGTTGTCACTCCCAGCAGACATGCACTCTGTTAAACACTGAGATTAGGTCTTAAGTAACCTCTTTCCTCCATGCAGCAGACTCTCAGTAAATTGATCACATAGCTAAAACGTTATTCTGTAATACACCTTTCAGGTCAGTATTTTAGGAAGACACAACTCATTGTGAATATTGTTGAATGACATTAATGAAGAATATGGTGACCACTAATTTAAAAGAGTTACTAAAGCAGTTTCAAACAAATTATGAAACTGGTTATTAAAAACATTTTAACGAGAAACCCATTATTTTAAAGATACTTATTCTGCACTCTATCACAGGCATTCGAACCTGTTTGCACATCAAAATCACCTTGTTGAAATACTGAATCTCAGTTGGGGTGTGTGAAAATGCGATTAAGAATCTATTTCCAAAAGTTCCCAGGCAATGCTAACATGCAGCTGCATTTGGGAACCCACTGACCAGAAGTCTCATGTCAGCCTTAATTCTCTTTTATCCCCTTAATAAAAGAGAACTGTTTTTGGAAGAGTCTGAATTACTTTGAATTACAACCAAGACTATTTTACAAGGTGCAGAAATTTGATAAAAGGCTATTATTTTTCATAGGGCAAAGGATTTAGAGGCTGTTAAATTTTAATAATGCCAAGTGGTTAAGAATTTGGTTTAATACATAAAAGCATAACAATAATGACAATAATAGTATTTTCTTAGCACTGACACTTGTTTAGTTAAATCTAATTGTCTTTCTGAGGATATCTATGATGCTAATGAAGCCCTCTTTTGAGTTAGAATCTAAGTTTTATTTTACCAGCCAGATAAAACTATTGACTCAAAGAGCATGCAGATGTTAAAGTCTCTACTGTCCCTCATCCGGAAAAGGAGTCGATGGGGAAAAATGAGAATAACTACTCAGATTTACTGAGTAGCAAGGACATGTGAAGCATTGGGGTAGGCATTTCAGGTAAATAACCTCTCTCCAATCTTCACAGCAACACCAAGAGGAGGCAAGGACCAAAAACCTGTTTTCCAGGTCAGGAGACAGCGGATCTTCCAGGTGCACACCTTGTCCAGTGACCTGTTCCTTGTAAAATACAAAGCAGTGATGACAGAGTTCGTGTCTTGGAAACCCCCAGGAAGCTGCATTCTCCCACGGAGTTTTAATTCTCCAATTCATGATGATCTATTCTTCTTTTAGCACCAAGACCTTGTGATAGAAGAGAACCTTTGACACTTTGTGGAATAAAGGACACCATTGGTTGTGGTCTTCTCTGTGAAAACCAACTCCCCAGGAGCTCTCTCAGTATTGAAAAGTCCCAGCCCCAACTCCGCCTTACCCTTTTGACCCTGTCCCAAAGGAACTGGACCAACTAGGTGATCCATCCCCACAGTAGCCTTCACCCGTCTTCGTCCAAGCTTGAATATAGTTTCCCATGCAAACCCTATCACGGATGCCGCTGAATTCCATCTACCTTGTCTCAGTGTCTCTGGCTGTCCCGATATCCATCACTTTCTCATCCTCTGACCAGCAAATGTGACCTCCATGGAAAAGGAGAAAACAAAAGCAAAGGTGGTCAGAGGTGCCGACTCTACATCAGAAGGGGCTGTCTGGATATTTTTGAGTGTGCATTTAAACAAGCAATTTGGCATTACTTTCTATTGTTTGCATTGAACTCCTCTTAAAATAGACACAATACCATAGTCTGTTCTTCTACTTTCTTCCATATTCGAGTTTTGAAATTTAACATTCAAATTTCTTCAGTTGTCCTAAGGTTCCTTAGTAAAAAGGGCTAAAAATAGAAAAACAGAAGAAAAGACTTAGGAAGTCAAGGGCTAAGCTTAGCAAACAAGCAGGACGTTAGTCAGAAAGGCGGAAAGGATTAGGTACCAAGGAGGTGCTCATGGGAGGTGATGGCTGAGCGGAGGCTTGCTGAAGTGGGTGGGTGCTGCTCATCCAATGAGTTAGAGACAGACACCTTTGCATAGCTCCTTCTCACTTTCTTCTGGAACACTAGTCCCTTCATTTCTCAAACCGAGGTTGCTCCTGGCTTTCAAGCTACCTTGTACTAGGAACATGGCCAGTCATGTAGCCTCACTTGTTCTGGTCTCCTCTCCTCTGGAATGAATGATGTTGGCATGGGTGGGCTCTGGTCTCCTCTCCTCTGGAATGAATGATGTTGGCATGGGTGGGCTCTGGTCTCCTCTCCTCTGGAATGAATGATGTTGGCATGGGTGGGCTCTATGCTGCCTCCTAGATCTTAGTGTTTGTCACAGTTCTTGCCCAGTCCTAGTAACAGCTGGCAAGGGTTTGTAAAACTCGCATTCTGTGATTCCTTATCTCTGGGTGTGAGATTTCTCTAGGCTGATGATAGTACAGGTGTTGACGTTTGCATTCTGTGTTTCTGACTCGTTTTCTTTCAGAAGAAAACATTCTCTCTTCTGTAAACAACATCAACCACTTCTTTACTAAAAACAGAATCACCAAACAGATAAACATTCCCAATTTCAAGGAGTGGCCTCTTTTTAAGTGTACTCATTTCTGTTTCTTAATTTTATTCATTCCTTCTCTAGAGATGGTACAAATGGGCAAAAACATGACCCAGTACATGCTATGGTGGGAGATTAAAAGACCTGGTCCTAACCTTTAAGACACTGTATCTCAGTGGAAGTGATCAGACACACATGCCAAAAATGTGACTAAAATGCTGCTCAGGCATAGCATCTACTCAATAAACGTGCTAACTGAGTAAAATATTTTAAACACTATTTTAAATGGCTAAGTAGCCAAAAAATGTTACTGCCACCAAAGACCACATAATTCTACAGAGTATGTGAGTCATATACTCATGAATTTATAAGGTGAGGAAGTGTATGTAGAGCAACAGAGCGCACCACAAAGGAAGTGTTAAAAAGCTGTGGTCGTGTGAAAACGGCACACAAAATTCTGTATTTGTGCATAGGTTGCCTTTCTTCTCTCCTTCATATTCAGCAGCATTTTAAAAATCACACCATTCCCATACAAAAATTGAACTGATTGTACAATTTCCTGCTCCCCACATCCTGTACCTATTTTTTGACAATTGAAGAAATTGTCAAAACCTTAGGACAACTGAGGAAACTTGAATGTTAAATTTCAAAACTTGGGGCAGGGCGCGGTGGCTCATGCCTGTAATCCCAGCACTTTGGGAGGCCGAGGCGGGTGGATCACGAGGTCAAGAGATCGAGACCATCCTGGTCAACATGGTGAAACCCCGTCTCTACTAAAAATACAAAAAATTAGCTGGGCATGGTGGCGTGTGCCTGTAATCCCAGCTACTCAGGAGGCTGAGGCAGGAGAATTGCCTGAACCCAGGAGGAGGAGGTTGCAGTGAGCCGAGATTGCGCCATTGCACTCCAGCCTGGGTAACAAGAGCGAAACTCCATCTCAAAAAGAAAAAAAAAAATTTCAAAACTTGAATATGGTAGAAGGTGGAATGACAGACTACGCATATTGTTTTGAAATCTGATTGTACAATTTCCTGCTCCCCACATCCTGTACCCATTAAGTCATGGTGCATCTTGGCTGGTCTGCAGGACGGGTAAGCACGTCCCTGGGCACACAGTAAGACGTAGTTCCTGATGTTCTCTGGAATAGGCGTCTTAGTTTTAGAATTAGTTTATGATTAATACTACGTTATACATGGACCCAGGGGAAATATGATGGATTGAGTTAGCAGAGTTCCAAGTTCCAGAGGAAATGTCAGGGGAGGGTTGGATAATTGAGTCCAGTGTTCATCTCTGAAGGTCAAATGAAAAATAGTGAAACCACACTGATCTCTAACTCTGCATGTAGCACTCATACACATCACAACTGCCATGGGCTCAGCCTATTTTTTAGGCACTTGGCAATACAGGCGATCAGATTTTCCATGCCTTAGCCCTGCTGTGGACTCTGACGAGGTTTGAGAGTGATTTACGGTGAAGATGGCCCAATAAATGCCTGTGAATTGTGGTAAGGGAGGATGCTTGTCTACAGCAATGCCTCTGAGCAGACTTAAATCAGCAATTCTATTTCTTTGAAGCAACAAATCAAACTCGTGAGAGGATGACAGTAAAATCCCAGAGGACAGTTAAGTTGTCAGCAGTCTACATGACTTAGTCCTTTTACAGAGCTACGTGCTAACTTTGTGATTAGACTTTGAACTATTAAGAAACTTTTGATTTAAGGAATTCAAGGTGAACGCACTTGAACTTCCAGATCACACTTAGGCAGTAAACCAGCTGCCTTCATTCTCACATTCTTGGGTACTTTTCCCTTCTTCAGACTTTTTACCCTTACTCTCTGGGCCATTGGCTCATTTTCCGTGGCTGATGTCACAACCCAAACTGTTGTAACCTAAAACAACGTAAATTCATTATTTTACAGTTCTTTAAGTTAGAAGATCGACACAGGCCTCACTGGGCTAAACTCAAGGTATCAGCAGGGGTGATTTCTTTTGGAGGCTTCAGGGGAGAGTCCGTCTCCACTTTTCCAGTTTCTTGAGGCCGTCTGCACTCCTAGGCTTGTGGCCCTGCACCATCTTCCAAGCCAGCCACAGCAGGTTGAGTTCTTCTTACTCAGCATTACCCTGACCTCCTCTTCTGCAGACAAGCCTTCCTCTTCCTCCCTCTTCTGTCTCTACCTTTGTCTCTACCTGAGGCCCACCAAGCTCATCCAGGGTAGCCTCCCGTCTCTAGATCCCTAAGTTAATCAATCACGTCCGCAACGTCTTTTTTGCCATGTGGGGTAACATAGTCATAAGTTCCAGAGTTTCAGATGTGGACATCTTTGTCGGGCGTCATTCTGCCCGACCACAAGCATGTTCCCTGCACCCACCGCGTGTGGCAGTTAGTTGGTGTGTACTTTATTTTCCACCTGTAAACCCCTGATAGAGAACATAATTTCTTCTCTCTACATCTCTTTGCATTTCACCCAATTCACTTACCCTGATCCCGGTGTCTTAGAATGTACAGTGTGGCCATAACAGAATACCTGAGACTGGGTATTTAATTAAAAAAAATAGATGTACTTAGGTCACAGTTCTGCAGGCTGGGAGGCTCAAGGGCATGGCCCTTGCTTCTGGCAAGGCTAGGGTTTTTGTGGTGCTGCATCAAAACATGGCAGAGAAGGTCAAAGGAGAAGTGGACAAGAGCAAAGAGAGGACCCAAGGGGCCTCCTGGCTCTGTAAAAAGCCACTCGCACGCAACTATTCCATTCCATGGGGAACTGACTCAGTCTCACCAGAGAGAGCCTTCGCTACCCTGAGAACAGCACGGGGCCGTTCATGATGGATCTGCATCCATGATTCCAACACCCCCTACTAGGCCCCACCTCCCAGCACCTCCAGGAGGGGGACCAAATTCCATCATGGGTGTGGCAGGGACAAAGCAACCATATCCACACCATAGCACCAGGCTGGGGGCCGGGTGCACCTAAAAAGGGAACAAAAAAGCCCAGAGTTTAACCATTCTGCAGCCAAATACCACATAGATCCAAAAAGTTGGACGATCATGAGGAACATGCTGAGTTGAAGGACACACAGAAGCATTGAGACGGTCAGACTTCAGGCATATTCAAGGCCAATAGCCGGCCCCCCGGCGGGAAGATGAAGCTTTGCATAAATGTAAGCTCAATCATTATTTATCGTGTAAGGACTTGGTAATTGAAAAAGTGCAAAGACAGTCCAAACCTCCAAGATGATGCTTTCTTGCAGGGTGAACTGTGGTAAACACTGGGGATGGCGAAGAGGGGAGTCTCCCTTCCAGGCCTGTCAGTTGCTCTTAATCGTCCTGAGAACACAGGGTCTGATAGAGCATTTGTTGGTCATCTGCATGGCTGTGACATTTTACTTTATTATGTCTACCTACCACTTTTATAAGTATTATTTTCTCTATAAAACAGGCTTTTATGTAACATTTGGAATACATAGCATTACAAATTAATCACATTAAAGATTTACTATCTGTTTCCTTATGATACATTTATTTTTATATGGTGTGAAGATAATTGTTATAATCTCTGTTAATTACTTTACATACTGGCATTCACTAAACATGAAAATTTTCAACTGTTTGAAAGAAAATGACTGGCCTTTTGCATATTAAAGAGTGTTCTATTTTATTCGTTTTCACATTGAATGAGTAGGCAAAAAGCTTTTACTAGACATTTTTCTTTATTAAATTTCAGTCCCCTTAGAAGAACTCAAGGTATTCCAAATTGTACCACTTAAAGATACAAATGTAACTAATCTGAGAAGGGGAAAAGGAACTATAGAGGGGGAGAGTAGAGAAAAGAGAATAACATATTTAGACTTGAGGCAAGAACAGGTGTTTTGTCTTAAGACACCAGCGGGGCACAGCATTCAACAGATGTTCTCTAAACATTCATGGCCCAGTGGAGTGAATTGAAGAGTTGGTTGGCAGCGGTGAGTGGGAGAGCAGCAAAGTCTCCTTCCCTCGCAAACCTGAGGAGGAGGAAGGGAAAAGCAGCTGCTGTGGCCACGTGGGAAGAAGAGTCAGGGACAGGCAGCAGGGGCCCTGGGGAGCCGCTGGGAGACAGGAACCACATCACAGCGGTCAAACAGGAATTCAGATCTGCCGGGGGCCCAGAACTCGTCTGCTGGTTTGCCTGGATCAAAAATGTATGCAGAAAATGCAAGCAAAAAATAAACGGAATCAACTCTGTAGCCACCACCCCAATGTTTAAAGTGACAGTTTATGACTTTTTTTTTTTTTTTTTTTTTTTTAATTTTTATTGCATTATAGGTTTGGGGGTACATGTGCAGAACAAGCAAGATAGTTGCATAGGTACACACATGGCAGTGTGCTTTGCTGCTTTCCTCCCCTTCACCCACACTTGGTATTCATCCCCAGGCTATCCCCCCCAGCCCCCCCCTGCTGTCCCTCCCCCATTCCCCCCAACAGTCCCCAGTGTATAGTAGACCGCCTCTCTGTGTCCACGTGTTCTCATTTTTCTCACCCACCTATGAGTGAGTATATGCGGTATTTCTTTTTCTGTTCTTGTGTCAGTTTGCTGAGAATGATGTTCTCCAGATTCATCCATGTCCCTACAAAGGACACAAACTCATCATTTTTGATTGCTGCATAATATTCCATGGTGTATATGTGCCACATTTTCCCAGTCCAGTCTATCATCGTTGGGCATTTGGGTTGGTTCCAGGTCTTTGCTATTGTAAACAGTGCTGCAATGAACATTCGTGTGCATGTGTCCTTATAGTAGAACGATTTATAATCCTTTGGATAGATACCCAGTAATGGGATTGCTGGGTCAAATGGAATTTCTATTTCTAGGTCCCTGAGAAATCGCCACACTGTCTTCCACAATGGTTGAACTAATTTACACTCCCACCAACAGTGTAAGAGTGTTCCTATTTCTCCACATCCTCTCCAGCATCTGCTGTCTCCAGATTTTTTAATGATCGCCATTCTAACTGGTGTGAGATGGTATCTCAATGTGGTTTTGATTTGCATCTCTCTAATGACCAATGACGATGAGCACTTTTTCATATGTTTGCTGGCCTCATGTATGTCTGCTTTCGTAAAGTTTCTGTTCATATCCTTTGCCCATTTTTGAATGGGCTTGTTTATGACTTTTAAAAGGCATTATTAAAATACACTTGTTGGCAAGGGGATTAGTTGCAGCAGAGTATGGCCACTTTGCAGTGATAAATGAAAACCCCACATAGGACTTGACGCAGAGTAGATGTAATAGGAAGCTGCTGAAGTGATGTGACTTTGGGGATGCAAGGAAGTCCCCTTTACTCAGAAGAAAATGACCTGTGTTTATACACACAGGTGCGGGTGTGGACACACAGTCATTCACGCAATGATCTTCCATTATTTCAAACTAAACGATGACTTCTTTTCCGTTGAAGTAAAAAGGCCCCTTGCATGTCACCTGGAAAAGAAGGAGGCCACTCAAGGAATGCTTTGGGAAACTTTGTTATGCATAGGGAAAAGACAAAAATTTGTATCACTACCTCACACCATCAATTTCTAATAGATTAAATGTGGAAGGCAAGATTTTAAAACTCCAAAAAGATAAGAGAATGCTTTTATGATTCTGGGAATGAAATAATATCTTAAGAATTAAAAGCATTACCTACAAAAGAAATTAGAGTTAAACTTGACCATATTACAGTTAAGAACTTTTGCTCTTAAATCATAGCATTAAAAGGGTGAAATTGCAAGACACATATTGGGAAAAGACACTTGCAACAGCAATAACCAACAAGGGATTCACACCTGGAATACATAAAGGACTCTGAAAATCAATTTCTGAAAGTGACAATCTCATTGAAAAAAAATGGGCAAAAATGTCATAGAGGAAAGAACTCCAGTGGTCAATGGAAATATGAACAGATGTTCAACCTCCTTACAAACGTAACTTTAAACTACAGTGATCAATCTAACAGTGGTGAGGATACAGATCATGGAAATCCTTACACATTATTGTTGGCAAAGTAAATTGGCTCAAAGCTTTGGAGAACAATCAGGCATCGTGTATTCAGGAAAGCGAAACACCTGTGTAGTCCCGGGGCCGCACTCCACTCCTCGGCATGTTCATTAGTCCCGGGGCCGCACTCCACTCCTGGGCATGTTCATTAGTCCAGGGGCCGCACTCCACTCCTGGGCATGTTCATTAGTCCAGGGGCCGCACTGCACTCCTGGGCATGTTCATTAGAGAAACTCACATGCACCTGGGCACCGGGAACTGTGCTCAGGGAAGTCCAGAGTAGCTTTCAGACAGCTCAGAAACCATTATACAGAAAAACGGAATATTATACAGAAGTGAAAATGGCTGTACCTATGTACTATAGAACATGAATGAATCTTAGAAACAAAATACAGAATGAAAGTAAGCATGTAGCAAAAGATTTGGCATGGTAGACTTTTTAATTTAAACCCCAAACCAGGCAAAGCTAATATATCACTTCTGAGATAGATAGATACATATATGCTAAAACTGTTTTTTTAAAGGAGGAAAGGATTAAGCCAGAATTTCAGAGATGGAGGCCCTCTAGGGGGAGGAGGCAGGAGGTGGTGCTGAAAGGAGTAGTCCAGCAGACATCATGGTGCTGGTAACCCTCCAGTTCTCGGCTTGATGACTAGCTCACGAATGGTCCTTTATGATTTTCGTGATGTACCTCTGTGGGTTAGACATAGATTCTCTTGTATGTTTTAAATAGTCCATGATTCATAATTAAATGTCAATGCCCTGCAGGAGGTAAACCGCCAATCTCGTCTGACCCTTCGGCTCCAGAGTGGTTTTGCTCAGCCGGCATTTTCCCTAGAAGAGAGTTTGATGGCCACAGGAGAGACGCTCATAGATTTAACAGGTTCACTGTTCGACCATCTTGCTTAGGATAACTCAGAATCAGTCTGTCTTTCCTAGAGACGGGCCACCTCTGACTGCAGAGATGAGCTTCCTTCTGTATTCACACGTGTGGGGTCATCAGTGTTTTTGCCGAGTGTCCTTGTCAGGGCCAGATCCTTGGAAAAGGGTTCCATAGGAAAACCGACCACAATCGAAGCATAGAAGAATCACTCAACTCGCCCCTCAGAGCCTTCAGCCCACCCCGCCCTGATGCTCCCATGATCTTTGTCTGTTCTCCCTCAAAGCACCTCGAATAAACATTCTAGAAACGAAGTGTTCTTGCCACCCAAATGCAACTTCAAATCCGTTTTCCATCCAGGTGACTGCCCATCTCCTCTGCCCCGCCCTACCAATGCCAGCCCCAAGGAGCAAAGCTGAGATTCAGACAGGATGCCGTTCTCAGTAGACAAGTATGAAGTGCCAGGTATTCATCCTGGCTTTAATTAATCCGGTTGGACAGAGTGGACTGTTTCTGAAGATCACAGGGGAGCAAGGCAAGATTCTCCTCGCCCTCACTTCACAATTCCCTGCTGCTTCCTTTTACAGTGAAGTGAAAGAGGGACATTACACAACAAATATGCATTTGTAATTTTGTTGCACGTGTCTGTGCATGGAGAGAAAAGCTTACTGGAAAGTAGGCAGGACATTTCAGTCCTGAGGCTGATGTGGTCTCACTTAGGCAACTGTTTCACCCTCCCTGGGCCTCGGTTTCACCATCTCTAAAACAGAATGGAATTCGCCCTGCCACCCTCCTCTCTGCTCTGCAGCCCCTCACTGTGCTTCTCAAGGATCAAGGACCAGACCTCCTTGGTTTCTCTCAGGGCTGAATGCAGTTTCCAGGAGGGACAGAAAGAGAAAGAAGGGAGGAAGAGAAGGAGAGAGGAGAGGGTGGGAGGAGGTTCAGTCACAGCACTGTGTCCAACAGCGTAATACTTGAGAAACTTTTGTGAACTTGAGAGAGTGTTCTGCAAATCTGAAGTGATGAATGGCATTACTGAGTTACTGTTAATGATTGGCATGTGCATATCAGAAACAGCTCCCAGCTCTGTAAGGCATTGCAGTGAAAGCAAGCAACTTTTTAATGAATCATTCATTTGCCCTCTATGTTTTATTGCAGTGCTTCGATTTAATAGATATAAGCAAAATGGCCAAGGATTGTATCAACTTCTGAACGTGTTGAATCTACTTGGACATTACTGTAACCCCATAGGAGAAAAGGGAAGCAGAAATACTACACATTAATGTTTTTAGACTTTCTTACACTTGTAACCATTTTTTATTTTAGAAAAGTTTAAATGGGTATTATATATATGCATAATTAATAAGGAAAAGCTACCTGATCTATATAATTAACAATGGTCAATCTAAAAGTAAGTTTATTTAAATTAGTGTGACTTTCATAACTAAAAATATTTGTGAAGAGACAGTTTGGCTATTTTTCTCTCATCAAATGGGGTATTTGAAAATAGTTAATAAATAAAAGCAGCTCAATACTATTGGTTACTTTCTCCCGTTTCTTCTTGAACATACCAATCGAATAAAATCACTTGAAGACTTTGGCAATGTTAAAGCTGATTAAATTTATTACTCAAGTTGAGTTTCATAAGAATATGAAACAATCCCTTTCTGGAAGTAATACAGTTACTGGCCATTTTTTTTGTCAATGAAAATTAAGTATAAGTTTTGAGCTCTAATACAAGTTACAAGTTGAATATCAATTAAATGTACATTTTACTACCTACAAGCTTTATAGGTGTACTTTAATCACCAGCTGTAAAGATAAACCAAAAAAGATGAATTACTTAAGCAAAACGGTTTGTTTTCCATTAGTGTCACCCTTTCTGTTAATCGGGGACAGGTCAACAGAACATGGGCCAGCAATACTAGGACTATTTTCCCCAACATCCCCAAAATAAAATGTATTGTTCCATTAGGAAAATGGAAGTTGTGCGTGATCTTTTCCTCAAGTGCTTCAGCATGATGTCCTGTGATGGATAGGTACGGCAGGCAGGCGGGGCGGGGAGCGGGGGTGGCTGGTGGGGAAGGGAAGCAGGCAGGCTGGTTTCCAGCTGATGACCTTTGAAAAGTTCATGAGCAGCAAATATTCATCCTGCTGCCAAAATAAGGGATGATTTCAAAGCCACAGAGTGAAGCAGGTTGCTAAGGAAGTGTTATGGCGGAGGCTATTGTGCAGCTGAAGTGGTTGTTATGACCACTCTGCATGCTAGAAAAATGTCAATTATTCTGAAGAGGTTGGCAATGCTGCCTGGTATCCGCTGTACAATGGTGATTATGATATCACCATTCCTGTTGTAGCAGCAAAGCCAGTCCTTGAAATGTTTTCTAGAGGTTTGCATTTGTTTACTCCACTGACTATTTTCTCGATAGTGTTACTGGAATAAACTAGAAAACATGCTTCCCCATGGTCAGCTGGAAGTACTTACATTGCGGTTGGACAGAGCGGACTGTTTGTGAAGAGGGCCAGTGGTGAGCACCCACTCCCTCCTCACCCAGGCCAGCAGCCTTTCACAGGACCCCTGGGTTCGTCCTGATGGTTCTCTTCCAAACCATGATCTAGAAACATGCTCTGTGTCAAGTTGCTTGCCTTTCAAAGTTCTTAAAATCATTGTTCCTCTGTATCATGGTCAGAGTTAGTGCTTTCATGCTGGTGAGCTCTTTGGGATTCTTTTATAGGACTATGAAAGAAACAAAAAACTAAAAAAAAAAAAAAAAGTAGTAAAAAAGAGCTGTATTTCAGCCACCCAGAATGAGGAACTGTAATTTTGTCACATTAGCTGTCACTCTGTTCGAGTAAAGAAAATAATCTTGGTAACATCAGAGATCTGATTCAGCATCCCAGCACTTCCTCCCTCTCCAGAAGTTATAACTATCAGCTAGCAAATTTGGTGGTTCTTTTCTAGGTCATTTATAGTGTATGTATTATATAATATATTCTTATATACTATATATATATATTTTTATATTTGTGTATAAATTATATAACAGAAATATATACAAATTATATAATATATAATATATAAATATATTTTATCTACTGTTTACATATATAATTTTTATATTTTTGTATAAATAATATATACATATATGGGTAATAAATATATATACATATTTTATATATTATCTATACCTATTTATTACATAGACATATATTCAAGAACAGTATTTAGTCCTTTTATATGTTTTTAAAATACACATAAGAATACATATTTATTTCTACGTGTCCCTGCAATTGGTTTTCTCCTGTCAACATGACCTCGAAAAGTAATTTCTGTTATTGCAAATCTATTCTTAGGGGTCTTGTTATTTAATAGTCATTTTCAGAATGGAATTAAAATGAAAAGAAGGCACAATTGTTAAGATAATCACTTTCAAGTCACATTCATTTTATCTTTCCATTTTTAGAAGTTCTTTCACTTTACATTGACTTTTTATTTTACTTTTTTTTCTCCTATTTGGCTTACAGAGGGAGCTAGCGTTTTAATGTGAAAGGCTTCTAATCACTGGGGCTTCTTAAAGAAGCTGGTGTCACACAAAAGTGAATTTTTCAGACAATTGAAATGCCAGATCTTTTTTAAATTGAAAAGTTTTGATGGAAGTCTTTCTGAAATAATGTCTTAAAAGCATCTCAGCTTTAGAACAAAAAAGTTGAAATACTTGTTTGAATTATATGATAGTTGTAATACAAAGTTACTTTTAAGATTTTTCAGGGCTCAGGGCTATTTTTCCCTATTGTAAATGAGACTAGATGGTTTTGAGTTCTTATGTCTAGATTTTAGTTTTTCTGTCCATTTACTTATTATCACACTAATAGCCATTTTCTTTTTCTTTCTTCAGTGGTAGAGACTCAGGGAACTCCCTTTTTCCTACTTCTTAATAGAAAATTTCCTATTACATTTTATTATTTTTCATTTTAATTTTTAATAGAAAAAATTCCCTGGAAATGTTGACAATAAACTAATAAGCCCAAACTACTTTTATCCACAGTGAATTTGTTTAGTGCATACACTTGAGTCGGGGACTTTTTTGTCCTTAGTTTTTGTTTTTGGCTATATCTTGGTCAAAATAACTGAACTTGAAGATCTGGACTTTTCTGAAATTCATTTTGTGGAAAGAAAAATTAAGTATTTGTAAATTATATATTTTTAAGCTTATATTTTATTGGCATATATGGAAAAATAGTGAAGCAATAAGGTTCAAGCTGACATGAGATGCAGAGCAACTCAAATATAGCCTGCAGAGCAAATTCATTGTTCAAGTGAGTTTCATAAAAATACAAAACAAGCACTTTCTGGACGTAAAATAATTATTGGCCATATTTTCAGGAAAATTTTCTGTTGTACATTATTTCAGATGTGGAAAGATCTAAGAGGACTCATAATGTCAACATGCATTTCCCCAATAAATAAACAAGAGAAATTACACTGTCAAGAACAAAAAATGATTATTTCTTCTGCCAAAGTTGGAAGCAACCAGATACGGCTGTGCATATTTTAAGATCACCGTTTGTGCTGTTAGAGCAGGAATAAGTAAAAGCTCTTTAATCTGATTCTGAATAGAAGATGAAAATTCAGAGGGATCCTTGCTCTCACAGATCACTTTGCCAATCTGTTTTTTAAAATAATTTAGTGTAAGGTAATGGTAAAAACTTGTTTGTTGAAAGAATCAATTATCCAAGGATCGTATTTTAAACACTCACTGGGAACTGATTTCTGCGAAAAGGATGCCAAACCAGGAGTATCTGCGCTTTGCAGGGAGTGGAGGTTGTTAGTCTATTTCCTAGTACATACTTCCAAATGTTAAATTGTTGCTGCTTCTACAATATTCTGTCTTTCGGATATTTCACTCTGTCTCTTCCTCGCTCCCTCACCCTGGCCCCAAAATCAACAAGCATCAACTTTCCTCACTTCCTGCCTCTAAATTTGTTTTCTCACCTAGATTCAATTGGAAATAAAGTAATAATTAAAATATACAATGATAAGATTCATCATCGTTGGACCGTAGAGTTAGGAAGGGCCCCAGAGGTCATGCAGGCCTCATTTTTGCAGATGAGGAGATAGCCAGAGTGGGCAAGTGGCCCTGGGAGCTGATGTTGTCCGCATGACAATAGGGGCCCTGGCCCTAGGAGAGGAGAGAAGGCCATGGTGTGGAGGCCGTGGGACGCCACATGGAGAACCCTGGAGGTGACGTCTGAAACAGGCACTAGGAAACCACGGGGCTTGGAAGGAGGAGGGAGAGTGTCAGGATTTCTCCTTCAGTTTTTTAGGACTTTACCGTATAAGCCCCAAGATTTCAGGGTTTTACTTGCTCACATAATAAAAATATAGCATTTAGCCTAACTGCTGAATTTAAAAACTGACATGCATCGCATTTCAACACTGAAAATAATCCCCAGAATGTTTATATTTTGTCAATACGGTAGTTTCCTTGTCAGGCTTTCTTCAAAAACACAATGCTTTAGTCCCTGTACTTGCCAGTGGGGCTAAAAACACTTTGTATTGTTTAAAAAGGTATTACCAGAGTTAAACTCTATTTTAGTTTCACAGAAATATGAATTTCTGTGAAAAGGTGGATCTTTTTTAAAGAAGCATTGCAAACACAGTTAAAGACGTAGGGTAGTAAAAATACTGAGCTTCAGGTGGGGCCGCAAGGAGGGTACACGCTGATGAGGCTGCCAAGGGAAGACAGGCCCCCACCCCAACCAGCGCCTCCGGTGCCCACGGCCTCTCTGCCGTGTCTTCTCAGCACGCAGCTGGCTGTGCATCACCGCATGTGGGCCAGGGTGGCTTGTCTGCCCCACAGGCAAGCTGCCGTTCATTCAAAATGTCGCCGTGGTCAGTTCTTGTGTAGGCAGAGGTGAGATGGCCCCTGAACTTCCCAATCCTGCCATCCAGCTTCCAACCTAAAGCCTGAGTGACTTGAAGACACAGCAGGGCTTTTAATTTTTTCTTTTTGTTTTGTTTGCTTTTTTTCTTTCTTTTAAAACTGGAGATTTGACAGAGGTGAAATAAGGATTCTGGAGTGGATTTCTCTGGCCATTTTGCAAATGTGTCTTTTGCCTGGAGGATTGTTGAGGTACGTGCTTTGAGGAAGGAAGCGTGATTTTCTGTATCGTTCCCGGGTGTTTTCTCTTTGGGTTTTGCCTCCAGATGAGAACCTGGGCGTCAGGCATGTGAGCTCTGGGTGACTCTGGATGCACTGGAGCAATGCAGACATCCCTAGGGCTCATGTGAGCAGGAGACCTGAGCTGGAAGGGCATTTCGCGGGACAATGTCTCTGTGTGCTCGAGGCTGATACCCTGTGTCATTAGGTGGAGTCCAACCAGAACTTGTTTCTGTGATCCCAGGGTTCTGCAAAACGAAACAAGATGAAGTCGGTTCAGCTTTCACTTTCTAAAAACCTCTGTCATTCCATAGCTCCCATGGTATGGTAGGTTCTCTGCATCTCTTTGTGATTTAATCTTAGGCAGAGACTATTTGGTGTCCTGTCTTTCAGCCATTGGTTGCCCAAGGCACAACACATAAAAATACGAGCAAAACCTGGGCCCTGCCCACCAAGCCTCATTCTATAATCCAATCTTGCAATGGCAGTAATTCACTGTGGGCAAAGAGAAATGGAGCTCTGTCCCAGGGAATGGTGGCTGGGAGCCAGAGGGACAGGAGGGGTCCCAGACAAGACACCGTTTGCAGAATGAATGGGGGGCCATGGCTGGGTGGAGGCATGATGTGCTTACATGCAAGGTGGCCCCAGGAGTAGCTGGGGACAGGCCACTGAGGCCTCTTCTCCTGTAGGTGAAGCCTTGACATCAAATGTTCAAGAATGAAATGACACACCTGTGTTCTAGAGACCTCACTGGGTTTAGAGACCAGCTTGAAGGTTAATACCCATTTTTAGAGCAGAGATGATGAGGCCTAAGCCTTGCAGATGACTCTCCCAGGAGGAGGGAGATGTTCTTGAGTCACTCCCGAGGCAGAATGGAGGGCTGCGGGATGGTGCAAAGGAAGGCAAGTGGCAGTCCGGGGTGGCCCCGTGTTTCTAGGGTGGAATTCCAGGGCATGTTGCCAAGCTCTTACAGTTTACATAACTTCTTGAAATAAAGATGACCTGTTATATATAAAGGAGTATACATGCAGAGAATATTCTGGAAGGATACAAAGAAACATGTTTTCTTTATGAAGAGGATATGGAGGTTGGAAGTCAGTAGGGAGATTTGTAGTTTCCATTTAACACCTTTCTGCTTGTCCGATTTCTTTTTTAAATAAAAAATTGCTATTCTACAATTCCTAAGCTTCAGAGTACTGGGAAATATGACATCATTTGATTGGATGCTTGATTCACTGTAAGAGAAATTTCATGGACCCCTTAGGCATTCCTGAGAAAAGACGACCTAACTCCTTTTTTTTTTTTTTTTGCCCTTTTGCATTAGATTTGCTTTTGTTTGTTTGTTTTCGTTTAGTGATATTTGCGTTTCTGTACTTAGGACTAGGGATAGAAGCTAGGTCCTGCCCGGATTCTACTTAGACCAGAGCATTGGTTTTCTTGAGGTGTTCGTACACCTGGCTTGAGATGTGAACACTTTCCTTTTCAGGAATTACATTATAAGAGGAAATCAGAATTACCTAAAAGATCAAGGGTGGTATTTATAGCTATAAGAACTTACGTCTAAGAGTATCTTCCAATTCTTTAGATATTATATTGTATAATTTATTGTATTTGTATTGTACATAGAAATTCACTAAGGCTAACTTGCCAGGTAAGTGGGTAGCTTAGTTCCCAATGCCCTCTCTCTGCTGTATTCCGTGGTGTAAAATGCTTAATAAATGTGGTTTAGATGCCAGACGCTGTGGCTTTGTTCGCGGGCAATTTTGCTAATGTTTTCCACTTCTATCTGCATGTCATTTCCATGATTTTGTGCTTTCCAAGATTTTCGTAGGGTAGGGGAAAACTATTAGCAATTAAACTTCCATTTAATTTTAGTTCCATGCTTGGCAGACTATAGGCTGTGTGCAGCCAGAAGTCTGCATACATTCTTTTCTTTGGCAGACAAAGAGGAAGTGATTCTAGCAATACGCATCACTGTTTAAATTAACCAATACAAGTTGCCCCGAGAGCTATACCCCAACTTTCCACTATTTTTTGAAATAGGTTATAATTTCAATAGACTATCTACTGTAAAGTTTGTGCTGTTACTGTCATTGTTTTAAGAAGCAAATTGCTGGCTACCAGATACCCCAGGGTCCCTATAAAGCTGTGCTGTCCAACACAGCAGCCACCAGCTGTATGTGGTTATTTAAGTTTAACTTAATTAAAATCAGATGACATGAAAGATTTAGTTCCTCAGCTGTTCCAGCCAGGCAGCAAGTACTCAATGGCTCTGTGTGGCTAATGACCACTGTTCTGGACAGCACCATACTAGAACATTCCATCCCTCGGGAAGTTCTCTTGGACTGCGTTGGTCTAGAATAATGCATATTTCATAAACAGAGTTGAAATGGAAAAGCTTTGGAAACACTGTGCAAAGTGTAATAAGAGAAAATATGTAGTTTCATGTATGTTCTCTGTAGAATAAAATATAGTCACAAAAATGTCCCATTTAGAAGGTACGCACGTGTTTTACCATGTGCACTTTAAAGTGTAAATAACTGACTTTGTGGAGCTTGTTCCTCTGGACCGTTTTGCTTGGCTTTCTTTTAGACAAAGAGAGGAAAGTTAGAGAATAACACAGATGATTAGGATCGCCAAGTTCCTCTGATTTAATACTGTGAGATTTGACTCAAATTGAGGGGCAGTGCTGCTTTGGGTGGAGTTATAAAGTTAATTGCCCTCAACTGACATCCAGGGAAAAGTGATTTAAGAGGCCAATCTTGATTTCCTGCCCTTCTTCCTAGTATTCTTTGAATTTCAACCTTAGATTATCATCGTTTTTTTTTAAAAAAATATATGATACATTAAGCTTCAAAGGTGCTTAGAAATACTGTGTGATAGGATTCTTCCTGCAGGTGTTCAAATGCTAATAAAAATATTAGATCATTTTTGAATTCCCTATAAATGAGAAAAACTCTAAGGACCACTTATTTTAAGTGAAGGACACTTAAAATAAATTACTATCTTACATCTTATACAAAAAGTACTCAAAATAAACTAAAGGCCTAAATGTAAAATCTAAAACTGTAGAACTCTTAGAACAAAACCTATGTGAATAACTTCAGGACCTCAAGGCCTACGCGAGCGTCTTCAGGACCTCATATTGCACAATGGTTTCTTAGATATTACACTTAAAGCACAAGCAACAAGAGAGAAAAGAATAAACTGAATTTCACCAAAGTTAGAAACCAAGGATGCTATCAAGAAAGCGAAAAAGCAGCCCACAGGATGGGAGAAAGTACTTGCAAATCATATATCTGAGATGGCTCTGGTGTACAAATAGGAAAAGGGCTTTTACAAGTCAACAATGAAAAGGCACATAACCCAATTTTAAAATGTGTAAAAGATCTGAGTAGACATTTCTCTAAAGAAGATATACAAATGGCCAACAGGCACATAAAAAATGCTCAACATCATCAGTCTTTAGGGAAATACAAATCAGAACCACAATTAGATCCCACTCTACTGTCACTAGGATGGTTAAAAACAGACACACACACACACACACACACACACACACACGATGACAAGACGTGCTGGCAAAGACGTGGAGAAATTAGAACCCTCATGCATTGCAGTGAGAATGTAAAAATGGTGCAGCCACTTTGGAAAACAGTTTTGCAATTCCTCAAAAAATTAAACAGAGAGAGAGTAGAGTATATGACCCAGCAATTCTGCTACCAGATACATCCACACAGACACGAGTATTTAAATGTTCATAGCAGCGTTACTAATAGTAGTCCAAAGTGGAAAACAGTCCAAATGTCTATCAAATAATGAGTGGATAAACAAAATGTACCCATACAATGGAATACTATTTCACCATAAAAAGGAGTGAAATTCTGACACGTGCTGCAACGTGGATGACTCTGAAGAACACTATGCTAAGAGACGGAAGCCAGTCAAAGAGGCCCACATGGTGTCTGATTCTATTTATATGAAGTGTCTGGAACAGGCAACACAGAGACAGAAAGGAGACTGGTGGTTGCCAGGGACAGGGTGCAGGAGGGAGGGAGAGTGTCTGCTGATGGGTCTCGAGTTTCCCTTGGAGGTTATGAAAATGTTCTTCAATTAGACAGTGGTGATGATTGAGCAACCTTGTGAAGATTCTAAAACCCCTGAATTGTGTACTTTTAAAGGATGTATTTTATGTTATATGTATTAATTCTCAATGAAACATTTTTAAAATAAGTATATATTTACATAAACATAACTCTTGGTTGCTCTCTTAAATCCCCTAGTCTAATAAGTAATCTTTTCAGTGCCACCTGACCTAGTCTTTTAGGGAATTTAAGGCAAAGCAAAAAACCAAAAATCTAATTAGAACAAGTGTCCAAGTAAAAGGATAGTAGCAAAATCCTAACGCCCACTTTTTAATGTAGAAGCACAAGAAAGCATCTCTGTTCATTTTAGCTAAAGGTATAAATGAGAAGTGGAGCATGTTATTTGTGAGCCAGAAAATCAGAAAGTTTGAAAGACTCAAGTAGGTAGCATCTCTTTTAGTCACAATCTTATGTGATATAATCTTCAAATGGCTATATATTAAAAAGCTCTGTAGCACATAGGATTTTTATGCCTCCAAAGTTTTAATAAATGCGATGGCTCTAAGTACAGGGCAAACTACTTAACACATGTATTACAATTTGCTTGTCACTGTCTTTGCATTTTTATTTAAATCTCTCTGAAGTGCTGCTTCTCTCAGGAAGGAGAGGTTGAATCACTACTGAGCCTCCAGCTCTGCTGACTTCCTTTCCTGGCCCATAAAAAATTCAAACCTCCAGACACGGCCTGAACATGTGTTTTCCACATAACTAATAAACAATAAAAGCAGGGGCATTAAAAACAAAAGAACCTGACCAGTTTGCAAAAGCAAAGCTATCCCATGGGGGATTGACCTTGATTTGCAAAAGCCTTCAGATTATCTGATAGGGTTTCAGTTCATTGTCTAAATTTTATGTGGAGGTTTTCAATTAGGCACTAAACCTTGGCTTCTGGGACAAATTAACAGTGAGGAGAAGACATTTCACATTTAAAAATAAATAGAATTGGCTGGGCATGGTGGCTCATGTCTGTAATCCCAGCATTTTGGGAGGCTGGGCGGGAGGATCATGAGGTCAGGAGATCAAGACCATCCTAGTCAACATGGTGAAACCCCGTCTCTATTAAAAATACAAAAATTTGCTGGGCATGGCGGTGCGTGCCTATAATCCCAGCTACTCTGGAGGCTGAGGCAGGAGAATCATTTGAAACTGGGAGATGGATGTTGCAGTGAGCTGAGATCGCATCACTGCACTCCAGCCTGGTGACAGAGCTAGACTCCATCTCAAAAACAATAATAACAAATAAATAAATAAATAGAATTATTACTAGGGCTTTACAAGCAATTTGTAACTAGATGAGATAATCATATAAAAGTTTAAATCTTTCTTAATTGAAAACTTCCTCTTTCTAGCCTAAAAACTTCAAGTAAATGTGAGCAAATGCCCTATGGTACACAGAACGTGCAGAAGCAGCTAGAAATAAACCTATTCTCATGGTTCTGATCATCACCTGCAGGTTACTGCTTCCCCACACCAACAGTCATTTGATATTTGCCCAGCATGTTCTTGTGGAGCAGGAGCTGAGGGGATAGTGGGACTAAGGAGCTGAGGATAGTGAGGAACGAGAGACCATTGCTGTGCTGTTCTCTACCTGTTTGTATTTCACTGACTCTGTCCTTAAAAACATTTTCTCAGTGTTTTAGAAGACATGTTTTAGAAAAAGAAAAGCACTAGATGTTTTAGAAGCTAGAAATGAAAAGTTTTCAACCAGTTGCTTCACTGTTAAGTAATTGCAATGAAATATGACAAAGTCTGTATCTAACCTTTTATAGATTTTCCAAATAGGGAGAATAATCATTGAGTATTGCCCCATCTATGCTGTTTGACTTTTTGCAAACAGATTTTTAACAGTAGGATATATTAAAAGCCAGTGTGATTTTCTAAATGGGTTTATAGTAACATCTCTCATTTCTGGAGTGCATATGAGGAAAGCACTAATATTATCCTTATTGTCCTGATGTAAAACTGAGACTCAAGATGATGAGTAACACACCCAAGAGCAATAGCTAGGTATCAGAGCGTGGACTCAGGCCCCAGGTCTGCCCAGAGAGCCAAGAGCCTCATCCCTCTGCTGCACGGCTGTTATCAGGGGTGGACCTTGGGATTCTCCTGGTGCTCTCCCTACCATCTATACTGAACTAAATTTTGTGATGTAAAGCAGTGTTTTACTTTGAATCTGCTACTCATTCCACCACTTCCCAGCTCAGGGATCTTAAACCTGTTTCTTCATGTGTAAAGTGAGAAATAATAAAATAGAGATAATAATAACTTAAACCTTATGATTGTTGTCAAGATTAAATGAATTATTCCAAGTGCATTGCTTAGAACACACTGGAACACAGTAAGCATTTAATACAAGGTAGCAACTCTCTGTATGAAAAGCTTCTATGCTGGTTGTTCACAGGCTAAATAAGAATGCCCCAAAATTTAAATACTTGTGCTTTTCAATATATTGTGTCTAATACAAAGCTGCATCAGCATGACCAGATGCTGCTGTCTAAAACTTTATGATTGCATTGGACAGACGTGATTGAAACATATGAAAGGACACGTGACATAAAATATATAAACAGAACCTCAAGGCTGTGCCTGGTGGCTCACACCTGGAATCCTAGCACTTTGAGAGGCCGAGGGAGGTGGATCACCTGAAGTCAGAAGTTCGAGACCAGCCTGGCCAACACGGCAAAGCTGCATCTCTACTAAAACTATAAAAATTAGCTGGGCATTGTTGTGGGCGCCTTTAATCTCAGCTACTCGGTAGGCTGAGGCACAAGTATTGCTTGAACCTAGGAGGGTTAGGGCCGAAATTGTGCCACTGCACTCCAGCCTGGGTGACAGAGTAAGACTTTTTCTGGAAAACAAACAAACAAACAAAACCAGAATCTCAAACATAAAAGGAACATCATGGAGTGGGGAGATGTCAGGAAAAACACCATGGTGACATCCTCAGGGAGAAAGCGAGGTGAGCAGGGGCACTACAGAGGGCTGATGGAAAAGTTATGTGATACAAATGAGGGCAGCCATAGCCATACAGACACAGACACCGGACGCAGGATGTGCATTCCCTCTTCCTCCGTCGGAAATGGTGGAAATGCTCCAGCTGCAGTCTTATATGCAGACCGACTCACATGGGTCAGTGAATTACACAATTCTGCCCCAGTATATGTATTCGTCTGTGGCCAATTCTGGCATAAATAATTTCCTTTTTCCTTGTTCCAGAGCTTTTGAAAGTTGTTGAGTGAGAGGGTTTTTGTCTATTTTTCTTCCTCCCTATTCTGTTTCTCTACATGCGTGTGTGCACGTGTGTTTGGAGAATTTAAGTCCTTGAACGTGTGAAGCAGAAGGGACAGGCACCTGCTGTTTGGGTAGAACCACATGGAACACCATCCCAGAGATGGATTAGAAAGAGCCAAATATATGTCACAGAGAAAAGTGAACAATTGTTTGTTAGCAATAAAGGTTTTCAGTCTGTAGTAACATAAGAAAAAAAAAGACAAAATTTTTATAGAGCTATATTTATTTGATTGGCTCATTACATATTTGTGTTACAATTCACTTTATTTGTAGTGATCTATTTTATATATAATTGTATAATGCAATTGTAAAATATAATTACAGAATAGGTGTACCACATTAAACATTGGCAACCTTGTCTCCTCCGCTGCCCACTACCATCTTGGTTTTTTTTTTTTAATGTTCCTGAAATCTCAAGATCTGGTGACCACTGACATACAGTAAGTTGTAATGAGCCTTTAAAAAGGTATTACTCAGAAAGACCACCCTGGGTGTTACTGAGATGCTAGGGGTTTGATCTATGTCCTGCTTCTTGCTGCACAAAAAGCCAATCACTCGGACAACATGTATTGTCAGGAAAGAAAGCTTTAATCAGGTGCTGCAGGCCAGGAGATGGGAGATCAGTCTCAAATTCATCTCCCCAACCAACTAAAATCAGGGGTTTATATAGCAGGGAAGAAATGCAGGAAATCCAGAATTAGGGAGGGGTAGGGAAGAGAAGTTTGTCAACAGGAAGCAGGCGGTTGGATAGGCAATCATGACTGATAAGTGGTCTGGCATCTCACTGTCCAGATGTGGCAGTCTGGTGAGTTTCAGGTCATTGATACTCTCTGGGAGGACTGACAGTTGGTTTTCTGGGAAAGGAACTCATATAAGACAATGGTAACTTTATTGAGTTTTAAGTAACTCATATAAGACAATGGTAACTTTGTTGAGTTTTAAGTAAGATGGAGAGAGTAAATTTCTGATGTTTATTCGAAAGAAACCATAAACATCAGTTCTGTGGGACAGTAGGTCCAGTTTCACAAGCATTTCCATTATGAATAATTACAGAGAATATCCCTTACTAGTTACATAGTTACTTCTTACAGAATGTAGTTCCAGCTGTACATAGGGATGTATTTTCTAAGCATTAATATTATTTTACGTCTCATTGGTCTTTAAAAAGTGATATTTCTTTCACCACTATATTAATGAAAGCATATATAATACTCAAATTAATTATTTGTATCAAAACACTAAGCATTTTGTAGTTTATGAGTTTTACTAAAACTGTAATTATAATAATTGAGCCTACTTTTTCCATTTATTTTTACAATATTTATTTGTGATGTGATGTCTTAACTTCACATTGACCATTCTAAATTTAAAGAAAAAGCCAGGCTTCTCTATCAAGCAAAAATGAAGGAAAATTGAAAAACATCCTTGCAAAGATGTGATGGGCCCAGCAGATATCTTGTGGGTGACCAGTGTGGAAGGGCTGCTGCGCTGAGATTCAGGAAGGAAAGAAAACCCTGTGTCAACTGAGCATGGACTGAGTCACTTTCAATATTCCCAAGGTGCACGCCGATTTATTTTGTGTGTCTGAATTTCTATGACATTTTAATTCTCTATCAGAGGTAGGGTTGTAGGATATTTAGCCTCATTTTGTTGTAGAAATTTCTCCTTAGCGTTCTTGCCACACAGCCAGGAAAGATTAGGCTTGTAGACACTTTGAAGGGTTAGAAAAATGGAATTTATTGGGCAAAAAGGAAAGAAAAGGGAAACAGTGACTCTCAACAAAGCGAGAGTCCTGCTAGCGAGTTTCCCTGCCTCAGATTGAATCCCAGGCTGCCACCCAGGAATAGGAGAGGCCAGGCTCCTCCCTGCTGCAAAAGGTGGGAACTTCCCAAGGCTCCACCCTGTTCTCCCAGTGTGTAAGCCGATAGAGGTTCTCGAGGGCCTCTTTATACTTGGCTAGTTCAGTTTCATGTTTCATATTGCCTTCTTGCATTTTTTAGTCCTGTCTTCTAGCTTGGATGTAGCTCTTTTTAAGAGACGACCAGAAGAAGCTTTGAAGCAGTTGGAGCTGATATAAATTTCAAACCCACAACTCAATCCCTTCCCTGCCACCACCAGCTGTGGCGCCTGGGACAACTCACTGAATTTCTATGGACTCGATTTTCTCATCTTTAAAATGAAAATAATAGTGCCTACATCAAAGGATCAAATGAGAGGACCTCAGTAAAACACCAGCTACAATGTAGGAGTACAACCAGTGTTAGCCCTTAATCTTCCTCCGCTCTAGCAAGCAGGATCTCTATATTTTATTCTTTTGAATGCATCAGCAAAATGCTGAGCACACACAAGTCATTCATTCACCCATTCAACAAATATTTACTGAAAACCTCTTACCTGGTGTTATGATAAAGGCACACAGAAGGAAGTAAGAAAATCTGGCCCAATTCGCAAAACATCTTTATAAACTAGGGAAGTGTGTTAGCTTGGCCAACCTTGATTTTCTCTTCTTGAAGTATGGCAGCTGAACTGCGTAATAACTGCCTGTAGAAAGAAGGGAGTGAGGCAGGAAGAGAAGAAAGAGGGGATAGAGGTAGAGGGAGGAGGAAAGCAAACAATGCCAAGATCAGAGTGGATGCTTTATGCCAAGGTCAGAGAAGATGCTTGGTGCCAAGGTCAAGGTCAGAGCAGATGCTTTAGGCCAAGGTCAAGGTCAGAGCAGATGTTTTATGCCAAGATCAGAGCAGATGCTTTAGGACAAGGTCAGAGCGGATGCTTTATGCCAAGGTCAGAGTGGATGCTTGGTGCCAAGGTCAAGGTCAGAGCAGATGTTTTTATGCCAAGGTCAGAGTAGATGCTTTAGGCCAAGGTCAGAGTGGATGCCTTCTGTTAGCATGAATCTTAAAACAACACAACCACTTCTAATCTAGGATGTGACTGAGAGGTTAAAAAAAATGTTAATTTTTACAAGACTGCACATTTTCAAGTATTTCACAATTCAAAATTAAGGGAAAAAATTAAAATTCATTTTCCTGAAGAGAGTAGCTAGCAGGGTATAAATAAATTCCCTTTGGAAATTCAGGGCAGGATCCTGGATGAGAACAAAGTGATGTCTGCAACGGGCCCTACTCACGGTTGGCCTGTGCTAAGAGAGGCACCTGGCACGTGGCAATGCACACAGTGTCATCTACGGTCATCATCATCATTGTGAGGAGTCACTTTAGTATCATGAGCATCACTGCACTGGCTGGGATATACATGGTATCATTTTGCTGTTTAATATACAAAAATGTAAGGAAAAGACAGTAACATTGTAAATGGCCTGTTGGTACGTAATAAGCCTCTTCCCAGAAATAAAGCTTGACTTATAAAAAAAATTCATAAGAAGGTTGGAACTTGACAGTGAAAAGTGGATGAAAAATGACTACCACAAAAACAAGGAAGCTGGGTGTGGCTGCTCACGCCTGCAATCCCAGAACTTTGGGAGGCCGAGGCAGGAAGATTCCTTGAGGCCAGGAATTTGAGACCAGCCTAGGCAACATAGTGAGACTCTGTCTGTACAAAAGGAAAATTTAAAAATCAGCTGGGCATGGTGGTGCAAACCTATAGTCCTAGCTACTCAGGAGGCTGAGATGGGAGGATTGCTTCAGCCCAGGAATTTGAAGTTAGAATGAGCTATGATTGCACCACCAACCTCCAGCCTGGCCAATAGACTGAGGCTCTGTCTCTAAAAATAAATTAAAATTAAACAATTTAAAAAGCAAAGAAATAAATTAAAATCCCGTGTGGCCAGTAGCAGATCTAGCAGAAGACTCAGAAGCTGAACAATCTGATAAACCTCTGAGGGGTAGAAATGCAACAACCACGTATGTTTAGTCATCAGTGTTGGCACTGGTTGAGCTGCCAATTCCATCTTTGGGAAAAATTGGCTTGGAGAGGAGTTTTAAGTGGCCTCCACTGTGTGAGGAGTCATATGTTTGGTTTTTCAGTGGCTGCAGGAAATGGCCCAGGGAGCAGGCAGGAGAGGTTGGCCAGCCTTCAAATCACTTTCAATTCTAGGCTGTCAGATAGTGTAGGAATAATCATTTAAATCTCAGCTTCACTGTAATCAAGATGAAAAACCTTTGTGGCAGTGTACTTTTGCTGTATCAACTCTATAGGATAAGAGGAAAACATGAAACAATTTGCTCTCGTTTGCAAAGAAAATAATTATTTCTGGAGAAGAGTCATGGCATTAGATTCTATCCATTTTATTGTAGAACCAGATTTGACTTTATGTGCAAAGTTTTAAAAACGATATTGACACTGGTTCACTACATTGATTTTAACCAATACATGCAACTGAGTTCAAAATAATTGTATGTGGAATGAAGTGGAAAAGAAACAAAAAGTAATACCACTTACTAGACAAGTTTTAGAGCTCACTCTTCAGCCCACTTCAAACATGATTTGTTAAAAATAATGAGAAAAGTATGACAGCAGAAAAAGAAGTAGGTCCACCATGTAGCCCGGGGCCCAAATGCCTGAGCCTCCCTGTAAACTACTTTGGGTGGGGTTTTCCATATTTTCACTGATGAGGTTGGATTAGTTCACCTTTAGGGAAACTCCTTTCAGATGCTGCTATGTCATAATCTATCCTATGGGTGAAAAAATATCATTGGTTGGAAGTTGTCCTCAGAAATCTGCCATTGAGGTTATTCACTGCAGTGTGTTAAGCCTTAACATTTCTTTCTTCACATGGAAAGTGGGCTTGCACCTTGGAGTCATGGTGCAGAGTTGAAAGAGACAAACTGTGGGCTCTGTGGCGTCTCAGAAAGCCTGTTCCTCTTCTCCCTCAAAGAGCAAAGCAAATCAGGCGGCCCACCTTGATGGATGCCAGACTGCTGACCTGGCCCTGTGAAAGGCAGCTCCTCCCCTGGACTGCTTCCACCTCAACGCTATGGGAGCTCCACTAGAGATTCAGAATGTTCTCCCTGTGCTGTCCCTGGACTTGTACTTGCCCTGTGTCACTGAGCTTATCTCTGTTAAATTGTGGCTTAGAACACTTATAAAACCCATCTGAGGTTATTAAAAATACTTTCTGAAGGGTATATAAAACACTTCATCCCATCTTTTTAAAATGTATTTTTGGACCTCTCCCAGAAAAGAATCCTCCCTATTATCTCAAAAGAACTCTTCAAAGTAGCGGATATCATAGCTCCTGGGACGCCTGCTGTGGGCACAGAGCAGGACCGCTTCCTGACTGTGGGATGTGGACACTCGACCCCCTGACATCATCAGCATTAGGCTGACAGTGTGGCCTCAAATCGCCTTGTCTCCTCAGATGCCTACATTTTCCAATAATTCAACATATGTGATATGTTTTCATTTTTCTGTAAGCAAATGCATGCTTTTCAACACTTTACAACATGGTGAGCAGAAGAATCGGACTTTCAAAGCAAAAATGAACATCCGTATCTGTAAGCCATTTCAGTGGAGACTGTGCACACCAGATTTTGCAACAATGTTGGGAATGGAAGAACTTTTTAGAGATAGCCTCGTTAAATCCTGGGGTTTTTTTCTTTTGTTGTTTTCAAGGTGGAGTCTTGCTCTATCACCCAGGCTGGAGTGCAGTGGCACAATCTTGGCTCACTGTAACCTCCGCCTCCCGGGATGAAGCAATTCTTCTGCCTCAGCCTCCTGAGTAGCTGGGATTACAGGCATGCTCCACCACACTGGCAAAGTTTTGTATTTTTAGTAGAGTCAGGGTTTCACCATGTTGGCCAGGCTGCTCTCAAACTCCTGACCTCGTGATCCACCTACCTCCGTCTCCCAAAGTGCTGGGATTACAGGTGTGAGCCACTGCACCTGGCCTGGTATTTTTTAATTGAAAAATTGAGTCAGGAAAAGCTAAAGCCTAATTTTAAGTTTGAATTTCAAGAAAAAGTCAAGATAATTTAGCATCAATCATAACCTTCCACTTAGTGTTGTTGATATTTTTGGTGAAGAATATATGTTCCTCAAATAAATGATACAGATAGATACTTCGATTTCCTGTCACTTACAGATTTTTGTCCCTGGAGACCTCAAATAAGCTTGAAATTTTGTTAGTGCATACTTTAAAAAATTAGAAACCAAACACAATATTATGTTTTCAGGAAAAAAAAACCAACATTGTAAAGTTGTCAATTCTAAATTATGTCATCATTCTAATAAACATAAAAATTATTTTTAATTGGACAGGGTGACTCCAAAGGTTATATGGCAAAATAAATAAGTTGAAAATTGCCCTACTAGACATTATAAAACATCTTATAAAACCTCAGTAATTGAAACAGAATCACAAAGACAGATGATAGACATATAAATCAATTCAACAGATTAGAAAGTCCAGAAACAGATCAGATAGATCCAAATGCACAAAAGAAGTCTGTATATTTGATTTTTTTTTTTTTTTTGAGACAGCGTCTCCCCCTGTCACGAGGCTGGAGTGCAGTGGCACAATATTGGCTCACTGTATCCTCCGCCTCCTGGATTCAAGCAATTCTCCTGCCTAGTAGCTGGGATTACAGGCACCTGCCACCACGCCAGGCTAATTTTTTGTACTTTTAGTAGAGACTGGTTTCACCATGTTAGCCAGGATGGTCTCGATCTCCTGACTTCATGATCCACCCGCCTTAGCCTTCCAAAGTGCTGGGATTACAGGCGTGAGCCACAAGTTTATATATTTGAATGGACTAGTCAATAAATGCATTTTGGTGTCATATAGAAAAGTGGATCAGTAGCTTATGCTGTACCCCAGGACACATTTCAAATGAATAAAACATTTAAATGGAAATAAGGAAACCATAAAGATACTAGGAAAAAAAGTGAGAATTTTTTATAAACCCGACATAGAAATGGCCTTTCTAAGTATATTTCAAAATTCAGAAGACATAAAATGTATGTTTAAGATACATTTGACTAAAAACAATATTCTTCATAGCCAACACATGATAAACAAAATTAAAAGGCAATGCCTGAAATGAAAAAAAAAAAAAAAATGCAGCTTGCACCATACCTCCTGGAAACCAACAAGAAAAAGATTATTAGCATTCTAGGCTGGGCATGTGACTTACCTATAATCTCAGCACTTTGGGAGGCCAAAGTGGGCATATCACGAGGTCAGGAGTTCAAGACCAGCCTGGCAAACGTGGTGAAACCCCGTCTCTACTAAAACTACAAAAATTAACTGGGCATGGTGGCAGGCATTTGTAATCCCAGCCACTGAGGAGGCTGAGGCAGGAGAATCACTTGAACCCGGGAGGCAGAGGTTGCTGTGAGCTTAGATCTTGTGACTGCACTCCAAATTAGCAACCTAATGAAAAAAGCAGGGAGAACAAAGGACATGGATATTCGGTTCACAAAAAAAGAAATAACAGTGAATCATCATCATAATAAATAGAAATAGAATCATCATCATAATAAAAAGAAACATATGGAATATACTCGTTCTCCCTCACAGAGATGCCATTTTTCATATAAGACTGGAAAAATTTCGAATATTTGATGACACATTCTGCTTGTGGGATATGAAGAAACCAGGCCCATTTTATACATTGTTGATGGAGAACAGTTTGACAATACCCGTGAAAACTGGAAAGATTTGAATACCTTAAAACAACTTGCCACATGTGCACATTCAGTGTGGTGTAGTCTGCAATAGCAAAGACTGATGGTCCATCAGCATGGAACCAGTTATGTGAAACTGGCTGTCCATGCAGTTACAAAAAGAATGAAGTCTGCATATAGAATCCAAAAGCTCTCAAAGACACAATATTAAAAGAAAAATACAAAGATTTGCAACGTTATAATAGTTCAAGATATATATTCATATGTCTTTGTACATTAATAAAAATCTAGAAGAATCTAGAAAGAAAATCGTGGTTAGATTTTTTTTTTTTTTTTTTTTTTTCTGAGATGGAGTCTCGCTCTGTCGCCAGGCTGGAGTGCATTGGCATGATCTTGGCTCAATGCAACCTCCACCTCCTGGGTTCAAGCGATTCTTCTGCCTCAACCTCCTGAGTAGCTGGGACTACAGGTGCCCGCCACCACACCCGGCTCATTTTTGTATTTTTAGTAGAGATGGTGTTTCATCATATTGGCCAGGCTGGTCTGGAACTCCTGACCTTGTGATCTGCCCACCTTGGCCTCCCAAAGTGCTGGGATTACAGGCGTGAGCCACTGCGCCCAGCTGTAAGTAGGTATTTTAGGGTAGTGGGTAATAACAGTAAATGGTAAACATAGATGGGGGAAGACTGTTCATATATGACTTTTTATAACTTTTTAAAAATTTGTGAACAATGTGAAGGCATAGCCTTCTCAAAAACTAAGTATTTTTTAAAATAGGAAATTAATAGGAGAAAAGTCTTTCTAGAAACCTCCATCTTCCCAAAAGGACTTTGCCAATCGTTTTCTTAACACAGTTTAAAAATAACGTGTCTAATATTTCTAGTATTATCTTTTTGTCAAATAACTTTTATCAAATGATTTTTGTCAAGTAATTTTGAAAATGAATCTTTGGTGTTTCCCAGGGCCTCGTTTGCTGGTATTATCTGAGCCGTTTGGATTGCATTCAGTACGGGTTTTCTTTAGGACGCTGAGCCAGACTCTAAGAGTCCTGAAGGAGTCCACGTGTTTCCCCCAAGTCCTGCCACCAGGCAGCCGCTCACATGTTGGAAAATCGGCCTTCCAGGAGGGAGGAAGAGGTACAGGGAAAATTGCAGGGAAATAGGTGCCGGACACCTCAATACACATTCTCCTCTTTCTTGTCCCGTACTTTCTTCAGAACTACCCCTGAGTCCTGTCAGGAGCTGTGTGACTCTGGAATAGGGGCCTGGATTCTCTGCTGTGACCTGCGGGGGCTGCCCCCAGCCACGCAGCAGCCTCTGCCTCCTGCCTCTTTTCCAAACCAGCTGCCCACGCTTTCCCTGTCCATTTCCTACAAACAGCTCTCAGCCTAATTCTCTCCCTTGGCAGTCTTGCAACAATTCCAACCCTCCTGCTCCTTGGTTTAAATCACTGTTGATCAGCTATTCCTCCAAATTACTAGGTACAGAACAGCTTTGAAGCTTATTTGATAATAAAGACTAGAATTTTGTGCTGTATTTTCAGGAAAAGAGTGATTCTAATAGTAACATGTTTAAGTGAAGACAGAATGACAGCAATAGGGAGAAACTTTCTCTGCAGGTGCTCCCACTGCGGGGTGATTTCAAACACCTTCTTACCCCAGGGTAACTGTGTATTTTACAAACCTTGCAAGCAACTTCCATTTAGCTCTTTAACACTGCTAACGTACAAGGGTTATTTTACAATATGGTGAGAGTTGGGAGCCTATTAACATGAAATAATAATGCCACTAGGTGATTTCATTAAAAGTTTTGTTTTTCATGAGAATTCAGACCACTTTCAGCAAAGCACAGAGTCAAGCCTTTGATTCTCCTCCGGTCACAGGCCATACTGGGGCTGCAGGTGCCAATCCCACCTGTTTCCTATGAGTGGATAACACAAGTCCATCTTCAGAGAAGATGTGTCAGAGAAGCTTACCGGTGTGCCTCTCTCCATAAAACCATTTTAATGCTTGAGGCGGTTTTCAGTTTTAAATGTAAACTTTCATTATTACAACAAAAACCTATTTTTATAATATCTCATAATAAAATTAAAGACATAGGCTACCGAGAGAAGCTTATTTATTGAGTCCCAGAAGTCCTAATTCTGGATTGATTAAATGATTTGATATAAGATGTGTGTTCAGATGGAAGTGAAATATCTCTGTTTTTGATCCCAAAAGGATCATCAGCTAAGTGCGTTAGATGCCTTATCTAATTAATTCTTAAAACAGCATAATCAATAAGGGACTATTAGTATCATCATTTTACAGATGAGAGAACTGAGGCTTCAGGAGGTTAAGTGACTTTCCCAGATTCACATGGTAAATGGAGTAGAGTTGTAGCTCTCTGAATCCAAAAATCCATGTTCTTAACCAATTAAGTCATATAACTGTTTTATATTCACAAATATATACATTTATTCTTCTATTCATATATGTATGTGTATGATTTTATATATATATATATATGTGTGTGTGTGTGTAGAGAGACAGAGAGAGGGAGAGAGAGAGGGAGAGAGAGGAGAGGGAGAGAGAGGAGAGGGAGAGAGAGAGGAGAGGGAGAGAGAGGAGGAGAGGGAGAGAGAGAGAGGGAGAGAGAGGAGAGGGAGAGAGAGAGAGACAGAGAGAGAGAGGAGAGAGAGAGGAGAGGGAGAGGGAGAGAGAGAGGGGGAGAGAGAGATGAGAGGGGGAGAGGGAGAGAGAGAGAGGGAGAGAGAGAGGGGGGAAAGGGGGGGGGGAGAGAGAGAGAGAGAGAGAGAGAGAGAGAGAGAGAGAGAGAGAGAGAGAGAGAGAGAGAAGCTTTGGTTGTCTATACCCCTAGAACTATTATACCATTGTACTAAAATGTAAATCTCTGTTTTTCAAAAACTACTTCTAAAGCAGTATTTGTCTCCAACAGCACTTTGCTGAAATGGTATAGTGAGTGTAGTGTTAGTATTAGTAACTGTAGTTAGTATTAATAGTATTCGTTAGTAATACTGGTCTTCATTCTTTCATACCAGGGGAATGATCTGTTGTAGTTTGGTTTTTGGGAAGATGTTTCCAAATCTGTATTTCAAAAACATTAGAGGTTCTGTTCCACAGTCACTCAGTAAGTACCTACTGTGTGCACCAGGGTATAAATGGAGCAAGCCCTGGTGTCTTCAGGAGCTCAGTGTGCAGAAGGAAAGACAAGTTCGTAAACACTCAAAGAATGACAGTTCTTTAGGTATTGAATGAAAACATCTGCTGCAGATGATCATGTGCATCAGGTAATTACACAGCAAATGTTCTCTGTGGCTTGTTTTCTCTCTGAGCAGTACTGCACTAGCACGTAAATCATATGCCCTCTGAACAGTCCTGGGCTTTTCATGGTGTTTCATGAGCAGAGAGAGGCCTAACGAATAGCGTGTGTAACTGTTTGGCAAAGGGACTGCCAATTAAAACTGTGTCTCTTACTACTTCGACATGTTTGAGTTTTACTAATTTAAGAAAATGAAGTAAATGATTGTAGAAGAATTATTGTCTGTTTCCTTATTTCTAGTTAGTTGTTACTATGCTCATTCCAATATGAAAAAAAATGTGTGTAACCATGAGCATTTCTAAGTATAACAACATTGTAGACGCCAAGAAATTCTTTACTTCTGTGAATTAAATGAGGTTGTGTCACTTAAAGGATGTTATCCAAAATTTTCAGCCTATAATAAATTATTGAAAGTCATTTAGTTTAAATTTAAGCAAGTTAGCATCTGTGGTGGGAAAAAACTCTAAAAACTAAAATTAAAATTATGTCTATTTTTAAAGTAAAACCTGAGCATTCTTACATTTCTATTTAAAATAAAATTAAAATTCTGACTTAGAGAAAAAAGGGAAGGCTAGTCACATAAAGCTTCTAAAGCATGAAATGGAAGTCTTCCCTTAGAGTCCATGTGATAACACTGCCCTCTCATCTGGCCCTCTCCTTGGAGCCCGGTCCTGGGTTCTGCAGTGGCTCAGATGGCTGAATGCAGTCTAAAAGTGAACCCCCACCACATACATACAAGGACCATTGTGATGAGTGCTCGGTCTGCCATGGGCTCCCCAGGCACTGCTCTTGACAGTACATTATTTAATTTGCTAAAGACTCCATGCTAGATGACATTGACTTTTAAGTTGCATTTCTAATGGCTAAACTGTTTTGGTTACCCACAGTCTGGGTAGTTTCAGGTGTCATTCAAAAATATTTGATTGATAATAAATTGAAATGCTACCAAAATTTCTCTTAAATGCTAACAACAAGACTCAGTAAAGTATGAATTTCATCTTAAAGACAGTTGACAGCTACACATAGATACAGGCACACATTGTAAAATGTGTATGTGTAGATACAGCATAAATGGCCATGGAATTCTCTAATGTGATAGAATTTTAGTAATTAGTTTCCCACCAGAATGAAAGAAAAGCATCAAAGGACCAGTCTCTCCAGGTAATACTTAGTGGCATCTCTTAACAGGTGACTCTCCTATTTCCATGTTGATATTGAATAATGCTAATGTGTCAGGCTCTGCACAGCATTTCCTTCTTCACAGGCTCCCTTAGGGGGTTCTAATCTAAGAAACGAATACATGAGCATTTTGTAAACTTCTGCAATATGATATACTGGGTTTTTTGTGGTGTTTCATGAACAGAGAGAGGCATAATGATGAATACCTCATGCGGAAAGTTTGGCAAAGGGACTGCCAATTAAAACTGTGTCTCTTACCAGTTTGACATGTTTGGGTTTTACTAATTTAAGAAAATGAAGTAAATGATTATAGAAGAATTATTGTATAATTCATAACATATGTTATGACATATAACAAATTATCTCAAACATAACAAATTATCCCAAAATCTAGATGTTCAAATTGGGGCCCAATTTGTATCTTGCAGTGTCTGGGCCAGGAGCCCAGGTGCAGCACAGCTGGGCCTGTGGTCCTGGGATCCTCAGGAGACCAGTTCACTCACCTTGATGCAGAACAGGCAAGCCCCACATTTGGGGCTTAGCCTGAGAGGGTCCTTGGCTTCACCAAGGAAGGAACTCAAGGGCGAGCCAGTGGTGTTAGACAGCAATATTTTATGGGCTGATACTGCTCCTTGCAGAGCAGGGCTAACTCACAGACAGTATACCCACATTCAGCAGAGTATGGGCTGCAGGCAACTGTATACATACTTTTACCCACTTTCAATTACATGTAAATTAAGGGGCAGGTGCATGCAAATTGAGGGGTGAGTTATTTATAACTTTCTAGGAAAGGGATGGTAACTTCAGTCACTGCCATGGCATTTGTCCATCATCTTAGCGCTGGTGGGACTGTCTATGCTGATGAGCGATGAGAGCAGCTAGGGATCACTTTCATCAGCATCTGCTGGTGTTAGCCGGTTTCTTCACTTTGTCCTGTCTGGATCAAATCCTGCTTTAGTCAGCAGGGTTGTGACCAGAAAAGAAATCCTGCCAGTCTCCGACCTCCACCTGGTTGCCTTGGCCTCTCTACTGGGCAACTCCCAATCAGGTCACTGCTTCATTAAGGGCACCCTGAGGGGAGGGGAGGCGTGTGAGCAGCACAGACCCACAGTCTTCATGGCCTCATCTCAAAGGGGTGTACCTTCACTTTTGCTGCCCTCAGTTCCAGCTCACACCTACAGGAAGAGATCACACAGGTGTGCATTCCCGGAGGCAGGGATCAGAGAAGCCGCTGGATACACTGCCTGCCACACTGAATCTGGAGGTGCAAAAGCAGAGAAGATGAAGGTTTTATGAAGATTTAGGAGTGCCTCATGGAATCCAAAGGCGAAGTGTGATTGGGCCTGCAGAAAACACTGAAGGCCAGTGGGAGAGGTGCTTGGTATATTGTGACTCTGGGTCTGTGAAATGTGACATCAGTGAACGTCTGATGCACTTGCAGGTGAAGACAGCACCCACTGGGGCCATGGTTCCCCTCTTCTCTCCCCGGGGAGAGAGCACAGCTCATGTCCTGCCCCTGAGCTCCTGCTGTGTTTTTCTCTGAGCCTCTGAGAGGTTTGGTGAAGGCACACTTGGAGCCATATTTTCCTTCTATAGCACTAAAGGTGGGTCATCTCAGCACCCAGGTCCTGCTGACAGCGGCTGAGGTCAGTAACAGACTTGTGGTGTGTCCTGAGCACAGGCACTGCAGTGGGCCCTGCAGGTGGGAATGGGGGCCCTGCAGGTGGCAACGGGGGCCCTGCATGCCAGTGCCTCTGTGTCTCCCTGCTCCTCACAGCACATTCTGGGCAGGGTCAGACTTAGGGGAAATTGTGGGAAAACTTGAATTGCAGAGATGAGTCAAAAGAATGAGTCTGAAATGGAACTGACTGACAAAAGCAGAGACAAAAGTACCTGCATCAGAAAAGGAAAAATCCCTGTGACAGTCAAAGAGCTCCACTCAGAAGTTGACGAAAATGCGCAGGTTGTACTTTGAACTTCCTGTGTTTCCCATTAAAAGCTCATGCGGTCTCAATGGAACTCACGAGTCAATTGAAACCACCCTGCTCTCCAGGTACGGAAACGAATTTGCCGTTGAGAAGTCTGAGGTCCAGGCTTAGTGTCAGCGTGGTCATCTCAGGCGGGAGATCCCAGGGGTGTTGCGCAGCCCAGCCCACCTGACCTCACCAGCAGCCAGGGGGACCAGACACCCAGCAACTGAAGTCCAGCCTCCTTCCCCCTTAGCTGGCACTTTTGAGAGAGTCCATGGAAATTCCCAGGACTGGAAATCTTTTTCACTTTCACTTGCCAATGTCTGACCACTTTGTTTGGAATCCCTTTGATTTTTCATAGGAAACTCAGCTAATTCTTTCTAAATCCTTCAAGTCCATTCACTGGTCTCTGGGTAAACTAGGGGACTCCCTTCCTGTGCTGGCATCTCTGTGTGCATTTTGCACTCCAGTCAAACAGAGGCTTGCTCACTTCTTCACTTCTGCCCTGTTCCCATCTCCACGCCGTCCTCCACAACTTCCTGAGTCTTCAACCCCCAGCTCATATCTGCAGGCATCACATAATCCCCATTCAGCCATCCCTAGAGAAGCTTAAATAGGCGAGTGAGGACCAGGAAGTGTCAAACCAGTAACTACATCTGATATTCTCCACCTAACACAATCCATGAGGTGTGTTGTCTACCTCTTTATCACAAGTTATGTGAGAGAAGAGTTACTCCATGTAATCAAGAACTGGGAGTGGCCAACAAATGCTAAGGAAAGAATGAGACAGATTTTTGATTTGGAAACATGGGGTATTTCAGAATCAATAGCTGATATTTTGGTTTGCCTATTTTGTATCAGAAATGATAAATACTAAAAAGCAGGAATTTAGAAGATGAAGTAGTTTTCATATACTAATAAAAGTTTAAAACATTAGATTTGGGGGTAGCCAGAATTAATCTGTAAGTGTATCAACATGGAGGTGCATTAAGAGGTACATCCAACAGAAAAGTATCTGAGGCCTCACCAATATTTTAGTAGCACTTACAGTTACCTACTTTGGATTTATTGTTCATTACTCACTTTATTGTAGAAACAGCTCATAGATGATGGTGCTGATGGTGGTGATGGTGATGATGGTGTTGATGACGGTGATGTGATGGTGGTTATGGTGATGCTGAAGATGAAGATGGTGATGGTGGTGATGGTGATGGTGATAATGGTGTTGATGGTGTTGATGTGATGGCAGTGATGGTGATGGCGATGGTGATAATGGTGGTGGTGATAGTGGTGATGGTGATGGTGGGGTTGGTGATGGTGATAATGGTGTTGATGGTGTTGATGACGGTGATGTGATGGCGGTGATGGTGTTGGCGATGGTGATAATGGTAGTGATGGTGATGGCGATGGTGATAATGGTGGTGGTGATAGTGGTGATGGTGATGGTAGGGTTGGTGATGGTGATAATGGTGTTGATGGTGTTGATGACGGTGATGTGATGGCGGTGATGGTGATGGCGATGGTGATAATGGTGGTGGTGATAGTGGTGATGGTGATGGTGGGGTTGGTGATGGTGATAATGGTGTTGATGGTGTTGATGACAGTGATGTGATGGCGGTGATGGTGTTGGCGATGGTGATAATGGTAGTGATGGTGGTATTGGTGATGGTGATAATGGTGGTGGTGATGGTGATAATGGTGTTGATGGTGTTGATGACAGTGATGTGATGGCGGTGATGGTGATAGCGATGGTGATAATGGTGGTGGTGATAGTGGTGATGGTGATGGTGGGGTTGGTGATGGTGATAATGGTGTTGATGGTGTTGATGACGGTGATGTGATGGTGGTGATGGTGATGGTGATAATGGTGGTGGTGATAGTGGTGATGGTGATGGTGGTGATGGTGATGGTGATAATGGTGTTGATGGTGTTGATGTGATGGCGGTGATGGTGATGGCGATGGTGATAATGGTGGTGGTGATAGTGGTGATGGTGATGGTGGGGTTGGTGATGGTGATAATGGTGTTGATGGTGTTGATGACGGTGATGTGATGGTGGTGATGGTGATGGCGATGGTGATAATGGTAGTGATGGTGGTATTGGTGATGGTAATAATGGTGGTGGTGATGGTGGTGATGGTGATGGTGGGGTTGGTGATACTTAATGGTGGTGGTTATGATGGTGATAGCTATGTCTTTATTTAAGTATTTTGCATGTACCAAAATCTCTCCTTGTGTGTATTAACTCTAACATGCATGAATTCATTTAATCCTCTACTCTAAAAGAGATGAGCAATTAGAAAATTAAATTAGTAGCAATTTGACAAGGTTGGTATCATTATTATTCTCATGTTACATGTAAGGAAACTGAAACAGGTGGCAAACATCAGAAATTCAACCCGGTAGTCTCCAGATGGTCCCACAGGGTCGTGTAATTCTAGTTTGTGTTTATGGTGCATCTTCACTGAAGGGTGAAATCACACACACACACACACACACACACACACACACACAGAAAAAAAAAAACCTTCTTTCTAAAATTTGGCACTGATTTAAACACTAAGCACCTTGAAACTTCATGCACTGTGTGCCTTTGTCTTCGCCTGATTTTCTGCTGTGAAGGCTATGCTCACCTTTCCAGATGACCGCCCCTCATCCTTGCCTTTGTGGAACTGCTGGGAGCTGTGTTGCTGGGAACAGTTTGCTTCTGCAGCCCACATATTTAACTACTTCCTTTGGCACAGAGAATAAAACATAAATATTTCTATCATGTCCTTGACATTAAAATAACAGTGGTGTTAGCAGAAACAGGGACGCTGAAGTACATTGGCAGGAAAATATTTGAAAGGGGGAAGATGCAACCTTACGGTTCCAAGCTAAGGAGAGTGCACTTGTGCATATATGTTATGCTGCTGGAAACCACACAACAGAGTAAAAGCACAGCACCCAGATTGAAACGCTTCCTCCTTCCTAAAGCCTTAGGTAAATTAGCACTTCATATTTTCTAAAGGTTGTTTGCATTTATATTCAGGGAGAGAGCCATCTCTTAACACTTCTTCTGTGCTCCAAGTACCTCACCAACATAAATAATAAAAAAGAAGTTGACAATGAAATGCTAATGGATTTTTAGAACCAAAACATTCATATTTAAGAAAGAAGACTCAGGTTTTTTTTTTTTTTTTTTTTTTCCTGGGCTGTCTGACATGCATTCTCTACCCTGGTTTGTAAGTCTGTTTCTCTGCCAGGTTCTACTGTGAGCAGGAATGTTCCCTAGAAGGTGGCAGATCATGTAGGGCTTCCCCACGAAACTCTTACCTGGAAGGTCAGTGAGCAACAAGCAGGACGATTGGCTGTGGGACCAATAGTCTGGAATTTCCCTGCCACCGTTTAACTTCTTTAGAGCTTTGTCCTCCACCCTTCTGCCATGGAAAATGCCCATGAGCTCTGTGCTCATCAGGATGGAGAGATCAGAAGAAAAACAAGAAAGGAACCAACCTAGGCAGCAGTTGCTAAACTTTCAAACCCCCTCCTCCTTGCCTCCACCTGCCTGTGGGCTTCTGCTCAGCTGCTGGGCTTGAAGAATTCCCTCCCACACCAGGCGGCCACATCCTCTGGGGTTCTACTCACCTACTGGCTCATTCTCTTTCTGCCTTCAGGAGCGGATGGCTCCCTTTTTCTTCTCTTAGATGCTGTGAATTTATTCACACATTCCATTAAACACACACACACACACACACACACACACACACACACACACAGACAAAATTATTTTCAGCACAGACTTTGGTCAAGTTGTCCAAGTCCTGAGTTCAAGTATCAGCTCCTCCACCAGCTAGCATTGTGATGTTATCTCAGTTTCTTCATCTATAGAATGAGGATAATAACAGTGTCTGATTCACAGTGTTGTTGTGAGGATTTAGTCAATGTAAACAAGGCATTTTGAACATGACTCCACACGGAGTGTACGCCGTACCAGCGTTTCCAAAGCTTGTGAGCTGGTGGAGACTAATCTATGTGTGTAGACTGACATCTTCACTTGGAAGCCTGTGTTTCCTCTATAACTTAAAAATCACATTAATTTAAAAAGTCTTAATTTTTTGAGATTAATTTAATTAATTATATACAAATTCAAATTAGACTTTTTTTATTTTAAAACAAAGGAAATATATAAAAGTATCAACCACTTTCTCTGGTCATATTTTTAGACTTTTCTTTTTTTCTTTAAACTTTTATTATAAATGTTCTAAGTTTTATTTAATGAAGATAGAGTATAGTCTCATCAGAGAAAAATATATAAAATATCTAAAGCAAGATGTGTAATCAGGTCATAAAAAAACTTTTGCATTTGTTTATTTAAAACCACTATATTTTTTAAAAAGCACTTTTGGCCGGGCGTGGTGGCTCAAGCCTGTAATCCCAGCACTTTGGGAGGCCGAGGCGGGTGGATCACGAGGTCAAGAGATCGAGACCATCCTGGTCAACATGGTGAAACCCCATCTCTGCTTAAAAATCCAAAAAATTAGCTGGGCATGGTGGCGCGTGCCTGTAATCCCAGCTACTCAGGAGGCTGAGGCAGGAGAATTGCCTGAACCTAGGAGGCGGAGGTTGCCGTGAGCCGAGATCGTGCCATTGCACTCCAGTTTGGGTAACAAGAGCGAAACTCCGTCTCAAAAAAAAAAAAAAAAAAAAAAAAAGCACTTTTGAAAGGAAAATTATGACAAGTGATATATTCATATCCCCAAATCATGCAGGTTTTCCAAGAGTTCATAGTGTTGCAGATATGTCAAAAACTTGCAATATTCTATAATTTATTAGTTCTAAATATATATCTCCTTATTTGGAAAGATGGCAATCAAATATATGGATAATTTGCCAAGCTCCCAAATCTTCTTACATCAGCCAGAAGCAAAATGGAAGTGCTCTACTGACCCAGGACTCAGCCTGGTGACCTGACCAGCCTTGGCACCCATGGCTACTTTGAGGCTCTCTGCTGCTTTACACCTGGCCTGCTCTTCCCTGCATGTACACAGAAGCACCTGGGGACCATGAGCTGAACACCTCTGCTCACCACTATGGCTCTGAGTCTAGCACTCAAGACACACCCTTGCTACTGAATGGATATTTGCTTCTCTGGGAAAAGCCCTCCTCCAGCCACATTGTTTGAGAGAGAAAGGTCCTTCATGTCTGGCCTATGTGAATCGTTGCTGATGTAAAAATGTAAACCACGTGGCAGAGACCTTGACCACCTGTTCAATGCTATTCCCAGGATTCTGTGTAATACCTGGCATGAAATAATCTTTGACAGAATCTTGAATGAATCAATAAATATACCCCACATAAGTCTCGACACCGGCTCCACCTTGACCCACATCCAGTGGGTCAAGTGTAATAGTACTTATAAAAATGAACACATTGTTTTTGGTATTTTTTTGGTGCTACGTATATCTTTTTGGTCATCATATTTTTCATTTACTAAGTTAGAAAAGCTTCAGGGACACAGCTGTGTTTGTACCTTTCAGGTCATTCGTTTCTCTGGCTCCTGGGATGCTTATCTAAGTTGCAGATTCCTGGATTCTACCCAGACTTCACTGTGGCAGGGCCCAACAAAATACACGCATACATATGTCCATTCACATATGTCAGCATCGTAAATGTATGGCTCATCATTTCAGATATGCAGAAAGATGCAAAGAATAGTATAATAAATGTCCATGTAACTCCCATCCAGCTTGAGATATAAAAAAGGAGCAAGACATTCGAGAGTTACACACAGCCCTATCCTGTATTCCTGCCTAATCTCACCACTATCCTTCTGCACCATGAGTAATCCTGCCCAATTTGATATTTATCCTTCTCTTGCATGTTTTAACATTTTTACAACATATGAATGTATATCTAAACAATACTTGGTAATTTTTTTGCAAATTTAGAAGTATATGTCCTTAGGAGGATTGCATGTCATAAGACAGAAACCTCAGATTGTGAAAATCTTTATAAAGGAACAGAGAAAGGTGCGATCAAGATCAGTTGTAGTTAATAAACCAACTTTGAGTTTTGGCATTATCTGACTAAATTTTATATTACAAACATTAATGATAAACTAGTGATTTACTGAAAATGAAATGAGTTTTCTAATCAAACTGGGTCATGAATTTATTTTTTCAGTCAAGAAGATGGTAAAGATATTATTTTTAATTCATTCTGAAAGCATATTAGTTAAGTATCAGAACTGATAGTTTTCTAATAGAGCTGTTGAAGGGCTTATTAAGTAAAAGCTGAAAGACCTGACTTTTGTACTATGAAATCCAATACAACTAAAGGTTAAAAAACATCCTGAATAAATATTTGTGATAAGGGTGGGGGCAAGGATCAGTCTATATGGCAGATAACATGAGTAGCTAACAATAACTAAAGATGATGGGTAAATGTGTGAAGAAATTCCTGACACATCTCACGAAGGTGCGGTAATGCGAGCTTTCCACAACTCTGAGCCCCACATGTCACAAAATTATTTTCTTGAAGTCATAATTTGTAAAAATGCTTAAATTTGCTAGTATTTAAGTAAAAGCAAATTAAAATACCAACTGCTGTTATTTTAATCCTGTTAAGACTAACAAATGGGGCCGGGCACGGTGGCTCACGCCTGTAATCCCAGCACTTTGGGAGGCCGAGGCGGGTGAATCACGAGGTCAAGAGATCGAGACCATTCTGGTCAACATGGTGAAACCCCGTCTCTACTAAAAATACAAAAAAAGTTAGCTGGGCATGGTGGCTCATGCCTGTAATCCCAGCTACTCAGGAGGCTGAGGCAGGAGAATTGCCTTAAAAAAACCCAGGAGGCGGAGGTTGCGGTGAGCCAAGTTCGTGCCATTGCACTCCAGCCTGGGTAACAAGAGCGAAACTCCATCTCAAAAAAAAAAAAAAAAAAAAAAAAAGACTAACAAATGTTATCTTGAATAAAATTGAGTGCTGGAGAGGTTGCAAGGAAAGACACATCCTGAAAAATTACTAATGGTATTGCACACAAAACATTGTGCCCTTTAGGGATTTTCAGGATTTTTAAAAAATGTTTTAAAGGAGATATGGTATGTCCACTCTGTGTCACATAACACCTCAGGGTTCTGAGTCAGCACTTTGCAATCAAACATAACAAAACCGTACTTCTGTGAAATACATGAGTGTGTACCGTAAACAAGATAATGACTCCCCAATGAACTTTCAGCTCAAACATAAGAAAAATACATTTTCCTTCAAGTTAATGGAAAAATGTTACTTCTCTGGGCTTTTTATTTTATAAGTGTGTATAAGCCACTTATCTCAAAGAGATATTAATATCAGTATTATTTATATCACCAATAATATAAACAAATTACAAAACAATTGAGAAATATGAAAAGTCTTATGCAAATAATGATGGGTCAACTCAGTGTAATACTAGCAAGACTAATATTAAAAAAGGAAATTATAAAGTGTCCATATCCTTCACCCACTTTTGAATGGGCTTGTTTTTTTCTTGTAAATCTGTTTTAGTTCTTTGTAAATTCTGGATATCAGCCCTTTATCAGATGGGTAGACTGCAAAAATTTTTTCCCATTCTGTTGGTTGCCAATTCACTCTAATGTCTGTTTCTTTTGCCAGGCAGAAGCTGTGGAGTTTGATTAGGTCCCATTTGTCTATTTTGGCTTTTGTTGCCAATGCTTTTGGTGTTTTGGTAATGAAGTCCTTGCCTACTCCTATGTCCTGAATGGTTTTGCCTAGATTTTCTTCTAGGGTTTTTATGGTGATAGATCTTATGTTTAAGTCTTTAATCCATCTGAAGTTAATTTTTGTGTAAGGTGTTAGGAAGGGGTTCAGTTTCTGCTTTCTGCACATAGCTAGCCAGTTTGCCCAACACCATTTATTAAACAGGGACTCCTTTCCCCATTGCTTGTTTTTGTCAGGTTTGTCAAAGATCAGATGGTTGTAGATATGTTGTGTTGCCTCCAAGGCCTCTGTTCTGTTCTATTGCTCTATATCTCTGTTTTGGTACCAGTACCGTGCTGTTTTGATCACTCTAGACTTGTAGTATAGTTTGAAGTCCGGTAGTTTGATGCCTCCCACTTTGTTCTTTTTGCTTAGAATTGACTTGGCTATGCGGGCTCTTTTTTGGTTCCATATGAAGTTTAAGGTGTTTTTTTCCAGTTCTGTGAAGAAGGTCATGGTGATTCCTCAAGGATCTAGAAATAGAAATTCCATTTGACCCAGCAATCCCAATACTGGGTATATATCCAAAGGATTATATATCGTTCTACTATAAGGACACATGCACACGAATGTTCATTGCAGCACTGTTTACAACAGCAAATGCCCATCGATGATAGACTAGACAGGGAAAATGTGGCACATATACACCATGGAATATTATGTAGCTATCAAAAATGATGAGTTCGTGTCCTTTGCAGGGACATGGATGAACCTGGAAACCAACATTCTCAGCAAACTGACACAAGAACGGAAAATCAAACACTGCATGTTCTCACTCATAGGCAGGTGTTGAACAATGAGAACACATGGACACAGGTAGGGGAGCACTACACACTGGGGTCTGTTGGGGGCAAATAGGGGAGGGACAGTTGGGGATGGGGAGTTGGGGAGAGATAGCATGGGGAGAAAGGCCAGATATAGGTGAAGAGGAGGAAGGCAGCAAATCACACTGCCACGTGTGTACCTATGCAACTATCTTGCATGTTCTTCACATGTATCCCAAAACCTAAAATGCAATAAAAATAAATAAATAAAAATAAAAAAGGAAATTATGCACAAATACATAAAAATGTGCACATCTGGTACAGTCTTTACTACGTGTTCCTATTTATCATGGAGTTAAAAATAAGGTGTTTGCTCCATAAGAATTAGACAAATTTAAAATTTCTTTTTTCTGTAGACAATAGTACTTATAAAAATGAAGAAATTGTTTCAGAAATATGTCATTAATCTAGCATCTTAAAGTATTTCTCCCATTTTCCCAGAGAAATTTTAAGATTGTTGTAAAAAATATTCCTTTGAAATAGATTACCGGTAAATCCCAATTTTACAGGAGAGGTATCGTGGGGAAGTGATCAGTCACTCCCTGAAATCACAGTCACTCTCGGGTTAAGTCCTTCTCATGGATCCATTTGCCTGTGTGCGGATAAACACAGGGGTTCCAGCTTGTTCCACTTGTCCATGTCCCATATGGAATATTCTTTTAGTAAAAATAAAGGTGGCATGATCACATGCAGCCTCCGACTTTTAATCTATAAAATGAGGATAGGACCACTTATTAACATTCTCATTATAGAATAAATAGGAAGCCAGAACATGTTGCTTTGACTCCTGACTACAGTAGTCTGTGTCAGGACGTGAATCGCTCACTGTTATCTGTCAGAGGAAGACGGGGAAACAGACAGACAATCTAGGGTCTGCTGTGTGTACACCTTTGTGCTACATACATAATTACATTGGTCCATTTTATGGATTGAGAAACTGAGGCTCAAACACCAAGTAAGATAATGACTCATTTCTTCTGGATGCTATTATTCAGTGATTCTACAGATGGAGATGAAAATGAAGGTAGCCTTTGTATGATAAAGGCATGCCTAAGAAATACTTTCAACAGTGCAAACATTAAAAACCAGTGACATCCAAATAAACACTAGTTCAGTTATTAGCATTGTACAAATGTTAATTTCTCGATTTTGATACATGTACCATGGTTATGTAAGACATTAACAGAAGAGTCGAGAAGGTGATGGGCATATGGGAACACTACGCACTATTTTTGCAACTCTTCTGTACATCTAAAATTATTCCCCAATAGAAAGGTTTTTTGAAAGTGACATATCTGGGAACATTTATGTAATAATTCCACTGGAGTACAAGGGGGGCTTCCTCTCTAAGGCCTAGGATAGTAATTAGCATGTTGTAGGTACACAATCAATGCTTATAAAATGAATGAGTGATTCCACTAGCAATGAATGCCAGGTAAGACACAGGGCAGGGTGGGGGTGCTATGGGCCACTCTTGCTTGAGAAGAGCCAGCTACCAGGCTCTGAGACAATCTGCAGGCACCAGTGCTTTTTCTTCTTCCCTATGAGAAGACCAGGGGACATCAGAAGGAGCATCAGTTGAACAAGTGCTGCAAATGCTGGGTGCTCAGAGCAAATGTCCTAATTTCTCCTTGGGCAATGCAAGCGGGCAGTCTTGCATTTACTCTCTGTTTTCCGTGTGGATCTGGGAAAAAGAATCCCTTCCTCAGCAGTGGGATGCATTGTGTTTCAGGGGGTGGAAGAGCACAGACAAGAGGCTCAGGCAGTGATGGAAGCAGGGTAGCTGGGACCCCTTATCTACAGGACAGGACCTTCCCTGAGAACTGTCGTGCTCACCTGATTACAAGCCAGTGACTGGAGATTTAAGTCACACCTGCTGGAGTCATTGTCACTAGATGCACAATCGATCTGATTTCTCATGAGGTTGTTTAAAAATACAGTCGGTGACCACAGCCCACCTGCCAGGCTCCTGTCTCTGTGTGAGGTCCCTTCTCACTGAGCTAGAGCCTTCGCTAATGGGGGAGTGAGGGTTTGGCTTCAGGCGTCCTGGGTGGGACTTGCGACGACTCCACTCATGGATACTTTGCTCAGCTTTGTGCTTCATTCTTCAGTCATGAAATGGGATACACAGCAGTGCCCCATTTGTACGACCGTTGATGTAATCATTAAGAAACATTACATATGCAAAGGATGGGAAAGAGAGAGAGCACCTGATGGACGTTGGCTGTTGCACGAGGGCCGCAAGGGAGCGGGTTTCAGTTCTGACTCAGGCGTAGGCACAGTGGCACTCAGAAGTCAGCACAGATTTTGAAGGCGGCATGCGGATTAGTTTAATGTAGGCTTTGCCACATAGTTCTCTGAGACTCAGTTTTACCTTCTCTAAAACCGAAAAAAATGACACCCGTAACGTAGGTGTGATAATTAAATGTGATGATGCATATAGAGTAGTTACACGTTTGATAAACAGCAGTGACTGATGATTGTCATGACCTGTACCAAAACACATGTGGCTTCATTTAAATCCTGCTGTTCTTTCACACGTAGCTGCCAACATCTAATTGCATTATGCATTTTACTGTCTCAATATGTCATCTTTGCAAATGAAATATCAGAAAAAGAAATACAATTTTTAGGGAAAATTCCTTTGCCTATTGTTTGTGATCTTGTAAATTTAGGTCAGCCTTTGCAGATTTTTTTTTAGAAAGTAAATCATTAAAGATATGAATAAATCTTGCTATTTGCCCACAATCAATCTCATTTCTTTCCCTACTTCTCCGTAAGAACCACTAGTCTGAATTTAGTAGCTTTCATTAGCATGAATATTTTAAAATTTTACTATGTATGTAAATATCCCTGCAGTATGCTGTGCACATTTGTAAATGCTGTAAAATGACACTTTTTTTAATAAATGTCATTCATACAGCAGAAAGCTGGGCAGACAGGTATGCTTATATTCAACTTTACTGCTAATAGTCAAATCGCTACTGAGATTAACTGTATAATTTAAACTTCTGCCCACGGTTTTGGATGATCCGGATCTTTGTCAACATTTGACTTGTTGGACTTTAAAATTTAAATCTATCTAATAAATGTGCAATGCTACCATATTTTTGTTTTAATCAGCCAAACGTCATTGTAATAATAATAAGACCAATAAAACTGGATTAATAATTCTTTTTGTTCAGGCAATTCTTTTCAAACATACGTATATGTTTGCCAGTTTTTATCAATTATGAGGCATAAGTAATACAATGTGTATATATTTAAGACATACAAAATAATATTTTTGTATACATTTATGATTACTGCAGTCAAGCTAATTAACAAACATATCCAGTGCCTCATCTTGTTCCCTTTTTGTATGTATGTGGTGAGAACTTTTAAGATCTGCTTACTCTCCTAGCAAATTTCAAGTGTACAAAACAGTATTATTAACCACAGTCAACACGCTGTACACTAGACCTCCAGAAAGTTCCAATAATTATTGGTATTATCGATATTGTGATTATTGTAATTATTACTACAATTATTGTTGGTTAAAACAAAAATTCATCCAGCGTGACTGAAATTTTGTGCACTTTGACCAACATCTCCCCATCTTCCCCTCCTCCAGGCCCTAGCAAAAAACCATTCTACTCTCTGCTTCTATGAGACTGACTTTTCAAGATTCTACACTCTCTGCTTCTATGAGATTGCCTTTTTAAGATTCTACGTGAAAGTGAGACCATGCAGTATTTGTCTTTCTGTGCCCAGCTTATTTCACTTACATAATATCCTCCAGGTTCACTATGTTGTCACAAATGACAGGATTTCCTTTTTTAAGGCTGAATAATATTCCACCATATATGTGTATGTACATACATATAAGTGAATATATATATTTTTTCTTTATCAATTTATCTGTCAGTTGACCCTTAGGTCATATTACTGTGATATCATATTAATGTGACTCATGCTACAATAGGCATGGGAGTGCAGCCATCTCTTCAAGATGCTGATTTAATGTCCTTTGGATATGTATACCCAACAGTAGGATTGCCAGGTCATATGAAAATTCCATTTTTAGCCTTTTAAGGAACTTCCATATTGTTTTTCATAATAGCTGTATCAAAATACATTCCCACCAGCCGTAGACAAGTGTTCTCTTTTTCCACATTCTTGCCAATACTTGCTAATTTTGTCTTTTATAAATATTAATGGGTGAGATGATCTCATTGTGGTTTTGCTTTTCATTTCCCTGATGATTAGAGATATTAAGCATTATTTCATATACCATCGGCCATTGTCTGTATCCTTTCAGAAATGTCTATTCAGGTTCCTACCCATTTTAAGGAGGTTATGTGTTTTCTCACCACTAAGCTTAGTTCCTTACATGTTGTGGATATTAACCCCTAATAGGATGTATGGTTTGCGATTATTTTCTCCCATTCCATAGGTTGCTCCCTTTGCTACACAGAGGCTTTTTCATTTCATGTAATCCCTTTGTTTATTTTTTGTTTTGTTGCCTGTGCTTTTGGGGCCATATGAAAAAAAAATTATAGCCCAAACCAATTTCAAAAGCTTTTTCTCTATGTTTTCTTCTAGCAGTTTCACAGCTTCAGATCTTACATTTAAGTCTTTCCTCTAGTTTAAGTTGATTTTTGTATATGGTGTGAGATAAGGGTGCAGTTTTATTCTTCTTCCTGTGGATATCCAGCTTTTCTGACACCATTTATTGAAGACACTGTCCTTTCCCCCATTGTATGTTCTTGGCCCCTTTGTTGAAGACCAACTAATTATAAAAGGTTGGCTTTATTTGTGGGCTGTATACTCTGTTCCATCCGTTTATATGCCTGCTCTTATGCCAGTACCATACTTTTTTGATTACATAGTTTTGTAGAATACTTTAAAATTAAGTAGCATGGAGTCTCCAGCTTTGTTCTGCTTGATCTAGGTTGCTCTGGCTATTCAGGACCATGTGGTTCTATGTGAATTTTAGAATTTTTTCTTCTATTTCTGCAGAAAATGCCATTGAAATTTAATAAGATTGCACTGAATGTGTAGATAGCCTTGAATAATATGGATATTTTAACAATATTAGTTCTTCCAGTCTTTGAACACAGGATATCTTTCCATTTATTTGTATTCTCTTCCATTTCTTCTATCAATGTTCTGTAGTTTTCACTGCATGGATCTTTCACCTCCCTGATTAAATATATTTCTAAATATTTTATGCAATTGTAAATGAAAGTGTTTAAATTTATTTTTTGGATAGTTTGTTGTTAGTGTATAGAAGTGGGACTGATTTTTTTAGGTTATTTTGTGTCCGTAACTTTACTGAACCTGTTTATTAGCTCTAAAGGTGTTAAATATGCAGTCTTTAGGGTTTTCTGTATAAACAATCAAGTTATTTGTAGAAAGAGACAATTTTACTTCTTTTTGTTCAATTTGAAGGCATTTTATTCCTTTTTCTTGCCTAATTGATCTGGCTAGGACTTCTAGTACTGTATTGAATAGAGTGGACATCCTTGTCTTGTTCGTGATCTTAGAGGAAAATCTTTCTGCTTTTCACCATTAAGTGTGATATTCGCTGTGGGTTTATTTTGTTGAGGTACATTTCTTCTATACCAATTTGTTGAGAGCTTTTATCATGAAGACTCTGTTTTCATGTTGAATTTTCTGATGTTAGATTTTGTCAAATGCTTTTTCTGCATCTATTGAGATGAGCATGTGTTTTTTATCATCCGTTCCGTTAATGTAATATATCACCTTTATGGATTTGCACATGTTGAATTCCTTGGAAATTCCTTGCCTTCCTAGAGTGAATCCCACTTGGTCATGGGTGAATGATCCCCTTAATGCGCTACTCATTTTGGTTTCCTGGTATCTTGTCAAGGATTTTTGCACCTTTGTTCATCAGGGATATTGGCCTGAAATTTCCTTTTCTTGTAGTGTCCTTGTCTGACTCTGGTATCAAAATAACGTTGGCTTCATACAATGAGTTTGGAAGTGTTCCTTCATCTCTGCTTCTTCAGAAGAGTTTGAGAAGGCTTGGCGTTAACTCTTTAAATGTTTGACGGAAGTCTCCCATGAAGCAGTCAGTCCCGGGCTTTTCTTGGTTGGGAGAGTTTTGTTACTGATTGTATCTCCTTACTCACTGTTCTTTTCAGATTCATTTTCTATTTCTTCATGATTCAGCCTTGATAGGTTGTATGCTTCTAGAAACTTACCTGTTGTTTCAGGTTATGCCATTTATTGACATATACTTGTTCACAGTGGTCTCTTATGATCCTTTTGTAGTTCTGTGGTATTGGAGATAGTGTCTCCTCGTTCATTTATAATTTTGCTTGTTTGAGTATTCTCTCTTTTTTTAGTCTAGCTAAAGGTTTGTCAGTTTTGCTTAATCTTTCAAAAGCTAACTCTTAGACCCACTGATGTTTTCTATTGCTTTTCTAGTCTCAACGTCATTTATTTCTTCCCTGATCTTTATCATTTCCTTCCATTTGCTAACTTTGGGCTTAGTTTGTTCTTTTTTAGTTCCTCGAAGTGTGGCGGGAGTTGTTTATTTGAGGTGTTTATTTTACTTAACACAGGCGTTTATCATGACAACTTCCCTCTTAGGAATGTTCTTGCTACATCTCACAAGCTAGGTAAGTTGTGCTAACATTTTTGTCTTAAGATTTTTTAAATTTTTCCTTTTGATTTCTTTTTTGATCCATTGGCCAAAGAGCCTGGGGCTGGAACTTAGGAGGCTAGCCTTGCGCCAGGGTTCAGTGATGTGGGCCTGGCGCTGGGGTCCACAGTGAAGTTGGTGCTCACTTCACTCTCCTTCCCCCAGGAGGAGTACCTTTCTTGACACTGAGCTTGGGAGATTTCAGGTGAAAGTGTTCTTCCTACCCTCTTTAATGCATTTCTACTTATTTCTGTGCTTCATGGAAGTGCTATATTTCTCACCTGGATTCTTTAGCAATTATGAAGGCATTTTTGCATGTGGATGGTTGTGCAAGTGGATGTATCTGCGAGGGGACTGGGGACTCCTATTCTGCGGTGTTACTGATGTCATGATGTAACTTTTTGCCAGTTTCCTTAGATTTGCTCATATGTTTGCAGCCATTACTTTTGCCACCTACTTCTTTCTGAGAGTAGCTTTCATGTATCTAAAGAACATCCTGCAATTATGATTTAGGAATTGCAAATTCACTTAGCCCTTGTGTTACTCTAATAGTCATTTTGTCTTACTCTTGAATACTAGAGTAAAAAAAGACTATGTTAATCCTTATTTTTTCCTCAGAACTTGCAAGGTGTTATTCTGATCTGTGAAGATTCCCTGTAGGCCCAGATTCCATTCCTTTATAGGTCAAATCTCTTTCTTTCCAGTTATTTCTGAATTTTCTCTTTGTCTTTGGTGATTCATAATTTCACTAGTAAGGAATCTGTGATCGTTGGTTTTATGTGTCAAATTGACTGGACCAGGTCAAGAGATGCCCAGATATTCAGTCCAACATGAGTCTGCCTGTTTCTGTGAGGGTGATTTTGGAAGAGATTCAAATAGAATTAGTACAGCGGATTGTCCTCCATGTGGGCGGGGCTCATCCAATCCGATGAAGGCCTGAACAGAATAAGAAACTGATCCTCCCCAAGTGAGACAGAGTTCCCCTGCCTGATGGCCTTTGAACTTGGACATTGGCTTTTCCTGGTTTTACAGCAGCTTCCAGCCCTCAGATTCAAACAGGCATCATTTCTATAGATCTCGGACTTCCCACCCTCCATAATCAATGAGCCAAGTCCTCATAATACCTATCTTTCTACCTACCTACCCACCACCTATCTACCTATGTATCTACTAACCCACCTATCTACCTACCTATGAACTCACCTATCTATCTACTTATCTGTCTTCCTACATACCTACCTACCTATCTCCCTACCTACTAACCACCTATCTACCTATGTATTTACTAACCTACCTACCTATCTACCTACCTACCAACTCACTATCTATCTACTTATCTATCTTCCTACATACCTACCCACCTATCTACCTACCTACCTACATATCTACCTATCTATGTATCTACTAACCTCCCTACCTATCTACCTACCTACCTATCTACCTACTTATCCATTTACCAACCTACCTATTTCTCTACCTATCTATCCACCTACATATCTACCTTCCCACTTACTTATCTACCTATCTACCTACTTACCTATCTACCTATCTACCTACTTACCTTCCAATTGACCTATCTTTCTACATATTTACCTACATACCTACCTCCCAGTCAATCTACCTATCTACCTCCCTACCTATCTACCTACCTAACTACCTACCTATCTACCTACCTGCTTACCTATCTATCTACTTATCTATTTACCAAGCTACCTACTTATCCACTTATCTACCTACCTTCCAACTGACCTATCTATCTTCCTACATATCTATCTACCTACCTCCCAGTCTACCTATCTACCTATTACCTCCCTACTTATCTATCTACCTATCTACCCCCTACCTATCTACCTACCTATCTACCTACCTACCTATCTACCTACATACATACATACTTACCTATATACCTACTTACCTATTTACCAACCTACCCACTTATCTACCTATCTATCTACCTACCTACTTAGCTATCTACCTACTTGTCTATCTACCGACCGACCTACCTACCTACCTACCAACCTACCTATCTGTCTACCTACTTACCTATTATCTATCTCTCTATCTGCCTGCCTACCTACCTACCTACCTACCTATTATCTATCTCTCTATCTGCCTGCCTACCCACCTACCTATCTATCTACTCTTTTATTGGTTGTGTTTCTGTGGATAATCCTAACACAGAATCCACATGAACACATTTACACTGTTTAGAGCTTTTGTGTTTTACCAGCTTGAGGGTTCTTATCTTTCACCAATCTTTAAAATTCTCTGTCACTGGCTGTGTGAAAACAGCATCTCTGTCATTCTCCTTATTCTCTCCTTCTGGTGCTCCCATTAAGAACATGCTGGATGCTCTCCTTCTGTGTCCCATGTCTCTTAACTTTGGTGTTTTCTAGTTCCTTACCCTAAGGCCACACCCTGGAGACTCCTCAGTCCTGCCTTCCCATTCACTAATTCTCTCTCATTAATTTTTATCCAATATGCTGTTTATTTCATTTTTTATTTTTAGTAACCGTATTTTTATTTCTAGAAGCTGTTATTTGGTTCTTTTTCACATCTGCCTGTTCTTTTCTTTTAAAGTTTTTTTTTTTTTTTTTTTTTTTTTTTTAATGATTGTGTTGAATCCTTGTGTTGAATCCTTTTTCTAAGAATTTCAAATATACCTATACATGTTTTGCTTGTTCTAGCTTCTGAAATTTGGCGAGTGCTAATCTTCATTCTGTTGTAAGTCCAGGGTCTCTCCTGTGTATCTTCCCCTTCTGTGCCATCAATTTCACTCCGAAGTCTTTTTCTGTGGGAAGCACGTATGTGGCTCGAAGAGAGAAGGGAATGTCCTTCTCTCTTCCTAGAGGCGGCCCACCACGTGTGGGTTCTTACACCACAAAGATACTGTGTAAGTTTGGAATTCAGATCCATGTTAGATGTGAGAATTGTGTTTTCATCAACACTTTTTCTTTAACCAAGAGAGCAGGAGAGAGGTGGCCCTTTGCAGTCTCTGTCTCCCAGCAGATGGGTCCTTCTACTTTCGTTTTTCCTGGGGAATGGAGACCTAGAGTCCTGGTTCCAGGCAGCTGCTCAGCTCCTTGCCCTCATCCTGCAAACATATGAGACCGAACGCCATTTCTATAAGCAGACATTTTTAATTGGCCCGAGGGTAGGGATGTCGCATGTTGGATCCTGGAACTGTAACTAGAGGTGCTGATACTGACCAAAAGGCCCAGTTTTATTTTTCTTCCTAGGCCAGATTGTCACTATATGGTGTCCCTATACAATAACTTTATAGACGGAGCTTTCCTGATCTCAGTGGAAGTTTGGTGCAGGAAGAAGAGATTGTGGGGTGCATTAAGTAATGAGAAAGTGGCATTATGTCTTTTGAGACAAGAGAACAGTTTAATTTTCTCCTGTCAAGCAACTGGGTGTTTTAATAATCCCAGCCTTTTAAAGCCTCAGACTTTTAAGTTCCCTTACACCTGTGACATGATTTCTCTTTGCAGTTCCACCCACTCTTATGAGAATAATAACACACTAACGCTCTATTCTTCTACTGGGCTTTTTATTCAGAGAACTCCAAGCACTTTATAGACATTGCCACTTATCCTTACAGCACCTTTGCACACTGTGGTAGCTACTTTCTTAGTAGAAAAGTCTCTTTCATGGGAAATGGAGACCAGGCAGCTCCAGCGTGGCAGCACCGAAAGCAGTATCAGATCACAGGACAAATGACGGGTTTCACAGGGCAGCAGGAGCCAGGAAAGGGCTTTTCCCCCTTATCCCGGCACAAGTGGGCTGTTCCTGATCTAAACGCTGTAGAAGAAAATAAACCCTGCTGCAGATCTTCTTCAGGGAATACCTTTAACACAATAGGTCCACGTTTGATTATTTGCTGTATCTCAGGTCTGGGCGGAGCATGGCTGGGGAGGTTCCCTGCAGGCTGAGGACGAGATTACTAGGATCATCATAGCCAGAAGCTGCTGGGAAGCTAATGGAGCCACAGTGCCGACTGGAAATGCGTTGGGCATGTAAACACACACCGTTTCTGGAACAATGCAGGCTCCGCTGGCAATGAGCAGCTTCGGAATTCGGAGCAGGTGGTAGTTATTCATCCAGACGGGCAACTGGCATCCCAGAGAACTGCCACTGGGAACCAGGGCCCTGAGAGCCAGGCTACGGTCCAGGTCCTGGGAAAGAAACCGGCACGCGAAGGGGAGCCCTGGCTCTGCCGAGGCCAGCTGTGGTTGGCGGCCGGCGGACAGATGACACTCACCAGGATGGGGCTGAGGAGCTCCCGGGAGGTCCTGACGGGGAAGAGCTGGAGTCAGAACCGAGACAGGGCTGGTCTTCCAGTAGAGACTCCAGAGCTTCTGCGGGGAGATTTTGGAAGGGAGGCTGGGACCACAGAGGGAATAACACTGTTTGCTTTCCTAGTTCCAACCACGTTGCCTCTTATGGAAATCTGCAAAGTGTGAAGAGTGTAACTTCAGCAATGAGCCCACTCGTGTTACTGACATGGTTACAGGGGGACTGGCCTGCTCAGTCAACGGGGTGGACGTGACGGGCTGGATTCTGCGTGGTGGCTGGTGAAGCTCCTGTCTAGATTGTGTCTGTTCCATGGGGTCGCCCAGCTGCGACTGCGTGCCGCCGCAACTCTCAGACGGCTTAGAGGAAGGAGAAGATCTGTGTCCATGTGGTGCTCACTGATGGTTCTAGAGTCAGCACATCTGTGAGGTTGAGCCATCTGTCCCCAGGGTCCGCCCCACATCCAGGGCGGGTCAGCTTCCAGGCCTGGTTTCTTCCTACACCATAAGAATCCGGAAAGAGAGGTGGTGAAATAGATGAAAGACAGCCAGGCCATCATTCTGAGTTCACTTAAATCATGAAAACCTATGTGGTAAAGCATTGAAACAAAGCCTGAAGTAATAAAGGGAGAGGCGGACGGTTCTTGTGAGAAAGCCAGGTTTGGGTCCCTTCGCTTCAGCTGAGCAAAGGAGTCTCCCTTCCGCTTCCTGGTGGTCATGGCAAAAAAGGAAACAGTACGTGTTAATTCATTCACCTATCTGATGGCAAATCCAGAGACAGGGCTGAGGACATGCATAATTTTCTCATAAAAGAATACTAATATTCTCTGTCAAATGTAAATTTTGTGAGTTCCACAAAAAGGGACTGAAGAACATGGGCATGTCCTTATTAGCAGTTTTACCCAAAATGTCGAGGCCATTTCATTTGCCTACTTCTTACCTTCATTCTTGTTGCCAGTTGAAAAGATAATATGAAATATTGAGCTTTCTGCTGACCTAACTGAATATGGGGACAGTCACGAACTCTTCGGAAGCACTCACCGAGTCCTAGGCATCTTTCTCAGTGTTTTAACACCTCAACTCATAGACCTCATGTCTCCCTCCTGCAAATGAGAATCCAGAGGCACAGAAAGTGTTCACAGCCTAGCCCGTGGCCACACTGTTAAAACAATGGCAGAGCCAGGATTCCAACCTGGAAACTTTGGCCTCAGGTTGACTGCGTAACAGTTCTGCAGTATTTTCTGGATCGGTCAAGTGCAGATAGCTGCCCCTTCCTCACGCCTCTTCTCTTGCTATTCTGCTGCAGCTGCAGATGCACCTCTCACTCCTCCAAGGAGCCAGGCAGAGACCCGCCTCGGGACTTTGGGTGCTTCTGCCTGGAACTCTCAGGAGACACTCACACGACCTCCTCCTCGCTTCCTTTAGGTTCAGTTCTGGTCTTCTCCACCGAGGCCTCCCTGAACCTCCCTCTGGAGCTCCAACTTCCCATCGCTGCACGCATTTCTCCACAGTGCTTTACCCAGAAAGGGCACAGAGTGTTTGACATGAGTTTCCTGATTCCTTGTCTCTCATTTTTGCCCGTCATGTCCTCTGCTGAGTCTCCAGGAGCCACCATGAAGCCACAGGGACAGGGATGCAGCAGGGTTCTGCGGCCTGGTGTGAGGGGACCCTTCTGCACAATTTGCATGTTTTTTTGTTTGTTTGTTTCTTTGTTTTTTTAGATAGAATCTCACTCGATCGCCCAGGCTGGAGTGCAGTGGCATGATCTCAGCTCACTGCAACCTCCACCTCCCAGGTTCAAGCGATTCCCCTACCTCTGCCTCCTGAGTAGCTGGTATTACAGGTGTGAGCCATTATGCCCAGCTATTTTTTTGTATTTTTAGTAGAAGCCGGGTTTCGCCATGTTGGCCAGGCTGGTCTCAAACTCCTCGAGTGATCCGTCCAACTCTGCCTCCCGAAGTTCTGGGATTACAGGCATGAGCCACCGCACCTGGCCTTGTCATCTTTTAAAATCGGACATACTCTTGCATTTATGTATGCGTGCTACAGTTCAGGATAACAGAGAAAACGCTCTGAGGTGGGGAAGTGATTTATTTGAAATGTGAAATTGAGAATAAGGAATTATTTCAGAAAAAAACATGGCTTTTACATTCAGCCTGTTAGAATAAGGTGAACTCTCAGTAGAAACTACAGAGGAAATACTGAGAAGGAACCGTTTTCAGTTAGCTCTGTTTTCACGCAGCCTCATACTCCCTACCACGTTTTCATGCCCTCTCCTCTGTTTTTGGTGGCTTTTTTTGGGGGGTCATCTTTTCATATATTCGTATACATATATATCTCCGGGAACTATGTCACCTGTATATCCATCTTGAAAAAGATATACAGGTGACATAGTTCCCGGAGATATATATGTATATGAAGATACGAAAGTCTTCCCTTGTAGTCAAAAGATAGCTTGGCTGGCTGCATAGATAATTTTTCAATCAAAAACAATACTAATTACTCGATTCTCTTCCAGCTTGCAATGTTATCTGAAAGTCTGAAGCTAGTCTGGTTTTCCCCTTTAAAATAATCTGGGTTGGATTTTTTTTCTGCCTGGTAGGTAATATTTGATAACAAATAGATACAAGGACTTTCAAAGTTTGCTCTTTTATAATTTTTTTAAAATGCTTAATTCAAATTAATCACTATTGTAGGCCTCCCAGGGCATGCGGCTTCATAGTATCTATAAAGAAGATGTAGGAAGGCAGTCATTCCCATAAATGCAGTAATCCTCCAGAACGGTGGCTCACTATGGTTGCGGCCCAGGGTCACCCATCCAAGTGCCCAAATCAGGTGAGTTTTGGGTTGCTGCCCCCCAGTGGTAGGAGCACGTAATGCTTTTTTTTTTTTTTTTTTCTTATCCTTAGTATCTCCCAGCATAATCCTTTTAAAAATAGATGTCTGGGAGGCCGAGGTGGGCGGATCACGAGGTCAAGAGATCGAGACCATCCTGGTCAACATGGTGAAACCCCATCTCTACTAAAAATACAAAAAATTAGCTGGGCACGGTGGCGCGTGCCTGTAATCCCAGCTACTCAGGAGGCTGAGGCAGGAGAATTGCCTGAACCCAGGAGGCGGAGGTTGCGGTGAGCTGAGATCGCGCCATTGCACTCCAGCCTGGGTAACAAGAGCGAAACTCCGTCTCAAAAAAAAAAAAAAAAAAAAAAAAGATGTCTCTCCACATCTAAGAAGATTGCTCCAAGTAATTTATCCAAATATTTTATTCAATTTTTTAATCTCTTTATATATGTAAGTTAGAGAATAAAACTGGGCAGAAAAGAATTAAAACTCTACTATATTTGGGGGGGTTCCATTTGAAAAGGGATGATATTCAATTTCACTGGAAACAATCCAGTTTTTCTGCAATTTTTTTTAAGGTAGAGTCTCGCTCTGTCACCCAGGCAGGAGTGCAGTAGCATGATCATGGCTCACTGCAGCCTCAACCTCCTGGGCTCAAGAGATCCTCCTGCTTCAGCGTCCCAAGTAGCTTGGACCACGGGAACATGTCACCCCTCCAGGACGATTTTTTCTTGCACTTTGTAGAGACGGGGTCTTACCACGTTGCCCAGGCTGGTCTTGAGCTCCTGGCCTCAAGCGATCCTCCTGCGGTGGCCTCCTATTTCTTCCTAGTTTCATTCTAAGTGACAACCTTTATTCTTTTAATTGAGTGTATAGAACTCTTACATAATGTAAATGAGACAGTAAAGCAAAGTCTCAAAAACCGAGACATCAGAGGCCATCTCAAGCCCCAGAGACAAGTCCTGTTTGGCCCAGAAAGTGGTTGAAATTGTATTTAGAGACATCTGTGCCTTTGGGTCTGGTCATAATCTCCCTGAGGCTGAGGCCACCTTTCCTGGTGTCTTATACCAGAAAATTCTGCATTTTTGTGTATCTTATCTATATTTTGAATGGCTTAAAAATGCATTTTTGCCTAAAACATGTCATTATTCTGACATCCTTCTTTTCTACTCTCCCGATTCTCCTGATGATTTCTGCAGTCATTCTCATGTTACCATCTTGCAGGGTAGTTTTTTGCACGGTGATAATTGGGAAGTTGGAATTGCAGACAGATTCTTTTTCTTCAAACCATCACATTTTTCGAAATGTGTATTATTTCTGGCAAGCTCCAAATGGAAACAGGAAAGCCAGTCTTTGACTTGGATCAATGCCAGGCCCCAGCACATCCCTGCCGAAGGGAGAGGAGAACTGCGCGGCATGAACCCACTGCAATGAGTGCCCTCACTCCAGCACTATGGCAGAGAGGTGTGCGTTTCTCGTTTTGCATCAGAAGCTGCTCTGAAGGTGCAGTGAAAAGCATCTGTGTGAGTTAGAGTCCGATGTTACCCACGGGCGGCAGATTAGGGGTCCTTCCTGCTCTGGAGGGGCTGTCAGAGACACATTTCACTTCTGGGAGGAGGTCATCCGAGAATGTTGTGCTCGAGTAGAACTCCTGCTTTCTGCCCAACATCAGCACTCTAGCATCGTCTGAAAGGGTGTGTGTGTCAGGGGCGGGTGGCTATTGCTTAGACTGTTGGATTTTTTCCTAGTTTTCTGCTAAAGACCAAGGCCCACTTGGCTTTCTTAAGGAAAAAGAAAAACAACTATTTAAACTCCTTTCTCTTTTTCCTGTCCACTGATTTTTGCAAACTTACAAAGTAGCCTCAGATTTTTACCTATTTCAGCAGCATCTGATGAAGAGCAGCTAGACAAAGTAAAATGTCTTCATTGTTCTTCGGAAACACAATTGTTCAAGTTATGTTTCTTTAAGTAAATGAATATACTAGGATGTTTTCCTTGCAACGAATCAAGAGATGGGACAAGAAGGCCAATGACTTAGTCATCTTTAAATCACTTTTGATCTCTTGGCCACCTTCCTCCTATCTACTCCCTCCGAATTTTCATAGGCATCTTGAATTCTGGAGAGCACTGGTGGCTTCAGCCTTAGGGGAAGAACCCGTGAGCAGGTGCACTCCCTGAGGCCTCTCCTGGGCTCTGTGTCATCTGGGGGGAGATTTTCTTTTAGTGATTCCCTCCTTGCCTCTGAATACTGTTGGGAGAGAGAAAAAAAGAAGGAACAGGTATCCAGCCTTCTCTTTGGAAAAGCCCTGGGCTCCTGGAAAGCCTCCCGTCCCTCAGCCAGCAGCTTCCACCCCTGCAGGGCGTGATGGCTGGATTGGTCTCATAAGCTCTGAACACTGGACTCTTGCATAAGCTTCTGAGCAAGAAGTGTGATCCCAAGCGAAGGGAAGTCTGGCTCCCATCTTTCTATGCGTGATTCTGAGGGGGGAATTGGTGTGGATTCTCAAGGAGTCACCTCCACCTTGAGTCACTAAGCATGTGGTCGGTGCCATCCGAAGCCAGCCTTTGACCGTCCCATGGTGGTGTCTCCTGTGTGGTCATCCCAGCTGAGTAAACGGACCATGGGGAACCCAGCCCACACACAGTCTGGGCGGAGGGAGCAGCCTGGGTGCAGGGCAGGCGAGCCCCAATGTGCTTGGACCCCAGAGACCCCTCCACGAGGGAAGGTGGACACGGGGCCTTCTGTGGCGGCCTGGCTGGGCCCATCCATCTCCCTTCACGCTGTTTTCTGTTTGTTGGTTTGGGACACATCTGGGCTTCTCTGTCATCTTTAGTTTGGTCATGAGTGAAGTGGAGACTTTTCCCAAAGGAAGGGCTGTCTTTGTTTTCCTGTGGTCAGCTACTGCCCTTATAAAAGGCTGAAATGTGGGTTCGATTCTGCGAGGGAGAACCACAGAGGACGGCCTGTGTTCCAGGGCCCTCGGATGGCCGGGAGGGCCAGGTCTGCCCCAGGAAGCCGGTTCTCAGTGCTGGGTGGGGTCCAACCACAGGACACCCTCCCTGCTCAACAAAGGGACAGACAAGGGTGTGGGCCCAGGGCCACTGGAAGGCGGTGCCCGTCAGCAGGTGTGGATCATCGCGGCTCTCCTCTCCTGACCCCCACGCTTGGCACCTGTGCCCATCTCACTGGGTTGTGCTGACAGAGCTTGAATTCTGTCACCCTGGCAGTCATTTATTTTTGCTTACTTATAAAACCAGCTATGTTTATTAATGTAAAATTGTAAAGCTATTTGTATAACTGTTGAGGATTATTCTTGTCCCCAGGAAAATACTTGTTTGTTTTTTGAATATTTCCTGGGTATGTATTTTTCCCATCGTTACTGCCTTCCCATTTCTGTAAAGTGTTTCTCAATTCATTTATTTGCTTGCTTTAGAGAATGGAGAACTGCTGGATTTTCCCTTGGTCCCTCCAAGAGCTGGGATGTGGCAGAAAACAGCATTCTGGTGGCATCAGCTCTTGCTCCCCAAAACCCCTTAACTCTCCAGCATAACTATGAACTCCTGGGCTCTGCCTTTCCCTGCCTTGCCTGTGCACAGGAATTCAACATATTATGCTCTTGTCTCTATTATATCATATTCTCTCAGTAATGAGCATAGGCCTCTGAAGATCACCGACTGTGCCAATTGAACTCCATTTCTGTCCCTCATTGCGCCAAATGGACAGAATCCTTCAAAGCCACGGAGCTCAGAGTGGGCTCCTTCACCTGGTACATAAAGAAACTCTACATTGAAAGTTTGCAGAGGATGCGCCGGGCATGGTGGCTCATGCCTATGTTCCCAGCACTTTGGGAGGCTGAGGCAGACAGATCACCTGAGGTCAGGAGTTCGAGACCAGACTGACCAACATGGAGAAACCCCTTTTTAGTAGTAAAAATACAAAATTACCTGGGCATGTTGGTGCATGTCTGTAGTCTTAGTTATTCAAGAGACTGAGGCAGGAGACTCACTTGAACCCGGGAGGCAGAGCTTGTGGCAAGTCAAGATCAGACGACTGCACTCCAGCCTGGGTGACAGATTGAGACTCTCTGTCTCAAAAAAGAAAGAAAGAGAAAGAAAGAAAGGAGGGAGGGAGTAAGTAAGTTTGCTGAGAATGGCGTGGAGCTGGGGGGACAAGTTGGGTAAGTCTTGTGCTTTCTAGGAGCAGACAGATGTGTCTTTACAGGTAGAAACAGAAGCACGGGGGAGAATGGAAAGGGAGGCAAAGGTGACTTACAGGTTAAGACTGCAAGAGAAGAAAGTAGAAATGATTGATTTTTCTGGTAAGTACATAAGGCAAGGCAACTTTATGAAGCATGAGCATCAGGAGACAGCCAGGAACTTCTAGGTTCAGAACATTCAATTCCTCACCTCCAACTCCACCCGTGGAACAGCGCTCCACTCCTCCCCAGTTCCGAGCAGCACTTACTGCCAGGAACGCATGGCTAAAACGTGACCCACTGAAATGGGGAAAGTTCCCTTATCCCCCTTGCAAGGTGTGCGATGGGGTGTGGCTCGCTTCTGAGGTACCCCGCTGCTCATACCCCCAGGGGAGCATGCAGACAGCAGTTTGTGCGGGTGTGTTTGGGATCAGCCCCATGGCAGCGTCTAGGGTTGAGTTTACAGCTTCTGAAGCCCTAGAGGGCGTTTTACTGGGAGCTGTTTCTGTTTTGCCACCTGCAGTGGCTGGTGTCAGTCAGCTCAATTACACCCTCTGCCTTATTGCAAGGACAGAGGGCTTTCTGTATCCCGGATTCTTGCCTTAGTGTACCAGAAAAATTGGATCACACGTGGGCTTGGGAAATGAGGGTAAGGTTTTATTGAGTGGTCGAGGTAGCTTTCAGCAGACGGATGGGAACTAGAAGGGGGCTGGAGTGGGAAGGTGGTCTTCTCCTGGAGTCAGACCACTCTCAGCTAAATTTCCCTTGGCATCCACATCTTTCTGAAAACAGAAATGCCTGTCCTTACCTAGGTCCGTGGGCACAGGCCAGAGGGTGGAGCCTTTGCCAGGGACTGCGCCTTTCTCTACCCAGCACTTCATGCCCCCTCCCACATCACCACTATGCCTCTGTCCTCATTCCTGGATGGGGAACCTGCCTCTGCTGTAGTGAGGAAGCGCATGGTGCTGCTGTAGATGGTCAGGAGTCTTCTGACTCCCCAGCGTTCACCTCTTGACCACTGCCTGCAATGTTCAGGCTGTAGTTCCTTCTACCTTATTACTGGTCATATAAGTAAACCTCATTGGATTCCAGTCATTTCTGAGAAAATGAAGAACTTTGGGCTAACTTCCATTAATTATTCTTGTAAGCATATCTTAGAAGAATTATAAGGACCAGGTAGTCCTGATGAAAGAAACTTCAAAATTACACTTGCCATATTCGAAGTTTAAGTGACTGGACGTAGCCCACAAGGATATCAAAAGTGAGCACTAATAATTCAGAGGTGGTGAAGCCAGGAGGGCAGACTGATTCCAGCTAGCCTTTTCAGGAGGTTCCAGCCACCACCTGTGTGAAGGTTCAGCCACCACCTGTATGAGGGTCCATCATAACGGTGGAAATAGAGGCAAAAACTTAATTCTGCACTTGCATAGCTCTTCTCATTTTCTCAACATGCTTTCGAAGCTGTGACCCTCTTCTTAGTCTCAAAAGGGTCCTAAAGAGAGCAGGAAGGATTTGCTGACCTCATGTTATAGGCAAAATTCTAAGACCCTAGGAGATTAGTCTGGTTGACTTCTACTGTCTTGACCAAATCTATCATCTGTGGTTCTATGAGTTTAAACAAACTTTCCAATTTTTCCCAGTAAGTAAAGGGCAAAGACGCCAGGCATAAAACCTGTCCAGTGCGAACCCTGTCTGTGCACACAGATAGGGGTAGTTTCTATGTGGTGGTTCACTGACTAATATTCAGTCCCCTCGTCTTAATTTTGGTGGATTACATGCTACTCACGTGAAGCCCGTTGTGCACTCTGAAGATGTGGAGTAGCCCTGCTTCTGGAAGCGCTTACATAACTTGTGACGTACGTTTTTCAGTGAAATCAGCTTCTTATTCTTTCAGCATCTCTCAGAGGAATTTTTATTATCTGAATAAAATTTGTGACTGACCCCCCAGGGGAAATTTTTTTTTAATAACCCAACCTTTATCTTAGTCCTTGCTTGTTCCCACACCTCTCAAATTGGCTTTAAAATGTTTTAAGTATCCAATTCGAGGCAACTAGTCAGAAACAGGACTTGTGTCGTAAACAGAGCTAAAAACGAGATAGTTAAAATTCATGTCCTACCTTACTTCTCTGGAAAAGGCTGCAGGTTATTCATTTCCCTGCTGATTCTAAAGTACAGAACTGAAGTATAGAATTGGTAGCAGCGACGGCAAAACATGCTCTATTTTGAGCGCGGTGAGATGCAGAATTCACACAGCCCGGCAGAAGCTGGGGAGCATGGCAGACAGGAGTTGGATTTCCAGCTTTACTACGGCCCGCCTGTGCCGTCAGGAGCAAATCCCACTGTCGGGTGTGACACGCGGGGTCTCATGTGAATGAGGATGAGAAAACCGCGCTATTATTTTGCAGCACAGTCATGTTGTAAATAGAAAGGACTCGGAGATCTTTCTATATTTCTGGCAAGCACTCTTCCCAGTCAACTGAGAAAATAAGGGACCAAGGAGGCAAAGAGGAAACTGGCCAAGGGAGAGACAGCAAGTCACTGGGATTGTCCAGAGCAAAGCTCAGGAATTTGGTTTTGCTCCAGGTGAGAGTTCCACGGCTTTGCCTGTCTGGGAGGCTCCCGGCCTCAGGCCTCCATGTGAGTGCCGCTGCCAGGCTGTGGCCATGGTCCTCAGTGAAATGATCAGCTGTGTGTCTATCTCATGCCACAACTAGATTGTGAGTCAGTGGAGATTGGCAGGAGAGGCCTAGGCATTCCCTGAGTTCTAATATATATTCTAATATATATTCCCTGAGTTCATATATATATATATCTATGATATATCTAAGATATAATGTATCTATATTCAAATTATATATATACTTAAAATATATATATATATATACACACATATATATGTGCATACACATTTTACTTAAAGATTTATACGATCAGTAGGATCTCATGTCATTTTACCTGAAAAGGTGAAACGTTCACTCTGATGTTTGGTGGGCTCCATAGAAGAAATACTCCAGACCTCACATACACTTACGTGTCTTTACCAGACTTCACAAGTACAGTAGCCCCCATCCCCCACCTTATCCACAGTTTCACCTTCCGTGGCTTCAGTCACCCCTGGTCACCTACGGTCTGAAAATATTAAGGTATTTTGAGAGACATCGAGAACACATTCACATAACTTTTATGGCAGTATGTTGCTATAATTGTCCTATTTTGTTATGAGTTATTGCTGTTGATCTCTTATTGTGCAAATTTATAAATTAAACTTGATCATAGGCAAGTATGTCTAGGAAAAAACATAGCATATACAGGATTTGTTACTGTCCACAGTTTCAGGTCTCTGTGGAGTGTCTTGGCACGTATCCCCTGTGGAGAAGTATCTTTTCTTACCTGGTATTGTTCTAGTGTGAATATGAGTCTGAAGTAACCTCCTAAAACTTGGGCTGTCGTTATAAACATGGGGAGCAGCACTCAGTTAAAGGAGGCTGCCTCCTGTGCACCACAGGTAATGGGGACGGCAGCCAAGGAAACGCATCCCATGTGCTTTATATCACAGCACTGGACACGCTTTGCACATAGATTTCCATGAAGTTTGTCAAACATTAAGATGAGATTAATCAGGTAGAATTACCTGACATAATTACGTAAATAATTCTGTACCACTTGAAAAATTGGGGAAAAGTGCGTTTTTGAATAAATATACGAATTTGTGGCTAAGTGTCCATTTAAGAAATTACCTTGGTTATAAATTATTCTAAAAGCAGAAAAGTATAAAGGATTTAAAATATAACCATGAAAAATCATTTTACTACATAGTGCTTTCTTCAAAAAATCAACAAGTTCAATTAGAAAGCAAAATATTACTCCAACTAATTATAACATCTTTACTTTTGCTCAGAGCATAGTGATTTGACAGCCAGAAAATCAAAAGGAAGTAGAAAACTGCAGGATGGAAAGGTAATCAGAAGTCTGTTGATTTATTTTTATTTTATTTTATTTTTTTATTACATTTTAGGTTTTGGGGTACATGTGCAGAACGTGCAAGATAGTTGCATAGGTACACACATGGCAGTGTGTTTTGCTGCCTTCCTCCCCTTCACCCACATTTGGCATTTCTCCCCAGTCTATCCCTCCCCAGCTCCCCCCCACCCCCCACTGTCCCTCTTTGCTTTTAGAATAATTTATAAGCAAGTTTTATATTTTTATGTACTTTTGAATAGTATTTAATGTGCATTAAGTAACATGTATTAGATTACAATACAGTGAAAAAAATGGTAGATGTTTAATTGTACATTTTAATACATTCCTTTGTTTCAGTTTTATGATTGCTATGTATGTAAACCTGCATTTTTATATGTTTATTTGTTTGAACATAGTAAAGAAGTAGAAAATAGTAACACTATTTAGGTCATGCAACAAGCATGCATTTCTAGAATTTTAAGTATTATAACAGCATGTTGATATTATAAACGAAAACTAAACTTTAGAAAAGAATTATTAGAATAAAATATGTGATTATTTTTTAAAAAAAGAAATTACCTTGGAATCCTTAGCTTTTGAAAAATGGTGTAATTCCATGAAATGTGTGACTTCTGCACCAATGATTTGTAGCTAGATATGGCAAGACGATAATAAGTAGTCCTCAGAGGAAAAATTTAGCAACTTTAGGAACTTATCTGCCTTAGCTTCTCTTAATTTCTATATCAGTATACTTTTTGTTCAACTATATATTTTTATGTCATTTAAAACATTACAATCAGTGAATTAAAAGATGGCATGAGACAGGTGATATTTGCACAGGTAGTGAATCTACACGGGGAGACTGAGCACTTCCTGGGTTCAGAGGCATAAAGATTTCTCTCGAATGGGAATGAGTGTCCAGGGAGAAATCCGTGAATACTCTTTTTGTTCTGTTTATTTTTCCTACAAAGGAACAGTTTACCAGAAAAAGCGTCTGGATTCCATTGCCTTTTCATTCACCGTAGACCACTGATGGGGTCTGGAACCGCTTATGGCCTCACAGTCTGTAAGTGGCACTTGAGTATGGACAGGAAATAAGAATGACAAAAAGTGTCCCCTCCACGGTTCTTAGGAAATTCTTCTGGGTCTTTATTCATACCTCAAAATATCCATTTACCTTGAAGCAAATAAGAAGCAATACAGACTTTGCAAGTTCAGAAGTAATGAATTAGATTGGGGATGGATCATTCCTCACCAAATACCCAAATTAAATCTTTTTTGAAGTGTAATTTCACAGCTCAAGGTTCAGGGGAAGGGATAAAGGCATTAAATAGTAAACACATCACATTGGAAGTGGCTCACAGCCAGGTCAAGAGAACCCTGTGCCACACCCGTGGCCTGGTTTTACTCCCCACACTGCACGAAAACACATGTTGTCTTTGAACAGCTCAATTTGAATTTGTAAGTCCCTCTTTGTACTGATTTGATCTTTTTCTCCACCTAACTCTTTTTTATAGATATATAATTTGTAATTTATTTATTTTTTATTGTACTTTAGGTTCTGGGGTACATGGGCACATCTTGCAGGATTGTTGCATAGGTACACACAGGCCATGGTGGTTGCTGTCTCCATCCCCCTGTCACCTACATCAGGCATTTCTCCCAGTGTTATCCCTCCCCAACCTCCCCACCCCCTGCTGCCCCTCCCTTACCCCCACCCCCCAACAGGCCCCAGTGTGTGACCTTCACCTCCTTGTGCCCATGTGTTCTCATTGTTCAACACCTGCCTATGAGTGAGAACATGCAGTGTTTGGTTTTCTGTTCTTGTGTCAGTTTGCTGAGAATGACAGTTTCCAGATTTATCCATGTCCCTACACAGGACATGAACTCATCCTTTTTTTATGGTTGCATAGTATTCTATGTCCACCTAACTCTTTAACCCTAAAAAAGGTCCAGTGTTTTACTGTTCCGTGTGACATTCTTAATGTCTGACACTATTTACACATAACTTTCTATACATCCTCAAGATTCTTTCTTATTTGAAGTGACTTCCAAATCCATGAACATTGCAGAACCCCTCTTGGACACAGTCAATGTGTCCTCCTTAGACCCTCAGGACCTCTGAGTTGAGAACGATACCCCATATATGGCCTGGCCAGAGCCACATAGAGTGGAGAGCACCTTCCATTTCTGGAGACAGGTCTTTGTCTATTCATCCTAAACTTGTCTGAGAGAACCCTCCTCCTAGTAATCACATCGCCTTGGATCCTACCAGACCGAAACACCTAAAATGCCTGGCCATGCCTTCTTGCATAAGAATAAGTGCTTATCAGGTGTCATTCCAGGAGGCTTCTCCGGGTAGTAGATTGATGGGTGTGAATTTCAGCGAACAGGTGTTCACATGTCAGCCAGAAGTTTAAAAATACCTACCTCAAGGGACATTGATGATGTAAAATTTGATCTTAGGAGAATCTCAGACAGGGTTTTCTCAGTCTCAAGTTTTATTCTTCAGGTTTTCAAGCGGGACAGCCGTGCACAGTTGCCGGTTGTACTCTGTGTAAGAGGCAAATAGGGCTGACGTGCAGCCCGTTCCTCTCTCAGCAAACCCTGTGCTGCCCTGGGGTTGCTTCCGCCTTTCCCTGACTTGTACATTGGCACTTTTATAAACTATCAGTGACCCTGATCACAGGACGTGCTACAATTCAGAAAAGTAGAGAAAAGTATGGATAAACCCCGAAAATACCTCAAAGTAAGACATGACCATTAAAACAAATAAACAGTACGGAAATGCTTAAAACAAAATACAGGAACGTGCTGTCTCCCCGTCTTCCAATCCTCTTATTTCTGCTGTTTCAGAAATTTACTCTCTCTTTTCTGTACAATGCATCACCGTTTTGTGACAATTACTTCGTCTCTTCAGACATTGTCTATTGAGTGCCTGTTACACAACAGGGAATCAAATTCTTGTGGCAGTCCCTCCCCATCCTCATGCTTTGCACACCCCTGTGGACTCCGTGTGCAGTGGTCATGATTATTGGTTAAAGCTGTGACATTTGTCATTTGGTCCCTGCAAATATTTCTCAAGCCTGAGCCAAATAGGGTACTTGGATTCCATCTTTCTCTCTTGTACAACATGTCTTTTCCCTGCAATTAATATTAGTCTCGTTTATTCACGTGCTGAGTTTTTTAGTTATACCTAATTTTTTCTACATGGTCTCACGGATCTCTCCAAGAACTGACAATAGAGTTTCCACCTGTATTCCAAACATGTTTTAAAGTGTTCTATCAGCTCCAGGACCTTTCACCTGGAGCATCTCTCCCACCACCTGCCCAGGCTACACACTGCTGTGCTGGGACCCCCTGTCAGTCTCCTTCTGGAAAGTTCCTTTGCCACATCCAGTATCTCACACTTTCCCTTTGTTGAGACTAGATTGAAAATGTATGCTGTGATGACATTTTCAGTGAGTGCAGAATTCCAGGTAAAAATCATGTTTCATTTGGATTCTTGTCACTTTGTTACACTGTGTCCTAGTGCCCAATAATGCTGTTGGGAAATAGAACGCCATTCTCCTTCCCCTTCCTTCCTGCTGGCTGCTTCCCCTCTCTGGGCACTCTTGGGTTCTGTGCTGGATCCCTGCCAATAATGAGCTTCACAGGGGCATTCCTTGGCCAGTCTCCTTCCATCCATTGCCCCAGTGTGTGCTATGCCACTGAACATGAGACTCCTGGACTTTAGCCCTAGGTGATTTTCCTGTGTTACTTCTTTAATCATTTCTTTTCCTTGGTTGCTTTTTTTTAATTTTTATTGCATTATAGGTTTTGGGGTACATGTGCAGAACATGCAAGATAGTTGCATAGGTACACACATGGCAGTGTGTTTTGCTGCCTTCCTCCCCTTCACCCACACTTGGCATTCATCCCCAGGCTATCCCTACCCAGCCCCACCCCCTGCTGTCCCTCCCCCATTCCCCCCAATAGACCCCAGTGTATAGTAGACCGCCTCTCTGTGTCCATGTGTTCTCATTTTTCTCACCCACCTATGAGTGAGTATATGCGGTATTTCTTTTTCTGTTCTTGTGTCAGTTTGCTGAGAATGATGTTCTCCAGATTCATCCATGTCCTTACAAAGGACACAAACTCATCATTTTTGATTGCTGCATAATATTCCATGGTGTATATGTGCCACATTTTCCCAGTCCAGTCTATCATCGTTGGGCATTTGGGTTGGTTCCAGTTCTTTGCTATTGTAAACAGTGCTGCAATGAACATTCGTGTGCATGTGTCCTTATAGTAGAACAATTTATAGTCCTTTGGATATATAATCCCAGTAATGGGATTGCTGGGTCAAATGGAATTTCTATTTCTAGGTCCCTGAGGAATTGCCACACTGTCTTCCACAATGGTTGAACTAATTTACACTCCCACCAACAGTGTAAGAGTGTTCCTATTTCTCCACATCCTCTCCAGCATCTGCTGTCTCCAGATTTTTTAATGATCGCCATTCTAACTGGCGTGAGATGGTATCTCAATGTGGTTTTGATTTACATCTCTCTAATGACCAGTGATGATGAGCATTTTTTCATATGTTTGTTGGCCTCATGTATGTCTTCTTTTGTAAAGTGTCTGTTCATATCCTTTGCCCATTTTTGAATGGGCTTGTTTGTTTTTTTCCTGTAAATCTGTTTGAGTTCTTTATAAATTCTGGATATCAGCCCTTTGTCAGATGTGTAAACTGCAAAGATTTTTTCCCATTCTGATGGTTGCCGATTCACTCTAGTGACTGCTTCTTTTGCCGTGCAGAAGCTGTGGAGTTTGATTAGGTCCCATTTGTCTATTTTGGCTTTTGTTGCCAATGCTTTTGGTGTTTTATTCATGAAGTCCTTGCCTACTCCTATGTCCTGAATGGTTTTGCCTAGATTTTCTTCTAGGGTTTTTATGGTGTCAGGTCTTACGTTTAAGTCTTTAATCCATCTGGAGTTAATTTTAATGTAAGGTGTCAGGAAGGGGTCCAGTTTCTGCTTTCTGCACATGGCTAGCCAGTTTTCCCAACACCATTTATTAAATAGGGAATCCTTTTCCCATTGCTTGTTTTTGTCTGGTTTATCAAAGATAATATGGTTGTAGATATGTTGTGTTGCCTCCCCTTGGTTGCTTTTTTTCTGCACTGAATTAATCCTCTAATTTTCTTATTGTTTTTTTCTGTCCTTTTGCTGTTTTTGTTCTATTTTCTGGGGAATTTCTTCAATTTTATTCTTCCAACTATTGGTTTTTACAATTTGTAGTATTCCATTTTCAATTTCCAAAGCCCCTACATTGTTCTTCACTTCCTTCTTTTATAACATTCTTTTTTTTTTTTTAACCGTCAATGCAATATCTTTTCCCTCTGAGAATGTTATAGTTCTAATAACTTTTTTCCCTCCCTGTTTGGTCTCTTTCCAAGTTTCCTTTTGCTGTTTATTATTTTAGCCTCAGTCATTCTTGTTGCCAGCTTTCCTTGGTTATCTGTTATCCTTAGCCATTCTTTCCTAAGTAAGAGCAAGACACTAAAATGCAGATGGAAGCTCTGGTGAGGGGTGGAGGGCTGTTGGCACGTGTTGCCTGGTGAGCTTGTTGTAGGGTGATCGCATGAGGGGATGGCTCCCTACACTTTAATAGCTGCAGGGGTTTTCTTTGGTACAGTTCTGCTTCTCCAGAAAATGCTCTCCTATGTCTGGTCTGGGGGAAAAGGTGGGGGTTCGGCTGCATGCCCACAGCATGCATGCTAGGAACAGAAGAAGGGGCGGTGGGGGCAGTCCGTGGGGGAGAGGAACTCTTCACAGTCTGATATGCTGATTCTCATTGTGTCCTGTTCCATCAGACCCTCATGCGTTCACTACACACAGTGCATCTGAGTCCAGAGTCCCTCTGGTTTAGTTTCTTCAAGGCATAAACCCTTTCTTTCTTCTAGGGATTTGGGACAGTGTGTTATAAACAAAATTTATTTTCATCTATTTATGATAATGCATTTTTTCAAGGATTTTCTTTTAGTGCTTGCTCTAGCGGCACACTTACTAAAATTGGAACTACACAAAGAAGATTAACAAGGACCCTGTGCAAGGATGACATGCAAATTCATGAAGTGTGACACATTTTAAAAAATAACTTGAAATGGACCACTATGCAACTCCTAGAAGAAAACATAGGAAAAAAGCATCATGACATTGAATTTGGGAATGATTTCTTGGATATGATGTCAAAAGCACAGGCAACAAAAGAAAGGCGATAAGGTGGATTTTATCAAAATTAAAAGCTTTTGTGCATCAAAGACACAATCGACAGAATAAGAAGGTAACCCATAGAATGGGAGAAAATATTTACAAGTCATATAACTGATAAGGGATTATTATCCTGGTGATGTAAGGAATTCCTACAATTCAGCAACCACAAAAAAATCCCAGACATCCTGATTCAGAATGAGCAAAGGACTTGAGTAGACGTTTCTCCAGAGAAGATATACAGATGGCCAGCAAGCACATGAGTAGGTACTCGGCATCCACAGTCATTACCACTCCCCACCCATGAGGGTCTTTGTGATTGAGAAAAGACAATAAATAAAAGTCAGACAACAATGAGAGTTGGCGCGGACATGGAAGAACTGGAAAAACTGGAACCCTTGTGCGTCCCTGGTGGGAATATGAAGCAGTGCAACCATTGCAGGAAACAGTTGCCAATTCCTCAAAATACTAAACATAGAATTACTGAATAATCCAGCAATTCCACTTCTGCATATATACTCAAAAGAAGCCAGGTGTGGTGGCTCATGCCTGTAATCCCAGCACTTTGGAAGGCTGAGGCGGGCAGATCCCAAAGTCAGGAGTTCAAGATCAGCCGGGCCAACATGGTGAAACCACATCTCTACAAAAAAATACAAAAAATAGCTGAGCGCGATGGCGGGTGCCTATAATCCCAGCTACTTGGGAGGCTGAGGCAGGAGAATTGTTTGAACCCAGGAGGTGGAGGTTGCAGTGAGCCAAGATTGCGCCATTGCACTCCAGTCTGGGCAACAGGGAGAGACTCCATCTCAAAAGAAAAAGAAGAAGAAGAAGAAGAAGAAGAAGAAGAAGAAGAAGAAGAAGAAGAAGAAGAAGAAGAAGAAGAAGAAGAAGAAGAAGAAGAAGAAGAAGAAGAAGAAGAAGAAGAAGGAGAAGAAAAGAAGGCAGGGATTCAAAATAATATTTGTATACTTTTTTTTTTTTTTTTGAGACGAAGTGTCCCTCTGTCGCCCAGGCTGAAGTGTAATGGTGCAATCTCGACTCACTGCAACCTCCACCTCTCAGGTTCAAGCAATTCTGTCTCAGCCTCCCAAGTAGCTGGGATTACAGCTGCACACCACCTTGCTCGGCTAATTTTTGTAGTAGAGACAGGGTTTCACATATTGGTCAGGCTGGTCTCAAACTCCTAACCTCAGGTAGTCCACCTGCTTTTGCCTCCCAAAGTGCTGGGATTACAGGCGTGAGCCACTGCGCCAAGTCTGTACACATTTTTATAGCATCATTATCACAATAGCACAAAGGTAGAAGCAAGTCAAGTGTCCCTCAGTGGAGGAGTGGATGAACAGATTGTGGTGCCCCCATACAATGAAATATTACTAAGCCTTCAAAAGGAAGACAATTCTGACACATGCTACAACATAGATAAATCTTGAGAACATTGTGCTAAGTGAAATAAACCAGTCACAAAAAAACAAACACTGTGCGATTCCACTTACATGAGGTACCTAGAGAAGTTAATTGCATAGAAACAGAAAGTAGCATAGTGGTTTTCAGGAAATTAGGGAAGGAGAAACGAGAAATTGGTATTTAATGGGGACACGGTTTCCATTTTGCAAGATGAAAAGTATTCTGGAGAGGGATGGTGGTGACGGCTGAGCAATGTGAAGGTACTTAACGCCACAGAACTGAGCATTCTAAAACGGTCATGATGACGAATTTTATGCATCTTCTTACTATGATTTTAAAAGTAATTTTCCTTAAAAATCAAGAATAGTCATTAAAAAAAAAAGATTTTGGCTGACAGACATTTCATTCCATTCAGATGCTCAGAGCCATCCTGAGTTCCTCCTCTTCCTTGCTTTTCTTTATGGCAGAATTCTCCTGATCCATACCTAGGACCCCTTTTTCCTAAATGCAGGGGAAAGTAAAGGTCTCCATTCTTCTTCAGGGCTTCATGCTCTTAATCCTTCATCCAAATGTTGTCTTCGGTCTGCTCTTCTTAAATGGGCTCATTTCTCCACTGGAACTGCTCCCAAGTCACCGATGATGCTGATCTTCAATTCCAATCTCTCTTTCTCAGACCTAGTCCTTTAAAGCTTACAGCAAATGATCCCATGGCCCTGCCTTCCCGTTAGGAGGCAAGGTGTGCAATCAGCTTTGGATCCTTCATGTTGCTTCCACTTCTTGGGAGGCCCAGGCGGCTTGTTTTAATCCGGAATGGTCCTCAAGGCACGGCCCTGCTATGTACATGAGCGCATGAGAAAAGAAAAGAGTGGAAGACGCTGTAAAGGAATCATATTGTGAGTTTCATAAGCAAATCAATTATGAGTCCGTAATTTGTGAATTTTGTGGAGACTCGGAACCCAGGTCTCCATGTCTCAGCACCTGCAAAGCCTTTCACTCTGGGAGCAGAGAACTCTGTGGCTAGGGGTGGGGTTCAAGCACCGGCACCTGGGCATCATCCGGTCTGCAAGGCGGAATCTGCTCTTAGGCTTGGCAGTGTCCTGAGGTCTTTCTGTCAGAACAGCTTCATTCTAATTGTTTACCGTCAGCGTGTACAGGGTACTTCGGTGCCGGAGCTGGAGGGGCGGCTAAGACCCCTGCATTTACTATTACATGGAGCTCCCACACAGAGTATAGATAAGAAGAGGAACCCTGACTGTCTGGTGAGACAGAATAAAGCTGAGGGAAAGTAATATACAGCAGTCACTTGTGTGATGCCACAGGAGAGGACACACAGATGGGAAATTAGGGTCTAACCCGTTCCTTCTGACTACGGTGCCTGGAAGAGGAACTTTCCCCCACTGCGGAGTGATTGATCATCCTCTGCTTTCTATGCAGCAGGTGACATGCCATCTCCTTTCCGGGACTAACCCACCTGATCCATCGTCCATACCTCCGGCCCCTCACACACTGAGAGTCTGTGTGTGTACATATATGTGTGTTCATGCATGTGCATGGGTGCGTGTCTCTCTTCACCTCTCCCTCCTCCTTTTCCCCTTCATTCCCTTGGAATCTATTAATTCCCTACAGGTTCCTTCAGGGGAACATGGTCTTTTTGCTGACCCAAACACAGCATTCCTGGAATCTGCTGAATGGTCGATTTGGGGAAGATAAAAAATCTAAATACAACATTGGCTCAAATTTATACGATGCTCAGCTGACACACACACCACTTCTGTTGGCTGATTTTTGAGTGTGTGGGCAGCATATGGTTCTAGGACTAATGTTTTTATCTTACTGTTAAACATTTTTAAATCCTGATTTTCATCTGTATAAAAATATGATTCCTTATCCCAGAGCTGTGTGTCACCTGTGTGTCCCTAAGCCTTGCCAGCTGCTGAGAGTGAATGAGGGTGCAGGCCTGTCTGGCACACAGCCCACGTGAGCATGAGCAGCCAGCTGCACCTGCTCACTGAGCCCTGCTGCACCACAGCCTTCCTTGGGGGTCCACAGGCGGCAGTCCCTGCAGGCTGAGCCAACACTCCACCCTCGTGGCCTTGGGCTCCTGCCCAAGCACTCCCGCCCTGCCCTGTGATCCCAGAGCTCTTGGTTCACATGGGGTCTGTCTGCTCCTTGGGCTTTGTGGAGAGCAAGGGGAGCAACCCACTGAGGGGGGTTCTACTAGCCCTGGGCTGGGGTAGGGGGTGTCTTCCAGTGCTGCAGCCCCAGAGCAAGCATCGCTCCCAGGTTCAACACATACTTCTGTCATTGTGGGTTGGGACCTGGCCACAACCATCCACAGCTTTGTCCACAGAACAAAGTGGTGGCCAGTTGAGACTCTGGGACTGCAGCCACTGGCCACATAGACTCCTGTTTCTTTAGGGTATGGATTCACCGCTTTTTAGTCCTTTTGCGATTTGGTTCCTGTATCCCCGACTGAAACTCACTCCTTGGCACCTCCAGGCTCTACCCCTGGGACACCCCTGTGGATGGGCTGTGAACGGGGCTCCTGTGTCTGGATTCGAGTAGGGGGATCCTCTCCCCTGGCTGCCGCAGCCCTGCCCCTGGGATTGCCACACCACCTACCAGCCTTGAATTGATTTTGATCTGCAGCTGAGTTTCCATCTCTGTCTATTCCTCTTATTTTGGAAAGAAAGTTTGGCTTTGGTGTTTTAAGTTCAAAAATCATTTGAATGTATTGAAATGTGACAGAAATTGTACATGATCAGACTCACAGGACTGGAAGCCTGGAGGTTCAGAAATGACAAACCCACGACTCCCCTCCCTGGCTCTCCCCAGAGAGGGCAGGAATGGCTGAGGCACGGCACCCCCTCTACAGGCTTCCAGCGGGTCAGGGGTGGCCCTCAATCGGAAATCCTTACTGGCCATGCATAGCTTGGTTCTGTGCACAAGGCATGCATGCTGAGCTGCCCAGTGGTAGCCAGGAGTTTCCAAATGCCATATGCATTAGGGGCCCCCTGGCATTTGGCTGGTTTTGGTTTTTGTTTCCGCACAACTCTAATTACTCAGAATGTTCTGATGATAATAGTTTCATCGACGCTTTGATGTATTAGAGCTTATACAGGTGCTCTCCCTCTACCTGGACAGTTTATGTATCAATCACACTTCAGTAAGGCCAGATTGAAGTATTTTGTAATGCATGGCATGTGTTTCAATCCAAAATGCTTATGACATATCAAAAATCTTTCTCAGCAAGAAAGCATTCAAATAGCTATACATAGGACTTAGAATTTATTTATAATTGATTGTCATATAATCTTTCATTTCAAACTTCTGTGACCTCAGCTTTCTTCTGTTAGTTATGTACCAGTGTAAAAATAGAGATCCAGAGTCCATCCTGATGACAATGCCTTCTGCACCCTGAACCACACCATCTGCCACAGTGCCAGAGCGCCCGGCATGAAGGGCCAATGGGAGCCCCAGGCACTTACCTCTGTGAATTACCCATCCAAGATGAAGTTTTCCGAAGAGCCGCGCTCCCAGCTGTAAGGGTGTATTTAGTAGAACTTACAGTAGCTAATGCCATATCCCTGTTGTTCTCTCCAGCCAGCCGCCTTCCCTTCAGGCTTAAAGGTGGGAGCAAAGGACCCGCTTTGTTGGCTTTGAGGAGTGGGACAGACCCCCGGGCGCAGATGAGCGATGACCCAGCAGAAGGCACCCTGGACCCCTGCAGTGCGCCAGGTAAAAAGGAACCCCGCTCTGCCATTCAGCCTCCCCCGGGAATAGTCTGCCCCTCCCTGGCATTCCCTCATGCCTCTTGGCTGGGACCTTGCTGGCAAAGCGGTTGAGAAAATTGCCTGTGATGAGGAAAGACACGGGTATTTTTGATGTTAGATTAGAGCCCAGGAATATAGAAATGGTTTTAAATGATTTTTCTAAGCACTTTGTATGTTTTTTCCCTTTTTTTTTTCGAAGTTAAGTTGGGTATTTTCTTGATTAATACAGCAGCCAACGTAGTAATTTAACATCGCAATGAAGAATAACACCCTTACTCACAAGGAAGGGCACTTTCAATGAGAATATAATTTACATTATTTTTATCTGATGACTTTTATTGCTAAACAAAGACCGCAGCAAAAATTTCTGATTTATTAAAAAAATGTTATGAAATGGGATCACTGAAACTTTGAAAGCCAAGTTTCTAAAACACAAAAGGAAAAGTGCTTTTCCCTGTTTCTAAGGTCGAGAAAGTGATGGCCGTCTTTAAAAGTGATCGATTTGCATGTTTAGGTGTTTCCATAACAGGAAAACGTTGTAGTATCTTAGCTGCCTGTTTTTATATGTTCCCCAAAACCAAAAGGATTTTGCCCTCGGCCGGTGGAGGACTCTGTTTAGCTGAGAGCACTCCACGAGGGGTGAGGTGGGCTCAGTCTTCTGGAAATACGATTTAGCTCTTGCTCCGTGTTGTCCTGCTAATCAATTCGGACCAAGACAGAGTCCTTGTGTCCAGGGGCTCATATTCTACTTGAGGAAGAAGCACTCAGGAAGCAAACACCTGCTGTAGCCTCAGAGAGTGGTCAGTGCTGCATGGGCCTTGAGCGGGAGTGGCATCTCTCAGGGTGGCGGTGCCGGCAGAAACAGGAGCCTGCATGTGAAGATTGGAGTGAGAGTCCAGTGGAGAGGGCAGCAGGCGTCCAGGCGCTGAGGCAGGTCTGAGCTGTTGCATTCAGGGCTGAGCAAAACGCTGCGATGGCCCGAATGCAGCCAGTAAGGAGAGAGCAGAGGCGAGGCGGCCACAGGGATTGGAGGGGGCCTGGTCGTACAGTCCTGGGAGGTCACAGGTCTTCATCTTCCACTGCTGGGTAAACTTTGGAAAATTTCAGGCAAAAGAATGAAACGATGTAACAGGTAGTTTTCAAAGACCAGTCTCCTGTGAAAGGAACCTCGCAGGAGAGTGTGGCCGGGGGCAGAGAGGGCATGAAGGAAGGAGCCGGGGTGGCGGCTGGCAGAGGGAGAGCCGCGGCCTGGGGGTGGAGAGCGGGGTGTGCCAGGTGGATTGGACGGGTAGGACGCCTTCCCGGGTTTCTTTCATTTTGCTTTGCGTTTTTGCCCTGGGCCTGTTCTGATGGGGAGCAGTAGGGACGATGCAGGCCTACAGGCCGAAGCATCCAGAACCATGTTTGGAACCGATGAGAACGCAGAGCCTGAGAAAGATGCTTCCAAAGCCCCTGAGCCAGCGTGAAATCCACGGTTGTGGTGCTGAGGGTGCTGGCAGGAGTCCACGATGCAGATGTGGGTCCCGGGAGGGTGCGCGGCCTGTCAGCGGGTCCTCCTGCAGATCGCCTTGCAGGGCAGCGTCAGCAAGTGGGCACAGTGAGGCTGAGAGTGGGCGAGGCCCGGTGTGGCTGCGGAAACCAAGCCAGGGAGCCTCTCCAGGAGCCAGTGAGCCGCTCTGAGAAGCGCAGGACGGATGGCAGGTCGGGCAGGTGGAGTCCCCGGTGACCTGGCGGGAGGTGCAGCGTGGTCCGCGGGGGGGCGTGTGACACCCCAGATCCCGGCGCCCCCAGGGCCAGGGCAGGAGGGAGCCAGCACGTGCAAACAAATCTTCCAGGAGGTTCTGTTTTAAAGAACAGAGGAGTGGAAGGATAGCTGGCGGGGAGGCAGAAGTCAAGAGGGTTGGTTTGTATGGAGTTTAAAAAACATACGGGCTGGAGCAGGTGGGTTGAGTCCTCCCAGACACACGGGGCTAGTCTGACGGCACGGGAGACTTTCTCTCATCTGCAGGAGGTTAAAGAGCAAACCCAGCACCTCTGTGTTCAGCCTTGATCACAGGGAAGGGCTGCTAAACTCTGGGTTCAAGAGGCCCTAAAGGAAACTGCAAACACACACACACACATAGACACAATCACACACACACTGTCTCACACACACACAATTTCCCCCCACACACATACACTCATACACACAAACACACTGTCTCTCACACACACACATGCTCACATGTACACAAACACATGCTCACACACACTCACATTCTCTTACACACACACTGTCACACATTCTCTCACACTGTCACATACATGCTCACCTACACTTACACGTACACTCACACAGGCTCACATGTACACAAATTTATGCTCACACACAACACATGCTCCCACACACGCATACACACACTGTCACACACTCTTACACTCACACTCACACACACACACCCTCACACAGTGGGAGCATGTGCAATTCCAGGGTGAAAACCAATGAAAATGTCCTTATTCAATTCGTAGCCACCTAACACATGTGGCTGCTATAGTTAAGTTAGAAAAATTCAATGAAATTAAAAACTTGGCTTTTCAACACCTTGGGGTGAAGCCTCTGAGGGATGGAGATGCTGGCTTCTCAGAGATGGAAGAGGGAAACAGGTCTTCTGAGTGCCCCTGAGTGAGCTCCAAGCCCTGCTCTGTGCAGGGACCTGAACTAGAATCTGAGCAGAGGAGAGGTCCAAGCTTCCCCCGCACACCTTGGAGCGGGAGCAGGTTGCGGCCGGGGAAGCCGCAGCAGCTGGACTCTGGCTCAAGAGTCAGGTACCAAAACTTGGAGTCTGATCAGTACCCTGTTAGCACCATTCCAGCTACTTCAAGGGTCAAATAGGGTTTTCTGGGCTTCCCCTAGGAATTTCCATAATTTTTAGACTGTTTCAATGGGAAAATAATCTCTGTTTTAAGCAATTGACTTAAAACCAAACTTTTGGATTACAATTTTTGTATGCCAACATTCTCAGATAGGCTTACTGGGTGAACATTGTCTAAAAGCTTAAGTAAATTCAAAATTACTTATTGTTTCTTTCATAACACAAGATTGTACCTGCTTTTGTTCATGGAATGCTGACAGGGATGGCCTTGGGATTAAGGCTAAGAAGCAGGTTCCTTTTTTTAAAGTCTTTTGAAAAATCTGCTTCTCCTTGAATGAAAGCATGTTAATCTGTTACTCATAAGCCTTTTTCTCCCTAAAGTCTGGATGCTAAATTAAAACAAAATTTAATATCACCTAATATTGGCTCACAAAGGATCCTTTTATCAAGTAATGAAAATTAATTACTCTACGAGTTTCCTTTTTCATCTTGGCTACTTGGAAGCTCCTAGCAAAATATACTGATTTACTCACAGACTGTGAAGATTTAATGAGGAGAAAATGTTAACACTGAAGCGGTGGGGTGCCAGTAAGATAGGACTAGGAAGGGAAAGTGACTTTGACTTTGGTTCAATTATTATCCTTAGCTGTGTAGGATCGGAAATTGTACTTTATTGATTAACCTCAATATTATGTGTTCTTCAGAACACAAACTGATTGACTTACAATAGCAGTAACCTCATTCTTGCCACGGGAATGTTCCTGTCCATGACTCATGGAATCTTGCGTCCTGATACTGAGATATCTAGGAAGCCAGAACAGTCATCATCAGAAACTGGCTTAGTGAGCACAGGGTTAAGGCAAAGGGAAATTATAACCTTGAAGGACATCTCATCCACACCGCAGTAACATCCCTGAAATATTCATGTTACCCCATTGAGAAAACGTTTCCAGTGACTTGCTTTTGCCTCTCAGACCATCTTTTTCCTGCTCTGCAAAGCCAAGTTCTCCTGGAAAGTGCATTTCTGGCACCGGCTTCCCCAGGCCAGCACTCCCTCTGTCACTGGTGCTGTGAGAGCCACGGCTGCCCTTCTCAGAGAGCACACATTTTCTTTTCCCCCAAGTTGTCGGACATGCGTGTCGCTGTCCCCACTGACCACTCACAACAGCAACCGTGGCAGCGTAGAATTTGGGAAAATCCATTTTTCCTTCTCTCTTATACTCCCGTTATTATCATAAGCAATCTTAGTTCTTTTTGGAGGGGAAGGAAACTTACATTTTGAAGGCAAATTTTAAAATTCCCAAGGGTTGCTTTATTGAATAGCACACAGATGACTGTAATATTTTTAAAGTCATGGCATCTTTTTAAGAAATAGACTCATATTCTGCCTTTTATCAAAATTATCTTTATCTAATTATCATAGCCATAAAAAATCAAAAAACTTATAATCAAAAGCTATGTATGAATAATTTTTCAGCTGAAGCTCAATTTATTGTCAGTTACACTTGACACAGCACAGTTCTGTTACAACAAATTATTTGAATAACCTTTGGAATTCCTGGAATTTGCCTTCCCAGTGCAGTAAGTATTGTGTGAAGACCTGCTCCATGTCACGACTGAGTTAGGTGCTATGAGGGGCTTACTGAAGTCTAAAACACTATCGCTGGCTTCAAAGGTTGTATCTTACAAAGCTGTGCAAGAACTCCTGAGCCCCACATCACCTGGGTACTGTCTTGGTAGTCACCAATGGGATCCTGGCATCTGGGTGGCATTTGCAGGTAGTTGGCACACTCTGCCGTGGCATGGAGGCCACGCTGTTAGGCCGCTCTCCATTTGGAAGGATTGAAACAATCTAGCCAGCTGTTCCAGCTGATATGATCCCTACCTGGTCTTCACCTATCTCAGGAGTAGACAACCTGGATTCAAACCCCAATAAACAGGTTCACTGAGCCCTGCCCCCACCAGGCTTTACCCGTTCCACGCTGGACCTCCAGTGCCCCCTGAGTGCATGTGCCATGCTGGGGGCAGTGGTACCACGAGAAGCACCCCGTGTGGGAACAGAGCTTGTCCTTTGAGATGGGGCAAACAGAGACAGCAGGGTCTGCATTGAAGAGTGGATGACCCCTGAGAGGACACCGCAGGGGAAGATGTGGAGGGCAGTGTGGTACAAATCCTCCTGTGAATGAGCGAACCCTGGTAGACACAGAAACGGTCCATCATGGGCTGACAATGGAGGCTGTTTGCTCTTTAAGGACGCCATTTTTACCCCCTTGATCAAAAGGCACAAAATGATCAAGTCTGAAACAGGAAAGATGGCTTTGCTTACCTGTTTGTTTTTGCATTTCTTTTTGTGTTTAATTTCTCACGCTTCTGATACATCCACGAAAAGAGATAGTTCCTGTGCAGTGAAACCTGTTCACAAAACTTAAGTGACAGATTTTACTTTATTTATTTATTTACTATTGGTGAATCTGATTTTTTTTATTTTAATGGTGAGCACATTGGTGTATCTGCAAGTGTGATGAGAAGAACTGAAACGTCTCTACAGAGTTTCAGTGGCTACAGATGGGATCATGCGTGTGAACTCTGTGTAAACTCTCCTTGGAAGACTCCATAGCAAAAAAATAACAATGGAAACAAGGCTGCAGCAGCATCTCGGCCCCTATTATTCCTGCTGCACGTTTTTCCTGCAGTTGTCTCCGCTGTGCGTATCCTACCTTATGGGGGTGGGCCCCAGTGCTTCTGGTTGGGTTTGTAATTTGCATGGGTGTCCCACGTGCTCCTCCTTCGCTTCCTTCCTTATCCCCAAGCTCCTCTCTCTTTGAAGGAGCCCCAGCGGATCCCTCCAGAGCTGCTGCCATTGTGTGAGTCTGATCATCTGGCTGTGGGTATTGTTCAAGGACCGCAGCCAACAACACCCACAGTTTTTGCTGGCCCAGAGCCTGAGAACTCGAGCCAGTTCCCAAGTGTATACAGAGTTTCTCTGTTAGGATACAACATGCTGCTGTACGTGGCGTGGCTGCATCTGAGTTTACTCCCTCCTTGATGAACGAGTGTGAATATGTTTGGGCGTGTGTACGGCAGCCTTGAAAAACATGTGGGAAAAAAAATGCTAGAAGCTGCCCTTTCCATGACTTGGCTACTCCTGTAGCTTATCCTTCCGTCCATTTATCGTTGTGACCTGAGAAGTGGCCTCTCCATGATGGTACCAGCCCCTGGTGGAGACTCTGGAAGGATTTGAGAACAAGGGGAGGTGGCTGCCGGCCCTGGCTGTCCCATAGCTGATTACTGGGGGGACAGACGGGATGGAGGCAGGAAGATGGGAGGACCCATGGAGGGTCAGGTGATGGCTTAGTGCTTTTGGCCTAAGGCCAAGATTTCCCGAGCAAAGAGCAAGGCACAGTGCAATCTTTGGAGCAAATCTGCAATTTAGACAGCTTCTGAACATTCAAATGTGTAGGTTCTTCCCTGTGTTCTTAAAAGACAGCCTCAGATCATTCCATGTTCCTTTAGCTGCACTTCTAAAATAATGTTTTGAACTCAGTTATGAGGCTTTGAGCTGATCTACCGTCTCTGGGGTACAAAACGTTTCTTCAGGATAAGTGAAGGAGGAAAACGCATTAGCAGAAAGTGTGAGTGACAAAAGGAGCTCAGTAGTGTCTTATCTCTGAGTTCTTTTTATGGCTTATTCACAAAACCCTTTTACGCCTTTAAAATGCAGTGAAATGAGATGCATGTTTTCTCCCACCCCCTATGTGAAATGGACAGGGAGAAGCTAAAGCTAGGATTGCTAGGCCCTGAGAAGGTCCTTCTTGAGAACGGAACAGGACCACTGTTGCCGGACCCCACCCCAAGTGCAGCACAGGTGCCTGCAATGTCTGAGGTACACTAATAGACTTACAAAGTTGTGTCATTAAAATAATTATTTACAAGGTTGCAAACAAACCTATGAACCTGGCCTTTGCAACACAACTCCATCCTCAGTTGCCCAAAGGCAGTTGTTCTTTGAGAGAAATGTGCGTACTTTACCTATAAGAGATGCTGAATCGTTTTTATGAAAATGGACTTCAAATTGCATGGGCAAGTGGAAGAGCAGGGGGCTCCCACCACATCTGGGTCACAGGAGCTCACTGTAGTGGGACACCACCCATCTGCTCAGGGTCAGTATTCAGTATTCAACCTTTCCCGAAGCAGGTTCTGATTCCCAGAGTCACCTCAGGTGTTAGGAACATCAGAGCCTCACTTTCACATGGTTCTAGTGCAGATTACATCATGAGAGAGCATCCTCGCAGTGCACCATGGGAACTGCAGGATCTTCACCTCTTCTGAAGGACGAGGTTGTCACACTTCAGGCTATGAGGGATGCTGCCCAGCCCACGTGTGAAAGATCAGAATCGAGCCCCTAGGGTCAGCCATGAGGGCCTCTCTCAGACGAGAAGCCCATTGGCCTCACCACCTGGGGAACAAGATCTGACTCCCTGGTAAGTTACAGCGGTCAGTGTCAGAAGGAAATGGAGAAGAGGCAGGGTGTTTTCAGAAAAGCACATTGTACAAATGTCCTTGTTCTCTGCCTTTTGCGGTTTTCTTTTGTAGTTCTTTGCAGCTGGAGCTGATCCTTCTTGAGGCAGACCCTTTGCTGTCCCAGGCAGGGCATGTTCTGAATTCCCCCACCCTTCGGAGGTTCAGACATGGTTTTACCACTTACGGAAAATGTAATGACAGTGTTGCATAGCTGACCTGGCCCTGCCTGCCTCCTGGACACATCTTCCTGCCCTCCCCGCTTATACTTTGGCTCCAGGGTCCAGCACCAGACTGGGTGTTGTTCCCCAACCCGTCCTCTTCACTGTATCACTGGAGTGGCCCTCTGCCTGTTGATGGTCTCTTCCCTTTGCTTCGGTAGCCATCATTCTTCAAGACTCATCTCAAGTCTATGAGGCCTTCCCAAGCCCTACTCCAGGCACACTCCCCGCATACACACACACTCACTAACACACACACACAAACACACACACATGCAAACACACACATACATGCAAACACACACATGCACACACACAAACATACACGCACATGCATGCAAACATGCACACATACACACATGCAAACACACATGCGCACACATACACATGCACACACATACATGCACACATGCGCAGACACATAGACATGCATGCATACAGGCAAACATACATGCATGCACACACATACACAAACATGCAAACACACATGCACACACAGGAAGAGCAGACCATCCCCCGCTTTTTGACACCAAGTATCTGGTTCTCGCTTCTCTTGCTGCTCTGCAAGTATTTGTCTCCCTCCTCTTCCAGATTGTGGCTTTTTTGACGGCAGAAACAATATTATTCACTTCTGTATCCTCATCACCTAGCACAATGTCAGAACATGTTAGAAATTCAATAAAACAGTTTTTGTTAAATCAAAGAAAATGGCCCAGTCCAAGCATATGCTGCTGAGTGGCTAGCATGTGCAACGTTCTCTTGAAACAATATAAAGAATGATGACAGTGACAAATTGTGTTACTGTCTTTTTGTTCTGCACACAATCAGAAGACAAAGGAAATGTGCTTGTGTAAGGCACATAGCCACCCAAGACCGTCGGATGGTTTCTGTCAATTGTCACCTGGTCAGGTCACCCTTCCGCAGGCTTTCCTATTTACCCAGGCATTTGCTCTCAGTCATCTGAAGTCAGAGTCTTGTTTTAACAAAATAATTTTGTCTATCTATAGAACAATCAGACACTTCACAGCTGATATGCTTGCTCTATATATGCCAGGCATTTAACTAAGTTACTGTAAGCTAGTAGGCACAAGAAAGTTTAACATTATAAATGGGATCTCGGTCATTTTCCTTCTGTTGCAGCACTGATGGAATGCAGGTATCACAGGTGTGCAGGTATCAGACATAGTTGAATATCCAACAGTTTCCCAACCACTGCTGCCAACCAGTCTGCATCAATAAACACTTCAAAAGGCTTACTTTTGCTTGTTGGTACCTATAAAATCACCAGCATGATAACTTCATCCCAGATCTGATACAAAAAGTCACATAAATGTTAAGTATCAACTTCTTCTCTGGAGGACCTCCTAGCGATGCAAAGAATCAAGTACATTGCATAATGGCAACACTATTCAGAAATCAAAGGTAGCCTGGTGGTGCAATACTTCTGTAGCAAATCTTTAGTTCAAATGTGACTCTCTCTCTTTCCAATCCCCAAATTACACAATGTATCGGGGGATAAATGGCATTTCAATTTTCCTTCCCCCGAACTCTCTTATGTTATGTAACATTGCCTCAAAAACGGTACAAGAAACACGTGCACAGCATTGGTGCTACTGTCAGGAGCCTCCAAGTGACAAGATCATTTTTTGAAAAAAATATTTATTGAGATATTATTCACATACCATGTAATTTGCCTATGTAACTTGTGCAATTTAACGGTTTTGACATATTCATGGATATATGCAACCATCACCACAGTCCATTCATAACTTTTTCATTACTTTGAAAAGAAACCCCGTGACCTTTACCTCTCACTCATATCCGTGCTCTTCCCTCTGCCCCATCCCCATCCTTTCATCCCTACACAACCATCTTCTGTCTTTATCGATTTTCCTCTCCTGGACTTTCATATGAATGGGCTCATCCAATATGTGGTCTCTTGTGACTGGTGTCTTAAACTGAGCATAATGTTTTCAAGATTGGTCCACATTGCAGTGTGTATTAGTACTTCATTTTGTCTATCTGTTCATCCACTGATGGACATTTGGGTTATTTCTACCTTTAGCTATTAAAAATATGCTGCTATAAACATTTGTATACCAATTTTTTATTTCATTAATTTTTCTCTAATTTTTAATTTCTTGATTTCATTAATTTCCATTCTAATCTATGATTTCTTTCTTTTTGCTTGAGTTAGGTTTCGTTTGCTCTTCTTTCTTCCTGTATCTTAAGGTGAAAGTTAGGTTACTGATTTGAGATCTTTCTTCTTTGCCAACATAGGTATTTACAGCTTTACATTTCCCTTTAAGTACTGTTTCCTCTGTGTCCCATACATTTTGGTACATCATGTCTTCATTTTTATGTATCTCAAAGTATTCTCTGATTTTCATTTTCATTTTTGACCCAGTGGTTGTTTAAAAGCATGTTGTTTGATTTCTACATATTTGTGATTTCCCAAATTTCTCCGCTAATGCTTTCTAATTTTATTCCATCATTGCTGGAGAAAATATCTTGTACTATTTTGATCCTTTTAAATGTATTGGGATTATTTATGGAGTAGTGTACAGTCCATCCTGGAGAATGCTCCCAGTGCTCTTGAGAAGGATGCATACTCTGTTATTAGTTGGGGTGTTCTACAGATATCTGTTAAGTCTAATTTGTTTATAGTGTTAGTCAAGTCTTTTATTTCCTTGTTGATCTGATCTTCTGTCTCATTTCTTTACTCGTTATTGAAATTGGAGTACTGAAGCCCACATATTGTTGAATTTTTTGTTTCTCCTTTCATGTTCATTAGGGTCTGTTTCACATATTTTGGTGCTCTGTTATTAAATGCATATCTTTATAAGTGTCAAATATCCCTGTTGAATTGACTCTTTTATCATTATAAAATGCCCCCTCTTTATTCCTAGTAACAGTTTTTGTATTAAAGTATATTTTGTCTGATATTAATCCAGTCATTTCAACTTCCCTGTGGTTAATATTTATTGTGATATATCTTTTTCATCCTTTTACCTTAAATCTATTTGTAAAGTCTATCTCTTGTATACAACACATAGTTAGATCCTGTTTTTTATTCAGTCTGACAATCTCTGCCTTTTGATAAATTGCTAACCCATTTACTTTTAATGTTATTATTAACATAGTTGAATTTGTTTGCCATTTTACGTTTGGCTTTCTATATGTCTCATGTCTTTTTATCCTTCTATTTTTCCTTTACTACTTCCTTTAGAATTGAGTGAATATTTTATTTTTTATTTTGTTGTTGTTTGGTTGGTTGGCTTTTTTGAGGCAGAGTCTCACTCTGTCACCCCTGCTGGAGTGCAGTGGCATGATGTCAGTTCACTGCAACCTCTGCCTTCTGGGTTTAAATAATTCCCCTGCCTCAGCCTCCTGAGTAGCTGGGACTACAAGCACATGCCATCACACCTGGCTAATTTTCATATTTTTATGAGAGATGGGGTTTTAACATGTTGGCCAGGCTGGTCTCAAACTCCTGACCTCAGGTGATCCACCTGCCTCAGCCTCCCAAAGTGCTGGGATTATGGGCCTGATCCACCACACCTGGCCAAGCATTGAATAGATATTTTCTAATGTAGCATTTTAATTTCATTAATGATTTGTTCACTCTATTTTTTGTCTGCTTTCAAACCCCTGCTCTTTCCACTATGTTAGGCTACTTCTCACATGTTTGATTACAAGTGGTGCTCCTTATGGGAGGCTCCAGCTTGGGTTGCCTGTTTTCTTCTTATGTGTTAGCCTTTATTAGGGTTATTTATTCCAGTTTTCATATTTTATAACTAGGAAAAGGATTAGAATTTAAGGCTTGCCATCCTATTTCTGTAGAGACAGAGGAGATTGCTAACCAGAGTCAAGGGGGTCCTGCTTTTCCTCCAACTGCCTCAACTCAAGCAGCCTTGAGCAACTAGGATTATTACTGAATAATCTCCCTAATGTTTATGGGAGACATTTATAGCATTTAAAATTCAGAAAACATGGCTAGTTTATTTGTTTTAATAATACGAAGATGAGAAGTTGAAGAGAAAGGAGGCATTCACTTCATGGTATTGATTTCATACATCCAAAGCCTGAGGAGTAAAATAATTTCCTGAGGTGCTCATTCTAAGGGTTGGCAGGGACCAATACTCAGTACTGCCAGAGGGATGGAGACTGCGTCACATGAGTAAATCAGGGGTGCTTTTTCTTCTTTTCTCCTGTAGTTGCAGTTAATTTTATACATTATAGTTAAATATACATAATATAAAATTCACCATTTTTCCTATATTTAAATGCACAGTTACATGGCATTAAGTACTTCATATTGTGTGTGACTCTCACCATCATCGATCTCCAGAGCTTTTGCATTTTCCCAAACTAAAACTTCAGGCATTAAATACTTCCCAATTGCCCCTCCCCCAGCCCTTGAAAACCTCCATTCTGCTTTCTGTCTTAATGAATTTGACTACTCTAGAAACCTCATATAAATAAAATTGTGTAGTGTTTTTCTATCTATAACTGGCTTATTTCATTTAACAGAAGGTCTTCAAGTTTCATACATGCTGTGGTGTGTGTTTGTTCACATGAACTCAAATTACAGTCTTGCCTTTCCTTTCAGCCTGAAAAACTTCTGTCAGTATTTCTCATAAGACAGGTCATCTAGCACGAACTAGAATGTTTTTTCAATCTGGAGAGGTATTTATTTTGCCTTTAGTTTTTCATTACAGCTTTGCTAGATATAAGGATGTTAACAGCTTTCTCTTTCAGCACGTTGAATATGTCATCCCACATGGCTTTCTGGCCTCCATTGCTTCTGCTGGGAAGTCAGCTGTTCCTTTTCGTGATGCGTCATTTTTCTCCTGCTGATTTTAAGATGTTTCCTTGTCTTTGACTTTAAGCATTTTTCTATGGTGTGTCTTTTTCTGGTTCTCTTTGAGTTTATTCTACTTGTGGTTCATCAAGCTTCCTGATGGTTACCATTTTTCAATACATTTAGGAAGTTTCAGCCATTATTTGTTTGAGTATTCTTTTTCTCATTTCTCTATTTCTGGTATTTCTATGATGTGTATTTGGGTATGCTTGCTGGCACCTGACTTTTCTCTGAGGCTCTGTTTATTTTTCTTTATTCTATTCTCTCTGTTCTTCAGTGTCCATCATCTCTATCAATCAACTTTGAACAATCTTTTCTCTGCCAGTTCATATTTACTGATGAGTTCTTCCACTGAATTTTTTATTTTAGTTATTGTACTTTGTACTTGCATAATTTCCTCTTGGCTCTTTTCATAATTTATCTTTCTTTGTGGATATTCTCTACTTGATGTAACACTGCCTTTCTTCACTTTTTTTTTTTTTTTTTTTTTTTGAGACGGAGTTTCGCTCTTGTTACCCAGGCTGGAGTGCAATGGCGCAATCGGCTCACTGCAACCTCCGCCTCCTGGGTTCAGGCAATTCTCCTGCTTCAGCCTCCCAAGTAGCTGGGATTACAGGCACGCACCACCATGCCCAGCTAATTTTTTGTATCTTTAGTAGAGACGGGGTTTCACTATGTTGACCAGGATGGTCTCGATCTCTTGACCTCGTGATCCACCCGCCTCGGCCTCCCAAAGTGCTGGGATTACAGGCTTGAGCCACCGCGCCCAGCCTCTTCACTTCTTTAATCATGGTTTTGTTTAGTTGTGTGAACATATTTACAACAACTAGTTTGAAATATGTTAAATCTGACATCTGGCTGTTCTCACATGAAATATTCCGTTGCCTTTTTGGTTTTTGCCTTTTTCTCCCCAGTCTATGGGTCATACTTTCCTGTTTCCTTATATATCTCATAATTGTTCACTTGAAACTGAACATTTCAGACAGAGTAGTCCCCCATTTCTTTTGTTAGACCCCCCCCGTAGTAAAACTTCAGATTGTACCAAACCCTACCTATTCTATGTTTTTTTAAATCTGATAGCAGAGAGGGATACTAAGAGACTAATGGACAAGTAGCGTCCATGGATATGCTGGACAGAGGGATGATTCACATCCTGGGCAGGACAGTTCAAGATGTCATCACACCACTCAGAGTGGTGTGAGATTTAAAACTTATGAATGATTTTTTCCTGGAAGTTTTCATTCAGTATTTTCAGATGAGGTTGACCATAGGTAAACGAAACTGTGAAAAGTAGAACGTGGGATTAAAAAAGGACCACCGTAATATATTGTAGCGACTCTGGCTACTGGTCTTCTTGTCCCCAGGGCTGGTTATAGCTGTTTGTTGATTCACTTAGTAGCTGGCTGAATTATTTTAGTGACATCCATCTTCCTCTCCCTGGCCCACACAGTGTTTTGCCTTTGATGTTGCTGCTTGAGAGGCATAGCTTTGGGTGTGGACAGTCACCCTGGGGTGATGATTTTACTTGTGGGACTCTCTTCCTCTCTTTCCTTGACTTCTCACAGAGGTTAAACCCCACTAACTGCCTTGCTGGCTGATTGCTCCAGTGTTTCCAACAGCCCCTTGGGGCATCAATTGCTTTACAAACATCAAATTCTGGCTCCATGGAAGGAATCGTTTCTAAGGTCAATGTTCGATATTTTTTCTGACTTCAGGAGGACTCATGCCAGCTTTCTCATGAGCCTGCCATCCAGCCTGCCTTTACAGTAACAGTAAATGCACGAATCTGTGCCCAGTTGCCTTTCACCATGCTCCCAGGTTTATACTTCTCCAGGCTGGGTTGCACATGAAGTCAGTTCCTCTGCAAAGATATAGGAGCTCTCTGTTTTGCAGCCTGCATCTCTCCCCACCCCCAATATTTTAACCACACTTGTCTGGGACTTAGCCTCAGCAACAGGTGGCAGGGCATGAGGGGTTAGGGGACAAGATGAGAAGCCCTGAAGTCCTGCCCCTCCCAGGAGGAACGTCCTCAGCTGGGTGCTGGTGAGGGCTCTGTGTTCTTAGCTGCAGCCTTTGACAGGGAGTCCCCATCTCCCTGAGTTGGAAGGAAGGAAAAGAGTTGCATTCTTAGCTCTAATACCGCAGACTCTCACCATTCCTACCAGATTTTGATAGATTGTCTCGAAAAGAGGTTTCGTCATTTGCTGTTTGCTCCTAGGACCATTTCCAGAGGCTGGGTTTTTTTTTTTTTTTTTTTTTTTTTTTTTTGGTAGTTTTCACTGGGCTCAGTGGGGAGCAGCTTCAAGGAGCTCCTTCCGCTGCAGTGCCTGAAGTTGGTCTCTAAATCACTCACTGTTACTGGTATGCATATTGTTTGTCTTAGGGAAAAGAAGTCTCATGTCTCTATACAGAAAATTGTTTACTTCAGGGGGAAATGTGTTACAGAAACCTGGCTGCGAAATCAATGTGATTTTCCATTGACTTCATTTTCACATAAGAGATGTATTCCTGGGGAGGGAGAGAGGGGAAATCCCACAGTGGTGTGAATGGAGGGCTGCGGCCAACAGGAGGCTCGCGTTTCTACCCTGCTTTCAGGGAGCTAACACTCCCGATGAGTTTTGTTTTCTGTTTTTCTTTCATTTGGGAGCCTGATTTTGTTCTAATTTTGCATTTTCTTTTTACCATCAACATTCTCTTCTAATCTATCCTCTGTCCCAGATAATGTAAAAATAAAACAAAAGGTACTGGCTGAACTTTTTGACACCTAGGAGCTTACAGCTGGACAGGAGTTTTAGAGAGCGTGGTGCATGATCTCTGCCTTCTTTATAAATGAGGCAGAAGAGGCCACTGAGGTGAGCAGCTCAGCTGAGGTAGCAGAAAGACGGAGTCCCGGTCTCCCGACCCTGCCTGCTGCTCTCCTGCCCCACCTGTGGCTGTGCTCAGACCCTTTGGGACTCAGAGTTGAGGAGGAGTGAATGCATTGCAGTATTCTATGCCATGTTTGTGCATCTGACCACTGCTCTGCCCCATGGCAAATGGTTCCTCCTCTTCTCACTGTTGCTGGCTGCGCCCACGCCCGCTTCAGTTACAACAGTGCTAACCGAGGCAGGCTGCCCTCTCTCACGGTCAGTGCCTGTGGCCACTGCAGTTAAACAAGGTGCATAATGGCCTGAGAATTGTTCAGTTATAAGGCTGAGAATGATGTTAAATGAAATAGAAGGCTTCTCTATGTCTTTGATTTTGTAAGTTTCTCTCTGCATTTAATTAACTTATGATGAGAGATACATGTGCACTGCCCCCAAAGAAAGGAAGCTTGGTGTGGAACCAAAGCTAAATTATGTTACACTTACTATCTCTTGAATTATGTATTAGCTAACATTTTTGCACATAAGTGTTGAGTGGTTTTGTGAGACGTTTCAACTTGTACCCATTAAAAGTAAAATATTTACTTCAAAGTAGATACTATGAAATCTAGAATGAATTTTATAAAAAGAAAAATAAGTTGATTTCCTATCATTGCATATTAACTGGATAAAAACTTCTAAAAATGTGTATGGGCACTTATGGAAATACCAGGAATGATCTGGAGTCTGAGAACGGCTTCGGGAAGGCCGTGTGAATGAGTTAGCTTTTCACCTTTTTGCCTGAAGTGAATTGGCCCCAGAAAAAAAATGAACTTCGAGACAAATGTAATTAGTGCCAAGATATGGGAAGCACAGTGCTGCCCGTTCAGACTGGGAACCTGGTTCAAGCAGATCAGGTTCTCAACAGCAGTTACTGAACAGCCCTTAAACAATAGTTGCAGGTTTTTAAATAACAGTGTAGGAAGCACCATGATGATAACTAGGAGAATTATGCTTATCTGCTATTCATATTTTTAAAAATTCGGTGCATTTTTTTTTTTGAGACAGAGTCTCACTCTGTCACCAATGCTGGAGTGCAATGGTGTGATCTCGGCTCACTGCATCCTCCACCTCCCCGGTTCAAGCAATTCTCCTGCCTCAGCCTCCCCAGTAACTAGAACTACAGGCATCTATGACCATTCCTGGCTAATTTTTGTATTTTTAGTAGAGAAGGGGTTTCACCCTGTTGGCCAGGCTGGTCTTGAACTCCTGACCTCAGTTGATCCACCCACTTCGGCCTCCCAAAGTGCTGGGATTACTGGCATGGGCCACCATGCCCGGCCTCACTGCACTTTTAAATGTCTCACTCAACTAATGATTCCACATCCTGTTCATCCAAAACAATACGGATGAGCATCTGATCTAAACATTGTACAGCTGTCCAGAGTGAAACCCAAATCACTCAATCCAGTAAATGGATTCATAGATTCAATGTTTCAAACAAATTGTGGGACATCATGCTTTTTTAAAATTAAAATATGACACCTAGACCTGACATATCTCTTAAGCTGTTAATGGTTATATAGACTGATTGTATCCTCTCTTTGATGTTAAAAAATAAGGGAGAGACAGTTTCCTGCAAAATCTAAAAATGATGGAGGATTATCTCTGCAGCACAGCCACTGTGGATTTAGTAGGACTGTGGAAATAAAGCACAGTATTCCACTTCTCCTGGTTGTATTAGACAATACTTTCCCTCCGCGTAGGAGTGTTTATTCCATTAGGAAAGGAGGGAAAGGCAGATACAATATGATTTAAAATGCATAAGTCATTTTTAAATACACATTTTCTCCCTACACACAAAATCTGCTGTCTAAGGTTAGCAGGGCACATGTGTGTACAGTGCGCGTTACTGCTGAGAGAATGCTTTCTGATGTAGGGTTTAGGAGAAACTCTTCTGATATACTTCACCAGCAGGCTTTAGCCGCAGGACAGGCGCGAAGACCAGCAGGAGAGAGGGGGCCTGGAAATCTGTGACTGTGGGGACAAATGGGCTGAATGTGGACAGACAGGCTCCTAGGCTGGAGCCCCAGAGGCTGAGAGTCCAGCGCTGCTGGAGCAAGCAAGTCCCAAGAATGCCCAAATGATCACAACGCAGGGCAGGCCGAGGGGCCCAAGTGTGACCCTGAAGACATGGGGAAGCCTGAGCTCCTCCTGCTGTTCACACCCCTCTCAGCAGAGCTGCTGATCTGAGCACAGTGAGAATTTAGCTAGCACAATCCCGGCTGCAGGCTCCTTTATAATCTCACCACGGAGGCTAGGACTTACCAGCGCACCGCTGAGGGGCGGACAGAGCAGAGAGGCTGAGCCAGGGATAAGCCCACGTCTTCCTGCGGCGTCCCCATCCTCCCTGTCATGCTGCATGGCCTCCCTGTATTCACTGGCCCAGGAACCACGTCTGTATTTGAGGATGAACCCTGTGACTAATTAGATACTTTAAAAAATCAAATCTTTTAACTTAAAATGACAAAGAGATAGGGGCCTACTCAAGAGATGATTCATTGCAAGGACTTCAAGGGGTGACATAAGCTGCCTGCTTATCAGTTCATTCAGGGCATATCCAGAAAGTGTCAGGGGTCTAATACAGTTCATCGGTTCGGCAAGAATGTGCTGGGTGCTTGGTTAAAAGCATAGGATGGAATGGTTAGCAGGACCAGCAGTTCTGCCACTCAGAACTTATTATCCGATAGGGACACAGGACATGTGGCCGGGCTGCCTCAGGGCTGAGTGGCACATGCTGAGCTGGGAGGTAGAAGCGAAGGCATGGCCACCTCGAAGGAACAGGCTTGGAGGCTCCAAGGTCTCCTGTGGACATCTGCACTGAGGCACCAGCAGGAGTTGGTCAGTGAACTAGTCAGGAGAAACAAACAATGGTGTGCGCACGTGTGTGTGTGCGCATGTGCATGTGCGTTGTGTGCGTGTGTGTGTGCGTGTGCATGTGCGTGTGTGTGTGCATGTGCGTGTGTGTGTGCATGTGCGTGTGCACGTGTGCGTGTATATGTGTGTGTGAATGGGCGCATGTATAGTCAAGAGTCAATGATGACGCATTCTGAGAAATGTGTTCTCAGGTGATTTGGTTGTCTGAGAATGTCACAGAGTACTTTCACATGGCTGGATGGTACAGCCCGCTGCACACGAGGCTCTGCGGGATGCCCTATTGCTGTTAGGTTACAAACACGCACAGCATGTGGCTTTCCTGGATCTGTAGGCAACAGGGATATGGAAATACAGAAAAGGCACAGTAAAAATATGGTATTACAATCTTCTGAGGGCACTGTTGTCTGTGTGGCTCATCAGTGACTCAAATGTGGTTATGTGATGCATGACTCTGTGTGTGTGTGTGTGCGCACATGTAGAGAGAGAGAGAGAGAGCAAGAGAGCATTATTATAAGGAATTGGCTTACGCGACCGTAGGCACTGCAGTCAGTGAGCTGGAGAGCCAGGAGAGCTGGTGGTGTAGGTTCCAGTCCAAGACTGGAGGCTTGAGAAGCAGCAGAGTAGCGGCTCCCGCTAGGGAGGACAGCCACCTTACTCAGTCTACACAGTCAGACGTCAGTCTCTCCAGAAGCACCCTCACGTACATACGCAGAATAAAGTCTGACAAAATACCTGGGCATCCCATGGACCAGCCAAGTCAACACATGAAATTAACCTTCATGCCAGACAGAAATGGCGTGTGAGTGGAACGGAAACACCTGGGAAGAGTGTGTGCGAATGCCTTGGAGGCAAGTAGTACCACACATTCAAAGGACTGAGAGCATTCTGTGCACTGGGGACTTTACCATGTAGGAGAGGAGGACAGAGGCCCCATGAGCATCCTATTGACATCCCATCAACACACCATCAAGTGTGGACCTGCCTCCAAGAGCACAGAGGTTCGTTGCAGGGTTTTGAGCAAAGGAAGGGCATGACTAGAGGCCAGTCTGCTTAATTAAGGAAAAGGAATTGGAGGAGAGTCAGGTTGAAGGCAGGAAGACCAGATGTCAGTCAGGGAGAAGCATAGAATCCATCAAAACATCTAACTTAAGAATTGAGACAAATGTACCAGAAGAAAGGTGATGAGCAGCCCAGAGCTGAAGGTTATTTCTTTTTCATTGAATGGAAACCATGGAGAGGATAGGAGACCATGGGGTGAGTGAAAAGCTTATTGGGAGATTAGTAACGGTTCCTGCAGAGTTGACTGAGTGGAGCTCAGGTTGAAAGGAGTTCACGCTGAAGTGGATGGAGGTGGCATGTGGAAGAAGAATCATGAGCTATGGCACGAGACGCCCCTGGATTCAAATCCTACTTCTCCCTATTCTCTATGTGACCAGAGAGAATGACAGAGCCTTACCTGATGAGACACTCAATGTTCTAGCGTTAATGAACCAAGCAAGTAAATCATGAAGTGCACTAAAAATGTCTGCTTAAAAAAATAAATGGCGAAATTAGGTATCTTACTTATTTGGGAAAGCTGCGAGTGACTCACAGATATGCTGAATGCTCACATTGTGTTCACATGGTGGCCGAAATGGACACAGGGCACGAGCATTCTATGAGTCTGTATCTTTGTGTATTAAGCACGTACCATGGGTTGGATGGTTCAATGATTGTCTTGGTTCACTCTGTGTTGCTATGAAAGGAATACTTGAGGCTGGGTAGGAGGTTTGTTTGGTTCATGGTTCTGCAGGCTGTACAAGAAGCATGGCACCAGCATCTGCTTCTGCTGAGGACTCAGGAAGCTTCCACTCATGGCGGAAGAGGAAGGGGAATTGGTGTGTCACATAGTGAGAGAGGGAGAAAGAGGGAAGTAGAGGAAGGTTCCAGGCTCCTTTTAACAATCAGATTTTGCATGAACCAACAGAATGAGAACTCACTCATCATGACAGCGTCAGCACCAAGTTATTCATGTAGGATCTGCTCCCATTAGGCCCCGCCTTCAACACTGGGGGTCACATTTCCTCATGAGATGTCGGGGAACAAACATCCGAACTGTATCAGGGACATTTCTTCATTCAACCTCATTTTTCCCTGGGAACCAAATGGCTGACGTATTTTGCATTCTCTAGGGGATTTATAAAAAGCACGCACACAAAAATGTTGGAAACAAAAGAATATTTAACCCTTGAAACAACACTGTGTTTGTGTTGTTTAATCCACTTTAAAGGTACTGAAACTGAACTATCACTGAACCCACAGGGGTTCTGTGGATATTGTAACTGGACCTGTACTGAACTTAGGCAAAGCCTAGGTCCGAGACGTGTTATGCCAAGTTAAATCTACATGAATTCCATTTACACCCTACATAAGCCACGCCGGCGGAGGGCGTTGCTTTCCTTTCTGCTTCTGTTTTTCACTTGACACATCACTTAAAATTTCTAAAGAAAATTTTTTATTTATATGATTGGAAATAAAAACAATATAACCAGGGATACTTTGAGAAGACTCATTTCTACCCTGCCACCTTTCACCATAGTTCCAGCTGTACACACTCACACACACAGACACACACTCATACAGTCACACACAGTCACACACACACTATCATAGGGAGGAAGAGGAAAGAGGGCCACTTTTTGGATGGCTTTTTAGAGTCTCTTTATGCAACACATACAAGTGTGACTATGTATTGTTCTTCTCTTTGCCTGCATCGAAGGTAGCATAACATAGTCACCGTTCTTCCCTTGCTTTATGCCACTGCTAATGTGTCCTGGAGATCTTCCAGACCAGTATGTAGATCAGTACGTGTCCATTCCGCTGCCCACCACACCAATGACTGTGAATCAGAACACGATGCCTGGGCACGAGGTCATGAAGCCCCGCTGGGCCCACGGGGATTGCACGTATCTGGGCCTTGCTGCTTTTGCTCCAGATCTCGGGAACCTCCCTGAGTTGCCCACGACGTACGCTGAGGCTTCGTCAGTTATACCACTTAACCGTTCCGGTGCCAGTCCAATATTAGAAGGGGTGGGGATGAACCTTCGGATTTGAAATTAAGTTCAAGTGAATTCCTCAGTTTGCATTTTTGCTCTCTTGGCTTTTTTCAAAGGCATGTAATCCAATTCTCTTTAGATTTCTTAAAGTACTTCATTATTGGAGGAGGAAGAGACAGAAGCTGGACCTAATTCCTTGAATTCTCACTTTTGCCACAGGAAAATGTGTATCTCTATGTGGTACCTGTGGTGTGTTTTTTGTGACTCAGGTGAGAAAACAGCACGTGGTCCCTTCATTTGGGGTGTGCACGTGCTGACCTCAGGGAGGGGCTGGGGGCATGAGCCGTGACATCACACAGTTCAGCCGGCCTGATTCACAGCCTAGCTTTGCCACTTACCACTGTGAGCAGAGCACATCACTAGCCTCTGGGTGCTCAAGCTTCCAGTCCCCACCTCACCAGGCTGTTTGATGATTAAATGTGAGAATGTTTGGGAAGCACTCAGTCATGTCTGACAAAGAGTAAGTGTGTAGGGTTTGTTTAAAAAGTAAAAGCCTCTCTCGAAGCCTCTGCCTCTAAGGCTGTGCACCCGGACATGCAGCCAGTAGCAAGACTCCATAGGACTGGGTGAGAGGAAGTGAGTAAAACAGAGCAGAACACACAAGGCTTGACATGTTGTGCAAATGTTCCTCGGTCTTCATGCTGCCTGCTTGTAGAGAGAACCGTTTTTCAGTCACTCCTTTGGTAACACTATCCAAATGCTGAGAGTCAGCCTTGAAAATCAGCTTGCTAATGGAGCCCATGGAAGAGTCCGGTTGGTTAAATCATATTTAAAGTTTGTCTCTCTAGACGGGGTAATAGTTCAGAGCTGAAACCTTTTATCTCATGGTGTCCTCAGTGTTGTGATTCTGCACTTCTTACCAGACTGCCATACAGCGTGGTGACCCTTTACCTTCATTTTAAGGACCATTTGCAGCGTGGTGACCCTTTACCTTCATTTTAAGGACCATCTGCAGCTTCCTTCCCTTCGATAACATTGATTCCCTCATTAAGAAACCTTCCCAAGTATTGTGGATATGAAACTTTCTCACGTGGATCTGAAACTACCAGTGTCTCTGGGCGCTGTGCTGCTAGTGGCTGTGGTGGTGACGTGGCTGGCATGACGCAGGCAGAGGGGCCCTTCCTGCCAGAGCACAGTGGGGGTGTAGGCGGCTGCGTGGGCAATGGGAAGCAGCCATCTCTCAGTTGTTTTCCATGTGCTGAAACTTATCAGACTTTCCCATGTCTCTCCCCAGCTCTTCTGCAGAACAATCTGAACAGAACACATTTGAAAAGTAATTTAAAAGAACTATTGTTTTAGCTAGTATAATTCACGTCACTCTCCTTAACTTCAAACTATTGTACATCTTCCCAAACATTCCCGAAGTGTGCATAATAGCATTTAATGGAGAAGGTGGCTCTGCAGCTCACACGTTTAGGTAAGAGCCAGGGCCCCAGATGAGCCTCAGACGTGCTGGCACGCGATGCCCCTCATGCCCATGAGGACCAACTGGCTAATGAGGTGGTCACAGAGCTGCTCGTGTTTGTGCTCTCAACCAAATGGCTCATGGCTGTTGCACTCTCTGAGGGTTTTATAAAATGCACTTACCAAAAAATGTTGGAAACAAAAGAACCCATGCAGACATAATTCAGGTTTGATTGAAAACATTGCTCTTTTGATTCCTGCAAATGCATATGACCTTGCAGTTCTTTGTTTTGGAAGGTGTGCTCTGCTTTCCTTCTACGTGATTTTAAACATCGCCCCTGCAAGATTTCAGTGCTCACCCTAGGGTTCAACTCAAAACTCAGAAACTTGTCTCTGGGAGTACGGGCGGCCACAGCTTCTGCCAGAGCCACAGCAACAGAATGTTACACCTGAAGCCGGAAAGGAAAAGAGACATCCAACAGCAAGGAGTGCAGCAAAGAGAAGCAGGAAGCTGAAGCAGAAGGTGTGTAGGGAGAGTCGGACACACAGGGAAATCCGATCAGGAAGGGCTTCCCAGGCACCCACAGTTTCCCAGCACAAAAAGACTCAAGAGTCTGAAGGTTGAGACTCTGAGTGCATCAAATCTCAGAACCCACGCTTTGGAGTGTAGCAAGTGCTGTCACAGATGCACCTCATTGCTAAAGACACAGCCCGTGTGTGTGTGTGTGTGTGTGTGTGTGTGTGTGTGTGTGTGTGTGTATGTCCATGCACATTTAAGAATTTAAGATTGGGAAGAATGATTAAAAGCTGTGAATTCTACGGCAATGATTTCCAAGCCATCCCCCAGTGAGCAATATTCACACTGAAGGGTGGCAGTCTCTTTCCCCATTCACTAACAGGATCGATCAGGCTCAAAGACAGAGTAGTATTCTTTGATTATTAATTATTTTCTTAATAGTTTCTGTTACCACTTGTCTATACGAAGCTGGTATAACGCTGAATCAGTCGTGTCATATGGTAAATTCTACTTTTAAATTTTGTATATCAAAATGTAAAAAAGTGTTCACAAAACACATTGTGACCTTCGGTGCTTTCCCCACATAATGCATGTGAGAGCATTCCTCCCCAACACGTCCTCCAAGGACATGGATATATTTTGCCAGCATCCAGCTGGGCTCACCCCCAGGCCAGGCATTGGGGATGGTCCTCCGTGGAGCTTCTTTTCTTATAACGAGGACGTGCACCTTCCGTGGTTGGGTACACAGGTGAAAGAGGAGTGTGGCCTGTGGTGGAGAAGCTGCCGGGAACAGCCACAATACATACATTTCCTCCAAGCAAAGGCGGGGATGCCTGTATCTGAGTCGATGTAGGACAGGCAGACTTCCCTTATTTAATTTCAGTCGCAGTTAACAGTGCGTCTGATTTTCTCTTGGTTTGCTTTGGAATCATCACTTGAAGCCTGTAGAAGCAGCATTCAGAAGAAGCCTGACCACCAAACACACAGACACAGAATAAAGCCCCGAGCAGAAGGATGCATGTCGTAGCTTTTGCATTTGACGCTTCTTCCCAGGCCACTATTCTGATTTCTTTTATGGTGCGGAAGAAATGGTTCTTTTTTGGTGAATTTTCCAAAGTCTACGTTTTTTTTTTTTGAGACAGAATTTCACTCTTGTTACCCAAGCTGGAGTGCAATGGCGAGATCTCGGCTCACTGCAACCTCCGCCTCCTGGGTTCAGGCAATTCTCCTGCCTCAGCCTCCCGAGTAGCTGGGATTACAGGCGTGCGCCACCATGCCCAGCTAATTTTTTGTATTTTTAGTAGAGACGGGGTTTCACCTTGTTGACCAGGATGGTCTCGATCCCTTGACCTCGTGATCCACCCGCCTCGGCCTCCCAAAGTGCTGGGATTACAGGCGTGAGCCACCGCGCCCGGCCAAAGTCTAAGTTAATAGGCATCCACGAGTCTGTTGCTAGAAGACTTAAACAGAAGCAGGATTGTTTACTATATTCTTACCCGTTCTGATGAGTCAGGTATTTATAAAATTAAATCCTTGTTGAAGAGGAAGATTGACTCTCCTAGAAGTCTCAAAGGTATCTATGGATTCTGAAGAGCAAGGTAGTATGTCTCACATAGAGACTTTTGTTCGTCTATTTTATATACTAGTAGGTACATTTATAAAAACGAATTTCAGCAATGACAGACGTATTGCTTGGGGCTAACAAAGGCATTCTTTTTCTAGATGGCCGTACGTTTAGCTTTAAGGAAGTCAAGTCAACATCTCACGTCCACTTCCTGCTTTTCACAATTACTTTACTGGTTCAGCTGTGGAACCAAGAAAACAACAGTGTTATTCAAAGTACTGAACCCACACATGACAGAAGAGATTTTGAAAGAAGTTTAAAATTATCAAACACTATATGAAACTGTTATTGTAATTTTTATAAAAATATGCTCTGTTAAAAGTCAAACTGCATGCATTCATTAGATACATGTAACCTTTGAATGTGGCCTGTGGGGAAATATCACAAAAATACCCAAAGACAGGCTCTTGAAATTTCTCCTTCTCACACCATTGGAAGACCTAGTACAGGTAGCACAGTAAGGTGAGAGCCAGCTCAGCGCCTGGGCCACTGTGTGCTGACTGAAAAATAATGGGTGGTATTGCCCATGCCTCCAATGAATCACCAATGCAACTCACATAGCAGGGAGGGCAGCTGTGACCATGGCTTGCCAAACAGGAAAAGGAGCCACCCAGGAGATGGCCACTTCAGTGTGAGACCTGAGGTGTTATTTTGGAGAAATCAGTTCATTCACTTGTTCTATTAACAAATAGTTGTTGATCTCCAGGAGCTTGGCTGGGATGGTGCCCATGCACAGTAGACACAAACATTTTTTTGAGACAATTATTGACTGCGTGTCCACATGGACCAGGCAGCCCTGTGTTCTGGGGTACAGTAGTGAGCCAAATACAAGTATCTCTGCCCTCAGGGATCTTAGCCAGAGGAGACCCAGGAAGTAAATAATTACACATAGAGCTTGTCAGGTGCTGGTAAGCATTACAGAGAAGGAGGCAGGGGAGGAAATAGGAAGGTGAGAGAGGAGAGACCCTTGTACTTTTAAATAGTGTGGTCTTGGAAGGCCTCACTGCAAACATGAGTTTTGAGAAAAATCTGAAGGAGGTGGAGAATTTGGGATTCTAGACAGAAAGCCTTCCTGACAGAGGAGCAACAGGTGTTCAGTTCCCAAGGCAACAGTACCTGGCATATCTGAGGAATAGCAAGGACATGGTGTGGCCAGAACAGAGAGGGCTAGGATGCTGCCTGGGGGTTCCCAGGACACCGGTCATGGAAGTCCTGGAGAGGTGTGGGAAAGAGTAAGTAACAGAAGCATAACAGAAGGATCGATGAGTGACATTTTCAATCAATGACGTCCAAAGATGCCATCTTCGGTTCATTGCCCTGCCCCGCCGCACTCTCCAGCCCTCCTGCGCGAGGCTCAGCCTGGCAGCCCAGAGGCCTCTAGGAGACAGTGGCTTGTGTTGCAAGCCTACGCCACACAATCAGGGAGGTTTATGATATGCTTTGGGGAGCATGCCATTTAAAGAGCTGTAATCAAACGTGGCACTTAATATTCAGTTATCCGGAACAAAAATGACCTCACCAAGATCTCAAATCAAACACATCTCAGAGGGACCCCTGTCTCTCCCACGCTCACAGCATATGTAGACAAGCATGATTGCAAAACTAGCTTATTGATGTCTTAGCCGTGTGTGTGTACATCTGTGTATGTGTCTGCATGCACACTTTTTGTTGTTCAACTAAGTCCTTTCTGATTTCCTGTCCTGGAATTCTCCTTGGCTGGGCAGTTTCCTAGCAGTCCGTTCTCTGATGCCACCTGAAGGCCTTCGGTATGTTCTGGATAGTGTTCTTTTTGCCCGTGCTGCTATTCAATTCCTCCTTGCACTCCTCGTTGGAGAGCTGTGTCAGGCCTCTGTAAGTTAATCCCTTTCAGAGAATTTGAGTTATTCTCCCAGCTTCAGTCTTCCTTCCTTCCTGCCATTCACTCATTCAACAAATAATTCTGTGAATATGCACCATGTGCTAGGAGCTGTGCTGAATGTGGAAGGTGCCACAGTCTCCAAAGGCCTGGCCTCTGCCTACATGCACTTTTACATTCCAGTGGGGGACTACACAATGAACAGGCAATTTTCACACAAGTTCAGTGACATGATGGAGAGAAGTTTAGGTGTCTGTGCAGGCAAATGAGAGGGATACCTAACCTGGACCCGAAGGTGCAGGTGCACTGTGCTGGAAGGGGTCATGTAAGAGCCGACGATCAGCTGGATTCCTGATCTTTGTCGCTGATGATCTTCATGTCCCCCATGAATGGTACAGACGGTCTATAGATGCTTCAGTCCATTCATGCTGCGATAACAAAGTGCCATGGACGTGGGGAGTCATAAACAACAGACATTCATTTTTCACAGTTCTGGATGCTGGGAAGTGTGAGATCAAGGAGCTGGCAGATTTGGTGTCTGGTGAGGGCTGGCTTTCCGGTTCATAGACAGCCATCTTTTCACGGTGTCCTCACATGGGAGAGGGGCAGAGGGGGCCCCTGGCATCTCTTTATGAAGGCACTAATTTCATTCATGAGGACTCCACCTTTATGACCTCATCATCTCCCAAAAGCCCTACCTCCTGATACCATCATAAATAGGGGTTAGTATTTTAAGATATAAATTTCAGGCTGGACATGGTGGCTCACACCTGTAATCCCAGCACTTTGGGAAGTTGAGGTGGGTGGATTGCTTGAACTCAGGAGATTGAGACCAACTAGGACAAGTCCCCACCCTTACAAAAATTATAAAAAATTAGCTGGGTGTGGTGGTGCATGCCTGTGGTCCCAGCTCTCTGGGAGGCTGAGGTAGGAGGATCACCTAAGCCCTGTGGTCAAGGCTGCAGTGAGCCGTGATTGCTGCCACTGCACTCCAGCCTGGGTGACAGAGTGAGACCCTGTCTTTAAAAGAAATTAAATATATATATATATATATATATATATATATATATATATATATATATGTATATATATACATATATATATACATATATATATTTGGGTTGGGGAATACAAATTTTCAGTCTATAACAAGAGATACATTTGGCTACTTTTATAGATTGGTGAGACATCAACAAGTTAAAACAAGAACAAGGACAACTTGGAATTCATGATAGCTATAGGAAATATGGTTTACAAAATTTCACCCACTGTCCTGTGAGATATCCTACCCTCCTTTGATGATGACATAATTTCAGAAAAATTAAATTCATTTATCATTAGTACAGATGGCCCTGCCACCATCAGGCTGGTTTCGGATCTCAGCGAGCCTCTCCTAGCTTGTCACTTCCTCTAGCAGCCACAGCTCACTTGTTAGCAGAACTAGCAGCAGTTTGTAAAACCGACCCAGTAGGCTTCAGCGCCTGAGACCCACAGGCAAGAGCTGATTTTGAGTAAACAGCCAATGGATTTCAAAACACTTCATGACCAATGTAGGCTTGGGCCACAATTTGCCTTTTTTAGGAAAAGGAAAATAATATAAAATAAATGTAGAATCCTTGATGGCATCAAAGAAATGGCAGCCTTGTGCTAGACGAGCAGCATCTGTATCCCCTGGGAACTTGTTGGAAATACAGGTTTTCAGCACCACTCCAGATCTACTGAATCAGAAACCTGGAGGAGGGGGAAGCCTGTTTTTAAGAAGTTCTCCAGATGGTTCTGAACCATTGCTTTAAGGGAAAATGCACACAGACCCCCAAACACACACAGACACACAGACACACAGACACACACACACCCAAAACACATTTTCCAAGATGATGATTGAGGTTAGTGGTGATGCCTAAAACGTGTAATTTTGAAATTTTCTTTTCAAAGTGTCTGTTTTTGTTTTTCTATAGCCATATGAAACTAAGTAATAGGAAACTGGCTTTTTAAATTCCTTCTTTTTGTACAGCAAATGGCTTTGTTGATCATCTGGAAAAGTGATTTAATCAGGTAGATGCTGGTACCTACCATGCAGGCATCCTGGATGAGGTGAGCTAGCTCCCTGCAGCACTCTGCAAACACAGGCACTCCATCATGCAGGAGATTCAAAGGCTGGCCTATACTGCGGTAAGATGGAGAGTCCCCTAAACGTATTTTCTAGGGGGTCTTTATATGCAATTTGTTAAGTAACTTGAGAGTCTTTGAAGTTATGGGCGCTGTAGCAATGTAAAGATATTAGCACATAAAAGCACTTTCTTCTAGTTGGCCACCCTAAAACATATCGAGGAAGTAGATGAATAGAGGCAGAAAGTAACGAGCAATTTTGTTTGTTTGTTTAGACAGAGTCTCACTCTGTCTCCCAGGCTGGAGTGCAGTGGCACAATCTCAGCTCACTGCAAACTCCACCTTCAGGGTTCAAGCGATTCTCGTGCCTCAGCCTCCTAAATAGCTGGAATTACAGGCGCCCGCCACCACGCCTGGCTAATTTTTGTATTTTTAGTAGAGATGGGGTTTCACCATGTTGGCCGGGCTGGTCTCAAACTCTTGACCTCAAGTGATCCACCTGCCTCAACCTCCCAAAGTGCTGGGATTACCCACCACACAGATGTAAGCTACCACACCCGGCTGATAATGAGTATTTTTTAAAGGAAGCATTTTTGTGTATACATGGTACATAGTGATAGAAATTGTCCAAGATTCCATCTTTAGTTTAAAATTGTCTGCCGATTATGACTCAAGTTCAAGTTCAATTTATGTAAACAAGACTCCATGTATCTTTTGTTCTCACTGAATGTGAGAGGTGCCTACCTGCAGAGAAAGTACCTCCAATTGTAGCTGGAAGTTCACCTTCTGGCCGAATGGAGAACATGTCATTTCTGCCCTTGTTTCCATGGTGGAGGTTGCTACTGCTGAATGGTGATCTTCTTGCTTTTGTGGCAGCAACTCACTTGAACTGTAGAACCTACAACATACCAAATTCCCCCTTAAATCTTTTTGCAATATTACTCCCAAAATCTTAGGAAATTTCATGATGATTATTTCTTTCACAACTACCCAATTAGATGTAAATGGCTTAAGAGACACACCAGAGACCAAGACCTGTGGCTGTTTGCTTTTTCCATCTCAGTTGCAGTGGTGTACCTAAAAATACCCAGTGGCACCCACATGGGCACCCCACAGTACCCACTATGGGGACCCAACAGTACCCAACAGTTCCCACCATGGGTACCCCATAGCACCAAACAGCATCTACCATGGGTGCCTCACAATACCCAGCAGCACCCCCGATGGGCACCCCAAACACTCAACACTGCCCACCGTCAGAATCCCAGGGTACTCAGCAGCACCCGCCCTGGGTGCGCCACAGTAGGCAGCAGTGCCACCGGGATATACAGCAACCGTGGTGACCGTAAGACAAAGACTATTCCAGAAATGCCAGTTTTCACACTTTTCCCCCCACATTCCTAAATTGGACCCAGGAAATCTTGTGGCCCTTTGTCTTAAAAGGGGAGAGAAAGACGTCACAGCTACGGATAAGGCTTAAACCGTTTCTTTAGGTCATCAAAACTTAAAAATCAGCAACTTCACGGGCTCATCTTTGTATATTTTTCCAGAGTGTAAGAGATCAGCCTTTGAACTGAAGGGACTGTAAAAGGCTTTCTGGCGTTCCTGTGCTGTGACACCATGGGGCCATGCCCCTTTGCCCATAGCCTCTCCAGAGGGCCCATCAGGAGGAGGGAGCAGTGCCACAGATCCTCAAGGGCTGGGAGCCAGGGGCCCGGTGAGAATCCAGACTTCCCCTTTCCACGCTGTCTTTCCAGTCCAGAATCCTCCTCTGGGCTTGGCAGGAAGGTTGGAAGGACGTTCTTTCCAACTTCTCGGTATCCACTTTGAGACCCTACTGTTTTTCTGCCAGTATCCCTTGTAGCATACAGAACATTAAGGAAATAATCTGATTATCTGGGTTTAAACCAACATTTATCTGCCAGCACTAGTTATTAAATAGAGCTACATTTTTCACTCTTTTCTAATCACTTCACCTGACATGCAGATGAGGCCTGTCCTACCTACCTGATGAGGCTGTCCTGAAGGTAAACTGAGATGATCCATGGAGCACCCCTTATCCTGGACACTCAATGCTGCAGTTACCTAAACTGACCACCTGCTGAGTACTTTCAATGTCTGCCATGCACAATATGTTTGCAAAATATCCTTAGGAGAAGTCAGATCCTCCACACGAATTAATTCAATGGGATTATTTTTCTAGACAACCTCCCATCTCCTTTAATCAAATAGTGCATTCCTTAACATACACGAATCAGAAGAGTCTGGCTGTTTCTCGTCTCTTTCCAGAAGCAAACAGACCAGAGATCCTTGCTGGATGACAGTTGATTTGGTGGCTGTTGCTAGGATAGAATTTCCGACACATGTTAAAAAGAATGTGCATGCTCATTTATCATTCAAAAAGATTTTTTTTTCTTTTTTGGTAAGAGCGAATGCACAAAACCTGTTAGCACAAAGAGAGAAAGAGAGGGAGACGCTGGGTGTGGGTGGTTGCGGGTTGTGATCCAGCGCAGGGAGAGGCTTGAGAAGAACACTGCCAGCTACTCGGGCTGGGGCCCGGGCGGCCTGCTAAGTGGAAGGAGGGAAAGTGTTTCCAAGAAGCAGGGAGTGGGGTAACGACTTGATTTTAAAATCCAATGCAGGGGTTATGAGGATTTGTGCCTTCACACTTTTAGTTTCAAATTTAAAAAGAAATATCAAAATGTTATCGCTTCTTAAAAGGATTTTTTTTTCAAATATACAGAAAAGGAGGTCTGAGTACAAAGGTGGTGGCTTCATAACTGAGGAAGAATCATAGGGAATGTAGTAGCCAGGGTTATCCAGAGAAACAACCAGAAGGAAAGATACACACACACATGCACACACGGAGACACACACACATACACACACACATACACACACAGAAACACACAGACATACACACAGACACACACATACAGGCACACACACATACACAGACACAGACATAGACACACACAGACACAGAAACACGCAAATACAAATACAGACACACAGACAGGCAAACACACATACATGGATATACACACACAGACATACACACACACAAACACACACAGACACATACACAGAGAGCACACATAAGCACACACGTAAACACATGGATATACACGCACACAAACACACACAAAGACGTACAGAAACACACATACACAGACATTCACAGACACAGACACACATGGATAATACACAAAGACACACAGAAACACACATGTGCACACAGAAACATACACATACACAGGCACAAATATATACACATAGAGACACATGCATGGATATACAAGCACATACATACACACAGACATAAACACATGCACAGACTGACACATGGACACACATACTTGCACACACAGAGACACACATATATGCAAACACACTCACTGATATACAAACACACAAGTGCATACAAACACATGCACACATAGATATACAAACACATATATACCACACATATACAAACACACAAACACATACAAACACATACAATACACAAATACACATAAACACACATGGGTATACAAACACACAAACACACAGATATACAAACACACACACGGATATACAAATACACATATGAACAAAACCACACATACACAAATACACTCATATGCACAGTTTTCTCTCCTGGGGTACAGGTCTGCAAGACCTCTCATGGGTACCAAAGTTTGTGATGCTCAAGTCCCTGATATAAAATGATGTGGTGTTTGCATATAATCTATGCATATCCTCCTATATACTTTAAATCATCATTATAATTACTTATAATACCTAATACAATGTAAACACTAAGTAAATACTGTATATTTTAGGAAATGATGACAAAAAAAGTCTTTACATGTTCAGTACAGAAATTTGATTTCTAACTATTTTAATCTAGCATGGCTGGTTGAATGCAGAGATGTGGAATCCATGGATATGGAGGGCTGACTGGATTAACTATATATATCTAAAGAGAGTGCTTTTGAGGAACTGGCTCTCACAATCCTGCTGGCAGGTGGAAAAACCACAGGACATGCAGAGCAGGCCGGAGGCCCAGGAAGAGCCAATGTTGCAGCTTCAGTCTGAAGGCTGTCAGGAAGCAGATTTCTTCTTCCTTAGAGGACCTCAGCCTTTTTCTCTCAAAGTCGTCCACTGATTGGATGAGGCCCACCCACACTGTGGAAGGTCTCTGCTTTCCTGAAAGTTGCCTGATCTAATGTTGATCTCATCTACCAAATGCCTTCACAGCAATGTCTAGACTGGGATTTGACCAAGCAACAGGCCATGTGGCCTAGCCAAGTTGGTATAAAATTAACTATCACAGGAAGGAAGGAAGTGAATCATTCAATCAAGGTTTTGCGCTTTTTCTTGGAAAGTCCTTATCAGAATAATTTCATTTCCTGGGAATGAGCGAGGACCCATCGTCCTGCTGGAGGAGTTGGCCGTTGAGGCCCCAGCCATGCAGTGAGTCTGCGCAGTCCTTCATTCCACGCAATCCTGGGGGGTTACAAGTCCATGCTGACAGGCAGGAAGGGAGGCACTCGCCAGTCCCACGGCACTCCGCCCTCCCAGAGCAAGTCAGGGAAAATAACGGTGAAATGTGCATGAGCTTCAAATAAAAGTCAGATCATGTGAGTTACTGATATTTCCCATTTTGTGAAGACTGGAAGCCAAGTCAGTGGCCTAAACAGCTGGTGAGCTGGTCGGGTCACCCCTGACCTTCTGGTCCACTCCAGGCACACGGGCCTGGGTGCACATCTTTGGACACCTCACACGGCTGTCCCCTCCTCGTGGGACCCCTTTCCTCACCACCTTCCAGCTCGGCTCCAACATCAGCTTCTCAATGAGGTCCCGCCTGACCACACCCTTTCCAACCTGCCCAGCTCCCTGACCCGCCTCTTCCTCTGCAGCACCTGTCCCCACATGACCAAATTTGCGATGCATGGTATTTCTTACTGTTGAACATGTTTACTTGTATAAATTTAAAGGATACAGATGCAGTTACGTTACGTGGAATTACTACATAGTGGTGAAGTCTGGGATGTTAGTAGCTGTTGTCCAAGGACTGTACATTGTGCTCAATCGGCAGTTTTCCCACCCTCACCTCCCTCCCACCTTCCCACCCCTCTGCATGACCAAAGTCTCTAATTCCACTCTGTACAGCCATGTGTACACATTATTTAGCTCACACTTATGAATGAGAATATGCAGAGTTTGACTTCTTGTTTGTGAGTTGTTTCAGTTAAGATAATGGCCTCCAGTCCACCCTGTTGCTGCAAATGACATACTTTCCTTGTTTTCATGGCTGAGGAGTCTTCCCCTGTGCATGTCCCACACTTTCCTCATGCAGTCATTAGTTGACCCACACTCAGGTTGATTCCATATCTTTGCTATTATGAATAGTCCTGCCATGAGCATACAAGTTTAGGTATCTTTTTGATATAATGATGTCGGTTGGGTATACACCTAGTAACTAGATCAAATATTAGTTCTATTTTGGTTCTTTGGGAAATGTATTACCTTTTATTTTCCATTCCAGAATATACACTTCACAGGAGCAAGAGGTTTTGCCTTTTTTGGCCAGCTTGCAGATCCCAAGCACACAGAATCCTGGTGCATAGCAGACACTAAAATGTTTGTTGAATAAATGAATGATTTTCCAGCATGGCATGAGGCTTGGCATTTAGGTCACCCCTAAATCCCTCACCAGCAACATTTCTGTTTTGTTTCTCTTGGCTTTATGTGATCTGGGAAGAGCAGGAGTTCTTTTCCATTTTCAAATCTTCTCTGGAGGCCTCCACACACACATACCATGACAGTATCTGTACAGCTATTTTAAATGATCTTACTTTAAATATAGAACACAAATCTTCTATGAAAAATTTGAATTTAATATTTTAAGGCCTTTTTATCTCTTTCTCAATACCAAGAATACACTTAGAGAAAAATATACTTCATTTTTATCAAATAAAAATAAACCCTTTTATATAGACTCCTGCATGTATAAACACTGTGAATGGCTTGTTAGCATGAAATCCAATGTTATTTACATTTTCCAAGGATGAAATGTAAAATTTTATGGTTTAGTCTTTCTGTTTAGCACATGTTCTCCAAAACAAAAACAAACAAACCAACCAGATACTTAAATCTCAGGCTGGGAAAAAGTATATCAGATTTACCTATCTTCAGAAAAACAATCTCACATTGCAAATGTAGTCAGACTTGTAGGGCAGGCATAGGCATAGGCAAAACCGTTGATTGTCTAGTGTCCAGTTATCTTGATGTCTTCACCACCTTCTCATTCCCTAAGATGACTTATTCGGAAAATTCAAGCTTGGAAATGTTGATGCTTTCTCCAGAAAAGACAGTCTTGGTTGCAGTGGGTTGGCGTGTGCTGTGGACACCTGGAGGGAGAAGACAGTTTCAGAGAGGAGGGTGGAGTCTAAGAGTGAACAGGAAAGAGACACTCAGAAAACAACCACCACCACGAAAACTTCTAGCTTTAAGAACTGGGCATGGGAGGCACACACAAAGCAGGAAGAGTTTCTAACTGGAAGTTGATGCCGCAAGTTAGTGTTACAACTTTCAGAGGCTACTGTGGACCCATTCTTCCTCTGTGCCCTTGTTTGGGAAAGTAATCCAAATTCAGACATTTCGAGCTGCTAGCAGCTTCTCTCCTTCTTCTGTGATAAGCCTGTTGGCTTTCCTTTGGTCTGGCCAGTCCCTTAGGAATCATGAGTTAGGTGAAAAGCTCATTTGTGAGAAACACAAGCCATTTTATGTTTTCTCATTTTACAGCCCTCACAAAAACAGCAGGTCCCAGTCCGTTCGCTGGCTTTTGCTCTAAGCCAGGCAGTGGTCTCATGGTTCCCATGTGCATCAGTCTGAATCCCCGCAGCTACTTCTGCTGCTCTCCCCACTGGACATCAGTAGGAAGCTCAGAACAGAAAGTAACTTCCAAGGGCAGCTGGGATGTGGTGGATCTAGAATTTAAGGCCAGGTCTGTTCTGACTGCAGGAACCATTTTTTCTTTCCCACTGAGTGCCTGCTGCAGGCCAGTGACCACTGGAGGCATTTCCATATACACAATCTTAGTCATCCTCATGGCAACATGAAGGGGAGACATGGCTACTGTTTCCATGCATCTATTTTAAAGATGGAAAGTGAAGGTCAGTGAAAGTCTATGTTTTGTCCAGGGCAATTGTGGAATGGGAAAGGGGTAAAGGCAAGATTTGAACCTGGGCAATGTGTCTCTAGAACACAGGCTCCAGTCTTTGTTTCCGTGTGTCTCTGACCAGCTTGGGTTTTTCCTCCCTGGGAAACTTTTTATAAAACATGATCATATCTACGGACACAGGAACACCTTTTAAAAATTTAAAATTAGAGATCTTTCAAGTCACATTATTTTACTGTAATCCAAAACTAAACTAAACTAAGATTGTAATGTGGATGAGAATATTTTTTATTATTTGGAAATTCATAAACGTACTTCTATATAACCCATGGATCAAAGAGAATATTAAAACTGAAATTTAAAACCATCTAGAAACATATGAAAAAGGAATATTTTATTTTAAAACCTTTGGAATCCCCGAAAGCTCAACTCAGGGAAGAAATGTGTATTGGCGGAAATGCCTTCATCATTTAGATGATGAAGAAAGACTGAAAATAAGGGAACTGAATACACACAATAAAAATTTAAAAACAAACATGAAAGTGTGAAGAGAATATATGGCTAAAGATAACATGAGAAATAAGAGAAAGTACAAATAAATACTGATATTCTGAAACCAGAAGCGGCTGAAGAGGCCTAAATTACAGAGCTGCAAGAAGGCCTGGGGATCATGGTGCTCAGGTGCAGGTGGAAGCAGCTCCGGCTCTGTCCTGGAAACCTGGGTGTTAACCTTTGCCTTTCCAAATCCGATAGAGAAGCTACGACAGTCTGATACATCCAAATCTGCTGTAACAAGAAAGAAAGCAATGAAAATCTTGCGTGGTTATGCTGCAGACTCCTGGAAGAGCCTGTATACTGAATACCATGTGGCTTTTGTAAATCAAATCCTATGCGTGCGCTGGAAGGGTTAATCATTCACGGGAATCTGTGGTATATCTAGTTCTAAGGTGCACATCCCTTTCTCCTTCTTCAATCTAGTTTATCGGTTGAAAAGTTGAAAATGTTCACTAATTTTATTTTCTTCAGAGTTATACTGTGCTTAGTGACTGCTTTCTGGGTCAGTTCACCTAGACGTGACAGGTCTGAGATTTAAGTGATTAGTTAGGTTGAACTGCTAGGAGTGGTGTGGGCCCAGCCGCTAACTTATTTAATTCACAGCAAAGATGTGGAGGGGAGTATTAACTTACAACCAATAAGGACTGGCCACTGCAGTCAACCACAATGAACTGATGGATTACAGATGGTTCCTAACTTACAGTGGTTCAGCTTGAAGGTTTTATGGGTTTGTGATGGTGTGAAAGTGATAGGCATTCAGTAGAAACCATTCTTTGAGTATCTGTCTGTATTAGTCTGTTTTCACGCTGCTGATAAAGATGTACCTGAGACTGGACAAATTACAAAAGAAAGAGGTTTAATGGACTCATGGCTCTCCATGTGGCTGGGGAGGCCTCACAATTATGGCAGAAGGTAAAAGGCATGTCTCACCCGGTGGCAGACAAGAGAAGTGTGAGAGCCAACCAAAGAGGCTGCCCCTTATCAAACTGATAGATATCATGAGACTTAGTCACTACCATGAGAACAGTACGGGGGAAACGGCCTCCATGATTCAATTATCTCCCACTGGCTTCTCCCACAACACAAGGGAATTATGGGAGCTATCATTCAAGATGAGATCTGGGTGGGGACACAGCCAAACCATATTACCATCCAACCATTGTTTTTCACTTTTAGAACAGTATTCAATAAATTACACGAGATATTGAACACTTTATTATAAAATAGGCTTTGTGGTTTTTGCCCGACTGTAGTTACAGAGCACATGAGCACATTTAAGGCAGGTTAGGCTAAGCCCTGACACTTATTAGTCAGGTGTACTAAGTGCATTTCGACTTAGGATATTTTCAGCTTATGATAGGTCTGTTTTAAATTGAGGAGCATCTGTATTTTGAAAGGTTTTGGTTAAACTTAGAGAGATTGCCTGATACCATTGACCAATAAGATATATATGAGAAATACATGCCTTTATGTAATTAATGAGTTTCTGATAAACTGTGGAAATCTTTACTATCAATGAAATCAAGTTCTAAGTAAAGGAACGATCTTCAGTGTTTATGGGAGTATCTTAGCAAGTTGCAGATTTACCTCCTGGTGTTGATCTCTCTTCTGAAAACTTGTTTATATGAGATTTACTTAAATCAGATTTCAAAAACATAAGATCAGACTTCACCAGCATTTTACAGTGACTGAAGTAATATAGTTTGACCAAAAACAGATGGGATAGATTTTCATGGCATATATTACTAACTCCACTACAAAAATAGAGATATTTAATGTGTAAACTTGCTTTTATTTGGGGAGAGCTTTTAACTAATGCCCTGTAAAATGATCTCATTTTAATAAATACAGAAATCTGTGAATACTGAATGTAAACATCCTGCCTTAGAGAATAAGCATGCACACACACACTATATATGTATATACACACACGTATATGATATAAAGCACACTATGTGTGTATATTTACGTGTGGGTGATATCAAAAGCCCTACTTTGTTGTATATAGCTGCTTTTCATCAGATTTATAATTCACGTGTATGAAATCTATAAAACGAGCCTAAATCCTAGCTATTAAAGCTTCCTCTAAGGGCTTCTAAGAGTAGTGATGGAAGCAAATTAATTGGGTCCTTGGAATGCAGTCATGCTGAACACAGTTGTGGAGAGATATACCCAGCAGCCCACAGGAAGGTGGCAGCACAAGCAGCTCGCTTCCTCCTCCTGGGTGGATGCCAATCCTGATACAGTTCGTAATATAGTTTATTACAAATATATTATTTTCAACATTCATATTTTGAAAACCTAAGAAATCAGTCTCTTCATCAGTACAGTCTGATCAGAAAGATGGGTCAGATAACCCTAGGCTGTAGACTTATAAAGTGTCATTTGTCAGACTTTAAAAATTAGAGAGAAGGGAGTGAAATGTGATGAACAGGGACGTCTTCCAGCTGTAAGATAATATGATCAGCACTTCCTGCACACTGTGAGACTCTACCCTGGTAACTCATCTAAGGGCTCCTTTTTCCACTTAAGTTCTAAATTTGTTTGAATGCCTTTATACCGATTTCATTCTTTACTGAAAGTATGTATAATGCTAATAGGTTGGGATATTTTAAGATCCCAGGAATCTTAAACCCTCTTTACCACTCCTAACTAGACCAATTTCCCCATGAACAATACCACTGCTTCTGGGTGACTCAAGCTAACTAGACCAATTTCCCCATGAACAATGCCACTGCTTCTGGGTGACTCAAGCTAACTAGACCAATTTCCCCATGAACAATGCCACTGCTTCTGGGTGACTCAAGCTAACTAGACCAATATCCCCATGAACAATGCCACTGCTTCTGGGTGACTCCAGAAACAAGAAAAAAGCATTTATAGGAAGTATGCATATTTAAATTAAGGTGAGTATATCATGATTTGTTTGTCAATTACATAAGATTATCAGGTTAAAATTACAGCAATTTTTAGCTTGGTTTTAGTTGTTTAATTCTATGGTTTTAATCAAACAAGAAAATTGTTTAGAATGCACGTGTAAATCTTGCCTAAACTTTTAGGATCAAATGGGTTGAATCCAAGTTAATGATGTTCCATTATGTTTCTCAGTGTACCTGTGGGAAGGCCTTTATGTTACGGATGGAAAAAAAGCAGCAGCAGCTCAATGGTAACTATGATATAATTGCCTGAAAGCCACCCTCTATTTCCTGTATTTTGCTCAACTGCATTTCTTTGTGACTCTAGTTAAGAGGAGGATTAGGGCTATGTCCGTCTACCTGCAGTAAAACAAGCTAGGTCCTTGCATCAAGATGCTCACATAGGAACCAGAAAGCAGCTCCCAGTGGTTATGGGAAGGAAGGGTTATATCAAATCGACAGGGAATGTGCAAATCATTTACCCAGGAGGAAGCTTTCTCTCTTTGATTCCCCAGGAGCCTGCAACCATCAGTGTGTGGCTGGATTATTTCTTCTGGCTCCCTGCCAGGTGTGCAACTTCTTGCAAATGCAACCTCCCAGGTGCCCCTTCTGGCCAGTTCAACCACTAGTGCACATACCTAGGCTGGGCCCAGCTGGGTCCATACATGATCAGTATGACATAGCAAGCAAAACCAACAAATACTTTAATGTCACTTGGCCCTGGCGTATTCTTTTTTAAATTTGAATTTTGCCTCGTGACTTTAGTGGTGTCTTTCAGCCTGAGGTTGTCTAGGCTCAGCAGATAAATTACATATAATAAGTAGAAAGTAAAATTGAGATTTATTATGGATGTTTCAAATCAGGAAAGTACAGGGCAGGACAAGCACAGTACTCCTGGGTAGAGATCTCTGGAAACTTCTAATGGAAATCTCTATTCAAATAGGTGTGTCGGAGGGAGGAGAAAAGTGAGCTTGCATGCCACCAGTAGGTCATAATAATCTAGTTGGATACCTGGAATCAAGTGAAGGATAGTGATTTGAATTCAGGAGACTTCCGAGGGTTAGCTAGCATGCTGTGCTCATAGGCTGTACTTGGAAACAATAAAACCCTTATCAAATATGACTGAAATGTATTTTCCACCATCAGGAAAATTGGGCAGGTGCCAAGGAGCTCCAGAGTAGGGGAGGAGATCCTCCTTTGTTGACCTTGCCTTTGTCGATGGTGGCAATATTAGTACAGCACATAAACACGAGGTTATTAAACCCCAATTTCTGAGCCAAATAAAATGCATATGGCCACAGGATTATGGAAGATATGCTGCTCATCTAAACTTCCCCTTCCTTCAGCTCCCAGTCTGACTTACCTCCGGCGTCTCCGGCTCACTAATCAGTTCTATAGAAACATAGCTGAGAAAACACGGTCGCTCATCTTTTGGCTTCTGTGAATTATTTTCCTCATAAGGGTTCATTTCAAAAGATTTAATATACAAAGTTCTACCTACATCTCCCAACTGGCTGCTCCTCCAAGTGCCGGGTAGTCTCTGTGCCAGCAACCAGGCCTAATTCAGTCTAGGCCGGAGCCTTCCGTAACCTACAGCCCCAGTCCTTGAGAATACTGGGCCGATCTTCTTGATGTTTCAGCAGCTGAGGAGGCTTGATCACTGCATCAAACTTTCTCTCTCCTTTCTCTGTTCTGCACTTGAATAAGAGAAGCTCAGGGACAAAGCATTGCTTTCTCCTCTTTAAAACCTGTGCAGAAGTCAAGGACTGACGTCAGAACAATTCACCCACATGTATGAACCCTGTCGAGCTTTGTGCCCCAAAATGCCAGTTCAATTCCAGTTTAGACTGGAACAAACTCACAGTGTTCACTTGGACCTCAGGCCATGCCTTGGATTCTTTTCTTTTCCTCTTCTTCCTTTCTCTTTCTTCCTTTCTTTTCTTCTTTCTTTCTTTTCATTTCTTTCCTTCTCTCTCTCCCTTCCTTTCTTCCTTTTTCTTCCTTCCTTCTTTCTTCCATTCCCTCCCCCTCTTTCCTTCCTTCCTTTCTCTTCTCTTCTTTCTCTTTCTTGTTTTCTTCCTTTTTCCTTCTTTCTTCCTTTTGCTTCCTCCCTTCCTCCCTTCCTATCTCCCTTCCTCCTTTTCCCTCCCTCCTTCCCTCCCTTCCTTTCTCTCTCTCTCTCTCTTTGTAAAGAGAAAGGAATCAGTTCTCCAATTCTTTGGAGCCATTTTGATCCTTGCTCCTGAGACAAATCTGGAAGAGACAACAATATTTCCTTCTGTAACGACATCAAACCCCTTGTATACACGTCAAGACCTATTATAAACATTGGGTTATCAAAATTTAACATGTTTGCAAGAAAAAGATTCCAGTGTAATGGATGAAGAACTACTTATTTCAAGCAACATGAACAACACACAGTTCAAACATCACATTGCTTGTGTGGGCACTGAGGTAGTACCATGGTGAGACAAACTCAGTGGTAGATTTGGAAACCCTTATAAGACCTGTGTACACATTTGTATGAAAAGTCCCCATAGGAATCAGGGCATACCATCTTTTATAATTTCAGCCCCCAGCCAACCCTCCTTTTTTTAGTGGGGAGACAGAGCCTTGCTCTGTCACCCACATTGGAGTGCAGTGGCGCAATCTTGGCTCACTGCAACCTCTTCTTCCTGGGTTCAAGTGATCCTCTTGCCTCAGCCTCCCGAGTAGCTGAGATGACAGTCATCTGCCACCACACCCAGCTAATTTTTTGTATTTTAGTAGAGACGGGGTTTCACCTTGTTGCCCAGGCTGGTCTGAAACTCCTAACCTCGTGATCTGCTTGCCTCAGCCTCCCAAAGTGCTGGGATTACAAGCATGAGCCACTGCATCTGCCTGGCCAAACCTGTTTATCCAGATTGTCCCTCTATGACCACTCTCTATTGCTTTCAACTGGACTTTGGTTTTCTTAAATAAATTTTTTGTTTCTTTTAGGCTTATTATTCTTATTGAGATGTAATTCTCTCACACTGCTTTTATTTAATTCTTAAAACACAGTCTCAAGCACAATTGATATATTTGACTTGTAAAAATTTGGTGAAAGTGTTATTTAAACAGAACTCATGGTTGTGTTCTAACTTTTGTCTGTTTCTGAGAACTGAAAATGTTTCAGCACTCTACAAATGCCAGTGGGTTTCTACGGTGACTTGATATTTTTTAATGGCAACATCTTTGAAATCTACTTCTGTGTCATAACACCGCAGTGTTACATAAGAGAGTTAATATTCTCATGGTTATCACAAGAACTTAGTATAGATTGTATAACCTTAGCAGTACCTTTTTAACACCAGAATCTTCATAGCTAGACACTCACAGTCATTATATAAAGCTTGCTTTCAGGAGATAATTAATACCTTTGTTTTGATTAGTGAAAATCTCCACTTGGATCTTACATTAATCAAGAAACACGTTTCTCTCATTGAAAAGAAACTTTTTAAAAAGAAAGAAAGAACGAAACACACATAACCCCTTTCTCAGATAGAATGGATTCTTAAGAATGGATTCAAATATTAAAATATTAATATTTTAACCGTTTGCATATCATCAAAAATATTCTAATTAGAAACTAATTTTAATTAAAATCTGAAAGTGAGAAACTAATTATAATTAAAAAAATAAAAACTATTCTGATGTTTATTAAATAAATAATAATGTAACCTATACTGCTTTTTACTGCTTTATAACATAAAGTGATAATACAATTGCAATTTGTTTTACTGTTAATTGGTTTGAATTAATAAAAGCAATTCAGGGAGTGAGGGATAAAAGACTACAAATCAGGTTCTGTGTACACTGCTTGGGTGATGGGTGCACCAAAGTCTCATAAGTCACCACTATAGAACTTACTCATGCAACAAAATACCACCTGTTCCCCAAAAACATGTGGAAATAAAACATTAAAAAACAATTTAACGGAAACTGAAGATCTAGGAATATGAATGGTAGCTAAAGGAGTTGTTTTTATCATCTTGGTCTGTTTTCAAGGTTGTCCCCTATAAAGTATTGACTTTAATAATATTTTTTAAACTCGAATTATAATGGCCTTTTGTTTCAGGTTTGACTATAGCAACACTGTAAGGTATGAACAAAGCAAGGTATCCCTTACTTTGGTCAAGATGTGTTAACATCAATAGTAGTGGAAATTTGTAATCAGCTGGCATTCAGGTGACAGGAAGACCAGCAATTATTGAGTGCCTGTTGTGTGCTGGTCTTCATTAAAGATATGAATAGTAGGAGAGGCAGTTTACCTGATGTCAAGCTGTTTAAAATGGAACTGTCAATGGAAATTACATGTGCATTAACTTTCTTAACAAGAGACTTAACCCAATATGTTGATATGTGCAGATAAAATACATAAGTTCCAGGAGTCTAGACAACAAAGCTATGATGAATTAGGAATAAGAAAAATTGAAGGAACCTTCCTGAAAATACAAACTCAAATCTAGTAGTGAGGGATTGTGGGGTGGGAGGTTGGGAAGATGTGAGTGAATGCCTGGCAGCGAACTCCATTTTAATGACACCAGGTAGTAAGCAAAGTATCCCATTAACATGGAGATAGTTTGTGTGCTATGACAATCACACCTGAATGATAGTTACCCTAATTTACTAGCTATTAAGTGGAAAAAGTCTGACAGGTAAAACTCACGTGATTTTATTGGACTTAGGAACAACAGACACTTGCTTATGATTTATTTTGCTATGCCTTTTAAATGCTAGAAAAATTAAAATCACGGTAAAGAGAACATGCACTTTGGTAGACATCTGTATAAGTTGATGAGTTTAACATTTAGTTTTCTTTGCTTTTATATGTTCATAAAGAAAGGTTATTATCATTTAAAGAAAGAGATTTTTTAAGAATCAATGATGTGAAATTTACAACAGTGAGCACTAATATCCACAGTTGTAAAGTAAAATCAGTTAAGACACAGAACTGCATGTTTACCTAAAAGTTCATAAAATATTAACCATGTTAGTTACAAGCCTAACTCTTATGTTATTAAAAATGGATGCATGATTAAATTATCATGAAGAAATTTCATACTTTTTTGGGGAAAATCCCTATTTAAAAATGTCTTAGGCTCTACCTAGACTCAGGTTTTTAAGAACATAAAATCCAAATTAAGTGACAATCAGGCAGGCATTATTTCCTCTATAAATAAACGTCAGGCATAAATACTAAAAGTAATATAGAATTAACTTAATTTAAAAATAACAACATGTAGAAGCGTATCTGGAGAATTTACAGAGTTATGGTTGTATAGGTCCACTAATTTAAAGTTTCATTAGCAATACAAAACTCTTGATCATCTTCCTTGTTAAAAAGCAGAGACAAATGTTTTATAATATTTTTAAATGTTGAACTAGTAGTAATGGTCATCATTATTTTGGCACCATCACTGGTGTTAACTACTCTCTTAATATTATTTTACGTAAGTTTTTTTTTTCTTTGCAATGTTTTTTTTTTCTCTGCAACATTTGCAAACTCTGTGCTTGGCATTTCCTCAGCTGAAAGTATGGAAACTTGTTTATTTTACCGATAGCACTGCAACCTTGTGAATTTCTGCCATCACTCTTCCTCTACTCCTGATAATGACAGTATGCTTAAATTGCCCTGTAGTGTAATAACATTTTGCCATGTAACTATATTACAGCCTTTATGGGAACTCTCAGAATACAGCGTTCCCTCGATTATGGGCCGGTGCGTTTATTCACAAAAGGTTTGGAGTAACAAAAATGTAGTGTCACAGCCTTTTCCTCTTTCTGATATATTAGTAAAGAAACTCAAAGAGAAGGAAAGGAATCCACAAGCAGCGCGTTCTCCGGCGGGCGCCGCAGCACCTGAGCACAGGTGAGTGACAGAGCCTGTGTGTCTGCGCCTTTGTTATTAAAGTCTTCAACTAAGCAAAGTTCATGAAGAAAAGAAAGTGGCTGAATGCCTTTCAGACTTACAAACGCGGACACCAGTATGAAGGAGGGAGACCATGTATCCAAATTTCACAGTTAATCAGTAAACCCCCCCGCAACTTGTTCCTTTCCCGTTGTCATGTTTTGTGATTTTAATTTGTCCAGGAAAACGTCCCTTCCAGCAAGCACTTGGAGAAAAGAAGGACGAAAGGTAAACAGGAGGTTGATTGTGGGAAAGGGTGAATGAGAATTCCGAAGTTTGCCTCCGGATTTAACAAGGACTCCCGGGATAAATATTTGGTGTTTCCTACCCTGTCTCCTGCGCCCGCAAGGGGGCTTATAGGCAAGTTAAACGTATATTTTCTTGGAACTGAACAAAATCGCTTTAATAACTTCAAAATGCAAATAAGGAAACTTAAATGACAAGGAGAAACACTTCTGCGTGTAAAGGAAGGAACAATAAACACTTAAGGAGAAACGTGTCTTTCCTAAATGCCCGGGCAGCCCCCAGAGCCTTCCTGCCTGGTACAGGCGCGAGGGCTCAAACTCCAGACTCGCAGCACATTAAGCGGAGTGGAACCTGCGTGTCCGGAGAAGCGTCAAGCTGGGAGGCTGCCGGCAGCCTGGCTCAATCATTCTAGTTTTTTCTTTGCCGAAAAAAATTCAAAAACAAGGGCAGCGCCCCTAAGGTAAGAGTCACCACAATCATTTTCTTCTTCCACGAATGCAGGGATTCTGACCCAGTGAGTGCCAAGGCTAATGCCCGTTACACGCGACACAGGATCCGTCCGGGAATTGCGGAGACTTCTGTGGACTTTACTCGGGGAGGGGAGCCCCAGCATGTCCCTCGCATCCCAACTGCTCAGCTTGTGCAAATACAAAAGTGTTATTTTCCACTGTGGGGAGTTTGGATGGGAGTCGGGCAAAGAATTGACTAGTGAGGAAATCTGGAGCGCGCTTCAGAATAAAAATACATGTGAAACTGGATAGAGAGAAGAAAACGTGTAAAGCGAGAAACGGCCCCAGGACCCAGCGCAGAGCGGGATCCCAGGGCCCTGGGCCAGCCCAGTTGCTGCACCATAGCGCACGTCTCGAGCTTGGGTGACCGCTTTGCCCTTCGTGAAAGCTGGGCTTTGGCGCGTGTGCTCCACTCCGGGGAAAATAACCTCGTCCTGTGAGTCAGGACAGCCTGTGCCACCGTGGGACAGCAAACCCACCGCCTCTCCTCCGACCCATCGCGCAGTGGTGGCCCCACCCCGCGTGCCTGCCGGAACGTGGACACCTGCGCATCTGTGCGCCCTTGTGTTCCAACTTCCCCAAACTTCTGGCGGCTCCTAGTTCTGAGCGCCCATTGGGCAGCTCATTTCCCTTCAGTGGCAACGGCTTGGATTCGTGACCACCGGGTGGGGGTGTCCAAGAAAGCCGCAGATGGCAAGGCAGCCTCAGGGTTTGGGGGCAATGATCTCATGGTCTTGCTCCTTTTGGCCACAGTTTGCCCTTTCCGTTCTCTAACCCCAACCAGTGCAAACTGGACTTGTGCAGACGAAGTTCGTTTTAAAGTGACTATCCGAGAGAGAGTCCTGGGGAGCAACCGTATTTCAAACCCTAGTTTATGGGAAACACTGAGTGTTCATTTAAACTCCGACCAAAGGTCCTAGTTGGAACTCTCCCTCGGGAGCTCGCACTGAGCACAGCACAGCTGGAGCTGCTGGCCGGCCACCAGGAGGGTTAACTGGCTGGGGCAACCGGCAGGCCAACGTGGCTCGCCCAGCAGCGCACAGCTGGAGCCGCTCCGGGACTCAGGATTTAGAATCCCGAACACCGGACACAGATGTGACAGGGTCAGGAGGAGACTCAGCGGTTGCCCTGCCCGTCCGCTCGGGTCCGGGATGCAGGCGGCGCGCCGAGGGCCACGCGGGTGCCGGAGCCTGGCGCAGGGGCCGAGTCCCGCGGGGTGCGCTACGTGGGCGCGGGAGGCGGCGGCGTGGGGAGCGCCTGCTCCGCCAGTGGGCGTCTTCTGCCGCCGCCGCCACCACCGCCTCCACGGGCAGCGGCACAGCGGCGCTTTTCTCGCTTGGTTTCCGGCCGCCGCCGAGGCTCAGCCGCCGGAGCGCTCACAGACCACGCCACGCCTGGCTTGCAGGGAGGGTCTCGGCCGCCCCTCTCTCCGGCTCGGGAGGGCGCCGATTGTGCGCGCCTGCGGGTAGCCCGGAGCCGTCGCCTGGGCCTGGCCCCCGGCCCCGGCTCCTTCCGCAGCCCAAGCCGAGCACAATGTGAAGACTGGACTGGGAGAAACCAGAAGACGGGAGAGAAGGACCGGGCTGCGGCTCGGGCGGGCGGCCGGCGGCGGTGGGCAGGTCCTGCGGGGGCGGAGCCCACCAAGCTCCGGCCCGCTGCGCCCCTCCCGCCCGCCAGCCATCCAGCCAGCGGCCTGCCCTCTCCGCGGCCCGGGGAGGAACCATGGCCAGCCCGGAGGAGCGTCTTGCTCCCCGCCCCCAGGGTCCCCCGCCAACGGCCGGGGACCAGTCGGGCTGCGGCCCGGGCAAACTCCGCCCGGAACCCAGGCGCAGAGCGGCCGGCGAGGGGAGGGCGGCGGGCTCGGGCCCGGCCCCCGAATGGCCTGGCCGCGGTCGGGCAGAGCGCGCCGCGCCCCCACGCCCGCCCCACTCCTCCGCAGGCCGCGCCAGCCCCGCGGGGGGCCCCGGCGCCCTCTCTGCGCGCGGCGGCGGCTGCGGCTGGGTCGCGGCCCGCGCTCCCTTGGCGCTCGCTTTCTCCTCCCGGGTCCCCTCCTCCTCTCCATCTTCCTTTTACTTCTGGCCGCCGCCCCCCCCGCCGCCCCCCTCTTTTCTCCCCTCCTCAGCTGCCTTTCACCTCCCCGTGCGTCTCCCAGGAAGGGAGGGCGCAGCGGCGGCGGCGGCGGCGGCGGGAGGAGGCGGCGATGCTGGCGGAGGAGGAGGAGGAGGACAAGAGGCAGCTCCCTTGAGCGTCCCCAGCAGCAGTAGTCACCGCGGCGGCGGTGGCAGCGGCGGCGGGCGGCGGCGGCTCTTCCTCTCGCCTGCGCTCCAGGGCTTGCTGCTCCCAGCCCGCGCCGGGCCCCGGCCGCCGCCGCCCCGGCTCGTCCTCGGCCCGGCCGCCAGCCGCGCGGGCTACCCCGGTTTCCCCGGCGCTGGCCCAGGCGGCGGCGGCCAAACTCCGCGGCGTCCCCTGGGCGCCGGCTTCGCCCTCGCCGCCGCGGCCGCGCTGCTTTTCGGCTCCGACATGGAAGATGGACCTTCTAATAATGCGAGCTGCTTCCGAAGGCTGACGGAGTGCTTCCTGAGCCCCAGTAAGTGGCCTGCTCCCCGTTACCCGGAGGTGGGGCGTCTCCTCGTCCCTGGGGGCGGGCTGGGGGCTTGAGCGGCTGGGTTGGGAGCGGGTGGCGAGCGGGGTGCCGGTATCCAGGCGTGGAGCCCCCAGCGGGATTTTCTGGAGGGGCAGGAGCCAGTGCCCCTGGCGTAGCGCGGGAGCCTTCTGCCGCGCGGGGACACCGGGGTTTCCCAGGCTCCGCGTGCGCGCGGGGGAAGGGCGGCCCAGGAGGGCGGCGGGAGCTGGGCGTTTCGAGCGGGACCTGACGCCTGCTTCCCTGCCCCTCGTGCCGTTTCTGGCCACGCTCCTCCAGCGCGTATTTATACTCTCAACTTTGTGACCACTTAGCCAGGTTCCTCCCTCTTGAGCCTGTGGCCATTTGGCTGGAGCAGACGCGCTTCCTTCCACTTGGGGGTCCAGCCCACCCAGTCCCTGTAGCCGGGGTGAGGGAGGCCGGGGCCTCGGAAAGCTGCGCTTCCAACCATGAAGGCACCGCCGTTCTCCCGGACTCGGAGTGGGCGCGCCCGGCCTCCCACCCCGCGCAGTGACTGTCGTCCTCCATAGCATGGAGTGGCGGGGTGGAGACCGGTGCACCTCCACCCAGGGGACGCACCCCCACCCCAGGCCGCGTCCTGTTGGTCCTGGGGCGTCTCTGGGGTTTGGGCTGGTAGAGAAAAGGGAAAGACAATGTGGCGCTAGGGTGGAAGAGAAAGGCGCTGCCGCCTCCGACCCGCGGGATGCGCCCCCGGGCCCACTGTGGCGTGGCCGCCACTCCTCGCCACCCGCGGGCGCGGGACTGTTAGCGCGCTGGTGCATAGGTGGCAGAAGGCCTGTCACGCGGGTGAGGGACAAGGTTGAGCAGAAAAGTCAAGGCACGGTTTCGTTAGAAGGACAGGCAGGCAGAAGACTGAGGAAAGTGGAGGCGCCCGGTGCGCAGAGGAGGGGGGCGTCGCGGGTGGAGGGCGAGCAGGGTGAGGACAGGAAGACCGCGGCGGGGCCGGGTGGGAGCTCCTCCTGGTCCGGGAGGTCGCGCCCATGGGTCCCCCGGGCGACTGGCGTCAGCCGTGCCGGGCGCGGCGCCTCGCGGCCCACAGCTGGGCTCCGGAGCCACCGTCCACCGCGTGCGCACCCGAGCCTTTGTCTGCGCCTCGCTCAGGAGCCGCGTTTCAGCGGCGCCTTCTCAGGGCAGATGCTCTTCCAGGATTGCTGTTTCGGTTTCCCGCTCCCAACTGCTGCTCACTCCCAGGCCTGGGCCGACCGGCATCTCCAGGGCACCCGAGGTTGAGCCCCTCCCTGCGGCCGGAGCTGATCCGGGCTCACTGCCTGCCCGGGCATCTTTGGGGTGCAGCCCCCGGGCTGGCAAGCGTGTCCGCGCCGGGATCGGCCACTCCTTGTAACCACGCTTCCCTAGCAGGGGCCAGTCCACGGCGAAAGCTGCGTGGTCAGTGGCCTTTCGCACACTCGCGCGAAAGGTCGTGAGTCGCTGCTCGCACTTAATTGGCTGTCAGGGTCCTGGCCTAGTGCTCCCAGCTGACCCCCAAGTCCTCCCCCAGGTGTCTGCTCCCCACCCCATTGCAGTCTAGACCCCAGCTGCAGTCTAGGTGGGAAAGGGGTCTGTGGATAAGTGTCCGTGGACAGAGCACGTAGACTTCTCTGTTGGCCAGAGATGTGGTCAGTAGAAGCATTTTCCTTACTGAAGTGGACCCCCATGGCAACGCATCGAAGATGGTACAGGGAGTATGGGGCCCCACCAGCTCTCCCGGGGTGTTGGGGTCAGCCTGTAAGCCTGGTGTAGAACTGAGATTCTTCCCGGTCCCCTAAGTGGTGAGCTTGTGAATTCTTTTTTGAAAAAATAAACATCTTAACTTTTCTCAGTTGGCTGTTGACTTGGGTTGGAAGGTTGAAGTCTGCTCTATCTTGCAGTGACAAGCTATCCTGGGGCGGGAGGGGGGGGGTGCGTGGTGCGACTGAGACACAGGACTGTAGGCTTCTGGGAAAAGCCCTTGGTCCTGAGATGCTGGGGCTTCTGTTGGAGCTGCTGGCGCCTGTGTTCAAGGCTGTTCTGGATGCTGTGGAGGGGAACAGAGATTTGCGGCTCTGGGTAGAGGGCTTAGTCCTCCCAGGGGATTCCTAGCAGGTTGTCCCTTTAGAAAGACAGAATCTCCAGAGAGGAGAAGGATCAGTAGAAGGGTCTACTCTGCAGAAAGGCCCGGCAAGGAGAAGCGGGCGCATCAGAGAAACCACACATGACAGGGGACACTCAAGAGTGGTCCCCTCGCCCCTCGCCCCACACCCTGCCCTGCCCAGAGCAGTAACTTTGGGCTTGAACAGGAGCAAAAGGTTAGGACAGTCTCATTTGGGACACGACTAAGGCAGTAAATGAGAAGATACTTTTAAACAAAATCCGTTCTCAGACTCACTTCACTCCAGCTTGGGAAAGGGAGAGAGTGATTGTTAAAGGAGAGTAGCCAGTTTCTGCTCTGACCTGCTTCGTTTCTGTCTATTGCTGCCTGACAAGCCACTGGTCTGAATTGCTAAAATACTGAAGCTGGACAGATTTTTGTGATGTTTGCCATTTACAAAATCAGCCTTCTGAAAAATAATTTCTAGATTCTGTAAAAATGCACAGACACACCCAGACAGCTGTGTCTAATTGTTGAGTGTTAGTATTTTTTTCTTTCACTTTGATCTCTTGGTCTGATATGCAGGTTGACATGTAAGGGCTGCTGTGTCTAGTTATGGTTTGGTGAATGCTGGCTTTATTTTTGTTACCATCCAAAGCAAATCACGTATAGAAGGTATGATATGCCAGCTTTGCTCCTGTCCATTGTAGCTCTGCGTTTTTGCTCTTCACACCAACTGACTGGTTGGCTCACTCATGCACCAAACAACACTTAGTAAGAGCTACTGCCAGGAGCCAGGTCCCAGAGACGGAAAAAGAGAAGCCAGGAAGCCGCTGTGGGAGGTGTTCGCCAACCAGTGAGAGAGACGGAGCCCCCTAGAAGCAGGTTTGACGTTAATGCCAGGGGTCAGTGGCCACCATGCCCAATGCCTTTACTCTGCCCTTATCAGGCCGTTCCTGACATCACCTCATGACCTGCCATGTGCTTCTAGTTGCTGACCTCTGGGCTCTTCCTCAGGTACTCAGCTTCACACTTCATTGTGGCGAAAGTTGCCACTGGAGTAGGAAACAGTCTTGTGGCTGGAGAGCGTGGTGCTTGCTCGTGCAGTGCAGAGCCGAGAAGTCATGTTGGACAGACCCGTGTGAGTGGCATTTGGTCTTCTGGAAAAGACAACTCAGGTTTGTCTGCGCTGGTGGTCAGTGTTGCTGCTCTAATGTCACGAGGCTGCAGAGATCAGGAGCTCTGAGGCATGCCCGCCTGTGGAAAGGAGGACAGTCAGGAGCCACAAATCCGCCCCCAGCTCTCTCTGAGTCTGTGTTTTCCCGGTTAGCTACTCATTTGACACAAAGAGATAGAGACAAAGGAAAACCCCGCTTGGTCAAGGAGGATACCATGCAAGTGAGGAAAATGAGATGGGAAAAAATTATGAATGCAGACTGCAGGTATCTTCAGACTACACTTGATTGTGTATTTCCCAAATATTCAAAACAGGAGATGTGTATATTCCCAGGAATTGTGGAGTTTAAGTGTGCTCACACTCCTCAGTGACACTCTTACTGTTTCTTGAGACGTAAGATACTGTGTGGCCGCTGCTTGAACAAACTGAGATAAATATGATCTCTTTTAAGAGCAAATGCATTTAACACATACGAACTACACTAGACTTCGCCTTTAGCTTCTCTTTGTGGGCTCAGGGAGAGGAGGTTGCAGAGAATGCCAGACCAACACTCAGCAGTGGAAATGGGTCTAAATCAGCCAACGGCCCACTCGATACTTGTGGAGTACCTCCTGAGTGTAAGTTGTTTGAGGGAGATTACAGTAGCGATAACAGGTCCCTCAAAGGACTTGGAATATAGCTGTGGATAACCAGCAAAGCAAGGCTGTGACTTCTCCCTGCAGAGCCGGGGTGCTGACCCGAGTGTCTCAGCCCTCCGTGGAAGGATGACCTATTTTTTTGGTTGGAAAATCAGAAAGAACTTAAGGCCAAAGGGCAGAGCTGTGGAAACTGATGGGATTCTTTGGGTTATTAATATTTACTTTCATGAAATTCCACTTTTAATTTGGAGAAGCCTTCATGGACAAAGATAATTCCTAAAAAAGCAAATGAAAAGCAGTAGAAATGTTGGAAGATGGTGTTGTCTGCTATCCCAACCGGTATATTAATCTTAGATAATTTCTGCACATAAAACTTTTTTCGCTCCATTAGGAAAACAAATTCAGTGCAGTATTCAAGCAAATATGAGGATTTTGTTTACTATAAAGCAGGTTAAACACAGTGGGGTGCACATTTCACCAACGAATAACATTGTTAATTTTTGTTTGTTTCAAAACAGCTGATGCAATCTGAGAGAAAAAATAATTTTCATGTAAAATGAATATTTTCCCTTAAAAGGAAAACTCTTAGTTGTAATTCAAAACATTTTAATTTCCTTTTAAAATGTAAATTAGGCTCCTCCAGCTGATCTTTTTTCTAAGTCTGTCTAAAGGAAAACTCTACGGGGACAGAAGAGCTGCTGATCTCGAGGAGAGCAGAATGAATCTAGTAGTCTTGTTTTCTCTGTGGCGCTCACCGCTTTCTGAAATGATCTTGCTCACTTCTTGGCTTATCTCTTTATTGCCTGCCTTCCCTCTTTGGAAGGGAAGGTCCGTGAGAGCCTGAGGGCGGTGTCTCTTGTGGTTGTTTCCCTGAGACTGTTAACAGTGGCTGACACACAGGGAGGGCACTCAGATACCTGTGTTGGAAATTTAAGGATGAAAGCCAAACAAATCCAAACAGAAGAAAACATGGCGCCTGTCTTCGAGAAACCGAGAAATCGATAAGCACTGTCTGGAAGTTCCTTTGTATGAGCCTCTGTTCTAGGGACTCAGGATTCCAGGGTGTATGAGACAAAATCAGTTATTTTGAGGAGCACACAGCTCGCGGGAGAGATGGATGAGTTCACACACACTCACCATCCACAGATGGGCTGCAGAGCGCCCTGCAGCTAGTGAGAACCAGACCACCCTCTGACTGAGAGGTCCTGGAAAGGTTTCACAAGGTGGGAAGAGGCAGTGCCTCAGCCTTGCGAGAAGCCTGGGAAGGGAACTTCTACGGATGACAGTGTGGAAAACAGCCTGGGTCAGGGGCTGGGATGGGGACCCGAGTGGTAAGACAGGAGAGGGGATTCTTTAGGCTAAGCTAAGGATACTTTGCAGTGAACCCTCAGAGGACTCTATAGAAACAGCCATGGAAGGCAGGTAGGAAGAATGTCATCTGTGCTAGAGCTGGGTTTCTGTGTGACTGGAGGGAGAGGGCTGGTCTCGGTGGCAGAGTCCTCAGAGGTGAGAAGAGGTGGGAGCCGGACCAGAGACTGGTCATGTACATGATTGGTGGGGAGTGATACAAGCAGGAGGCAGCAGGTGATAGTCACAGGACTCGTGGCTGGTTGGATAAGGCAGGAGATATCTGACTCCTCAGTTTCTGTATTGGAAAGGTAGGGGTGTGTGTGTGTGTGTGTGTGTGTGTGTGTGTGTGTGTGGATGGGAGTAGTTCCATGCCCAGAGAAAAGAGACATCAGAATGGGAAGTATGATAATTGAGCACCTGCTGTGTGTTAAACAGCCTCTTTGGTGTAGGGGTCGTCTCTGCTTGTGTGGTGCCGCACTCTGGCGGTGTAGACAAGAACCAGGTGGGCAAACAAACGAAATATCACAAGACAAAGCTGCACTGTGGTTGCACACTGCGAGTGGCCTGCATGGTGTGTGGCTCCCTGCCTTATTCTGGGCAGGTCTTTCTGCACGGGAGCTGTAGAAATGGCCTCTGAATGACAAGGTGTCCTCGGTCATGCGGTTATGGGGGGAAATACCCCGGGCAGAGGGGACTCATGAGGCAGAGGAGCGGGGTGAGGGCTGTGCTTCTGGGGCTGAGCCCACCAGACAGTGGCACGGAATGAAGCACCAGAGGCAGATGGGCTGTATGAAGGCTTTATCAGCCGGGAAAATCTGTGGTTTACTCTGAGTGAAAGCAGAGGCTTTTGCGAGGTTTTGAGCAGGTGGGTGATCCATGGTTTATGATCTCAGAAGCTCATTCTGGCTGCAGTTTGGTGAATGAATCAAGAGGGTTGTTGTGGATACAGGGAGTCATGGAGGCTGCTGTCATAGCCAAGACAAAAGGCAATGGTGACTTGGATCACCGCAATGACAGTAGAAGCAAAACTCTGCGGCGGTTCAGGAGGTGTTTGGGGGCAGAGTGTGAGCCTGGCAGGTGGGTTGGATGTGGGGAGCTAAGGGAGAGAGAGGAATCAGGAATCCATGCCTGGCTGTTTGGCTGGAAAGATTGGGTCAATGGTGGGCTGTTCACAGGCGCTGGGATGGGAATCCTGGAGGAGGAGCACGTGGGGTGGGCGTGGAATCAGGCGTGGCGTTTGGCGGTGTTCAGTCTGAGATGAGGATGCTCGGAAGGCAGTCGGATAAACAAAACCTGGGAGGATTCCTCCAAAGGATGGATCAAGCCCACAGCATAGAAACTGCAGGCACAGCATCTAATATCGTGGGATTGCATGTCCCCAGGGACAGTATATAGATGCCTCAGTGACATTTGGTTCTGAGGGAAATACAGAGTTGGTTAATGAACCATTGCTGGGTGCAGTGTAAGTACCTGGCTGAAGTTTGACACCTGAACGGATGGCCCTGTGGAATTCTGTGCTATGAACCGGATTAGAAAGCGAGATTTGGACTCTGCAACACCAAGGTAGAACTTGAAGCCACAGGCGTGAATGGAGACCAGAAGTGAATAGTGGGAGTGAGCAGAAGGCAGGGGATAGGCCAGACAAAGACAGAGCCATGGGGCACCCCGGCGAGGAGTGAGCCACAGTGATCCTGAGATGGAGGGTAGCGCGCCCCGGAGTTCAGAAGCGGAGCCTCAAGAGGGAAGGAGCCAGATGCCCCAGACAGCAGGTGAGTTCCAGCAGCCAGGAAGTCGGCATGGCCTCGGTCGGGAGGTTGCAGTGGAATAGCAGAGATAATGCCTGATGCCAGTGTGGTGAGGATGGCAGACGGGACTGTTTGAATCTAAGGTGTGGGCAGGTAGACACGGCTTTTCCTGCGTGGAGAATTGACTTGGGAATGTTGATTTGCCAAAGAAAAGGACCTTGAAGAAGCAGGAAGCAGGGTGGAAACAAACCATCAGGAGGACAGGACGAGTTGGATGTGCAGGACCTGAGAAGGCTTCTGGCTCGAGAAGGAAACCTCTTCCTCAGAGCGGGAGGCTTGGGAGGAACCAGTGTGGGGGCTTGTGGGCTGCTGCATTTTTCGGTAGAGGGGAGTGGAAAATGCACAGTGCTCTCCCCAGCTCCTAACTCCCATTTCTTCCGATTGGATGGCACTTTGGTTACCTGAGCGTGAGCTGGGGAGGTAGGGGCAGGGTGCGGAGAGTGGGAGGCCGGCTGCCAGGGGATGGCCCAGCCCTGCTGAGATTGGAACTGGAAGCTAGAAACTGGACAGTGAGGAGGATGACAGGAGTGACTGGGAACTTTTTGGGAGAGTGATGCCATTAGATTATAGCTGAGGAAGACAAGTATTAGTGGTGTGCGGAGGGGTCGGAGTAAGAGCTGGCAGAGTAAATGTTCATACGCGCTGCATTTAAAACATACACCGAACACAGAGGTGCGCACATTTCAGATACGCATCTGGATGCAGGTTGACCGGCAGAGTCCAGTCAGAGTGATACTTTGAGGGTGGAAGAGTGTTTGGTATGTGGAGTTGAGCCAGGGCAAGGTTCCAGAGAGGAGAGAGCGCCCGGACAGAGGCGCCAGGCTCAAGATGCGCAGCCAGAAGTCAGGGCCAGTGGAGCAGGAAGATCTCCTGGCTGGGGGGCTTTGTGCAAAGGAGAAGGGGTGGAGAAAGCTGGCATGGTACGTCAGGTCTTTCTTACACACTGAGTCCAGCTTTGCATTGGGGAAGGTGTGGGGAGGGCCAGAGGGCATGGCGTGGGGAGGTACCATGACAGGCAGATATTTATGGCATGTTTCCTGCTCATTGCTTCCCATTGGCATCACTGGCATTAGAAACCCAAGACAGAGCTGTGCCTTGCTTTCCAGGGCTTGCTGGCTCATGAGGGAACCAGACCTGATGAGGGGCATTCTGGGGGGCTGCTGGTAGAGGCACATCGTGGGGAAAGCTGTGCCTGGGTGGAGTCCAAGTTCCTGCTGTGCTCTTGCGGAGCTCTCAGGCCCTCAGCTCTCGGGCCTTTCCATTCCACTCCCTCTCCACTTCCCGGAGTGTGATTTCGTGTGCGGCTAGTGCTTCTGTGTCACCGTGATCCCCTGACGAGGAGTCTTTCCTCTTGCTTGTGGCGGGTACCGCGGAACCCCTTTTCCCAGCATCTTCCCAGGCTTGGTCATCATCTGCTTATCAACGCTTCCGTCGTTCCTGGTGCTCCCAGTCGTCTGCTTTCGTGTTTGTCTCCCGTGAGCCAGTGTGTTCTTTGTGGTGGGAAGTGTGTTTCATTCATTTTCCTCACCTCGGTGCCTAACACATTGCCAAGCAAAATAAGTCGAATGAATCGATAATTAGTGAAGGTGCTTAAGTGAGGGAATAGGATTGAAACGGTCCCTTAAAAATACTAATTTTCCTAAAGGGAAATACATAATTAAATAAATAATGTGATGGTACAATATTGCTGGCATGACTTGAAACTTCATTTTTGCTTCATTTATGGTGTTTTCAGGGAATCCAAATACACTACTTGGCATCAGTGGCCAGGCTTCTGAGCTACTGTGAACACAGCATGTTTATATGCCCGAGCGGCTGGGCCGTGGCTTGGTGTGGAGCAGCCACCACAGGTGATGTAAAGGAGGGAGATAAGTGTTTAGAGTGTTCTAGATGCCTCAGTTTCATTTCCTGGGGCAGTGATAAAAAGCTTTTTACTTTGATGAAAAATTTTCTACATCGCAAAGAGAAAGTGTTGCCTATGAAGGGCTGATGTGTTTGAATATGATGAATTATTTATCAAATACAGGAGTATTTGGCCTTTTAAAAGTTGGTAAGTACTGTGTAAGAAGCAGTTTTGCATAAAGAGCAGTTCACTCTGTTGGAAAGAAACAGACTAACAGGTAACTGCGGAGTTGTAGCCCAGGGAGAGGTGGAGGCTGGTGCAGAATCAGAACAAGCAACATGATTGTGTAGAGAATTCAAGTTGTAGTTATTTGTATAGGATGTAATTTGCGTTTTGGTGTAATAGTTTTAGCAGCTTCTGAAATAAACATCTAACATGATATCCAAAAGGGCTTGTAGGCTTGGCGAGGTGGCTCTTGCCTGTAATCCTAGCACTTTGGAGGCTGAGGTGGGAGCCTTGCTTCAGCCCAGAAGTTCTAGATCAGCCTGAGCAACATAGTGAGACCTTGTTTCTAAAATGAAAATCCAAAATAGCCCAGGAGGTTGAGGCTGCAGTGAGCCATGATCACACCACTGCACTCTAGCCTGGGCAACCAAGGGAGACCCTGTCTCAAAAGACAAAATGAAACAAGAACAAAAAGAGCTTGGTTCCTATGGCTTCGTGGATGTGATAATTCTATATGATATCGGGGTCTCAGGGTTACATACATTTCAGATTTTCTTGGTGTCCCAGGACCAGAGGTTGTCTAATCAGTTATCATGACTTTCTAGGACTGTACTCTGCTTCTCATGATGAAACATAGCATCTAATTTTTAAAGGCAGATTAAAGACCTACTTATAAAACCTCAGGAATTAAGAGAAGTGATACTGGCCTGTGGCTAGGTAGACAAATTAATGCAACAGAACAGAAAAGTGTGAAACCCAGACACGTAATGGAATCCAAGGGGTTATAAAAGTGTCATTTCATATAGGAAAAGCAAAGATAGACTACTGAATAAATGATTCAGGAACACTTAGCAAAACAGAAAAATAGATCATTGCATGGAGTGCTCCTCCAGGAGAAATTCCAAATGGAATATATATATATATGTACATGCCTGTGTGTGTTGTGTATTTGTGTTTATGTGTGTATTTATTTAATACATATTTAAGCATATATATTTAAATGTAAAAAGAGGAAAGTATAGAAAGAAAAAAAAATGAGGAAATTCTTTTCTAGCCTTGGAGTGGGGAGACCCTTTCAATGGGACTCAAAATCCAGAAGTAAAGAAAAGATTGATAAGTTAATCCACATTAAAAAAACAAAATGAAATTCCTTGGCATTGCCTCAGATCCTGTAAGCCAGGTCTTGGCATGTTCCTGTCGAGGCCCTGGTGCCTCTCCTGCCTCTCCATGTCCCGCAGCATGCCAGAAGCTCCAACACCATGTTAAGAACTCCCTGAAGTCCTTGAAGTTTGGTCCTAGAGAAAACACTTAACGCTCCTATCATAGCAGAGTGCTAATCTTCTTAATATGTAAAGAGTTCCTAGAAATGATTAAGAAGAGAGTTCTTAGAAATGACTAAGAAGAATAACCTAATAAAAATAATCGAAGGATATGAACAAGACAAATCACAGTAAAAGGGAAGTCAATGGCTCTTTAAAAACATGAAGAGTTTCTCAGCCTTACGATAAGAGAAATGCAATTGAAAATAACATGGTGGCAGCCTTTTTACCTGTGACATCTGCAGATGTTCATAACCTTCATAACACACTGTTGGCAAGTCCATGAGGAGGCAGTTTGGCAGTATCCGTCAATATTAAAAATCCATGTACCCATTGAGTCAGTAATTCTTCTGGATATTTATCACTCAGACATACACACAGGCAAATGACTTAACAAGATATGAATGTGGTGCAGTGTTGTTTGAAATGGAACACTGGAAACCGCCTAAAGGTCTACCTACCAGTAGGGCCCTGGTGAAATAACATTTGCAACGGTGAAAATGAATGTCCGTTAGAGCTTCCAGATACACTGTCATGTGAAAAAAGCAAGGTGTAAATAACACACGCGCGCGCACACACACACACGCACACATGCTCGGATACACACATTTTTTGTGTTAAAAAGGACAATGAAAGCATATACTTGCATTTGTAATTGCATAAGGAAACTGGAAAGAAACACAAGAAACTGTTTATGTAACACTTGCTGGGAGTGAAGGGAGGTGGAGGAGGGATCCCGGAGGATGGAAAACCAGGATTGTGGGGAGACGTTTCAGTGTTACCCCATTTTATACGTTTTGATTTTTGAATAGCATAACTTACTTCCCAATCAGAAATTAAATTTCAGAAATAGCGAGAAGGTACTGCGGTGGCACTGACTTAATGGTGAACTGCCTCCCTTGTTGTTGAGGTGTTTGTTTAGGGGTCATGTTTTCATGGTCTTCCTCCTGGGATCATGGTTTCATTTGTCAGCCCCCAAAGTGTGATTGATCTCTGTCTTCCTCTGGCCTCCCACTTACTTCTCCTGCATGAGATCCCAGAATGTCAGACGATGAATATTAAGAAAGTCGCACGCATCAGTACTCCTCGTGGGTATCTTATCAACTCCTTTCTGACATCATGCGCAGATTTGAACATGGAAAACAACTCTTCTATTTTAATATAATTTTTGACTGATGCAGTCGATGGTTTCATACTAAAGATGTGAACTGTTGTTTAAACCGCTGGAGAGCTGCCCAGCCACTTTCATCTGGTAGAAATCACTACTTTTTAGCAAGAAACCAGATGCCTTGTAGTAAAAACATGAGCTTTAGATACTAGCGCGTCCTCAGTGAGTGCAAATGTAGCCTCGAGTGGTGTCACCATTTAATGACCCCACTGAAGGGGGCCCAGCAGTTTCTTAGAGTTATTCTATCGTGACAGTGATTTGATGGTTTCACTAGAGTTATTCTATTGTGACAGTGATTTTTTTTTTTTTTTTTTTTGAGACGGAGTTTCGCTCTTGTTACACAGGCTGGAGTGCAATGGCGCGATCTTGGCTCACGGCAACCTCGGCCTCCTGGGTTCAGGCAATTCTCCTGCCTCAGCCTCCTGAGCAGCTGGGATTACAGGCATGCGCCACCACGCCCAGCTAATTTTTTGTATTTTTAGTAGAGACGGGGTTTCACCGTGTTGACCAGGATGGTCTCGATCTCTTGACCTTGTGATCCACCTGCCTCGACCTCCCAAAGTGCTGGGATTACAGGCTTGAGCCACCGCGCCTGGCCCTGTGACAGTGATTTGATGGTTTCACCAGAAGCAGGGCCAGTGGGCACTCCCACACCTGTTCCTCAGCAGGCTGGCAGGGCAGAGTGGGAGCCACTCCATACTGGGCCTAGGGGTCTAGGCTGATCAGAACTCTGCCCTGGGAGAGCTTTCGGCCAAGGTCAAGAGGGATAAAGCCTTCCCTCTGTCTAGGCCTTCATGGGGACACTTGAATTATTTAGATCTCCCTGTTTGCCCTCCGCCCTGGTTTTCTTTGGGGTTTGAGCTCATGCCATTCCTGGGAGTGTCTCAGCAGGTCTCTTTGCTGTCCCCTCACTGACTCTTTTCCTTTGGTTTAGGTATCACCCTGCTTATTTTCCTGTGTTCTGCTTCTAATGTTGACAGATTTCTTTGTCTTATCACTTAATATTATTTCCTTCTAGTCCACTCCTTAGTTTTATTTTAGCTGCTACTTCCTTCCAAGTTACTGGATTTTATGAGAACCCTCTCCTGACCTTTAAACCTCAGTCTTCGCCTCCCCTTGCAAGCTTCTCCTTGGAGCTGCAAGCTCCTTGTGAGGTCTCTGCAGGTAACCCCTGGGGACACCCAAGTCTCTGAAAGGCACAGGCCCGTCAGTCTACACTCACCTAGTCCTCTTTCTGCAAGGCACCCCTTTCTCACTGTAGACTGTTCTGGGGAAAACCCTGGTGGCGATTCCTCTCTGTTTCTTGGAGTGGCTCCTGGGATGGGGACAAGGATGGGGTTCAGTGGGGAGAAGGTGGTGGCACGTTCTTTCCCTCTATGGAGCGCTTGAATCCTTCTGAGGCTTTGCAAGCCACCCAGAATGCCTTTGTGTTGAAGGTTATTCTTTGTGAATAATATTACTGCCCTCGTTTAATTTCATTTCTCATGCTGTCTGACTGTACATGCAGAGTTTAGGCACCTTCTGTGTTGTGTAACTGTTCTGTTCCTTTTGTGAGGGCCATCATTAGGAGATCTATCCATTTTGTTTTCTGTGTGTTTTTTGAAATGTCTTTGTTTTGTATTGGTTCATTTTTAAATGTTTTCCAGCAAAATGTTTGTGATTCAAAATTGTTATGACTTCTTGTATCTGGGTTGTGGTCTGGTGGAAAGTACCTCATATGGCAGATAGAATAAGGCATTCAGTACCAGGTTTTGGAGTGACCTAAGCATTTTCTAAATGCCGTTATTATTAGGTGGAGATCAGCTTCAGAGAGGGCATGTGTGTAGCTTTAAGGAGATGTAATTCACCCTTGCTGTTTTATTCCTTTTTTAAATCAGTATTCTGCTGGCTTTGTCAGTATTTTTCTTGTGCTTTGTGACTTCCCAGTAAGAAACAGTGGATGGTCTGATGCATTAAGAAATGTGTGTGTGCCTATATTTGTTAAACAAATACCAAGGAGACAATATAACTAGAGTGCTTGATCACAAGCATGGTTTTAGAGTGAGACAGACCTGTCTTGCAGTGTTTCTTTTGCTGAAGTTGTTAAGATTGTGGTGAAGATTAAATGAGATAATATATAGCAAGTGTTTGCAATAGTGCCTTGAGGACAACAAATGCCAAGACACACAACCATTGTTTCCTTGGGTTCTGAGACAGTCTTTTCCGAAAAGGCAGCCTTGGCAAGTGACGTCCAAGGGGGCGCCGGTCGGGAAAGGAAGAGAAAGGCTGCTGAAAGCATCCATTTGGCAGGCAAAGGTGTTTCTTTGTAGTTACAGGAAGTTCAGCTTCTGGAAACGCCGATATCAGGAAATGGCTGGAGTCCTCAAGCAATTCCACTTTCTTGGCAAGAAATTAAAGGAAAATGTGTTGCAAGTAAAAGGGAAGAACTTTTGGAAAAAGAAATAAAAACAAAAAAAATAGGGATTGTCATTAGAATGCTTCTTCCATTTAGGGGATGTGATTTATTGAGACTGTTGTAGTTCCTTTACCCGTTTATGGGGCTTCTGCACCTCCAAAAGAACTGACCTCTACCCGCTCCTGCCTCTGAGCCTTTCGTGTTCGCTCAGTTCTATCTAAAAGTGGAACGTTGCTGTTGGGTCTCTGCTGCTGGGGTTGACTGGGAAGGCTCTGCAGCTGGTGGCTCTGTGGGCAGCGTGGCCTCAGGTGAGCCTCGAGCCTGTCCAGGATGCCGTTCTTCTCTGCTGTGGACACCAGCTCGTATTTGCTTTGTATGGTTTTCCTCTGTAACTGGTTATCTCTGTACTCTCAACTTTTGTAGATTGTTGGTCTGTATTCTTAACTCCGTGTGTGGACTTAGTCCTATACATGCATTACATTTTTCTTTCATAATTTAATTTACTCTAACTTGAAGAAAAGTGAGAATGTGCCCGTCATAAGCAATGATCTCCTTGCGGGTGAATTTTGAGAGTGCTACATTTCAAATGCCTTTACAAAGCCTTCTACGTCTGGTTTGCCTTTATCTGAAACAAAGCTATCAATACATTGTGTAATTTTAATTTAAAATTCTACAAATAAGGCAGGGCACAGTGGTTGGCCCCTGTAATCTCAGCACTTTGGGAGGCCAAGGCGGGCGGATCACAAGGTCAGGAGTTTGAGACCAGCCTGGCCAACATGGTGAAACCACACCTCTACTAAAATACAAAAATTAGGTGGGTGTGGTGGTGCATGCCTGTAATCCCAGCTACTCAGGAGGCTGAGGCAGGAGAATCACTTGAACCTGGGAGGTGGAGTTTTCAGTGAGCCGAGTTTGTGCCATTGCACTGCAGCCTGGGTGATAGAGCGAGACTCCGTCTCAAAATAAATAAACAAATAAATAAAATACAATTCTGCAGATTTTTTTTTTTTTTTTTGAGATGAAGTTTCGCTCTTGTTACCCACCCAGGCTGGAGTGCAATGGTGCGATCTCGGCTCACTGCAACCTCCACCTCCTGGGTTCAGGCAATTCTCCTGCCTCAGCCTCCTGAGTAGCTGGGATTACAGGCACGCGCCACCATGCCCAGCTAATTTTTTGTATTTTTAGTAGAGACGGGGTTTCACCATGTTGACCAGGAATTACACTTTCATAGTAGTGATATTTCTGGAATTACTTAATACTATAGGATGGGCATATGTGCTCTTAAAAATGACTGGTGGGTTTCTGTCTCTCAGTTAGTAATATTTCATAGACATTCAAGGGAATTCCAGATAGGCCTCCCTTATGTAGCTCATTCTGGTCCCTGAACTATGTATGAAGCAGTGGGGTAGGAGGTGGGTTTTGACACCACTGTTGACTCCTGCTAACCTGTCTTTCTCTGACGTCATGAGCTTGAGGTTTGTATCCATCTCAGATGACTAGCAGCGCCCTGCAGGAATTGCTGAGCCTGTGCTAAATGAAGGGGTCATGAGAAGCAGTAGGGGGTGCTTGGAGATGTGTGTTTTGGAGCAAGATTTGGTTTCAGATTGCAGCTTTGTATAATTTCTCAGGACTCTAATTTTCTTTCCTTCCTTCTTTCTTTCTTTCTTTTCTTTTTTGACACAGAGTATCACTGTATCACCAGGCTGGAGTGCAACCTCCACTTCATGGGTTCAAGTGATTCTCCTGTCTCAGCCTCCCGAGCAGCTGGGATTACAGGCACCTGCCACCTCACCCGGCTATTTTTTTTTCTATTTTTATCACAGGCAGGGGTTTCACCATCTTGGTTAGGCTGGTCTCAAACTCCTGAGCTTATAATCTGCTCTCCTTGACCTACCAAAGTGCAGAGATTACAGGTGTGAGCCACTGAGCCTGGCCAAAATCTCAGCTTATTTTTTATCTGTAAAATGGACGTACAACAAATGTTCGTTCATTGAATAGCTTATTAAATACTTTTTCCTCCACAGAAGAAATTGCAGACTTGTTCTACAACTGCATTGGGAGCGGAAGCCTCTGGTGCCGGGTACCACATCCTCCCAGCCTGCTTCCGGTTTCTGCCACACTGGTGGTGGCCTGTCATACTACTTTGGGATTTTCTTGAACTGCCAAGAAACGTGGACATTTATAATCAGTTTTGATTTCAAGTATGATAGGCTCCACCTAGTTTTTTTTTTTTTTTTAACATAAAAAGAGATAAGAAAATGCAGAGCCGCTTCCAGAAATCCTTCAAATGTTGCTTTTGATTTTTAAAAGGGGCTATGACTTCACAACAAGGTCTATAAATGAACGTCCTTGTGCTCCGGGGTAGGGACGGAGCTGCAGTGAGGCCTTTGCCCTCTCGTTCCTGGTGCCGCCATGGAGCTGTTCCCCGGTCTGTGCCAGGCTGGCCCATTTTCCTGAGAAGGCTCAAGCATGCGCCTATTTTAGGCTGTGACCTGCTGCTCGGCTTGCTGGGTTATTTTGCCTCCCTCATACTTGTTTCCTACCTTATATAAGGGCATTGTCCTCAAATGGAGGACCATGTGCAACTATTTGTAGTCATGTTTAGCTGTTGTTTTGGTGGATATTAGTAATTGGCTAAAGGAAGTAAACTTTTTTTTTTTTGAGACAGTCTCACTCTGTTGCCCAGGTTGAAGTTCAGTGGCGCAATCTCAGGTCACTGCAACCTCTGCCTCCGAGGTTCAAGTGATTCTCCTGCCTCATCCTCCCAAATAGCTGGGATTACAGACGCACACCACCATGCCTGGCTAATTTTTGTATTTTTAGTAGAGGTGGGGTTTCACCATGTTGGTGAGGCTAGTCTTGAACTCCTGACCTTAGGTGATCTGCTCGCCTCGGACTCCCAAAGTGCTGGGATGACAGGCATGAGACATTGTGCCCAGCCGGGAAGTACTCTTTTAAGGAGATTTCAGTCAACAACTGTATGGGTTTTGCCAGATTTAAGCGTGCTTGCCTGTCTGTAAACTCACCCTAAGGACCTGCCTCTGATTCCATTGGCCCTCTGAATTACTCAGTTTCCCTTGAAGAAAGGTGTCTGTGAACTCCAGTTTCCTGTTTGGGTTTTCTTGCCGGCAAAGCCTGAGAAAAGGACAGGTGGTTCATTTGAGAGGTGATTGCAGCAGACAGGAGTGGGGAGTGAAGCAGGGGTCAGGAACAAGGAGGGAGAACTGGTAGAAGGCGAGTTATCTCTTAGTTCCAGCAGGCCCCGCGCAGGACAGAAGGCAGCCACACTACAGCTGCGCACTCCCAGACGCTTCTTTTGGAGGTCGAGGGGGCTTTCCTGGCCCTGCCAGGGGCACTGGATGAAAGCAGCAAGGCTCAGATGTGCGCCGGAAGTAGGATCCACCACTGCAGGGGAGTCTGAACTCACTGGGCACAGGCCACCACCACTCTGGCAGAAACCAGAGGCAGGCTGGGGGGATGTGGTACCCGGTGCCAGAGGCTTCTGCTTCTCACACAGTTAGGTGACGTTTATGTTCTTTATTTCACTTTCCAAGTCTGAGGTGTATGATTTTTTTAAAAAGCACTCGTTAATTTTCTTTAAGTTCCCAGATTTCCTTGAGATCGATGAAAATCCAGACAGCCGCACTTGCTCTGGCCTTGCTCATGATCATCCATGCTTCTCAGCTGCCGGGGCAGAAGTGAGCAGGTGCCAGGGAGATGGTAGGGCCAACGAAGCCTGAGACACGTGCCATCTGGCCTTTCACAGAGGGAGGCTACCTGTGTTCTGACACAGCCATTTCATGCAGGGGTTTTCATAGAATATGCTGTTTTTAGGTGTCTGTGTTTGTGAAGGACATGCGGTGTGAAGTTTCAGTGTAGGTATATGTTGAGAGTGCCAGCTGGAAGACAGGTAATCAAGAATTGGAATTTCAAGAGATCTCACAGCATTTGGAGCCTTCCTTCACCTTCCCTGGGTGACAGATACGTCCACAACTCCTGCCTGTTGCCCTGATGCCTCTGGCCATCATGTATGTGAAGAAAGGTGCTGATGGTTTCTCCCCCGGCTGCTTCCTGTGGGCCTGCGTACTTCCAAGAGGGTGCATGGGCAAAGGTCCCGTGAAAGAAATCAATTTCCATGTTCCCAAGCTTCACAGAGACTTTTAAAAAAGAATTTTTCTGAGGATGGCTGCCTGACAATGGTCTGCCAGTTGTACTTTTCAGCTTTCTTTAAAAATGTATATTTTAATTGACTAGTAATGGCATATGTTTATGAAGTTACAGTGTGGTATTTTGATGTATGCATACATTGTAGATGTATGCATTGATATTTTGATGTACATTTGTATGCATACATCAAATCAGGCAAATGAACATACCCATCGCCTCACCTACTTACTGTTTTTTTGGATGAGAATATGTAACACTCTATTCTTCTAACAACTTCTAAATGTATAAGATATCATTATTAACCATAGTAACCATGCTGTGCAATAGCTAGCTAAAACTTAGTCCTCCTTTCTGACAGAAACTTCGTATGCTTTGACCAACATCTGTCTTTTCTCCACCCCTGCCTGTCCCAGCCTCTGGAAACCACCATTCTGTTCTCTACTTCAATGAATTTTAAAAGTTCCCAATGTAAGTGAGGTCATTCAGTATTTGTCTTTCTATGCCTGGCTTATTGCACTTACCTGTTTTCATGACTGACTTTCTCCCATTTCCAAAAGAAGAAAGGCATACTCTTTGTTCTTCAGAGTCTTACTATGTATGGCTCATTGCCCCAGCATGTAAGTCTGTGGGGTACTAAATGATGGGACAGCCTTAGAAGGCTCTGTTCCTTGGGCAGAGTTCAGGAAGGACAAAGTAAGGAGAGCATCTCTGAATGTGGGAGACTCTTTATTTCACTAAGTCAGCAAACCCATAAGCAAGGCTTAAGGTCTCCATTCATCCACATACTCATCTATCCATCCGTCCACCCATCTGTCCACTCCTCCACCCACCCATCTCTCCATCTACCTACACATCTATCTATCCATCCATCTACTCACCCATCTTTTCATCCATCTACCCACTCATCTGTTCATCCATCCACCTACTTGTCTGTTCATCTATGTGTCCACCCATCTCTCCATTTATCTATCCACCCACCCATCCATCCACCCACCGACCCACCCACTCACCTGTCTATCCATCCACCCACCGACCTATGCATCCACACACCGATGTATGCATCCACCCACCGACCTATGCATCCACACACCGATGTATGCATCCACCCATCGACCTATGCATCCACCGATCTATCTACCCACAATTCCATCTGCCCATCTATCTTAGAACTATAATTCAGAAGTGAGAAATGTCACAGGAATGCAAGTTAGATGATGTCTTTCAATTATAAAATATCCTTTTCAGACAGAAATTAGGTCTGGTTGAGCAGTCTGACCTGCCATTGGAGAATGGCTTTCCAGGAAGGTTGTTTGGTGGGTAGACTCGGTGGACAGAGTGAACTATTCCTCAGCTTCAGGTTTTGACAAAAGTACAGACAAGGCATATTTGCCATAAAAAAATATGTGAGAACATACGTCATTTGCAACTGTTTACACTTGTGATACGATTTTTATATGCCAGCTTAAAAACGTGTGATGGGGCGCGTGTTTGGCAAGTATGCCGCAGGAGAGTGAGTGAATGCAAAGTGTGCCTTAGAGCTGAATTACCACACTGGATGTGAGTGATTACCCGGGCTGGATGACCTTCACCCACCTGAGAGTGTCTGAAAGCATAAAGGCCGGACTGGTACAGCCAACAGGCATAAAGATTGCAAACACTTTTACCTGAGATTTGGCTTATGTCTCCTCAGCAAGCTCAGAGAGATTCCAGGGGCTGGTCTTTCAAATTCCAACCAGTTCGTACCACGGTTGTAACCAGAATGATTATTTGGGACTGTATACGCCTCGGTGCTTTGCAGAGCACTACTTATGTAAAATCTCTGCAATTGATTATATTTCCTTTATTTTAATTCCACGTTAATGTGGCTGTGTCCCTCTTAAATGCAGCTTGAGTCCTTTGTTGAGTGCCTCATCTGTGTTGATACGGTGGTGCACAGATCGATGCCCATGACCTCAGGGAGCTTATGCCTCATGGCCGAGGGTGACCTGAACAAATGTATCATGCTAGACAGACACATATGCATGGGAAGCCACACTCATCCAGGGCATCTAGGAACATCTCCCCAAGGAAGAGACAGAGAAGAGGAAAAGACTGTGTTAGCCCCTGTGGATATGGGGCTGTGGGGGAGAAGGTGTTTCTGGTGGAGGGGCAGCTTGTGCCAAGACCTGAAGGGTAGGGGACTTCTTTAATTCAGGCATAGCTCTCCAGCATCATGGTGCTCTGCCTTCCCAGAGTCAAAGCAGTAAGTCACACCCCCCCACCCCCAAGAAATGAGCACATTAAACACACATATGTTCTTGATCCCACACCCCGAATGGGCAGCAAAGAAAACCAGATTCCAACAAGCCATGCCCCTGCCACTCCAGGCTGATGCTGGAGCTGCCCTGGGAGGCACAGGGTGGCTGGAGAGTAGAGACAACCTCAACACCGCTTCCCAGAGACAAGACCGTGTTCAGTTTTGAAGACTGCTTTCTATTCCCCATCTTCCTCAGCTCTCATAACAGTCTGAAGAGGAATCCTAAGCAAAGTGAGGCTCAGACACAGACTTGAATCAGTGCATGGTGGGTGCAGTGAGGGAGGAGCCAGGCTGCTTTGCCCTGGCTGTGCTCAGGGTCTCAGTGGAGGGCCTGCCCCCATGGCGCCCTTAATAAGTATTTGCCAAGTGGCAGCGCCTGCTCTGACTGTGGGTTATCATGGGTGAGGTACCACTTCTGCCTCTGAGAGCCAGCATTGCTGGGGAAGCATTTGCCAGATTACTGAAGTGTAACTTTTAAAGCATCTGCTTTTAGTGATTTATGTTAGTTCAGACATTAACCATTAAAATGTGAGTTGCCTTATCTTCTTAGATATAGTGTGCATCTGATATTTTACCTTTATCTTTATGAGCATCAATTATTCTTTCATAATATGGAAATGTATTTTAAAGGACTCTTGAGGATAATAGTTCTATTTGCTGTTTTAATTAGTTAATTACCTCATATTTCTGGATATTTTTATTTATTTATTTATTTATTTATTTATTTATTTTTGAGACGGAGTTTCGCTCTTGTTACCCAGGCTGGAGTGCAATGGCGCGATCTCGGTCACCGCAACCTCCGCCTCCTGGGTTCAGGCAATTCTCCTGCCTCAGCCTCCTGAGTAGCTGGGACTACAGGCACGTGCCACCGTGCCCAGCTATTTTTTTGTATTTTTAGTAGAGATGGGGTTTCACCATGTTGACCAGGATGGTCTCGATCTCTTGACCTCGTGATTCACCTGCCTCGGCCTCCCAAAGTGCTGGGATTGCAGGCGTGAGCCACAGCACCCGGCCGATATTTTTATTTATCTTTCCAAAGATAAAAGATTTTTAAAAATCTTTTTTAACATTTTTCTTTTTTCTCTGTGGACCTCTGGGCATCAGTCACCCCTTACTGGCCCCCACGTGCCTGCTCAGAAAGCCTGGCTGTCCTCCCTACTCAGTCTCTTGGGTCCATCCCTCTCCTGTGGTCAGGTGAAGGAGACAGACACGTGGCTATGATGAGCTCGCCTTGAAGATGGGAAGGAGATGCAGAGCTGGCCACAGCTGAGTGCTGAGGTCCCCGATTTAAGACAGCTCTTCTGACTGCATGGACAAGAGTGACATCAGACAAGTGATATTTATTTTGCATGCAACTATTCTGAATATTTACTGCTAGGTGCTGGCTGAGGACAAAGTAAGAGCCACAGCAAAGTTATCATACTTCTTATTAATAGATGAATGATCTTATTCTTGGCCAATTCAACCATTTTAGCAAGTAATTTTATAAACAAATGTATAAACTACTATTTACATAATCTGTGTTCTATTTAAATTTGTATATTCTAGCAACAACATTGCATAGTTGATCAGACTTCATTTTAAATAATTTGACGTCCAGATGGAAATACGTTGTGGTTTCAGCATTTCTGAACAGGGAGGTTGAGAAGGGAGGAGGTGGAGGAACACTGCAGCAGTTGGTAATGGCCAGTAGTCTGTAACAGCGTGTACTAACAGGTTATTCCATTAGAACTCTTTTTAATTTTTATTTAATTTTTATGTTCATTTTATTTGAGCTAAAATGTTAACTGTTTTCTGTCCCATTTTGGAGTTACCCAAGTAAGCTGATTTAAATCTTACAACCTTGCTGAAAAAGTAACATGAAATTTTTACTTTTAAACCTTTACAGACCAAGAATATACCTGTTTAGTATATCTGTTTGCTGAGTAAATAATGTATTGTGATAGGTGATTTGAAAGTGGTGTAAAAATTTTAACATCAAGTATCTAATAATACAGAAACAGAAAGGCAGGCAATTTTTACAGAATTTAAGAAAACAGATAAATAAAAACCATTGGAATCTTTATGATTTGAAAGCCTTTCAGCAGTTAAAAATTTCATGTTAACGAAGTCTGCATCTCCTGTACCTTAATGGGAAAGAGGTACATGCATGTAAGTTAAAGAACTTTAGTCGGCTGGGCGCGGTGGATCACAAGGTCACGAGATCGAGACCATCCTGGTCAACAAGGTGAAACCCTGTCTCTACTAAAAATACAAAAATTAGCTGGGCATGGTGGTGCGTGAGTCCCAGCTATGCAGGAGGCTGAGGCAGGAGAATTGCTTAAACCCAGGAAGAGGGGAGGTTGCGGTGAGCCAAGATCGTGCCATTGCACTCCAGTCTGGGTAACAACAGGGAAACTCCATCTCAAAAAAAAAAGAACTTCAGTTGATTGAATGTTGTATCTTGCCTCAGCCTTCTGAGTAGTCAGGACCATAGGTGTTCACTGCCACACCTGGCTAATTTTTACAATTCTTTATAGAAGACGAGGTTTCTCCATGTTGCCTAGACTGGTCAAGAACTCCTGGGCTCAAGCCTTCCAAAGTGTTGAGATTACAGGGGTGAGCCACTGCACCTGGCCATAGATTGTTTTTCATGTCTTTCTCCATTTATTTATTTTTTTGAGACAGAATATTGCTCTGTCACCCAGGCTGGAGTACAAGGCACGATCTCAGCTCATGCAACCTCCACCTCCCAGGTTCAAGCAGTTCTTTTGCCTCAGCCTCTCAAGTAGCTGGAATTATAGGCACCTACTGTGACTCCTGGCTAATTTTTTGTATTTTTAGTAGAGACGGGGTTTCACCATGTTGGCCAGGCTGGTCTTGAACTCCTGACTTCAGGTGATCCACCTGCCTTGGCCTCCCAAAGTGCTGGGATTACAGGCATGAGCCATCATGCCCAGCCTTCTCTTCATTTTTTGCAGTTGAGATTTATAATAGGTATGGCTTTCTGTAAAAATAAAACTAGTCTCTGGTTTTAAATTGTGCAAATGGAGGTAAAGATGAAAAGTTATAACAGAAAGCTGAAGAACTAGGTCTTTGAGTGTGATGTGACGAATGTGAGGCTTGCAGTCAATTGACTGGAGTTTGAATATTGAATAGCTTGAATTTGGTTACTCCTTGCATTGGTTCTGGACTCCTAGGCAAATTGTTTAACTTCTGAATGTTTTTCCTTATCTGTAAAATGGTACTAATTTTACTATTACAGCCAGCTAGCCTCCTTCCTTCCCTCCCTCTTCCCCCTTCCCCCTCCCCTCCCCCTCTCCCCTTCCCCTCCCTCCCCTCCCTCCTCTCCCTCTCCCCTCCCCCTCCCTTTCCCCCGTCTCCCCTCTCCCTCCCCCCCTCCCTTCCTTCCTTCCTTCCTTCCTTCCTTCCTTCCCTCCTTCCCGCCTTCCCGCCTTCCCGCCTTCCCCCCTTCCCGCCTACCTCTCTTCCTCCCTCTCTTCCTCCCTCCCTCCCCTCTCCTTCATTCCTTCTTCCCTCCTGTTTGGTTAGGATGAAGATGAAATAATGAATGTGAGAGCACTTTGTAAACTATAAAAATCAGTACAAATATGATGCATTGTTAGGGCTTCGTTACAAAACCTGGAGAACACAGAATGTAAAAGTTAATAATCCTTATGGTTATATAATGTTCGAGTGGTCATTGTGTGTTCTATTTCTTAAAGATTCTGGTTTTCCCTTAGTATAGTAGTTAATGTGCTATTGTTGTTCGAATATTCTATTTTAGATTGCTAGGTAGGCAACTGAATACATACCTTATTATGCAATGTGGGTGTTGTGTGGGCGGCTTCACCTTGGGTTGACAAATTTAACTTTTACCAGTTTCGATTAGAATGTATTTTAATGATGAAGTTTAAGGTTTCATGGCATATCCTTTTTGAACATTTTATTTTCTTCGCATTTATCTGTGTAGTGATGTGGCAATGTAAAATATAAAGTTTAAATGTTCTAGCTCAAATGTCAGTGTAAGTTAGATGGTCTGAACACGGGAATATGTATTACATGCATCCTTTCGGAACACAACACAATGGCAAGAATCGGCATAAGAAAAGCAAATCATTTTTCTTTTAAAGCTCTGTTTGCTTTGATACAAATGACTCCTTTCACCCTCTCTCTCTGTCTCTTTTCTTCCGCCTTGTCCTCCCTCTTTGTTACCCTCATTTGTAGTTGCCTTTTATTTGCATTTAGTTCTGACTCTTACAGTGCTTAAAAGTTACCTGAATTATAAAGTGAAAATAAGAGGGAAGGTGAATGCGTTGCATAGTAGAATCGTCGCCGAACAGAAGGGGTTAAAATACTTTTTTCTTTTTTGGTGGGGTTTCGGGGGCAGTGGTAGGAAGTAAGAGGCTTTCCAATGAGGCATTTCACAAAGGCGTAACCGTTAAGTCTGATTGGATATCATTTTGAGTTGGCCCCTTTCACCCAGCATAGAGAAATTCTGACCCATTTAAAAAGAGATGTTACTGACAGCATCTGCTAACAGCAGGCGAGGCTGGCTGGAGGAAAGGAGATGGGAAATTGAATAAAAACCTATGGGAAATGGGACTGTGGTGAATGAAAGCCACAAAGCATTTTCTCATACCAAGAGGTAAAGACAAGGCACATGGTGAGAAATTATCTTTGGCTCTGGGGAAGATGAAGCCAGATTTTGCCTTCTGCTTTGGCATCCTGCCTTTATCGTAAATATCATTCCGCAGAGAATTCCATGATAGCTCCGTAAAGGCTTGAGTACAAAGCTGGGAAGACTCGCCCCTCCTGTGCCAGGGACGCTTGGGTCCTGGGCCAGTGACCCCGTCCTGGCTTTTCTTTTTCCAACCCTTGATTGAAAAGAAGCTTGTACTGTTGATGCAAAGACTTTTCCCACTAAAAATGATGCCTGCAAGCAAAATGGGGTTCTGTTTTTGTGACCCTGTCATGCTGCCGGACACACAGGACATTGTCCCACATTTATTTAATGAATTCTGACTACACGTATAGTCTTTCTCCTTTCCCACACCAAAGGTGAGAAATTTTCTAAAGTCTTGTGTACGTTACCCATCCGCCATAAAGCTCAGTTTCACGAAGTGGAACACGCTGTACCCTGTCATTCAGCCAGGGGCAATCTTTGAATGCCAAGGAGGCCTACACAGGGCTTGGGTGGGGCAGTCAGGTTTATGGCAGGAGATGTGTGTGGCGACAGAATGAGAGCCACATTCCTGAAGCCACATCTTGGTGTGGTATGGGTGGTATAGGTGGAGGTGGTTGTCTTGACTCTTTTTTTCCCTTCAGCCTTGATCTGTGATTCTTTGCCATTCTGCTGAGCAAGCTGATCAAGTGTCAGTCCTGGGGTCACCCTAGCTTCAAACCCTGGTCCTGTCTCCTACAGTCTGTGAGAAGCTATTTTCATAACTTCTTTTTGCCTCATTTCACCTATAACATGGGATGAAAATAATAGTGCCTTGTTCATGGAGCTGTCCAAGGATTAAATTAATTGAATGATAGGTGTGTAGGACAGGGGGCTGATAGATGTCAGCTGCTATTTCATTTCCGTGATTATTTCATTTACAGTCTGATAACTTTCACATGAATCATCTCAGCTGTGGTCAATGGCAGCCTTGTTAGAGAGGCAGGCTGTTGATATCCCTTTATTTTACAGATATTAAAACTGGCTTTGAGGTGGTGAGTGATGATGGGTGGTAGGACCTGGGCAGAACCTTTCTACAGCAGATGGAAAAACGCCCGACCCAGGCACACACAGGGCATCTAAAGGAGGCTCATCCCTGCACCTCCAACTAGCATTTCACAAATGTGTCCACGCGGATGCATAAGCAGTCTCTCTAGCTTTTGCAAAATAATAGCATATGTCCTTTTCTGAATCGATAGTATTGCATTTATGGTGGGAGCTGGAGGGGAGCAGACAACAGCTGTTCTTGGGGATGCAGTCGGGGCCTCAGCCTGTGGAACGTCTGGAATGTGAGGTTTCCTGTAAGGGCTGGTTCTGCCTGCATTCTTCCTGGTGAAGATTTTTGGAAAAGCTGTGAATTGTAATAAAATGAGAGTGCTTCTTTTAAATGATTGATTAATTCTCAAAATTCTACATCAGTAGAAAGACTATGCATTTCATAAATGTCACTTGGCAAGTCATATTTCTATATTTCTACTTCAGTTTTGCTCCTAGGAAAATTGTTGTAACTTTGTTTTGAAGAGTGTGTGTGTGTGTGTGTGTGTGTGTGTGTGTGTGTGTGGTGTGATTTCCTTTTCACATAGCCAGTGAACTAGCTGTGTGTTTGCTAATGGGATAAAGTGTGTGTCGGGGTGAGCATGTGAGGTCTACTTCCCAGGGTTTATCCTAACCCAAGAATAAGAGTATTGGATTCCTTCCATAATATGCATCCTATGTCCTAGGCAGACAAGAGGGGAACCATGTAAATGTAAATGTCTGTCTACAGATAGAATTATGTACTTGAAATTGGTACGAAAATAAAGAACAAGAGCTAAGGGATTTCCTAGAGGTCATGGGAATGGTTCCCATTACAGTAAATTGCTTACATAATGATAACACTTAGCTTGTGATATTTGTAGTTATTTTAAATGTTATTCTTGGAAGTACTGCAAACAGGCGTCTTACTGTAATGCTGTAGTCTACAATATTTTTCTATTAAGAGAATGGAATCTTCTATCAAATAAAAATAAGATATGCCTACCTCTTTATTTTTCATTAATAGTTTTTCCTTAAATGGTTATTAAAGATACCTTTATTCTTGTATATCCCAAATTGTGTATCTTACCAAAACCAAGGATAATGCTGTGTTCACTATGATCTTTTGATCTGGATAGACATTCATTTATTTGGATGTACATGATACTGTCTTAACATATTAGAAACCTCTGAATAAATTTTACAAAATTCATAGCTAAGGAAATGTTTAGATTTGCAACAAATCTCTTTGGAGTAAGTCAAAAATAGATACAGTCTAAAGTACCCACCTGTGTACTTAGAAAGTATAATTTCAAATCTGCTGTGATGGTTATACACTCACTCTCTCTCCCCACCCATCCCCCAACTTGACTTGCACCATGAGGACAAACTGCATCTCTGACATTTTGCCTATGCCAAAATGTATTCAGTCATAGAAAATAAAAAATAGTAACCACTAGCCCACCAATGAAATACAAATAATATTCCTTTGTGGGGTATTACCCTTTTCTGATGCCTTTTATAAATCCAGTCTCCATGTTAGACACATACCTTTAATGCTATTTTATTTTGGAATCACGCTTGCCTGTTAATCTCTCAGAGTGAATCCAAACATTTTTCCACGGAGAATACCGCCCCTACCTAAAGGAAGCCCTTTGGCTGCCTGTCAGCCGTGCTGAAGTGACGGCTTCAAGGAGTGTGAGTTGCCCATGGAATTTTAGTAAAGGAACATCCCCTCTACCTCCCATCTGAATTGTCGATCAAGGCAGATGGATCAGTATTTAACTGGCAGTCTGGAGGAGGAGTAGTCCAGCCGCTTTCCAGGCAAAGCAGAGCAATGATTGCCATCCAAATGCTTAAATGAAGACAGGTCAGGGACCCAGGGACCCACCTGGGCCATGTCACATGGAAGCAGCCAGTGTGAAGTATGGGTTCTGGGACGTCGGAATGGGAATGTGTCTATAGAAAGCTTGTTGTTTGTTATGAAGGACTGACAGTTGGGGACCCGCACGTTTTCTTAATACCAGGAGTGCTGTTCTGTTTTTCCCAGAGCAAGTGGTTGCTCTCTTTCTGTGGACACTGAGTTTTGTAAATTAGCAGTTCAGGTTTGCGGTCAAATGTATGGCTTATCCCTAGCCTGTGTGTCACTTTTGTGGCGTATGTTTTGTGTTACCTCCTTTCCTGCTTTTTTACTTCCCTACCTTTTGTTTTCTTTTTCTTTTTCATTTCGGTTTAATGCGTGCTTTGTCTCACTGTTCTTTACGTATATTTGAAAACTTTCTTGAATGTTCTCTGGAACAAGGCAAGGTAAGTAATCTTCATGTATTTATTACGGGATACAATCCTGAGTGTTATCTGTGTTTTACAGAAGGGGAACCAGCAGTTTCGTGACCACACAGCTAATAAAGTTGCAAGACTGAGGTTCAGCTTTGGGTTCTCCTAGAAAGCCCAAGCTCACGCTCCCAGCTGTGCCCTGTTCTCTCTCAGGAAACTAACATATACAATCCACACACTCCACAACAATTCATGACACTCCATGCACACGTGGTCTTCAGTGGGCACTGCTGCAGATGCATGCATTCCACAGACCTCACAGATCCACTGATTGGAGGCATTGGTTCTCAAAGCACATGGCATGAAATTATCCTAAAACACACATTCGGGCTGTGCCCCAGAGGCAGTGAAACAGAAGCTCTGAGGGAGGGACTTGGAGTCTGTGAGGTGATTCGAGGTGATTCTGTCACACTCTTGACTTTCACTTGGGAGATTACACACTTTGGAAAAATAACTGTTTTTCTGATAGGACTTTCTCTTTTTTTCTTTTTCTTTTCTTTCTTTCTTTCTTTCTTTTTTTTTTTTTTAAAGACAGAGTCTTGCTCTGTTGCCAGGTGCCAGGCTGGAGTGCAGTGGTGCAATCTCAGCTCACTGCAACCCCCACTTCCCGGTTTCAAGCAATTATCCTGCCTCAGCCTCCCAAGTAGCTGGGACCACATCACCACGCCCAGCTGATTTTTGTATTTTTTAGTAGAGATGGGGTTTCACCATGGTCTTGATCTCTTGACCTCATAATCTGCCCACCTCAGTCTCCCAAAGTGCTGGGAAGGACTTTCTTAAATAGCAGACCCTGTGAGTCTGTTTACATTTGAATTTAATTTATAAGAATTCAGGTTGTATATATCACTTCAAAAATATCTATTAAGGAAAACTAGGATTTTTTAAAAAATAAAAGTATTCTCGAGACCAGTCTGTCCAACATGGTGAAACCTCATTTCTACAAAAATGCAAAAAATAAATTAGCCCAGCATGGTGGCGCACACCTGTAGTCCCAGCTGCTCGGGAGGCTGAGGCATGAGAATTGCCTGAACTGGGGAGTTGAAGGTTATGGTGAGCTGAGATTGTGCCACTGCACTCCAGCCTGGGCGACCGAAGTAAGATTTTGTCTCAAAAAAATAAAATAAAATACAATAGAAAAGTAAAGGCATTCTAAACTGTTCCTGTTCTCGAATACTTCTCTAGACGATCTTTCCCTGTTTCCTTTGAAGATGTAAATACTGGGTTTTGAAATGTTATTTGATTTCATTTTTTCCCTCAATTATTCCATCTTATTCCTGTCTTCCAAGGGGGTTTTTCAGTTTTTTCTAGTCTGTAATTTCTCTAGCTATAAGGAAGTTAATCTAAAGGTAAAGATATTAGGATATCCTTACTAGAGATCCCGCCATTGCACTTAAATCTTTGATTTAGCGTCCTCACTAGGTGCTGGGTGTCACCTTACCTCCTGGTCCAGCGGGGGTGGGGCAGCTCGCACGTTTCTCTGTCGCTCGTGACAGCCTTGCAGCCTGGCACACGGAAGATGCAGCGACTCCTGCAGCCGCTCACAGCACCTTCGGGAGCACGGAGAGGCCACTTCTGAGCCACATTTCAGGGACATTAACTGAACGGGTGTGCCAACCTGTGCCTCCTTAGTGTTGATTCTTGAATCTCTCCTTGATGCCTCAAGCCTCTCCTTGAAGCTTTAAAAATGTAAAGTCTGCATAGTATCTTGGTTTTGATGTAGAGAAGTGAGTCTACATCTTACGAATGTCTAAACCGAAGGCGTTTGCTCTATTCTGCAGTTAAAATCAGACCAAAATCAAAAGCTGTTTTTTGTTTGTTTGTTTGTTTGATTTTTTAACGCAGTGACTTTTCTTTCTTCTTGGAAGTATGATATGCTGTTTGCAGAAGTTGTGAAGGAATCTTCCAGCATATTGATTTGCTGAAAAATACACAGGTGATGGTGATGCCTTAATTGTACCCCCTCCGTTGGGAGGGATGCCTTGCGAATTTCAGCTAGAACTGGGATCCCATCTTAGCAAATATGAGTAGATCTTGGGTATGCAGCTCTAAAAGGCAAATGATCTCCCACAGATGTCAGCAGGAATGTCCTGTAGCTGGTGTTCCCTGAGAAGTTCACGTGCCTGAAGGAGCACTCATTCCACACTTGGGACAAAAGGTATTGGATTCCACCTGTCTGTTGTGATCTGGTTTCTCCATGGCCACTTCACCCCACAGGGCTGTTTCATTTGGGCAGAAATTCTCTGACCAAGATTTACCAATTTGTGGATCAAAGTCATAGTCTTTTTTTTTGTCGTTAGATTATTTTGAATTGCAGAGATTGTGATGAGTCCTATTCTCGCAGCTGCTTGCTGCCTGGTAAGATTCAGAACACAGCTCTGTTTTTTCAGGCTTCTCATTCTCAAAACAGTGCATCTCACAACAATTCCCTGAAGTTTAAGATGTTGGTAGAGATTACAACCTAAAGAAACTTCTGAGTGGAGAGAGCAGGTGTCACTGTTTGTCCCAGGGGCATTCTGAATTCTTTGACGTTTGCCTTACGGTATCATGCCTGAGCTTTCTTAAGAGCATGAAACTCAAACTAGAATTTAATTTCCTATGATTCAAGATCAACGTGGCTTTTGTAGGTTTCTCCTTGTGCTGGCATTCATTCCCTGTAATCTCAGACTCAGTATCTTTTTTTTTGAGACGGAGTCTCACTGTGTGACCCAGGCTGGAGTGTAGTGGTGCAGTCTTAGCTCACTGCAACTTCCACCTCCCAAGTTCTCTCCTGCCTCAGCCTCTCAAGTAGTTGAGATTACAGGCATGTGCCACCATGCCTGGCTAATGTTTCGTATTTTGTAGAGATAGGGTTTCACCATGTTGTCAGGCTGTTCTTGAAGTTGCAACCTCAGGTGATCCACCCACCTTGGCCTCCCAAAGTGCTGGGATTACAAATATGAGCCACTATGCCTGGCCCAGACTCAGTATCTTTAAAAAAAAAATTGTTTCATTTATATGAATGTCACCTTGAGTAGTAGACACTATATTTTGGTGGTCATTTATATTCAATTTCTGAGTATGTGAGGGAGTTTCTGTTGAGTTTAAGTTTTGTATGAGGTGGAGTGTCTGCTGGGGATCTGTGACACACTGCAGAGGGTTGGCAGCTCTGTCTCTCTATCCTTTACTCCTGGTTATTACTGAGAGTTCTGATTTATTTGTATGATGTTATTATTTATCCATTTATTCTGTAACAATAAATCTAATCATGTAATAAAAACTTAGAAACTAAGCCATACAAATAATGACACACTAATTTTACTAAGTCAGTAGTAAGGTAGGTAACACAGCATTCCATTTTTGGAGGAAATCACTGATTACAGTTTATTTTGTCCAGACTGCCTCACTTAAAAAATGTGAAGGGGATGGATATTTTGATGCCCTGTCTTTATTCTTAGAGTAGATGTTAAGGATGATTGAATGTTTATTTGGACATAGCAACTTTAGTTATTTTTCTTTAAAAATGTTTTATTTTGCAATGTATGCATATAACAGTTCTCACAGAGATATATTAAAATCAATATCATATCATTTGCCGTTGTTACCATTCCTGTTCTTTAAAGATGATGGATCGAATCCTAGACCAAAGTGATAATCTTAACAATATATGAAATCAAATAAGAGCAACCTATGTCTTCAGAATTGTCATGAACAGAGAGCAGTGCAAAAATGCCGAATGGTCGAGTTGAAATCAGACCTTTCTTTTTTTTTGAGACGGAGTTTCGCTCTTGTTACCCAGGCTGGAGTGCAATGGCGCGATCTCGGCTCACTGCAACCTCCGCCTCCTGGGTTCAGGCCATTCTCCTGCCTCAGCCTCCTTAGTAGCTGGGATTACAGGCACGCGCCACCGTGCTCAGCTAATTTTTTATATTTTTAGTAGAGACGGGGTTTCACCATGTTGACCCGGATGGTCTCGATCTCTTGACCTCGTGATCCACCCACCTCGGCCTCCCAAAGTGCTGGGATTACAGGCGTGAGCCACCACACCCAGCCGCGAAATCAGACCTTTCTTCATTTTATCGAAAGAAAATAGCTGACCTTATACACAACTGCACAGTAATTCCAGTTGTTTTTGGTACCTGACATTTAGTTTAGTGTTAAAGTGAAACTGACTACACTGGGCTGATTTGCAGGAGAGCCAGGTAGAGCTTTGGCCTTAGAGGAAGCGAGCATTCCGTCCAGCCGATTCAGGAGCTTCCTCTTTAGTTCAGTCTCCAATATTTCCTTTATTCTCCACCTTTCCTACTCAGAAGGCTGTGAGTAACACAGAAGGTCTTGGACCTTTGATCTTTGTCCAGGCTGCCGACATCATGCTTCTGTGAGGTGACTTGACTTTGCTCCATTTGTATCTAAACAACAGGATGCCAAGTATACATAGCTTTAAGAATTTACAGGACCAGTGTTTTTCTTTTCCAAATATGCCCTGTGTCCTACCAGCATAAGCCATGGTGGTCTGAATAAAGGTACTAAGTGTACAATGCTGAGTAGGTCTGAGATGAGCCTTGTCTCTATCCCAGAGACAAGTTTGTATGACTCCATCAAGTCTCTCTACTTTTAAATGGTATGGGATTTCTAAAATCTTTTTTTGACATAATCATAGTTTTTAAATACATTGAGATCAATGTTGAAATAGTCATGCTTGAATTCTCTGCTTTTATATTGAAATTATGAAGCTTTCAGGAAATTTGAAGTGTTTCAGGTGATAAGTGTTTCTATAAACTTTATTTATTTATTTATTTGAGACAGGGTCTCACTCTGTCACTCAGGCTGGAGTGCAGTGGTTCGATCTTGGTTCACTGCAATCTTTGCTTCCCAGGCTCAAGTGATCGTCCAGCCTGAGTGTCCTGAGTAGCTGGGATTACAGATGCGTGCTACCACACCCAGCTAATTTTTTTTTTTATTTTTTGTAGAGATGAGGTTTTGTCATGTTGCCCAGGCTGGTCTCAAACTCTGGAGCTCAGTACAGTTCACCCGCCTCAGTTTCTCCAAGTGCTGGGATCACAGGCAAGAGCCACCGTGCCTGGCCCCTATATGATTTATTTTAATTGCGGATTATATTTTCCTGTTGACAATGCTGTTTAATTGAAACCACAAAGAAATTAGTACAGTAAAAATAATTTAAGATTATATCAATTTATTCTTGTTGGTTTTTAAATGAAAGCAATTGCTGCTCCTCAGCTGATTAAAATTCTCTACTGTTCTTTAATTAAAAAAACAAAAATTCATAACTCAAAGTAGGCTAATTGAAAGTAGTTTTTATGGCTGAGTGTAGTGGTTCATTCCTGTAATTCCAGCACTCTGGGAGGCTGAGGCAGACAGATCACTTGAGCCCATGAGTTCAAGACCAGCTTGGGAAACATGGCAAAACCTTGTCTCTACAAAAAATATAAAAATTAGCCTGTCATGGTGGCATGTCCCTGTCACCCTAGCTACTTGGGAGGCTGGGGTGAGAGGTTGGCCTGAGCCCAGCAAACGGAGGTTGCAGTGAGCTGAGATTGCACCATTGCACTCCTGCACTTCAGCCTAGGTGACAAAGTGAGACCTTGTTTCAAAAAAAAAAAAAAGCTTTTCTTTATTCTTTTTTTTTTTAATTTTTATTGCATTATAGGTTTTGGGGTACATGTGCAGAACATGCAAGATAGTTGCATAGGTACACACATGGCAGTGTGTTTTGCTGCCTTCCTCCCCTTCACCCACACTTGGCATTCATCCCCAGGCTATCCCTCCCCAGCCCCCCCCCCCGCTGTCCCTCCCCCATTCCCCCCAATAGACCCCAGTGTGTAGTAGACCCCCTCTGTGTCCATGTGTTCTCATTTTTCTCACCCACCTATGAGTGAGTATATGCGGTATTTCTTTTTCTGTTCTTGTGTCAGTTTGCTGAGAATGATGTTCTCCAGATTCATCCATGTCCTTACAAAGGACACAAACTCATCATTTTTGATTGCTGCATAATATTCCATGGTGTATATGTGCCACATTTTCCCAGTCCAGTCTATCATCGATGGGCATTTGGGTTGGTTCCAGTTCTTTGCTATTGTAAACAGTGCTGCAATGAACATTCGTGTGCATGTGTCCTTATAGTAGAACGATTTATAGTCCTTTGGATATATACCCAGTAATGGGATTGCTGGGTCAAATGGAATTTCTATTTCTAGGTCCTTGAGGAATCGCCACACTGTCTTCCACAATGGTTGAACTAATTTACACTCCCACCAACAGTGTAAGAGTGTTCCTATTTCTCCACATCCTCTCCAGCATCTGCTGTCTCCAGATTTTTTAATGATCACCATTCTAACTAGCGTGAGATGGTATCTCAATGTGGTTTTGATTTGCATCTCTCTAATGACCAGTGATGATGAGCATTTTTTCATATGTTTGTTGGCCTCATGTATGTCTTCTTTTGTAAAGTGTCTGTTCATATCCTTTGCCAATTTTTGAATGGGCTTGTTTGCTTTTTTCCTGTAAATCTGTTTGAGTTCTTTGTAAATTCTGGATATCAGCCCTTTGTCAGATGTGTAAACTGCAAAGATTTTTTCCCATTCTGATGGTTGCCAATTCACTCTAGTGACTGTTTCTTTTGCTGTGCAGAAGCTGTGGAGTTTGATTAGGTCCCATTTGTCTATTTTGGCTTTTGTTGCCAATGCTTTTGGTGTTTTGTTCATGAAGTCCTTGCCTACTCCTATGTCCTGAATGGTTTTGCCTAGATTTTCTTCTAGGGTTTTTATGGTGTCAGGTCTTATGTTCTTTATTCTTTACTTGAACAGTTTATAAACTAATTTATATCTAATTAATAAAACAGGAGTTTACTTTGAAAATGTTATTCAAATGGCTTATTTTCTGGCTGTATAAATGCAGTATGATGACATTAAAAAGCTGCAGGTGAAGTGAAACTTTTGTTCTTTAATTGTACTTTAGGTTGTGAAACTGTGTTTTATGGAACCTTAGCTGTAGGCCGTTAAAGTCATACCTTGGATTGGTACACAATTTTCTGGAATTTTCCTTTCCTAATTCTATTTCGCTTGGGTATGTAAGAAGGACAAAGAATGCAGTAATCAATATTAGTTGATTTGGTCCTACCCCTCTGAATTTGCTGCTGCTAAACTTCCTGTGGGAATTTTCTTCTCACAACTGCACAGCTAAACTTTTCCAGCACTTAGGAACTCTTCAAAAGTTTCTGTTCAACTCTTAGTCATTATATCCTCCCACGCCATCTGCCCACTCACTCATCAAAAATCCTGAAATAGTGTGAAGTCATTTATCTCTGTATTAAAAAAAAAACATAAAAATCATGATATTAAGGATTCTGACAACTGTGACGAAGTCTGCGCTTTTAAATGCATGGATCTCTTGCCCTCAGATAATTAAACAGTCCTTTCAATAGCTAAATTTTTAAAAAACCCAGCATTTTGAATATTCAGGCATTATAATTCATTTTTTAATGAAAAAATGCAATAGCAAAATCTCAATTATCTATAAACCTGGAGGTTTAGATTAGTGATTTTCACTTGAAGTACCATGCTTTAAAAATTAACCATTTTGGGTTGAAATCTTTAAAATTTTGTTTAAGAATTATGTAGGTTGCGTGCAGTGGCTCGACCTTTAATCCTAGCAGTTTGGGAGGCTGAGGCTGGCGGATCACCTGAGGCCGGGAGTTCCTGACCGGCCTGATCAACATGGAGAAACCCTGTCTCTACTAAAAATATAAAAAGTTAGCTGGGTGTGGTGTTGCATACCTGTAATCCCAGCTACTCAGTAGGCTGAGGCAGGAGAATAGCTTGAACCCAGGAGCGGAGGTTGCGGTGAGCCGAGATCGTGCCACTGCACTCCAGCCTGGGCAGCAAGAGCAAAACTCCGTCTCGACAACAAGAACAACAACAACAGAAAAAAATAATACATGCCTCTCTGACTTCCAAATCAGAGCAAGCACTTTGGGGAGTTGAGGCAAGAGGATCACTTGAGACCAGCCTGGATATCGAGATCCCATCTCTACAAAAACATTAAGAAAGGAAAATATTCGCCAGGTGTGGTGGTCTGTGCCTGCAGTCCCAGCTACTCAGGAGGCTCAGGCTGGAGGATATCTTGAGACTGGGAGTTTGAGGCTGCAGTGAGCTATGAGTGTGTCACTGCACTCCAGCCTGGGCAGCAGAGCAAGACTCTGTCTCTGGAAAAAAAAAATAACAGAAGAAAAGAAATAACACATTAGTGTGAGCGTACTCCATTTTAGGCACTGTGCTAAGCTTTTTGCCTGGATCATTTATTTAAGCCTTAGTACAGAGATGGTAATAATTATTATCTCCATTGAATATTTAAGAAAATACATTTCAGAGAAATTAAACAGATTGGCCTGAGTACACAGTAAATTTTGAAATCCAGGCTGGCCGATCCTTGGGTGGTGCTGTGCATTATTCTGTTAATTTCCGATGGTTGAAGTTTATGACGTCTCTTAAATTCTGATCGTTTAAGGTTGTTCTGTTCGCAGGCATTTTCGTTTGTCATACTGATGTACCTTGGCATTGGTTTATATCGCAGGTAAGCAAGCCGTCACAGTTATGTGTAAAGGAAGAATAAATTGCTTTCAACCGTAAGGCATTGCTAGTAAATGGCTTTAGCTTTATGGGTCGGACTTACTGATAGGTAATGAGGCTTCTCAGATTTCATTCAGATGACTTCTGGGGTCAGAGTCTTGCTCTGACAACTCTACAGTTGCCTGTTGCAGAGTTCTAGAAATAGGGGGTGTGCCGGAAATAATGATATGTAGTCATATGCCATTTAACACCTTAAAAGTATGGACAGGTCCTTGGCTAGAAGATGAAAACGAAAATCCCTGCCATTTGTTAACTGGGTCTATCGAGTGGTGTTTGATTACTTGTCTCTGTCAGCGGCTGGAGATGCCACTCCCCTTTCTGAGGCTGTACCTCCCTCTTCCCCCAAGTCACGGTGGCTTCTGTGCAGCCTGGTATCCACAGAGCTTGGTTTCTGTATCCTTCTCCATGCGATAGTGTGGAAATTGCATCTTCTGTGGTTCCTGTGATAGCCCGAGGCAGCTTTTGGACATTTAGGCCCATCTAACATCATCTTTATTTGGTTTCCACTTGCTTTCTAAGAATTAGTCATATGGCATGATGATTCTTGAGCAGTATGCTTGAGCGAAAATTATGTATTAATAGAAACAAAATTAAAACAAACTATGTCATTAATAGAGTATGCATTTAAAAAACACCAGGTATTGTTTTTCTGATGGAAATAACAGGGCCACATGTGGTGGCTCATGCCTGTATGTTACATACAGATTTTGTTACATTGTGAGACCTTCAACAAATAATGTTTTGTGTTCATTTAAAAAATACATATAAAAACAATAAAGCATCCGTATAACTTGAATTTTTTTTTTTTTTTTTTTTTTTTTGAGACGGAGTTTTGCTCTTGTTACCCAGGCTGGAGTGCAATGGCGTGATCTTGGCTCACCGCAACCTCTGCCTCCTGGGTTCAGGCAATTCTCCTGCCTCAGCCTCCCGAGTAGCTGGGATTACAGGCACACACCACCATGCCCAGCTAATTTTTTTTTGTATTTTTAGTAGAGACGGGGTTTCACCATGTTGACCAGGATGGTCTCGATCTCTTGACCTCGTGATCCACCCGCGTCGGCCTCCCAAAGTGCTGGGATTACAGGCGTGAGCCACCGTGCCCGGCCAACTTGAATTTTAAAGAAAGCCACAAATAAAACTGCTAGGTGCACTTAAAGCACTCAGGTAGTTTTTGAACCATTGGGAAGTGACCTGGACTTCAGTGCTGCCTGTCAGAAAGGACAGATGTAGAGACGTGAAAGAGGTCAGCTGCACATGGTTTTCTCCTGCCTCTAAACTGCTGCTCTTCCAGGGGCAGTCTGTATCAACATCTGAAGTGTTGCTTCTCTTCTAAAGTTCTAAACATCTAAACTAAGCCTGTGCCATAAAACTGCAGGCCTAGAAGGACCTGAAGGCCTATTGATGGTCAGATAGGATCCTCTGGAATGACCCTCTGTGTTTGTCAGCTGTCCCTGTCCACCCTATCCCCTGCTCCTTCAACACCCCTGTCCCCACCCTGCTTTCCCCTTCTCATGCCTGTGGGTAGGAATGAAAGTGAGCTGCATCATGGAAGGAAATTGTGCCTTTTAGCTGCTCTCTTAATCCTTAATGGTAAGAAAGTCTTCTTTCCTAACACCTGGATAGTTTCAGCTGTGGTATTTTAGGTAAGCTGTGAAAGATTGGAGAAGAGATTTCTGTCATGAAGAAAAATTATCCCTTTCAAAAAAATTGTATATTCCAAATATCTTCCCTCTTTGTTAGGTTATTGAAAGTCTGCTATTTAAATAGTTATTTCCTGTTACTTATTAACTCAGAAAATTTTCTAGATGATTCTACCTGGCAAGATTTATTTAAAAGTTTTCTTTTGGAGTTAACATCAATAATCTGCATATTTTCTACCATGGGGGTGTTCATGTTGAAACATAAGAGAATGGATGTACCCAATCAATGGAAACCTTAACATCTGATCCAAAAAGTAAAACATCCGGAATGAACACTTTAATGAAAACATTCATTTTTGACTTTTTTTTTTTCTAAAACGGAAAAAAGCAGAGAGGGGGAGAGAGAGAAAAGAGAAAAAAGAAATTGAGGGTGGTGACTAGAAAGAAATATTAATGTTAAATCTCATCATCGAGACCAAGAACACCCTAATATGTTATATTCTATTTACCATTTTTTTTTAATGTAACTGTATTTGAAGTTAGGGTCTTTAGAGAGATTCTAAATTAAAATGAGTTAATTAGGGTGAGTCCTAATCCAATAGGACTGGTGTTCTTTTTTTGTTTTTGTTTTTTTTTGAGAGAAGGAAAGAAAAAAGGAGTGAAGGTGAGGAAGAAAAAGAGGGAGACAGAACGGAAATGTTGCTTTATTCTAAAAAATGGGTATTAATAATGGCCAATCAATATTTCATTTAAACCTATGAGTAGGTGTGATGTGGTATTGACAAGAATGTATATTTTGTGTGTTTAAAGTGGAGAGCTCTATAAATATTTATCAAGTTTACTTGTTCCGGATCTGAGTTCGAGTCCTTGATATCCTTATTAATTTTCTGTCTCATTGAGTCTAAATCTCTATGTATCTGGGTGTTAGGATCGTTAGCTCGTATTGTTGCATTGATCCTTTTACCACTATATCTTTGTTGCTTTAAAATCTATTTAATCAGATTCGAGAATTGCAACTCCTGCTTTTTATTTATTTATTTAATTTTTGCTCTCCATTTGGTTGGTAAATCTTTCTCCATCCCTTTGTTTTGAGTCTTTGTGTATCCTTGCATGTGAAATGGATCTGGATGTAGCATACCCTTGGGTTTTGGCTGTATCTTTTGATTGGGGGATTTAGTCGACTTAAATTTAGGGTTAATGCCATTTGATGTTAACTGGCTGTTTTATCCATTTTTTTGTGTGTAGTTTCCTGAGTGTGATTCCTGGATCTAAGACGCTTTCTTATGTGAGGGAGAGAACTAGGAATTTACTCTTAGCGGCATGTGATGGAACTGGTGGCACCCTCCTTCCTGGATAACTGTCCTTCATCCCTGGGACCCTTCTTGAGTTGGGTTTTGTCCTTTGCTGCTCCCTCTCATCCTCTCAACCTCTAAAGGTTGGGAGGCTGCAAGGCTCAGGCCTCTGACCCCTCACTCTCTCCCCGCTTAGTCCCACAGCTTTATCTGTAAACTGACAACTCACAAATGTATCTGCAAACTTTACTTTCCCCCTGAACTCAAGGAATCTCATATGAAGCTGTGTATTCAGTGTTATCATGGAAAGTTAGTGTGTTAGTCCATTTTCATGCTACTGCTGATGTCATACCTGAGACTAGGTAGTTTATAAAGAAAAAGAGGGTTAATGGACTCACAGTTCCTCCTGGAGAGGCCTCACGATCATTGTGGAAGGCCAAAGGCACTTCTTACATGGCAGCAAGAGAGAATGTGTGTGGGCAAGCTTCCCCTTACAAAACCGTAAGATCCCACGAGACTTATTCCCTTCGTGAGAACAGCACAGGAGAGACCCACCCTCATGATTCAGCTACCTCTCACTAGTTCACTCCCATGACAGGTGGGAATTGTGGGAGCCACAATTCAAGGTAAGACTTGGGTGGGGACACAGCCAAACCGTATCAGTCAGGTATCTTAGACTTGTTCAAAACCAAACCTTAAGCTTCTACCCTCAGTGTGTTTCTTCTCTTCTCTCTGAAGATGACATTGCTGTTCTTCCATTTGCTCGAGTCCGAGTCTTTGAGGTCATTCTTGATTCCACTCCGTGTCTCGCACCCCATCAGGCAGCAAATCTTGTGGACTCCAACTTCACCCACTTTTTGCCGCCTGTGCTGCTCTGCCCGCAGCCCATGCCTGGACCAGTGAGACAGTCTCTCTTTGGCCTCCCGGCCTTGGCCTTGCTCCTGGCTGGTCTCCTTCCACACAGCAGCAGGAGTGAGCTTTGTGCAGAGCCAGTCAGCTCTCTCACTTCTGTGGTCCCGTGATCTCATTGCAGACTGGGTCAAATCCAGGGTCCTCCCCATTGTCCTGAAGAAGGCTGGCTTCCTCCACCTCTCGGCCGTCTCTCAGGCACTCTCTCTCTCTCATGGGTCCAGTGCATTGTTTCTGTGCACTTTGAGCTCACCAAACACACGAGGTGCCTTGTGCTAACTGAACACTGTGCAGTCAACTCTTCCTCCAGATACCTGAGGTTCGGGCCCTCCTGCATTCAGGACTCTACTGGGGTGTCTCCCTACCAACGGGTTCCCCAGACTAACTCGTGAAGTGGCATCCCCTGCCTGCGTCACCTGCTCTGTACTTTTATTTTTCTTCAAAGCACTTTTGGTCGTGTGATGTTTACTGTGTTACTTTCCGGACTCCCTGTCTGTAAGCATGTTGAAGGCAAGACCTGGTTTGCTTTGTTCACTGTTGTGCTTCCAGTGCCTGCAGCAATGTCTGGAACACGGTCGCTGTCAGTGAAGGGTTTCCAATGAGTGAATGAGTGAAGAGTCTGCTGCATTCAGTGATTCATTTATACAAGATTAGGGCTTAAAGCTCCTACAGTGGGAATCAGTCTCAGTGACTTAGGGGATGGAATTTGGAACTGGAATTAGTTTATGATAGAGTGTGAAGTTTTAGGAGGGCTTAGGAGAGAGGAAAAGAAACAGAAATGCTGCAAGAGACCATCAGAGCTGGTCAGTTACATTAAAAGTTCTGTCTCTTGAGACTCAAGTCTTCAGTGCTTGACTTGCTGGCATGATTGACAGTTGAATGTTCACATCAATCTAGAAAACAAAGAATGTACCAAGAGAAAAGTGTTTTGAATCAGGACATGACCCGAAGCAAGAAGTGTTTTAGGAAGATTGCTATGTGGGGTTTGAGTCGGGAAGGACCCAGATGCTAGAGAGTGTGCCAGGGCCAGCCCGGGGGAGCCAGCTGAGGCCACAAGGCCTGGGCCAGGGGAGGAACAGTTCTTCGGGGAACTCTAGTTAGAGGTGGATGAATATGACTCAAAGACTGATCTGGCATGGTGGCGAGGAAGAAGTTGATGTTAAGGAGAGTCCAAGACTATGAACCAGATTGAATGAGTGGCAGAAATAGAGCTTGAGGAGGGGGTCTTGGCCTTGCAGAGAGAGTGTAATACATTTACTTTTTCTATTGTCGAGTTTTGGTTTGGGGAGGGAGCAGAAAATCCTCATAGAGATGTCTGGGAGGCAACGAGAGAAGTGTGCAGGCTGCTTAGGAGGAGGCCAGGCCTGAAAGGAGGACTTTCAGAGTTACTGGAACAGACAGAGTTCACAGATGTTAAAGAATGTAAATTAGAGAGAAAAGCCCAGGGCCATACTCATGACTGGGGTCAGGAAAAGAGAATGCTTTTAAAAGGAGCACATGGTCAGGGGGTGAATGTCCACTTATGGGGAAGGCGGGGAGGGAAAGCCCACCATCAGTTTCCACAACTGAGAGGCCACTGGTGACCCCAGCCAGTGTGAGCACTGAAGTCTGCAGAGTCCAAGCTACAAGCCCTGCTTTCCTTAAGTAAGTTTAAATTACAGGAATAGTTTTGTGTTTTTTTTTTTAACAGTTTATTCTTTAAATATGCTTCCCTTGATGGCATTTTGAGAGTGTTTAGGTTTCTCAGGTTATTTTCTCTCTCTTTCTCTCCATCTCTCGTCAATTCCTGTGTCATAGGTTAAAAGGCTGTATGAGGCAGTTTTTGCATTGCTATAAAGAAGCACCCAAGGCTGGATGGATGTGGTGGTTCACACCTATAATCCCAGCACTTTGGGAAGCCAAGGCAGGTGGATCACTTGAGGCCAGGGATTTGAGACCAGCCTGGGCAACATGGCGAAACCCTGTGTCTACTAAAATTACAAAAATTAGCCGGGCATGGTGGCAGGTACCTGTAATCCCAGCCACTCAGGAGGCTGAGGTAGGAGAATCACTTGAACTCACAAGGCAGAGATTGCAGTGAGCTGAGATCATGTCACTGCACTCCAGCCCGGGTGACTCTGTCTCAAAAAAAATAAAGAAACACCTGAGACTGTGTGGTTTATAAAGAAAAGAGGTTTAATTGGCTCATGATTCTGCAGGCTGTACAGGACGCATGATGCTGGCATCTGCTCAACGTCTGGGAAGGCCTCAGGAAACTTACAATCATGGCAGAAGATGCATCGCCCACAAGAGCAGGGGTAAGGGTGGGGGAGGTGCCACACACTCACAAATGACCAGGTCTCATGAGAACTCACTATCATGAAGACAGCCCAAGTCATGAGGGATCTACTCCGTTGGTCCAAACACCTCCCACGGAGCCCTACTTCCAGTGTTGAGGATTACAGTTCAACATGCGATTTCCGAACTCTGTGAAAGGCAGAGCACAAGACAGTCTCTTGGCATCTAAGCTGATTATAAAAGAAGTTTTTTTCTTTACAGTGTTTTTCTTTCCAGCATGAAATTTTATATAGGATATGTTTTCTGATGGCCCCACTGTGTGTGTGTGTGTGTGTGTGTGTGTGTCGACGTACACAGTCACCAACTATATAAGGATGTTTTGGTCAACAATAGACCCACATATACGATGTGGGTCTATTGTTTTATTTTTTTATTATTTTTAATTTTAATTTTTATTTTTTTTCCTCGTTTCAAGTTTTAATCAAAGCTTGTATATAAGATTACTTTATTCCTGCATCTTCTCAATTGTTTCTTCCTTGTATTTGCCCTTTTCCTTTCCTACTTGGCGAAATTTGGCTTTCCGTTCAGGATCTTTTGCGGTCTTTGTCCAGTTTTAGCCTAGTGATAACCACTTTCCGGTGGTGGTTGCCTACATGGACAGTTGTGCCATTAGCCTTTTCCCGCTGCACCCGTTCAATGTAGATTACGTATTTCTTCCTGTAAACCTGGACTACTTTGCCAATCTGCTGACCTTTATAGTGTCCTCGTACAACCTGAACTTCATCATCCTTTCGGATGGGCATGGATCGCACGTTGTACTTCTGTCTCAGCTCTTTGGAAAGAGGGGAGGACATAATCTTCCTGCGAATGTGGGAAGGTGCATTGAAATGTCTTTTGCGATTCCTGCTTCGGTCGGAAGTCACAAAGGGATTGAACTTCATTTCGGCAGCTCCCGCTTAGGTGATGGTGGTCATGTAAGGTTATAATACCATGTTTTTACTGTACCTGTCCTATGTGTAACTATGTTTAGATACACCAATCCTTACCATTTTGTTACAGCTGTCTACAGTATTCAGTATATAGGTTTGTAGCCTGGAAGCAGTAGGCTATACCATAGAGCCTAGGTGTGTAATAGGCTGGACCATTAGGCTTGTGTAACTCCACTCTGTGACATTCACACAACAATGAAACCAACCAGCAACACATTTCTCACATTTCCATTAAGTGACACACGTGTACACACACACACGCGTGCACACGCACACACACACACATGCTGAGACAGACACCGAGAGAGAGTGTGTCTTTTTTTTTTTTTGACCATAGAATTACTTTATTGAGGTCACTGGGAGTACAAGATATCTGTCCTTAGCCCTAGCCTCAACCCCTCCTCAATACAGTCTCATAGGTGGAAAAGACCAGGGTTCTGGACTGCTCCGGGCCACTACCCAGGAGAGACTGGGCAGCGGGGCAGGGGGGCTGGGGCTCCAGTCCAGGACAGAGGTCCAGGGCAACAGGGGTGATGAAGGCTGAGGCATGGGCTGAGGGGTTCCAATCCCCCAGGGCCGAGGAGGGGGTGGCGTGGCTACCAGCCAGATGCTTTTTAGCAAGTCAAATGCAGTTGGGGGACCCAAGGCTGCCCCAGATGGTGAAGACAGTGAGGGCAAGGGGGGTGGCCAGGGACCTCTTGACAGTGCCAGGCTCCCCCTATGCACAGTGGGCATGCTGGAGGAGTGGGGCATGGGGAAGGTAAACTCTTTTGTCCCTTGTTGCTTCCTTTGCCTCTCTTCCTCTGGGACTTGATCAGGGATATTGATCCAGAAGGGTGTCATCCTTCTTTCAGAGCCCCCAGGCTTGGCCCCTGGCAAGGGTGGCTGGCAGCCCTGGAGTACCAGGGCAAGGTCAGGCACACAACCATGGCAGGCCTGCAAGGTGTGCACGATGGCATCCCTGGCATCCTGAACCAGGTTCCTCCGGGGAAAGGCCTGTGGCAAACTCAGCTGGCACTGCAGCTCTGCCAGCAGTTGCCCCATGTCAGGCAACTCTGGGGAACTGGTTGGGCCTGGGCCTGAACCTCCAGGAACCTGGTTCTCTTTGTCCCTGGACTGTGAGGTTGGCTGCTGGGCCCTCCCTGGGCTTGGGGAGGGCTTGGCGAGGGCTTGGCAGAGATTGTGGGGCTGCCTAGTGCCAGGGTTCCACTGCTAAGCAGCCTTCCAACATCTAGGGATTTCACGTCATGGTTGAAGAGACCCCGGTGCTCCCAGCTTAGCCGGCCCTGGGTTATGACCACGAGCTTGGAGGCAGTAGGGTCCACAGGTGGATCCTGAATGGCCACAGGAGGATCATGATGGGCTAATGGTCGGCGGCTGCCCAGCAGGGCCTTGTTACGTTCCCGCCTAGTCTTCCGACGGCGGACACGACCAGGTTTCTCAGGCCGCTGGAAAGGCTGGAAGACTGGTCCCCGGGTATCCATGGTGTCCTGTGTCTTTTCTTTCTGCTTGTTCAATCTTCATTATCTTTCAGAGCCAGCAGAGATACTGTTATATTGGACCGGGTTTATTGCCCGCGACCACGGAGGACTCATGTCTCTCCAACCCGTGGCCCCGAGAGTGTGTCTTAAAGTCAATTGGCTTAAAGTCAATCAAGAAACCTCTTGAGGCTCAGGTAATTGAGGAGGCTGGCAAGTCTGGAAGCAGGTGAAGAGCGTGTGCAGCGTGAGTGTGAATTTCTGCAGAGCAGCGCTGGAACCTCAGCCAGTGTTTCTGTTTCAGTCTTGAGGAGAATTTCTTCTTCTTGGGAAAATCTCAGTGTTTGCTCCAAAGGCCTGCAGCTGATTGGATGACACATTATGGAGGGTGATCTGCTTTGCTCAGAGTTCACTGATTTAAGTATCAGTCACATTTTAATAATACCTTTACAGCACCATTGACACTGGTGTTTCACCAAACATCTGGGCCTCATGGTCCAGCCTCGCTGGCTCATGGACTTAACCATCACAGTGAGAAAGCAGTGGCTGTGATAGCAAGTGAGGGAGAAGCTTCGGTCTCAAGGATTTGGTTCTTTATGTCAGTCCTGTGTTTCTTCTTTTTTTTTTTTTTGAGATGGAGTCTCGCTCTGTCTCCCAGGCTAGAGTGCAGCAGTGCTATCTCGGCTCACTGCAATCTCTGCCTCTCAGTTTCAAGTGATTTTCCTTCCTCAGCCTCCCAAGTAGCTGGGACTACAGCTGCCTGCCACCATGTCCAGTTAATTTTTGTATTTTCAGTAGAGGCGGGGGTTCGCCATGTTGACCATGCTGGTCTCAAACTCCTGACCTTGTGATTGCCTGCCTTGGCCTCCCAAAGTGCTGGGATTACAGACGTGAGCCACTGCGTCTGGCCAATCCTGTTTCTTTACTGACAATTTTGATCATATGCAGCTTGTCAGAGATCCTGTTTTGAAGGGGAAAAGGGCTTTTCAATTCCAGAAAGAATAGGTGTGACTTTCTACATTTTATATCATAAGTATTATAGGCAATGCTTTAAATAGTTTGAGGCTTAGCTTTTTTTTTTGAAAGCTTAATTTGCTATGTGAGGCTTTACTGAACATAATTCCATTTTTTAGTTCTATAAATGTTTTGAATGCATCTTTAAAATATGCTGAACTTAATGTATCCTTTTACAGTGTAATTTTCATCAGTAGCAGATGAAATTTGATCAGGGTCATGTAAATTTTCTTTTCTCAAATACTCAGGACAAGACATACGGAATTCACGTTAGAATAAAGATTAGAAGTGCGAGCAGCTCTCCTTTTCTCTGCCTTTTTTTTTTTTTCTGGAGAGATACAGCTTCTCTGCCCTTTTATTCTGTTCTAGAACCAAAAGTGGAGTCCAGAAGAGTTCTGGGCTTTTCCATGAGCTCTGCCACCATGTGAAGTATTGGCCTGCTTTCCTCATCTTCCTCATCCTCCTTTGGCCGCCCCACAGTGCACCCCATCCCGTCTCTTATTGACGCCTTTTCTCTCTTCCCTTGGCCCTCAGGGGCCCTGCACAGTGCTTTGCCATTTCGTTCCACAGTGACCTGACTGCAGACCCTCTGGGATGCTTTGTAGCATCTGTAAGTGCAAGGCTGGTGGGAAATTGCTCAGCTTCAGCATGTCTCAAGATAATTCACTCAGGTACTTACGAGAAGCATCTCTTTCCGTTTGTATCTCCATCGTCACCTTCTCATGTGCAGTGCGGATACTGCCTGGGTGGGGCGGGGGTGGGAGAGAGACACGGAAGAAAAACAAAAGCTGCTTTATTTGATGTTACCCTCCTGTGAACATAGAGACTGGTTCTGGGTATTACAAAATGTGTCGTGGCCCAGGAGTGGAGTGATGTGGCAGGTTTTTTTTATTAGCTGGAGGACAGGAAAATAATAAAATTAATGGGGGGGGTGAAGGAGAGTGAAATGCCCTCCTTGCTGTAGGTTGAGACCTTTAAGTTTAGTACAGGCTCTCTAAGAATCAGTTATTAGAAGTTAAAACTGACTGCGCGCTGTTAAATCTATCATCTCATCCATTCTAATGCTTGTACTGCCCGATCATGTAGCGAGCGTGGATAGCAGTGGGTGGCAGCAGCTTGTCCATGGTGCTCTATGTGAGTGAGGGCCCGGGGTTGTCTGATTCCTGAGATTACACCCCGATCCCTACACCGTACTACACCATTTTCTCATATGAACGGGAGACCAGCCTGCGGCCAGGCCCAGCCCCCAAGGGCCCTTTTAGCACCTATGGAACATTCATTTCATATCCTCTCAACACATTTCATCCCTCGCGTTTCATCGGTGACTTCACAGTTTTAGCTGCTACTCTCTGTGAACATGGCTTCTCACCAGAGGAGGGGATGCTGTACACATCGCCCCTCTGGGGACATGGGGAGGGGACTGCAGCGAGCAGGAGAGTCAGAGCTGACTTCGTTGCTCGTCAGTACCAACTACCCCCTGGTTGGAGGCCTGAAACATTTCTTGTGCGGGGCCCCTTCTTTGAGGCCCTGTGTAAGCCCTGCTCCTGGCTGGTGACCATTGTTTCCTTAATGTTTCGGTTTCTCTGGAAGGTGGGCGGGCCATGTCTGTGAACTGCGGCCTGGAGAAGAGGAAGACTGATGGAAATGGTGGACACGTGGTGGACACGTAGCCACCTCTGGAAATTCCTGAATGCCTCTTCCATGCTTGTTGAGTGTGCCGGTTTGGGGTGTGATACAGCATCGGGCTGTTAGTCTCTAGACCTAGGAATTGCTATCAGACAGTGAATTTTCCCCATTTCTTTACCACCTGTATAGCCTACAAGTTCAGTTTTTGTTACATTAATACTGAAAGTAAAAAGAAAAAAAAAATCCCATTACTACACAATTATGTTGGACTGGGTATTTCTTATGTACCAATTTTTAACAATGTAGCAAATATACATTTAAACAACACACATAAAAATGCATGCATATATTAAATACGTATCTATGTAGTTTAATGAATTATTTTTGCTGTCAGAGAAGCAGTGTCACTAGATTCTTCTCTGCTTATTTTACTGGACAGTTTTTCTAACTGTTAGAGATGGAGTCTTGCTATGTTGCCCAGGCAGGTTTTGAACTCCTGGCCTTAAGTCATCCTCCTGCCTCAGCCTTTCGAGTAGCTGGGATGACAGGAGTGAGCCTCTGTGCCCGACTTACCTGCCATTTAATTAATTTATATAATCTGCTTGGGGGAAAAGAAGCCTTAATTTTTGTGCAATCTTTTCACTGTTGACGCTTGACTTTACCACTGAGAGCTGTTAGAATAAATATGTGTCCTCAAAGCTGAAGGTCAGTTGGGTTTATTCTGCTCTTATGATTGATTTTCTGTGTGATAACCTTTATCTTTGCTTACTCTAGTGCTTTAGTCACATCTGCGTGCTGGGACTGACCCACTGGTACTTCCCTACTCTTGGCACCACAAGTCCCATATGTTGGGAAACTCCTTAGTCCCGAGTGGGTAGACTGGGGCCAGTGTTCACCCTAATAGCAGTCTTTCCAACAAGCACCTCCCCAGCAAGGTCCCGATGACTCCCACCTCCCCCGCTTTAATGCTGACTGATAATTAAGGCTTATTTTAAGTTGTTCATATTGTCTAGCTACTTGAGGGGCTGGGGCAGGAGGATCGCTTGAACCTGGGAAGTGAGGCTGCAGTGAGCCAAGATCGTGCCTCTGCACTCCAGCCTGGGTGAGAGTGAGAGTCTGTCTCAAAAAGTTTTAAAAAAGAAAAAGTTCACATTGAACTTAAGGATGTGACACTGAGGTGGATGTTGTGATTCCTAAAGTTGCTCCTCTTCCTGATTTTTAGGTATTGCTTACTTGGGTATGTGGCCTTTGTTAAGGGTCTTTTACCTCATGGGTCAGGTGACAGGAAGTAATTCTTCGTTTGCTGAGAATGAATGGATTCAGGCTTTTTTGTACTTACTGTTGTCCCAGAGCTTCTCCTGGTGTTTCATTTAAGGATGTGAAAGGTAACCACATGGGAGGGAGCACTGTGCATTTGAGGAGACGTCAGTCTTTCCTTTCGTTACTCAGAGTATCTCTAGTATTAAGATATATTTTCTTGAAGTTTTTCCCCATAGCTTTGATTCTGGACATCTAATAAAGAAACAGCATTGACTCATTCTACATGCATTCAAGAGAAGTCTGCCAGTGTAATTAAACAATATATATTAATTTTCAGTAAAATACACCAAGAACTTCTCTGTCCTTGAATTTTTGTGCAGAGTTTTGAACGTTTTGTGAAAACTGGTGGTGCACAGTGTCATGTGTGCCTCTCTGTTGATTAGAGATCAGTTCTGATTTTCATCTATGTGGGTAGGAAACTAGTGTATTTTGAGTTGCTGGGCTCAGGAAAAACTGATTATATTAAGTCGTCTATGAATGCAATAATTCATTTGTGCTGGAAGGAAGCTAGTCTTTGAAACTCAGTGGCCGTATAATAATTTGCTCATAGGATATTAATTTGGCATCCAAGCCAAGGGCGTTAACATGATATTGGCTTCTCCATATGCATTGCCTGTACGTTATTTGATCTGACTAACACAAGCTTTAGAAAAATTCACAAAAGATCACGTTTCCTTTAGGTTGTAGGCCTTAAGAAAACGGTTTTCTAAAGGAGTGACAGCTGCTTGAAGGAAAACATGGAATCTTTTAAAAAAGTGTTTTACTACTGCCTGCCAAGGAGCAGCTAGCTACTTCATGAAATCATGCAAAGGCTGCTAAAGACTGTCCCTGGGGACTCACACTGTTTCCTGGCTAAATACGGTTAGGGAAGTCTCCCCCTGTTGTCACAAAGGGAGCTCTTATTTTCCGAATCATTTTATCGGTGGGTTCCTGGTAGGATTCCAGTGCGAAAGGAGATACACTGGCAGCTACTGCTCACGTTTAATTCCACGTTTAATTCAGTGGTCTCGCAGCAGGTGGCACGTGGATAGGGCCAAGAGGGAGACAGCAACACAGCTGATGTAGAAAATGCCTTCTGTGAAATTAGGAAGGAAAACAGGAATTAGGTTGAAACAACTCACTAGGAAGTCAGCACTTGCAAACTGTAAATTGGGCATAAAACTGAAAGAAGAAAATTCAAGTTTGTGGCTAAAAGTTCAGGGCTTTAAAATATCGAATGTGAATCAATACAAATAGATCTGGCTTTATTTGCCTCCATTCTGGTCTTCAGGGTGTGGATTCATGCATTCCCCTGCAATGCTGCAAACCCAGTGAGAACACGAAGTTAGATCATAAGAACCAGAAAATGAAAGTGACCACAGGCAGGGCTGACGTGGTGTGGGCTCACAGTGGATGCTGTGTGACGGCTGAGGGAAGCAGCAGTGGTGGGAAAACATGTGAATTTTGCTAAAATAAACTCAATAGTAACAGAGGAAAATTAATTTAATCTCAACCGACCAAATCACTTATTACGAATAAATGGTTGCTTTATAAAAAGGACTTTTAACATAAAACTTTCTTTAAATATCTTGACATGTCATTTTTAAAAGGACCTCAGACTCACAGATCTAATGATTCATCATTTAAAAAGTTTTTTCTTTAAAAAAATCCAGCAAAGTAAAAATATCCCGTTGCTTCATTGCTTCCATTATCAACTGACCGTGTTTGCCTTTTGCTTCTGTTTGTCACACATAGAAAAATGTAGACTTATTTTCATCACTTTGGTGTTAGAAATATTGGTCATAGTTTGTTAAAAGTATCTGAATAAAATGTGTTTCTATAAAACTGACAGATTTAAAATGATAGGATGCACCGAATTGTTGTGACTCTGTAAACGTATCAATGTGATTTATCCCAAAATAATGAATGGAATTAAATGACTTAATTTACATATATGTCTTTTCTTTCTTTTTTTTTCTCTGTGGTGGAGTCTTGCTCTGTCAGCTAGGCTAGAGTATAGTCGTACCATCTTGGCTCACTGCAACCTCCGCCTCCCGGGTTCAAGTGATTCTCCTGCCTCAGCCTCCTGAGTAACTGGGATTACAGTCATCCACCACCACACTTTGCTAATTTTTGTATTTTTAGTAGTTACGGGGTTTCACCATGTTGGCCCGGCTGGTCTCCAACTCCTGACCTTGTGATCCACTTGTCTTGGCCTCCCAAAGTGCTGGGATTACAGGCATGAGCCTTCATGCCTGGCTTGTTTTACGTGTATATCTATAAATTCTGCCCAAAGAGTTTAACACTTCACTTGGATTTCTGACTTTATATATATATATTTGCAGTGAATGACTCCTACACTCAGCATGCTTTACTTCTATTTGATTAGGAGAGCCAGTGAGTCTGCCTGAGGATTTTAAAATGTTTTCTCCATTTTGTGCCATTTAATCAGCCATTCATATTTTTTTCGGAATGACTACTATGTACCGGGAATTCTGCTAGATGCTGGAAATACAACAGTGAACAAAATAAAAATAGTCCTGAGTCCTGAGAGAATACAAGGAGAACGTGGAATCCATGCTTGCTGTGTTGGGGAAAATCTTTGCTGGAATCAGTCATATTAAAGTGAGACTTAAACGGCAGGTGAGTTAACCAGGCTGCGGTGGAGGTGACGTTGCAGGAGGGTAGACATTCTAGAAAAGGAAGGAAGTGGCATGTGAGGACAGACATGAGAAGCACGCACGGCACGTTCCTGGAGCTGGACATGAATACCTGCGTGCTTGTAGTTACCTAGGAAGGTGAGCAATTGGAGGTGAAGCGAAAGAGGTGACTTGGGGGTCAGATTCTTGGAGGCTTTATAAGCCATATTAACTGTTTTGACTTTATCCGAAAATGATGAGGATGGACTAAAGTTTTTTAAGGATTAGAGCGTGGGGAATAATGTTAAATTCACATTTTACAAGGATCGCTTTGGCTGTTGAGAAGAGTGGTTTTGAAGAACAAAACTGAAGAAGGCAGAGAATAGTCCGTAGAGTGGTGGAATAAACCGGCACAGTGCTTAGGAGCTAGTAACTGACAAAAGGTGAAAGGAAGTAGAAATGTTGGCGAGATGGCTGAGCCACATAATTAGCACAACTTGGTGCTTAATGGTGGATGCAGCAGAGGCGGGAGCAGAGCCAGAGTCTGAGGATGGCCTCCAGCTTTGAGCGCGGGCAGGTGGGTGGATGATACGCAACCCTCAGTGAGAAGGGGAATGGAAGAGGAAGGGCTGCTTTGAGGAGGGAGATGTTGAGTTCAGTTTTGGGCCAATTTATTTTGAAGTACTTGCTGTACAGATAAGAGACAGCAAGTTGGAATTAGCAGTTAATGTTGGAGTCTCAAGCTGGAGAGAGAAATAAGGGCTGGAGTATAGTTGTTAATTAAAGTATTACTCTGTTTTTAACTTTTATATTGCTGTTCAGAAGAGGAATTCAGGGCTACATATTGACAATAACTTAGATAATTTCACACTTCGTTTTGAAAAATGGTGTTTTGTTTTATTTTATTATTATTTTTGAGACAGGGTCTTGCTCTGTCACCCCAGCTGGAGTACAGTGGTACAATCTTGGCTCACTGCAGCTTTGACCTCCTGGGCTCAAGCAATCCCCCCACCTCAGCCTCCCAAGTAGCTGGGACTACAGGTGCATACCACCACACCTGGCTAATTTTTATATTTTTGTAGAGATGGAGTTTTGCCATGCTGCCCAGGCTGGTCTCAAACTGAGCTCAAGCAATATGCTCACCTCAGCCTCTCAAAGTGCTGGGATTACAGGACAAGCCACCATGCCTGGTCAAATAATAATGTTTTATAACTTCTGAAATTCTGTGGCTTCCTCTGTGTCCCCAAAATAGGCAACTTCTTGATTATAATAAAGTATTTGGTCCTTTGAATACTGGATTATGGAACGTGATAGATTTAAAAAACCTGAACACATGCAAAGAAGTATAGAAATACTATTTTAAAGGCAATTTCTATCAGAAAATTAACATAACCTTTTGTTTTATCACATAATACAAGGATAGAATCAATTAGTAAGGGATATGTTTGCCAGTTTAAAGTATGCCTATGTGAAGGAAAATTGGTAAATATAAAAAAGAAACTGTCCTCTAAATAGAAATTATTTTCTGTTCAGGGTTTTAAATACTTGATATGTCAAATTTGAAGGTATTTTCATCTCTAAACATAGTTTCTGACTGCAAATGTAATAAAGGACTCACTAATGTTTCTTATGTTATTTATGAATCACGTTTTTGAATTTATGCCCTTTTAGTTAAAACAGTAAAATTTTGGTTTTTGATGTATTGATACCTAAATATGTTTATTTACTCAAGAAAGATATGTGGTGAGGCGAGACTGTCTTCCTGCAGAAGATATGTGGTGCGTTATTGTAGTATTGCTTCTTGAAGTATACTTCAATTTGCGTTTATCTTAATATGACACAAAAATATGGCTGGGCGCCGTAGCTCAGGCCAGTAATCCTAACACTTTGGGAAACCGAGGCAAGTGGATCAGCTGAGGTCAGGAGTTTGAGACCAGCCTGACCAACATGGTAAAACCCCATTTCTACTAAAAATTCAAAAATTAGCTGGGCGTGGTGGAGGGTGCCTCTAATCCCTGCTCCTTGAAAGGCTGAGGTAGGAGAATCGCTTGAACCCAGGAGGCAGAGGTTGTGGTGAGCCGAGACTGCCAGTGCACTCCAGCCCAGGCCACAGAGTGAGACTTTGTCTTAATAAGAAAAAAAATTCATGTTTATTTATCACATCATTTTCTAATGTTATAAAATGGGTAGGATTAAGGAGCAGATTGTACGTGATGTTTGCTTCCATTTTGTTGGGTTGGGGAAGGGAATGAAAGAAGAGATCCTCCCTTAGGGTTTCCATAGTTGGGAATTATAAGAGAATAACAAACGTTTTCCATCAAAACTTACTTTCTTATTCTCTGAGCAGTACAAATCTCATTTGGTCTAGATAACATTCATGATAGGGAATTTAGCATGGATGGGCTTTTGTAGATATTTGTTGTTAATAATTATTGCTCACTACACAGTGATTTAAAAAAAAAAAACCCTAAGTGAAATTTGAGTTGGTCTTTTCCATGTAGGTAACATATGTGTTTCAGTACGAGGGAGATGAGGATGTGTGAAGTGTATAAGGGAATCAAAGAAAGGTAGTGTCCAATACTGGCAGCCAGTGAAGTTGTTTGAAGTTATTACTGATGACAGTATGATTTTTTTTTTTTGAGACGGAGTTGTGCTCTTGTTACCCAGGCTGGAGTGCAATGGTGCGATCTCGGCTCACCGCAACCTCCACCTCCTGGGTTCAGGCAATTCTCCTGCCTCAGTCTCCTGTGTAGCCGGGATTACAGGCACACGCCACCATGCCCAGCTAATTTTTTGTATTTTTAGTAGAGATGGGGTTTCACCATGTTGACCAGGATGGTCTCGATCTCTTGACCTCGTGATCCACCCGCCTCGGCCTCCCAAAGTGCTGGGATTACAGGCTTGAGCCACCGCGCCCGGCCAACAGTATGATTTTCAAATGGAATTTGGTAAATCGCTTCACTGTCTGGAAAAGAGAGTTGGTTCTGAATGGAGGACATCAAACCTAAACAGTGCATTATCTTTGTTATACTTATGGTTGTATACAATAAACATAACTTGTTTAAGCCAAACAATGTGGCAAATTTTCTTACAGAAGTTTGTGTTTGTATATATGGGGGATTTTCCCTGTGTACTTTTAAGGAAATGAAAATGTGTAATGGCCACTCCAGTGATGCTGATGGGCTAGCAGATGATTGATTGCTCAGAGGTTAAGTTTCGAGAGAGAGAATTCTCTAAACAGTATAATTACTGCTTATTCACACTCCATTCAGCTTTCCCTGCCGGTTCCGGGGATAGCCTCAGATCTCCTGCCGCTTTGGAAGGCACGTGGTGTGGGCCTGGTACGTGGTTGTATCTGCTCATCCAGGTCTGGGAATACCATGGCAAGGCCCATCAGAGCCCTTCCTCAGGACTGGGAGGAGGACACCCGGAGAAGCGGTTCACATGTTTCACTGTGATTGGTAAGCAGGGGAGGATGTGTTTTCAGTCATGGAAAGAAGTCAGCATATCCGTCAGGACAGGTGAGGTTCTAATGCAGTAATGTGTGCTGTGAAATTCTCAGTGGCCTTGTGCGACACTCATGTATTTCTTTTTCATACACAGTTTGCCACAGGTCCAGGTGACTCCTTCATGGGTCAGTAAATTACCTTTTAGTTTTTGCTTGTCAGTATGAATTGGGCTTTTGTTTGTAGCAGGCAAAAGGGTCTTTTGAAAAACAAACATCTTGGAATTGTATTCAGTGGAAAGGAACACTATTTTAAGAGAGACAAGCAGAAGCAAGGGCTGGGAACAGCATTAGGATGCACTTTTAACACGGGCATAGGCCCGCACTGTCCCGATCGGAAGGCTCTTAAGCTAGACTAGTAGTGCTCCTTATTTCATAGGGAGGAGAGCTGAGGTCAAGTAATTTGCAGAGAACTCAGGCCACTTGATAAAGGCCACATGGAAATTTAAGGATAGGGACTTAAATCGGAAAAAGATCTGATTCTTTGTGCAGTGATCTTTCTATTGTTTTATGTTTTCTCATAAATAAAGGTGGAACTTATACAGAAAAGTTTTGAGGGCCACTTCTTCATAAGGCACGTAAAGGGGAGAGGAGAGGTGTCCATGAGGTTGGCCACCACAGTGGGTTCATTGCCTACAAACTGGGCATTGTATTAAAAAGTTTTGCAAGTTTTTATTTATGGGAGCAGAAGCAATACTTGCCTTAAAATAACTTCATAGAATAATCATATGGGTCCTGGGAGAGACACTGGGGCATCATCTCATCATGCAGCACAGGGTCACGTGGGTCATCCCTTCTATGTTCTGTAAACTCTGTAAACTCAGCTGAGGACCAAAGACTTGGGTGTGATAGGGTGACATTGACATTGATGGGGATTTTAGGGCCCACTCGAACATCAGATCTGGATTCTGGATTGTAGCAGATACATAGGTGAGGTAGAGCTAGCTAAAGTTTATGCGTTGAAAATGTGCTGTATTTTATCCTTATAAATTGAATGAATCTCCACAATGTTATCTAACTCATTTGGAGGCACATTTCAGATACATGAAACTCTTCTCATGCCGCAGCTGCCCAGCATCAGTCTCCGAAACTTGTTGTCTTGATATTTAAATACAGTTAGGTGTCGCTTAACAATGGGGATACCTTCTGAGAAATGCATCACTAGGTGACGTTGTCATCATGTGAATGTCACTCAGTGCACTTAACGAACCTAGGTGGTACAGCCTGCCACACGCCCAGGCTGTGTGGCCTACTGCTCCTGAGCTACAATGCCGTGCAGCATGTGACTGTACTGAATATTGCAGGCAGCTGTAACCCAGTGGTAAATATTCGTGTATGCCAAATATATCTGAACATTAAAAAAGGTAACGTGTTGTGCTTTACCAGTAGGAAGGCTACCACGTCACCAGTCAATACACATTTTTAAGCTTTGTTATGATATTATGGGACCATCTCATATATCTCTGGTCCCTTGTTGACCAAAACCTCATCATGCTGTGCATGGCTGTAACTGCAGCTAAAACTTTGCTATCCAAATGAACTCAAGGCGTTGGGTGTATAATACATGCTCTTTGTGCAGAGGGTACAGGTACATCATTAACACCATCAGGTCCTGCAGGCAGTGGATTTCCTTAAGTGCAATATGTTCTTTTTTAAAGTGAAATAAGTATTTTGAAAGCACCTTTTTTTTTTTTTTTTTTTAATTTGGAGACAGAGTCTTGCTCTGTCTCCAGGGTGGAGTGCAGTGGCGATCTCAGCTCACTGCAGTCTCTGCCTCCTTGGTTCAAGCGAGATTCTCCTGCCTAAGCCTCCCAAATAGCTGGGATTACACTCAGCTAATTTTTGTATTTTTAGTAGAGATGGGATTTCTCCATGTTGGCCAGGATGGTCTCAATCTCCTGACCTTGTTATCCGCTTGCCTTGGCCTCCCATATTGTTGGGATTACAGGTGTGAGCCACTGTGCCCGGGCTTGAAAGCATTTTTAACAAAACGATTTCCAAGTTGGGAAGCAAGAAGATGGATAAAACATGAGAATAATTATGACAAGGTAACAACAGTAAGTATATTCAGATAAATGTATTTATTATATTGGAATGTAAAGAGCCCTCAGTTGTTGCCAGCGTGATCCTATTAAATTACAGACATGATCATGTTGACCCTCTGGGCTCCCACCACTCTTATGATTAGCAGTAGAGCAGAAACGTCCTTAACACCCTGACCCAGCCTGTTCCTCCACCTGAGCTCCTGCACGCACTGCACGTGTGCCATGGTCCAGCCACACCAAGCCATAGATTCTTTTCCTCATACCTGACTTACCGTTTTATCTGTTGAACATTTTTACAATTTTTTTGCCTACCCTAAGCCTGTCTCCTACTTGCTGTTCCTGGTACACTTACCTACTCTTAAGAGATGTTTCTCTGTTCCCACTGTAGTCATTAGTGATGCGGTATTTCTGGTTTTTCTCCTGGGTATGAGGTAAGATTGCAAGTTTATGATCTGAGTTGCTCTGATCAATAGCAGGTGGAAGGAAGTGAGGTGGGTTACTGACTAGTGGAAGTCTTTAATAGGCAATGCGCGCTTTCCCACGCTCCCATCCCCTGCTGCAGTAGCCATTGCTTTTCCATGTGGTGTTTGGTCTTGCATTCTGGAGTGAGGACAGGGTAGAGGAAGGAGACTCCTCAGAGCCTCATGGACATGGACAGTGAGTGAAAAACAAATCCTGTGCGCTGTGAGTTACTAAGCTCCTGGGATAGTTTATTACGTCAGCAGCACTTATCTCTGACTGGCTGGCACATGCCTCTGTAATGAGCTTCTCTTTCCCCAGTGTTACTGTAATTCTTGGTAGCATTTTTGAGAACTTACTGTGCCCCAGACTGTGTGCCTGGTGCTTTATTTCACTTTTTGCTTGCTCGTGATGTTAATAATTTGCTCAAGGTCAGACTGTGTGACTCCTCATGACTGCGTTCTCCCCAGCTCCCTTGGCTGCATTACTCAACAAACGTCCCCACGCACCTGTTGCATACCCAGCTCTGTACTAGGTCTGGGGATCAAAAGGTGAATCAGAAATAATTCCTGTCCATGAGAAAATGAGAATATAATAGGGAGAAAGAGAAATTGAAGCAAGTATGTACAACGATATGATAATAAAGGTTATACAGCACGGTGGGCGCTAGAAAGATTCACAGTCAAAACCTGTCTCTTTCAAAACCTGTCTCAAGTATGTGGTCTTGGACGAGTGTCTCTCTCCCCACTCTCCAAACTTTCTGACTTCTGTTTCAAAAATGGGGAATGTTCTAACTTTTATAAGATGTCGATGGCCACCTGCCTCAAAACAGTAGTGGCGTTGCATGAGCCGAAGCATTTGAAGCGCTAGGCACTCAACAGCCTGCAACAAATGACAGTTTGTGACAGATTTTCACTGAAGCTTCTGTGTTGCTTCAGGAAGATCCACTGAGAGCACAAAGGAAGGAGCCTGAAACTTGCTTGAGGGAAAAGAAGCAGAAAAGTAATATGGAGGAGGTGGTGTTTGACTGGAGTTCTTAAACAAAAGTACTTTTACTCTGACCAGAGGACAGGGGAAATACATTCCGGGATAAGGCAAATAGCATGAACAAACTGTGAAACATTAGGCAACTACAGGAAACTTATTTTTAGAAAAATGCGGAGCACAGTGGGAGCAATGGTGGGAACGTGCTGTGTGGGTGCCACAGGCAGCCCCAGCTGCCTCGACGTTACTGCACAGGCCATTCAGAGTGAATGGAAGGGTCATCTGTGCTGTGGCTTTTTTTGGGGGGGTGGGGGGGTTGGAGTCTTGCTCTGTCGCCAGGCTGGAGTGCAGTGGCGCAATCTCAGCTCACTTCAACTTCGGCCTCCTTGGTTCAAGCGATTCTCCTGCTTCAGCCTCCCAAGTAACTGGGATTACAGGCATGAGCCACCATGCCCAGCTCATTTTTGTATTTTTAGTAGAGATAGGGTTTCTTTATGTTGGCCAGGATGGTCTCGAACTCCTGACCTCATGATCCACCTGCCTCCGCCTCCCAAAGTGCAGGGATGATAGGTGTGAGCCACCATACCCAGCCTTTTTTCTTTCTTTCTTTTAATATGGGTTCCGAAAGCATGGCAGCAATGCCAAGAATTGGCAGGAGTCACAGATGAAGGAAAGGAAGCCAGCTGGTGGCCTGCTGTAGCAAGAGATGATGAAGGCTTAACTTCAGGCAGAGGAGATGGAGAAAGAACAGGCACGAGCAAAATGAAGCCATGAAATTTGATAAGACATATTCCCAGGGTACAATTTAAAGAGCGAGGCAAAGATGGGGGTTCAGGAGAGCTACCATACTTCCAGTTTGGTGACTGGAGAGATGTTTGTAATAGCGCTTGAGAATAGAGAAAGTTATTTATTTTTATTTTTGCTTTTTATTTTTTAACTGTTAAGTTTTCTGTGTAGGAATTATTCAGTTTAAAATCTCAAACAATGTAGAAAATCTTCAAAGTAAGCAGAGAAATTCCACTACCCCAATAGGACCCTTTTAGCTTTTCTCCTCTGCGTTGAAACCCACATGGATGTGTGATGATCGTCTCAACAGAATGGCACCGTTAGCAGCTTTCTTTTGTATTTAGTAACACAGCGCAAGCAGCCCTCCAGCTTTCCACTGAAGTACCTGAGAGAAAGATCTGCTTCACGCATTAGCGTAAGAGGATAAGTAGTTTCCCATTCCATTTAGGACGTTTCCAGTCAGTTCTTCATATTTACTCTTACAAGTAATGTTATCCAGGACGCTCTCATGTAGCTCTCTGCATACTTTTCACAGCTTAGAAACACATTTTTTTTTCAGAGAGAGTAAGTGCAGTCTTATGCAAGTAGCTTCTCAGGTAGCTAGTGAACACTCACATGGGTATGCCAGCTAGTCAGCTGGACCAGGAGTGGCTGATGCCAGCTAGTCAGCTGGACCAGGAGTGGCTGCCAGCTAGTCACCTGGACCAGGAGTGGCTGATGCCAGCTAGTCACCTGGACCAGGAGTGGCTGATGCCAGCTAGTCAGCTGGACCAGGAGTGGCTGATGCCAGCTAGTCAGCTGGACCAGGAGTGGCTGATGCCAGCTAGTCACCTGGACCAGGAGTGGCTGATGCCAGCTAGTCACCTGGACCAGGAGTGGCTGATGCCAGCTAGTCAGCTGGGCCAGGAGTGGCTGATGCCAGCTAGTCAGCTGGACCAGGAGTGGCTGATGCCAGCTACTCACCTGGACCAGGAGTGGCTGACGCCAGCTAGTCAGCTGGACCAGGAGTGGCTGACGCCAGCTAGTCAGCTGGACCAGGAGTGGCTGATGCCAGCTAGTCACCTGGACCAGGAGTGGCTGATGCCAGCTAGTCAGCTGGGCCAGGAGTGGCTGATGCCAGCTAGTCACCTGGACCAGGAGTGGCTGATGCCAGCTAGTCAGCTGGACCAGGAGTGGCTGATGCCAGCTAGTCAGCTGGGCCAGGAGTGGCTGATGCCAGCTAGTCACCTGGACCAGGAGTGGCTGATGCCAGCTAGTCACCTGGACCAGGAGTGGCTGATGCCAGCTAGTCACCTGGACCAGGAGTGGCTGATGCCAGCTAGTCAGCTGAACCAGGAGTGGCTGATGCCAGCTACTCACCTGGATCAGGAGTGGCTGATGTCAGCTAGTCAGCTGGACCAGGAGTGGCTGATGCCAGCTAGTCAGCTGAACCAGGAGTGGCTGATGTCAGCTAGTCACCTGGACCAGGAGTGGCTGATGCCAGCTAGTCACCTGGACCAGGAGTGGCTGATGCCAGCTAGTCACCTGGACCAGGAGTGGCTGATGCCAGCTAGTCAGCTGGACCAGGAGTGGCTGATGCCAGCTCGTCACCTGGACCAGAAGGATGAATTGGAGCTGAGTATTTGTTAGATATCAAAATGTGAATCGTACCTGAAACTATCATCAATGATTCATTTATCAAAAGTATTTATGGGGGGACCTGCTGTTTGCCAGGTGCCGTGTTATCCTTGGAATACAATGGTCTCTGATCTCTCAGGGTTTACAAAATGAGTTGTTAGAAGTGTCCCATGAATACAAAGGCTATTCAGAGAGTTTACTGCAGACCCATGAAGACAATTAAATGAACATAAAAAGTCTGATACAAGTTTACTGATAAAATGCATTTACTAATAATGATTACAAATGAGAAGAAATGGGTGCTAGGATGGAACCTAAGTTTTAGACTTGGTGGCCGAGAAAGGCCTCCCTATTTCTTTGCTACATATTTTTCTTGGCTAAATATATTCTTTATGTACATGTCTTGATCGTTACACTTTCTCTACCTCCTAGAAAGAGCATGCTTTGTAAGCTTTGGCGGAAACAAGTGGAAATAGTTCCAGTCTGGATGACCACTCCCCGGGTTTTGATTCTTGTTTCAGCAAATTGAGAATGAGTATTCAATTGTTGCTTATACTGCCTTCTATTCATCCACTCCCTAGTGGATAAATATTTAAGTTAGTGCCAATTTGTTGTTGTTATAGAAAATAGCAACTTCAGAAATAATAGATACCTCGTTGAACTTGCCTCTTTCTCTACATTTCCAATACCATTAGGGGTCATTGCACTCACAACTGTCCTGAAGGTGCTCTGCCAACAGGACATAGAGCGTGGGCCCCTCCCTAGAGTCCTCACTGGGACACTGCCCCCTCTCAGATTCTCTACCAGGGCCCTTCATCTGAATCACTTAGGAGAGACTTAAAGGGTACCTTGGGAAATAACAATATATCTTAAGAACCCAATGCTTTCTGGAAGACTTTCCTCTGTTACTCAAAAGCCTTTCATTATGGCCATTTCCTGTGTTTTCACTACGGTGCCCTTCAGCTGTAAAGTGAGTTGTTAGAAGTGTCATTTTTGCTGCTAAGTGTGATTTCTCTGATTCTATGTTTCTCTGTTTCCTGCTTACTAACATGTGCATTACAGTTGCCTTGACCTTCTATCGCTAAAGGACAATGCTAAAATAAGATGAAGCACCAGTGGGTTTTTAAGGAGTTGCTATCAGAAAGAGCTGCAGACTCCTCCTGCAGGGGTTCCTCTACATGGCTCGATGGCAGCATCCTACGGAGGAGCTTCAAGGCCCCTATCCTGTCCTTGGACAATATATTTTCTAAAAGAGGCCCGGGTCTTGCCAAAGTTGGTTTCAGATATATTTGAAAAGGAGAAGTACCATTGGTAACTATTTTTTTGTTCTTTTTAAAATAAAATGTATTTTTACTTCTTATCTTCCTTCTTCTAAAATTCAACCTAATTTTGCTTTCTTATGGGGTGGGGGGGAAGAGCTTCTGATGTTACATGAAGAAAATGTAATCCAAACTAGTTTAGATTTTACGTAGTCTGTCTAGCATATAACAATAATGATTGCCAGCAGTTACATGAAGAAAATCTAATCTAAACTAGGTTAGATTTTATGTAGTCTGTCTAACATATGACAATAATGATTGCAAACAGGACAGAATGGGCTGAACTGTTGCGGTGGTAGATGAGGCTCTTCAGTTATAGGACTCTGTACTTTAGGGACTTTGAAAGAGGAGGCTATGTACTTACAAACTCTCATCAAGTAGGTAGGTATGAGGAACCCTCCTGAGCCTCACACCTGTATAAGATACGACGTAGGACCACTGGATTTTTGTGGGGCTTGATCTTTTTATTATATGGGTGCCCTATTTCTGGAAAAGAACAAAAGTACCTTACTTTTTCAAATTTCACAAAAACGTGATAATGTGAACTCATCGCCAAGGTCATTCCCAGGACCTTGGAAGGGGCCTGCCTACATGTTGGGCCCTGAAAGTTAGCTTCATGGTATATCTGCCTATTCTCCTTCTGCAAAATATTGTTCCCACTCAGTTTCTACAGTGACTGAAGTTGCTCCTGTGGAAAGGCACTCTGGTGCTACATTTCTTTCTCTAGAATTGAAGGTCCCCCGGGGAGACTGAAACAAGACGAGTGGATGATTCCTCAGGGCCCATGTTCACGGGCTGGTAGCTGCTTCCTACGGCGCTTGGTTGAGAAAGAGGCATGAGAAAGACTGGGGTGGGCCAAGGCGGGATTAAAGCTAGGACGAGAGGAGGGAGACGATGGAGATGTGGCGGGGCTTGTTTCCTCTGCCGTTGGTTACCTCTGCCTGACATTACAGCATGCCTTACTTGATTGATTCGTGACCTCACTTTCTGCCATCACTGTCCAAGCCCATGGAGAACGCTGAGGCTGGGGCCTAGTGAAAAGAGAAACAGACGGTGGGACTGGGAAGAAAAGGGCTGAGTGAAGACTCTGACCCAAGGACAAACTTGTCTTATTAACCCGTTTTGCTCAGTATATCCTGACCTTAGTGTCTGTTTTCAAACATACTGGTTACAGAAAGGATTTCCGCCTCCTTGGCGTTCTGTCATCTGGTAGAGAACAATAATGATTACCAACAGGACAGAGTGGGCTGAAATGTTGCCGTGGTAGATGAGGCTCTTCCATGGGACCCTTTATTTTTAGGGGCTGAGAAAGGAGGCTATATAATTATAGACTGTAATTAATTAATTAGATAGGCATGAGGGACCCTAATGATTCTTTGATGTACCCAAGAGCAAATAAATGAAAGCCTCAGCAGGCAGAAGAGAGCCTCCCTCTTGCTAACAGATAACTATTTAGTCTCTCAAAATTGACTAATCTTTGTCAATTTTGAGAGACTAAATAGTTATCTGTTAGCAAGTTCCTCGCATGAAAACTTCAGACGAGGAAATCTTGAAAATAATTACCCTTGTGAAAGGAATTTAAAGGACAGGGCAATTGGATCTTAAAAGTCTGGGAGTCTACCAATTCTTTCATCTCTCTACCTCACAGGGTTGCTATAAATATTACCTATTACAGTGCCACTGAGCCACATAAAACACTGCATAGTACACAGCAGGCACTCAATAGATGTTAGCAAATTGTGTGTACTATAAAACTGTTTATTAAACAGCATAATTCTTATCATAGCTAGAGAAGAAATACTGCAATCATATTGTATTATTACATTTTCACCCCGCTGATAAAGACATACCTGAGACTGGGAAGAAAAAGAGGTTTAACTGGACTTTCAGTCCCATGTGCTGGGGAGGCCTCAGAATCATGGCGGGAGACAAAAGGCACTTCTTACGTGGTGGTGACAAAAGAAAAAATGAGGGAGAATCAAAAGTGGGAACACCGATAAACCCGTCAGACCTCATGAGACTTTTTCACGAAAATAGCTCAGGAAAGATTGGCTCCCATGATTCAGTTACCTCCCACTGGGTTCCTACCACAACACATGGGAATTCTGGGAGACGTAATTCAAGTTGAGATTTGGGTGGGGACATAGCCAAACCATATAACATATTTAAACCTTTGAGCACTGGACTTAGCTAATCTTGTTTCCAACATTAGAAACACCATTAGTGTTTAAAGAATTTAAACAACATTAGTGTTTAAAGAATTCAGTGCTTATTTGTGAGGCAGGAATGGAGGGAAGAGAGCAGGAGCAATTAATGAAAACACCACTGTTTGACTTTACTTGATACAATCGTGTGAGGGTAGTTAAAAGAAGTTTAGCAAGTCCTTCAGGTCCTGCTGAGGGCAATTACTTTGTGTCCTTGATAAAGCAGTCTCAAGGCCATTATAGAGCACGTACTGTGGGAGTGAAAGACTGGTGAGGAAACCGCAGATGTAAATCTGCTGGTGGGGGAGATCAGTGAGACGCAGAGAGAAATATCAAGTGAGGAATTAATGCCAGATCCAGATGACAGGATGCTGCTGGGTGAAAGGGAGAGAGGAAGAGGCTTGGCCGTGCAGCAGTGAGCCTGGAAGAAGTATTTGCTGCCCTGCACATGGAAGGACACATCAGAACACTGACATGCGCCTGTGTGTATATGCATGCGCGCGCACGCGCGCGCGCACACACACACACACACACACACACACACACACACACACACACACGGTTTGGTTTCTTGAATAGAAAGAAGCAAGCATCTTCGAAAGGCAACCCACTTTCTCACTGGGTTCAGCTGGACTCTGCGCTGCAAACCTGACTTTACAGAGAACTCATTCACTCCGTTTTCCTGGACAGTCATCCTTCAGAGCCCTGCAGTGGCCGGCCACAATCCCTCTCCTGGGTGGGGAGCATCTTGGAAGGGCTGCAGGCTGTCTTGGCAGTGTGTCCCCAGCATGCAGCCCTGAAAAACACGAGTCTTCCTTCTGTGGTTCGTGGGCTCCCCGGAGGGGGAGTGAAGGTGATTATAATGTGTCAGATTCTCATTTGGGGTGGGAAGTGTTGATTTGACAGAGATGAAAGCCTTTGGCTGGGGAGGGGTGTGTGAGGTGCGGTGTGGTGAAGATTCCTGGGTCGGACTGTGATGTCAGTGGCGCCTGAGAGAACAGCTTGCGCTCAGCCTTCAGCAGTTGGAATCTGTTGGGAGGGCAGTTGGCCAATCCTGGGCCTGAGAGTCTGGCCACGGGAGACCCCATCAGCCTGTTACCTTTGCCTCCACATAGAAAGAAAGTAATGGAAGGTTTTGTGCAAGTCTGCATTCCTAGGCGAGTTTGTGTAACTGATGCCAAACCGGGGAGGAAGGCTGTGGAAGAGGCCGTGGAGGCCGCTCACCAGCCCTGGGCTGTTGGCCAGAGACACACCCCCATTCCTGCCTGTGACCCAGCAGTCGACGGTTAACTGGTACGGCAACATTATATGGTGAGGAGAGTGCTTGCTTGTTCATATGATAGTAGCAAACATATTTATTAAGTTCTTACTGTTACCAGGTGTTCTTAGACTTGGCTTTTCAGGGCTGCATGCTGGGGACACACTGCCAAGACAGCCTGTTACCAGCTATTCTGTTAAGCCTGTTTAAACACCCTGAGATTCTCTAAGAAGTTTTATGATACGAAAATGTAACTGAGGCATACCTTATACTGTCCTAATTGACATGGGGTAAGTGACAGAAACAGTGACTCCAGGGGTTCCTCTGACTTTTCCTTACTCCAAGAAGTCAGAAGAGAGACTGGTGAGAAAATGAAAACTAGAACTGAACTTGATCAGAAGGAAGCTTGGAAAGGGTGGTACTGAAGAAGAGAAAACTGAGCAGGCACTCTGCATTTGTGTAACAGAGAAAGATTCATCCTTATTGCAAGGGCCTGTGTTTAACTGAGGACGGGCTGAGCATAAAGATTTGTTTGCCTTATACAGGTGGAGGCTTCCGCTTTGTGAGGGCTTCTTTTGGTTTGCTTGTTTCAGTATGCTTTTGTTTTCAGCAGAGCATTTACTATTTGCCAGAAATGCTGGCAGTCACAGTAATGGAGGAGTTGGTATACAATTCATTATGATTGTTCATTTCCTTTAAAATTCCTTCACAGTTGTCTTATGGCAATTCTGAAATTACCAGTGGGAGAAATATTAGTGTATATGAGTGTCTAGATTAGCGTTAAGGCTGATCTGGACGTACCGATGGTAGGACTGCTTCTCCCCTCTTCTGAAGGACTGGAGAGGCAGTCTGCATAGGGTGGAAAAGACAAAGGAGAGCATTCCATAGAGAGAACTGGACGTGCCCAGGGAGCCAGAGGTCCTGACCTGGTCCCTTTGTCTTACAGAAGGCAAGGTCCATAGCCACCCTCCTAGCAGTGGGCAACAGCAGGCCCTCTAGGTCCCAGTTCAGGGCTATGAGTTTAAAATTTTCCTAATTTATTTGAAAATTTATAAGAGTAATGGATTTTTTCTTTGAAAATTAGTTTGTGATTCTATTAAGCCCACTGTATGAGCTTAATAGAAGAACCCAAGGAACCATTTATTAATGACTGTGTTCCAGATGGCATGTTCAGAATTTTATGTGCATTATCCTTATCAGTCTTCATGATAATCCTTATAAGATTGAGACTATTACTGTCACCGTTTTACAGATCTGAACCTTATGCTACGTCCGTTGCCCAAGGTCACACAGTAGGGGCCACACCATTTGTACCCTGATTATAAAGGAAGGTATTATATGGAACAACTTCTGTATAAATTTTAAAGATAGTTTTGCTGGAAACGCTTTTCCTTTCTTCTTCCCTTTTCGAAAGAAATCGTGACGATAAATTGCTCATGCGTTGCGTGTTTCTGTTTTTTAAGATCTCACCAGTATTGGTGGTGCTTTCTCTCTCTAAGATCTGTTTAAACGGTATTAGTAAAGTGTACGTCCAAACTTTGCAAGAATAAATTCCACCATTCTCAGATACACTGAAATAACTGCTAAAATGTATGCTGGTATTGTAAAACCTAATCAACAAACTGAGAGGTCTGGGGTTTTTTCCTCAACAACAAAGTAAGTGGAAAATAAGTCTTTTGAAATCAGAGTTGTGAGTGGTTTGTTGGCTTGACTGACAGCATTGAGTGCCTCAGGTGAGCAGAGACCAAAATGTCACGTATGCTAGTGGAGTTCTTGTTGCTATAAGTGTTTCCTTCACAAGGATGTAAGTTCTCCACTCTTACACGTGGGTCACACACAGTCGACCTCAGGTCGCCCTTCCTTTTCTTTTCCATTTTACCAGCCTCATAGTCTTTTTTTCTGTTACCTTCTGTTTACATTCCCTTATATGTAAGTGGAATTTAAGGGTCTATGAAGGACACCACAAAAACTCTAAGTAAACCTAGTATCATTCAGCTTTTCTCTTGTCTGCTGCAGTTTGATGTTGCTAAGATCTTGTCCACAGCTACTAAGCTATCTGGAAAAGAACTAACTGGCACATGTAAAGTAGTCATTCCGTTTCTAAAGTGGATTGTTTTTCTGTCCTATAAAATGCACGTAAGTCATTGTTTATGTGCTACATTTGGACATAGTTGAGGGAGTATTTCCATTTATCGGTCACATTTAATATCATACATAAGTCACCTTAACATTTATCAACCCAGATAGCCTTAAAGGGAGAAAACATTTTTGTGACCAAAATCTGAGTTTTACACAGGAAAATGCTTGGTGCAAATACAGCCAAAGACTCATTGGCTTACTTTTCTACATATGCTTTGAGAATTGAGATAACTTTATGACTAGTTCTCCATTAAAACCTGATTTGGCTTTTAGTATTCTAGATTATAAAAAAACTTAATCCACAGTATAATTTTCTTAATTCATGGTGTATATGTGTGGGTTTATCATATATTTATTTATGTAACAGATATCAGGTGTCTACTATGTGCCAAGAGCTTTTTTAGGAATTGGGAATATAACAGTGAATGAACAGATTAAAATAAAATCCCTTTCCTCCAGGATACTGTACTAAGGGGAAGGAGGGGTAAGGCAGAAATACACAACTCAGGAAAATATGCAGTGTGTGTGATTGGTGATAAGTGGAGAAAAACAAAGCAATGAAGGGCAGTTGACATTTTAATTAACATAGGCAGGGAAGGCTGCACTAAGAAGGGGAAAATTGAGCACAAATTTAGAGCAGGTGAGACATGCAGACAGACAGCTGATAACAAGTTTCAAGCAGAAGGAAAAAGGAGCAATTGCAAAATCGTGGCTGGTATGTTTGGAGACACTGCAAGGAGGTCCTGTCGGTAGAGGAGGAGAGCAAAGGTCTCCTAGGTTATTCAGGGCTGCATGAAGGATTTTGTCTTCTTTCTAAGATAGGAAGCCACTGAAGAGTTTATTTATTTATTCACTTGCACATTGTTTTGAGACAGGGTCTCAGTCTCTTGCTCAGGCTGAGTACAGCAGTGCAATCATGGCTCACTGCAGCCTTGACCTCCTGGGCTCAAGCAGTCCTCCCACTGGAGCCTCCCAAGTAGCTGGGACTACAAGTGTGTGCCACCACATCCAGCTAATTTTTAAATTTTTTACGTAGATAAAGGCTCTTACTATGTTGCACAGCATAGTCTGGAACTGCTGGACTCAGGTGATCCTCTCAGCCACCGGAGGTGCTGGGATTACAGGTGTAAGTCACTGTAGCTGATCTGTTGAAGAATTTTAAGCCGAGAAGTGACCTGATTTTACTTCCTAAGATCACTGTGGCTGCTGTGTTGAGAACTGACTGTAGGAGAAAAACGGAAGACACAGGGAGATGCGTTAGGAGGCCAGTGGCCAACCCAGCTGAGGGCTGGTGGTGGTGCAGCCGTGGCAAAAGCAGTAGACTGGATGAGAAATGAAAGGATTGTGGATGCTTTTTCAGGGTACAGCCAACAAGATTTCCTGGTAAATTAGCTATGAGGTAGGAGAGAAAGATGCCAGTGGTGGCATCAAGGTTTCAGCCTTGATGAAAGAATGAAGTATCAGGTTTTGGAAGAAAATCAGGTGTTTGGTTTTGGCCATTACTGTGGTCTGAATGTCCTCCTCCACCCCCCAGATTCATCTGTTCAACATAATCACCAAGATGGATGGTATTAGAATGTGGGGCCTTTGGGAGGTGATCAGGTCCTGAGGGCTTCACCCCTGATAAGAGGCCCCAAAGAGCTGCTTCCCCATGTAGCATGTGAGGTTACACAGAAGGGGTCGTCTATGAGAAAGAGCCTTCACCAGACACTGAGTCTGCCGGTGCCTTGACCTTGGACTTCCAGCCTTCAGAACTGTGAAAAATAAGTTTCTCTTGTTCTTAGCTTACCCGATGTAAGGTGTTTTCTTGCAGCAGCCTGAATGGACCAAGACAGAAGCATTAGAGATACTGAGTAGGTTTTTGTCTGGATGTAAGTTAATTAATTAAGGACTGATTTTCATTTGAGACCCTGATGATGGAACATGGGCAAGCATTTCTTGGGTATGTCACATGTTCAGTTTTATTCATTTAAATGGACTAGAACAATAAAATGATTTGATTCTGGTTGTTCTACAGGCCTGTCTTCATTAACTCTGCAGATTCCATCAGCGTGATAATTGAGCCAGTTTTCTTAACTCTGTAATATAGCCAAAGGCTTCCAGCGGTCTTTTCTGTAATAGTGATGTTGCCCAGCTTTGGTGGAGAGGCAGATTAGGTTGACTCCCATGAGAGGACTAATCCAGAGATAAGTAGGCTAGCAAAGGACAGACTGAGGCTAGGGCAGGCGCGCTGCAGGGCTGGTCCCTGGGGTTGCTGGCTAGCACATAAGGAAGCCGTTTTCATATGACTGGACCTGGGCCTTAGACCCAGCGATGACTGGGGGTTTGCCAGGATCCTGCAGTCTAAAGAATCTGGGTTTCAGAATCAGACTCTCTTTGTTCAAATTCCAGCTTCGCCAATCACTAGACACATGACTTTGACAAAGTTACTTCTCTGAACTTCAGTTTCTTCACCTAACTCGTGATTGGGGATAATCTGAACTCATGATCAGATCTTGTTTACCACACCAGACTTACCTCCTGCCATCCTTTCAAGTATACTTCTTTTTAACAGTATGCACAGGAGTATGTGGTTCTTTGGCTTGGCACAAATAACCATTGGGTTGCATGTCCTTTCTATTTTCGATGATGGTAAATTTGCTCACCAGGTTCAGATGGAATCTGCCAGATGTCTGCACCATAAAGGTGTCTTTTCTCTTTTGTGATGAGTAATGCATGGAATGATATTTTGAGATCTTGTGAATATAATATTTCTCAATATCCTATCATTCAGTGGTTTTACCATTCATTGATGATCTTTGCCTGCATTATTGCTTTGGGGCTTACAAAATGATGATTTTTAAATAAATTCTATTCCTTCTATATGCTGTCATAGGGTACAGGTTTTAATAGTGGTTATTTAGCATGCTTAGAATAATTTTGTGTGCTATGCTTGAACAAGAAATCTGAGCAAAGTTTTCAGTATTCGGAATTTTGACTCGCTTTTGCATCCTTAACATATTCAGAAGGACCTATATACTTCATAATATTAGTAAGTGTCCTTACAAGATGAGTAGTTTAGAACATTATCATTTTAGAATATCTTAGCAAATTATAATAAAATGTCATTATTACAAAACATAAATGTTTATAGAAAGGCTTTAAATAAATTGAAATGTGACTAATGTAATGTCTCAGTATTAGCTGTAGATTTTGCTGATGGAATGATCAATATATGCATTTTTCATTGATGTTTCCTTTCCTTTATGTTTATTGTAGCAACGCATATTTAGGCTACTTTTGATCCTATCAGAATACTGACTCATGCCATCAACTTTCGTAGCTAGGACATTTTGAACCTTTAAAAAAATTATACTTTAAGTTCTGGGATACATGTGCAGAATGTGCAGGTTTGTTACATAGGTATACATGTGCCACCGTGGTTTGCTGTACCCATCAGCCTGTCATCTACATTAGGTATTTCTCTTAATGCTATCCCTCTCCAATACCCCTACCCCTCAACAGGACCTAGTGTGTGATGTTCCCCGCCCTGTGTCCATCTGTTGTCACTGCTCAACTCCCAGTTAAGAGTGAGAACATGTAGTGTTTGGTTTTCTGTTCTTGTGTTAGTTTTCTGAGAATGATGGTTTCCAGCTTCATCCATGTCCCTGCAAAGGACATGAACTCATCCTATTTTATAGCTGCGTAATATTCCATGGTGTATATGGGCCACATTTTCCTTATCCAGTCTATCATTGATGGGCATTTGGGTTGGTTCTAAGTTTTTGCTATTGTGAACAGTGCTGCAATAAACATTCAAGTGAATGTGTCTTTATACTAGAATGATTTATAATCCTTTGGGTACATACCCAGTAATGGGATTGCTGGGTCAAATGGTATTTCTATTTCTAGGTCCTTGAGGAATCACAACACTGTCTTCTACAATGGTTGAACTAATAATTTATACTCCTACTGAGAGTGTAAAAGTGTTCCTATTTCTCCACATCCTCTCCAGCATCTGTCATTTCCTGACTTTTTAATGGTCGCCATTCTAACTGATGTGAGATGGTATCTCAATGTGGTTTTGATTTGCATTTCTCTAATGACCAGTGACGATGAGCTTCTGTTTTCATGTTTGTGGCTGCAAAAATGTCTTCTTTTGAGAAGTGTCGGTTCATATCCTTCGCTCGCTTTTTGATGTGGTTGTTTTTTTTCTTGTAAGTTTGTTTAAATTCTTTGTAGATTTTAGATATTAGCCCCTTGTCAGATGGATAGATTGCAAAAATGTTCTCCTGTTCTATAGTTTGCCTGTTCACTCTGATGATAGTTTCCTTTGCTGTGCAGAAGCTCTTTAATTTAATTAGGTCCCATTTGTCAATTTTGGCTTTTTTTTTTTTTTGCCATCGTTTTTGGTGTTTTAGTCGTAAAGTCTTTGCCCATGCCTATGTCCTGAATGGTATTGTCTAGGTTTTTTTCCAGGGTTCTTATGGTTTTAGATTTTATATTTAAGTCTTTAATCCATCTCGAGTTAATTTTTGTGTAAGGTGTAAGGTGTAAGGAAGGGGTCCAGTTTCAGTTTTCTGCATATGGATAGTCAGTTTTCCCAACACCATTTATTAAATTAGGGAATCATTTCCCTGTTGCTTGTTTTTGTCAGGTTTGCAAAGATCAGATGGTTGTAGATGTGTGGCATTATTCCTGAGGCCTCTGTTCTGTTTCGTTGGTCTATATATCTGTTTTGGTAACAGTATTATGCTGTTTTGGTTACTGTAGCCTTGTAGTATAGATTGAAGTCAGGTATCGTGATGCATCCAGCTTAGCACATTTTGAACTTTTAAGTTTATCATAAACATGTAAGGATTTGAATTAAAACCAATGCTACAGGGAGTGTTTTTTCTTCTGTGTATTTGTGTTTTAAAATGGATATTTAGTCTTTCTGGGATGGACATATAATAGAGCCTTTAAATAAAAAGCACTGTTGAATGAATTGGTCAGCTTTATGGATTCTTAGGTTTCTTTCTTCTTGTAAGCAGCATAAAACCCCATTCGAGGCAATGTTAGGTAGATTATATCTTTAATTTATATTGGGCTAAAATATATTCAGCAGCTTCTTTAACTTTTTTTTTTAAAGATGAAAAAAATAAAGGATGTTTAGAAGAGTTGTTTAAGCTCTTTATTTTGGGTGTCCCAAGGAGGAGGTGAACTGGACATTGCCTTTTGGCCAAGACTGCAGAGCAGGGCAGGACCAGATGAGTAATGCTTGCGGAGGTTCAAATCTCTGGTGACCCATTCCATACAGCTGTGCTTCTTTTTATTGGGAAACTTGGGGTTTGGATGGGAGACGGCAGCTAGGCCTGACAGATTTTACAGCAGTAGAGCAGAGTACAGCAAAGCAAGCAAAACAGTCAACAAACTTCTATATGGACACCATCTATACAGTCAGGCTAATTTTATTCCAAGTGCAAACCTGAAACCTCATTCCAGTTTCTGTCTTCAAGGAATAACAGAGGCACAGTGAAAATACTTGTCAGAGAAAATGCTTGAAATCCATGTGGCTACTTTTTTTTTTTTTTTGCTGTGAAAGAAAAGCCCCCTTTGTGCTGGCTATTAAGACTTACTGATATGGCGGCAACACAATTCTCTTTTCTCCATGTTATTAAATTTTCAATGAATTACACATGATCTTCTGATTTCCTGTCTTTCGCACTACCCTCTGCTCCTCCTTTTTTTCCCAATAAAAATACCTCTTTTCTTGCTTTGCTTTCTTGTAATCCAAATGACTAATATAATACAATGAGAAAGTATCTGGGCAAAGCAACTCTGTCTCATTTTCTAATTTATTTTGATTGAAATATTTTGTTAGCCGAGGGGAAATTACATACAAATATATGATGTCATCATGGTTGTTGTAATTAAGTGCCTAAACTTTATTTTTTTAAAAAAACAATATTTCTTTGACTTAAGCCATTTTAAATGTCTACTCAAAGCAGATTGTAAATTTAGCATTACTTGAATTGTAAAGGAGGCTACAGTTTTGCACCTGGCACATAATCAGCACTCAAAAGGTGTTTGTTGGGTAAAAAATAAAAGCATATACTCTTTATGTTTGCTATGAATTTGCATTGTGGTTCAGTTTGATTCCATATGTATTTCTACTCTTGTGACTGCAAGTGGGACTCTAGAAGCAGACGCCTGGGATTTTTAATTGAGCTTTACCCCAGACTAGCTGTGTGACCAGATGTGTAACCTTTCTCTGCTTCAGTTTCATCTTCTGTAAAATGGAGGGAATAATAATTCTTACCTTAGAAAATTTTTGTGGAAAACACATGTGAATACCCAATGAGTGTTAGCTCTGATTCATGATTTCTGACTACTTTCTTGTAAATCGGTACAACCTGCCCTCTATGTTCTATCTCTGAACCTCTTCTAGTTTTTATACACACTATTGAAATGTATTTGCCAGTAACCTTCCTCAATGTCAGATGTGTACAACTGAAAATGCAAATTCTGCGAGTGACGTTCATAAGTATCGATTGTCCTGTATACTGTTTATGTTTGTCATAAAAACTGAAATAATAAAGTATGCATACTTAAACTTAACAACTTACCTTTTGAAGTATTTTTCTTAACACTGTAAACCTTTTCTTTAAATGAGATTTATACCTAAAGGTAGAGTGTTAAATATATCTGAATTTTTCTTTCTTTTTTTTTTCTAGCAGCTGGTTGGTTAGACTTGTTTACAATCTATTCCCTTGCTCTAACTTGTTACTTAACCTGCAGTTCATACCATATTGCTGATAAGTTCTTTAGCTTGGAATATAGAAAATGTCAGTCTGTGACATTTTTTCAAATTTATGATTTTTTCCATATATCCATTTGCCTTTCTTCTCTTTCTCCAGGAAGGCCTCCTTTCCTTCTATTCAAAAACAGTCTCTATGGCAGGGACTGTTACGTGTCTGAGGATACATGGAATTAATTTAAAACATGCGAATAAAGGAATACCTATGTACTCACAAATCAGCCTGAGAAAATGTTAACTTATTTTCAAAGTTTAAAAAAAGGTTCTAGTGTTCATTTTCATTTTCGATGGTTTCTATTTTACTGAAAGCTAAATGAAATAATAAGTAAAACATTTTTCTTAAGTTTTAACCAATGCATTTTAAATATAAAGTGATGAAACTTGAAGAGAACAACTAAAATTGGGGAAATTTCATATTTATTCCACAAGTATGTAGAGGTCCTGCGTGCTGAGTGCCATAGTGAACAAAGAGCCGGCGACATGGGACCTTATTCAGCTGATATTCATTGTCATTTCAAGTCCTTTTACCCAATTAACCTTTTCCCTGTACCTTGCCTGTAAACAGAATTGGACGCTATCTAAAGGCCTGTGATATTTTGCATGCTCTGTATGTTTGCAATTGATGAAATTTTTAGTTTTTGGACTTCAGCAGTTTGTGCAGACAGGTACAAATGAGTTTGTATATTTTGGCAGTTTATTAATCTGTGTTACGTTAGATTTGTGGCCATGGCTGATTTGGAAAGAACTGGTTTCTTAATGCTTTTATCGGGTGGTAGAATATTCAGCATGGTGAAACCCCATTTCTACTAAAAATACAAAAAATTAGCTGGGCATGGTGGCGCGTGCCTGTAATCCCAGCTACTCGGGAGGCTGTGGCAGGAGAATTGCCTGAACCCAGGAGGTGGAGGTTGCGGTGAGCCAAGATCGCAGCATTGCACTCCAGCCTGGGTAATAAGAGCGAAACTCCGTCTCAAAAAAAAGAAAAATAAAGATACTTAAAGAGACTTTTATGAATATTTGTTTTCAATATTTATTGAGTACTTCCTGTGTATTAGGGCGATGCTAGAGTCTTAACATTCACATTCATTACCTCATTTGACATTTAAAAGAACTGCATAGTGTAGATGGGAAAATTGTCCATAGAGCGGTTATATTTGTAAGTTGTGGATTAGAGATTCAAGCTCACATCTGTTTGCTCCTAGAACCCATGTTTTCTTTACTAGTATTTCAGATGTGGATTTTATGAACTATAACATATTATTTTCTTAAAATGGGAGAATAATATAGGTTTGTTCCCCCTTTTTATGGAATATATCTGAAAGTACTGACTTGATAGCAGGGGACATAGTAAAATCATAAAACCCACCCCCAAGGTAATTGTTTTCTAATATTAACATGGGGAAGGAGAATATTTTCACCCAGTGTCAATTTTAAGAATAACTTAGTTTGAAAGGTATAGACATATAGTTATAAATACTTAACAATTTTTTAGAGCAGTATTTACCAGAATTATAAATTACCTTAAGTCAGAAGGTACATTTCTTATTGATGATAAGAAAAATATAAAGGCTAATACTAGTTAGAATAGTGTCATCTAGTTTTATAGGAGTGGTAACAAAAACAAAATTGAAAGCAAACATTGTAGTGAATCTGGGTTTTGGTTGCTGGATCTCTGAGCCCTCCATAGCAATGACAGTCATCTGTCAGCAATGTTTTCTGAATGTGTCTGTGTACAGGGATTTTATGAGGTGTTTAACCTCATTTAACCTCGTGGTTTACAGCTTGAATTTTAAAAGGCCACAAATAATGGTTGTTCTTTCCTGGAAGACATAGGAAAATTATGTGTTGCATTGTTTTTTCGAACAATAATTTCCCACAGGCTTTATACCTTAGTTCTTCTATTGTATCAATCAGGTAAATAGGAAAAAAATAATTCATATCTGACATTTAGAGAAATCCTCCAAATACTGGGTGGGTCTGGAATTTGCTAATTGCTAGGTTTCTTCTACTTTTTACTTAATGAAATATGCAATAATTAAATTTTCTATCGGTCATATTAGTGTTAGTAAGATGAAACAGTAAATTAAATGAGAAATTGCTTTGTCTATTCAAGGAATACATGCTAAAATTTTACAGCAAAAAATAACTTACCCCCGTCTAGGACTCAAGACCTAAGGAAATTACTCATTTTGTTTTCCTTAAATTGCTGCTGTGGATGAGACACGTATTAAATTTCAATTTGAGGGCTGGGTTTCGGGATGTAACTTTCTCCTTGAATTATTCTAATTGCTTTCTCCCCTATATACTTCCAAAAAGTTTATGTTCCTCCCGTCTTTACTTCGTTCTTTCATTCCTCCACCAGCATCTTCTAGGTATTGACCTGCTCCACAGATATTTACGGTCTTCTCTGTTCCACATGCAGGTGATAGGATGAGAACAAATAGGACAAAATCTCTGCCCTCCAGAAACTCACATTCTATTCGCCCTTCTGCTCTTCCCTTTCCTACTTCCCCTCCTCTCATCCTTTAGAGTTGCCCACCTTCCATGGTGGCTGGCATGGTAGTATTGGAATTCCATCCCTCAGAACTTGAATGGATCCCAACAGTGTGAGGAGCTGATTCCAAAGGGGCTGCCAGTTGAAGTGTTTCTTGCATGCTGATTCTCTGCCCTCAGATTTTACAACGAAGTCCCCCAAGACTGTCTTTTGTCATTAGCTCAGCATTGTTTTTTTCAGGGCAAATATAAAAGAGCTATGTAAGAAAGACTGCTGCAGATAACATTACCGAGTTCTAGATGCTGTCTTCCTGTCAAGGTTCTTTTTGTTTTTTAATTATACTTCTGGGGTACATGTGCAGAAGGTGCAGGCTTGTTACATGGGTATACATGTGCCGTGTTGATATGCTGCACCCATCAACCCGTCGTCTACATTAGGTATTTTTCAAATTTCAAATAAAGGAAGCAATTTCAACCTCTGAATCCAACCGACATTCTTAAGAAAAGCCACTTAAAATATTAAGAATCATGTATTTTGGTGACTTTCTACACCTTACTTGCAGTTTTCCTAGTAAATACAGTATGGTAGTATGGTGTAGAATATGATTTCTATGTAGCTTCAGGGCTTTAAACTATCATTTGATTCTGGTGGCTATTATTAACATTTTAAACTAGAGGTTTGCTTTCCTTGTTTTAGGCCTTTTAATATATAGTATTGGTTCTCTTCTGGGACATAACTATTTGCCACACCTGGTCAGATCTCCGAGGAAATGGCGAAATGGGAAAGGGAATATTGAAGAGTTACGGGTTTCGTATTTTGGGCAAAGGAGCGGGGAGGACATTTTAACATTTGGCATCTGAATAAGAATTAATTTTAAAACTAGTTTTGGCCGGATGCGTGGCTCACACCTATAATCCCAGCACTTTGGGAGGCTGAGGCGGGTGGATCATGAGGTCAGGAGTTCAAGACCAGACTGGCCAACATGGTGAAACCCTGTATCTATTAAAAAAATACAAAAATTAGCTGGGCATGGTGGCTAGTGCCTGTAATCCCAGCTACTTGGGAGGCTGAGGTAGGAGAATTGCTTGAACTAGGACCAGGGAGGTGGAGGTTGCAGTGAGCTGAGATTGCACCACTGCACTCCAGCCTGGGCTATAGAGCAAGACTCCATCTCCAAAAAAAAAAAAAAAAAAAAAAACAAAACAAAAAAAAAAAACACAAAAACTCGTTTTATTTATGCAGTAATTTAATGGAAGCATGTACTGTCTCATTCTTCCTCTACAATATTGTCTGATTCTCATTATATTATTGACCTGAAGGAGGAGGTTGAGGCACAGAATATAATTTTTTAAAGTTTACTTGAGCCAGGGTGAGGGCAGCAGCCTGGAAGACTCAGACCTGGGTAATATTGGATATGAGTTTTGTTCTGCCTTTGTTAGAAGCAGATTTTCCAAAGCAAAAAGAGGGACAGGGAGTGGGCTGATTCAGCTGTTTGTCAGGAATTCTCATTGGTTAGAGAAATAAGATTGATTAGTGATTGACTGTACATTGGTGAACTGTGGGGTACGGGTTAAGGTGTCCAGTGTATAGCCTTGCCTGGTTAGTTAGCTGCTGGTGGCAGCATTCAGTCTAGAGTCCACATAGCAAGCATCTTCAAGAGCTGATTACTTAGCTCATGGGGGAAAGTAGGATGTGACTCCTGCCTCATTCTCATGCCTCTGTGGGGCTGATAGTTTAAAGCAGGTTCGTATGCCTCAGATACAGTTTCTTTTCTTACTATGTTTTATTATTAAGTACCTATATTAGTTTCTGATGGCTGCTCTAACAAATGCCACAAACTTAGTGGCTTAAAACAACAGAAGTGCATTCTCTCATCATTCTGGAGAAATCTGGAATCAGGGCATTGGCAAGGCTGCACTCCCTCCAGAAGCTTGAAGGAAGAGTCCTTTATTGCCTATTCCAGCTTCTGGTGGTTCCAGGCATTCCTTGGCTTGTGGCAGCATCATTCCATTCTCTGCCTCTATTTTCACATCCCCTTCTCCTCTGTGAACTTCTATCTCAAAAATTCCTCTGCCTCCCTCTTAAAAGGATATACATGATTGCATGTAGGGCCCCTCAGATTATCAAGGATCATTTCGTTAAAGTCAATGGACTGTAATTGCTAATCATACCTACAAAATACCTTCATGGCAACCCCTTGATGAGTGTTTGAATGAGTAACTGGGAATATTAGACTAGTCAAGTTCCCACATAAAACTGGTCATCACCCCCGTAAACTTGGCACTCATATACTTCTCCTTAAACTATGACTAATCTCCAAATAAAGGCAACCACAGAGTCATACTTCCATGGGACATGATACAGCTATCTTTCTTACAACCAAAATATGTTAACCCTTTCCCCAGAGGATGCAGAAGTTCCTGGTTGGTGTTCACTATTTTCCTTAACATCCTGAAACTTATATACTGTGATGTAAAGTTAACTGTTATTTATGCATCTTACGTTAGATGATAAGGGATAAGAGCAGGAAGAATGCAAAAATAATTGCTTAAAAATTTATACACCCACATACTCATAACAAAATGAGAAATATTCATAACCATTACAGCCCTTGTTTCTGAAACTGACTGCCTGGTTTTAACTGGTATGTATAGCTACTTTTTTCTATTACTCATTCTTTATTCCCTTTGCCTTCTGGGAGCACCACAGCCTGCTGGTCAGGGTTCTTTGCCTGTAGGGTGATTCCTGAGGGGCCTGAGTCATTAACAGTCCTGCCTGAATGGGGTTGTTGGTTTTCCATTGACTTCAGTCACAGGGCATGGTGGCAGATGCCCTAAGGGTATTCTGCATTCCAGACATACTCTTCCTAACCTCCTTTGTGTAACTGAAAAGCAACCAAGTGTCCAGGTGGTTGATTAGGACAAGGGGCCAAACCAAAAGAAATAAGTAAGCCTTTGTTCACTTGCTGGAACAGTATAAGCAAGAGACACAAAATGGTGCTGACTCCTGAGAGGTGCTGGCCGAACCTTCCGAATGGCACTGGGTGAGAGTCAGGTGGATCAGCTCAGATGAGGGGTACATTTCACTGATGAAGTCCCAAACAAAAGGCTCCTGCTTCTTTATGAGCCTGTTGGCTGGGGGAAGGGCTAGGTATGGGAAAGTACTGAATCACAGGGGAGAAAAGTACCTCCTCTGGGACCCAAGTAAAAAGGCTGCTGAATGTAGGTGCCTGGACAAGGAAGGAAGGTATGTGTATGAGCATGGCTGGCCCAGGAGTCAGGGAAGCGTGAGTCCCCAACAGCAGCTCCTTCTGGAAAACTGCAGGGCACTGACTGTGCATGATGGACTCAGCTTTTCTCCATGAGGGCTGCCAGGCACAACTTTGTAACTGCTTATATTGGACCTGAAAGATCACACAGAGGATTTGAGCCTGGAACCAGACTATGCGATAGAGCAGCTCCATTTCCTCTTGGCAGTGAGGACCAATCACCCCAGCCAGTACTTTGCCTATTGGTTCAGAGGTGTGAGGATCCCAAAATGGCTGGGTGGCAGTCTCACCTTCCAGTTCAGTAGAGCCATTGTGGCTTCTGGTAGAAACATTCCTCCCTTTGAAGCTAAGTCCAGCAGAGCCTAAGGTTGTGGAAACAGGAAGTGAACATTTTAGTGGTAAATCACCAGGAATAATATTAAGGGATGTCATTCCTATTCCTCCCTATCCTTGATTCCTGGACCCATGAATCCTGGCTATGGGAGAAACAGTATCATATATTAGATACTAGTTTAGGACATAAACAGTCTCCCACAGGACATTGCTCCAGCCCTGCAAGATAACTCCCCTACCTGCTACTGAGACTTCAAATACCATTCTTCTTTTCTGTCAAACCAACTGCCTCAGGAAATGGTGATGTGGTTTGAACAGTGAATTCCATGATCGTGGGTCCATTGTCATACCTCATTTGCTGTGAAGTAAGTGCCTTGATTAGAATGCTGTGTAGAATAGCTTGAATAGTTTCAAGTGGTATCATTTCAGGCCTACTTGGATAATACAGGGTAGACTCCTCCTCTCCAGATACTTAACTATATTCTCATCTTTTGCCATAAGGCAATATTCTACAGGTTCCAGGGATTTGATGTGGGTATCTTTTGGGAAGCCATTTCTGGCCTCCTAGAGTGTCTGTTTTACTTGTAAACTTTGGAGAAGCAGTAAGACAGTAAGATGGTAGAGAATACACATTAAACCGTATCTGTAGGCACATTAATTTGTTTTGAAACATAGGTCGGGTACACATTTGCTATGTGAAGTCTGGCAAGTGACCTAACTTCTTACTCCTCTTACCTCTTCTGTAAAGTGATGACAGTAAGAATAATTTATCTGGATTATTTTGAAGATTAAATGACTTAGTACATGGAAAATGATGAGTATAATGCCTGGCACACAGTAGGCACACAGTAGGCACTCAGCAGGCACTCATTAGGCACACAGTAGGTACACAGTAGGCACTCAGTAGGTACACAGTAGGCACTCAGTAGGCACACAGTAGGCACTCAGCAAATTCAGATCCTAAGCAGCTGGCTTAGAAAAGCTTTGCATCGATCGTGCCACTGTGGAGGCTGGTACTTGGTGGTTCACACATATGGATGTGTTTTGCTTGTATTTACAAAAATGTTGTTATTTGCCACACAAGTTACTGGTAAGATACACAGGAAAACATACATGTGTGTATTTGGGGGAGAAATCTGGTGGGAATGAGACTTCTCAATATATATTTTTTTATATAGTTTTAATCTTTGAATGTGTAACAATTTGAAAAGGACAACTAAATAAAGAACTTCAAGAGATGAAAGTTCATAAATAGAGGGCCATCTATACTTGTCATGACTGAAAAACAAGTTAATAAAAATCCCCAGAGAGTAAAATTGTTTTGGTTTTTTATCTGTTCCAGTGACTCTGGAATCCATGTTATTTCTTTTGGTATATAGTTATTTTTTTCCTTTGAGTTGAGTGTAATTTTTATATTCAGTATTTTTTCTGAGCAATCTTCCACTTAAATTTCACTGGTTGTTTTCATTTTGCATTTAAACATAGGTAGATTTATTTTATTTAGACTTGATAATTAGATCATTTGATGTGAACAACTGTACCTTAGAAAAATGTACTCAGTTTGAAATACAGTCCTTTGTTATTAAATTGACACAGAAGCCATAGTGCTTGTCATGATTTAAAACATAGCCTACTGTATACTTAAGCTCTCACTGTAGTTTTTATTTTTCCATTATTTGTGTTTTCTTAATCCTGCATTAAATACAAATTAATGCTTTTGTTACAGTTCACTCACTGACTTTTGATTATTGAGCCCTGTATTTCCACATATCTCATCCAGCTCCATAGTGACTACTCAAAACAGCCTACATAGAGAAATGTACTGTTACGATGAATATCTGCCTTCATATATTAGCACTTTACTTCTGTATAGAGCTGTATATTTTTGAAAAACAAAATCAAAAACAAAAAAAACAGTTTGTTTAAGCTTCATAAACGCCCTGGAAAATAGATGGGTCAGGCATAACCAGTGTTGTTTATCTTCCTCTGTTCTTATTGTCTACCTGCTTACGGAAAAGGCAGGGACCATGTTTTTGTCATCCTTAGATTTCTAAAATCCAGCATGTTTTGGGTGCTCAAAAATAGTTACTGAATGTACAAATAAGCATATAGTTGGATAAAGAGATAAGGAAAATCGCTAAAATCACATTTGGTGGCAAGTTTATGTGGAAAGTAAATGAAATAAAGCTAGAAACCCTGTTAGACTTCGAGTCCATATGTTCCTCTCAGAACAACTGACTGATTCCTAGTCTCTGCTTTAAATATGAGATCAGTTTAGGGCTGCTCAAATCCTTTGTGCCAAACAGAACATATTAGTCCCCAGCCCAGTAAGATTTAGCACTTTTGTCTGCCAGAATAAAGCAAAATTCTCAAACTTTAAAAGCCTCAGAAACACATGATAAGAAATTGTTTTGTTCTGTTTATCATACTTTTAAGCAAAATGCTTATGCTTATCGGTCTTAGTGAGTTCGGGTTGCTTCAACAAGTACCTCAGACTGGCTGACTTTTAAACCTTTATTTCTCACAGTTCTGGGGACTGGGAAGGCAGAGATCATGGTGCTGGCTGATGTAGCTCCTGGGGAGTGCCCTCTCCGTGTTTGGCAGATGGCTGCCTTCTTGCAAGAGAAATGTTTTGAGAGACAGATCCTCTCTCATTTCTTATAAGGCCATTAATCTCTCTCTGAGCTCTTGTGAGGGCACTAACCCTCTCAATGAGGGCTCCACCCTCATGAGCTAATTACCTCCCAAGGACCCCACCTCCAAATACCACTGGGGATCGGGCCTCAGCATATGAATTTTTTTGGGAAATATTCTGTCCATAGCACTGTTCTCCTGCTCTTCTTTGCATTCCTGTCTTCTCATGCTGTCATCTCTGGAAATTCTAGACCACTTACTTGCTTGCTTAATTTTTTCTCATTAAGGCTCAGCTTAGGTGTCATTTCCAGAAAACATACCTGACCCATTCTTCCCATGACTCTTTCCTGACCCCAAGTATTGGGTTCATTTATTCAAACATTCATTAATTTAAATATTTATTGATCACCTACTATTGACCAGGTGCTATTCTAGGTGCTTGTGATGCATCAGTGAACAAAACAGAAGAGCCCTGTCTTTGTGAATTCATATATTTGAGTAAAAGAAATAGCCAATAAATAAAAGTAAGTTATGTAGGGTATTTGAAAGGTTAGAGTGCCACAGGCAAAATGATGTAGAACAGAGTGAGGAGGAGGATCAGAAGTTGGGACAGTGGGAACTGGGAGACAACAGTACTAAATACCATGTGGCTCTCATTTGAAACAGAGACATTTTGAACAATAGCTTGCCGGAGTTGTGATGTAGACACCTGAAGAAAGAAGATTATTCCAGGCAAAGGCACAAGCCAGGGAAAAGGCCAGGATGTGGATGCATGTCTAGTTTGTTCAAGGTCAAAGAGGTCATGAGGAACAGGCCTGTGTGAGGATTTTGGCTTTTATCGTGTGAGATGAGGGTATGTTGGAGGGTTTTGAGCAGAGCAGCAACTTGATCTACCTTATGTTTTGACAGGGTGCTATACTGAGACCAGACTATAGATGCATGCAAGTTAACCAGTTAGAAAGCGATTGCAGTAGCCAGATAAAGGATGATAGTGGCTTGAATTGAGGGTGTTGACTCTTGGGAAGGTGACACATGATTAGGTTTTGGATGAATTTTGAAGTTTGCAAAAACAGGACTGCTTAATGATATGGATGTGAGGTATGTGAGGACTTGAATCCTCTCTGTGATGCTCCCTAATCTTGTGAATATAGCTGGTCACCTAGTTTTGTCAGTATGCCATTTAATTATCATTTTATTCTACCACTGTTTCTCAACTGCTGCAGTAGCTGACTAATGGGCATTCTTGGCTTCAGTCAGTTCTTTCTATGGGAGTAAAGAGCATTCTAAAATACAAATCTGCTTATATCATTCTCAAGATTAAATCCTGCAAGTTTTCATCCACTTACAAATAAAAGTCTGAAGTCCTTAGCATGGCATGCAGTATCTTTAAGCTGCCTTTGCTCACTCTGAGCATCTCTTCTTCACCTCTTTCACATGCCTTTTATCAGCCATGACTTTTGAATTTCCTAAAAGGTTGATCCTTCATGCCTTCTTGAGACGGTATGTACTGTTCCTTCTGTCTTGGATGCCCTTCACATCTTGTCTGTTAGTGGATTACAAGGCTAAATTTGGGTGTCCGTTTGTCTCTGAGAAACTTCTCTGACGTTAGTATCTCGCCTAGTCTGTGGTTTTCTTCTTTCTCCTATAGACCTCATGTACGGTTCTTCCTATCCCATTGTTTTGTGGCTCTTTGTGGTCTGTCTTCACTTAAAGGAAGCAGCAGTAGTTTTATTTTACCATTATTTAGCAGAGGCCCAATACATGCATGATTGACTTTTGGGTAGTTGAGACACTAAGGCAGAAATGGTTATAAATAAATTGGAGAGACTGACTTTATATTATGCCATGTAAGGAGAAAAGCAGAAAAAGAGTTTGGCAGCCAAAACGGGCAAATGCATTTGGTAGCAAAGAGTTGAGGTGTAGGTATGGATTTTAGCGAAGTCTGGAGGACCACGGGAATGGGGAGAGTAGAGGGAGATGAAGGTTGTTTGGGGCCAGATGGCGGAGGTGCTTCCATACTGTTTTGCGTCTTTGTTTTCGAACAGTGAGGACATGATCCAATTTTTTAAAATAAAAATCTGAAGCAGACTGTTGTTCTTTTGGTTAAAGTGGACTTTGCCCGTATCATGTGGTTTCATTCCATTGTAGCATTTACAAAAGGGAATCTGTAACAGTCAGCAGCACTTCTGGATTCTTGCAGGGAGGGTAGGAACCAGGGGGAGGAGTGAGAAGTTTTCCCTTACAAAGTCTTGACTTAACTCTGTCATTAAAAAATAAAATACAAACAAAATTTAAAAAAATATATAAAAGCTCTTGACAGTGCAGCATTCCGGAGAAGAAAAGCCGCTGTCTGTTGAACTAAAAGAGATGCTGGACTTCCCATGGGCCGAGGCTAGTGTCCCTGAGCACCCAGGCGATTCGGCCCGCAATTGGGACCCACGTCTTTACCGGAAGTCAGTCGGGATCGAATGAAGGGAACTTCCTGTTGTACCGAGCTCAAGGTTGTGGCTCACCCGATGGGTGCTCCTGGTTCCTGTCTTGAGCCAGGGTGAGGAGAGGCCCGTGGAGATGGTGCAGAGATGCCCCAGTGCAAGGAATGGCGGGGCCCATGTTTAGAGCCTTTCTTGGGTTTCTCTGTTTTTCTGTATTTTTTGTTGCGTCCTGTACCTGCTGGACTCGGATCTTTGGCCTCCCCAGCTGTAGGTAGTTTCCCGCCAGTCCCAGGAAGCCCAAGCTGGAATCAGGCAGGCGGCGTTTCCAGGTGGGCATGACGTCACTGGAAGTGCCTGTGCCCAGTTGTCACGTGCCACTTTAGCTGGAGACGCTGGGTGCTGAGGGTCTCTCTAGTTCAGTTTTGAAGTGGATAGCAGGGGGCCCACGAGTGAGGAGCTCCTAGAGTGTGGGGACCTGGGGCAGATGTGTGCCTCAAGTGAATTCCAGAACCGTGAGTGTAAAGCCCATTGGCAGCTCCTTGGCTTGGCACCCAGAAATAGGGGTCACCTCTGCCCTTAGGGGCATGGGGCCTTTACAGCCTGTTCAGCTGCTGCCTTGTCTCCAGCTCCCTGCTGTGCTGAAGCCCTAGAAGCCCTAGCTGAGTTTCTTGAGCATGGAGTGTCAAATGCTGCTCCTGAAAGGTCTTGGAATGCCAGCGGCGCATAGCGCTGGTCACAGACTTTTGGGCACAAGGATCAGTCCCCATCTCCCGGGATAGTACTTCTGAGAGTAAAGTACTGTGAAGAAAGATTTATCAGGAGGCCTGAAACCTGAAAGGTGAGTTGGGGAGAAGGCTGTGCACTGGCGCATGGGGCTATTCAGTTAGAGCATCTTTTGGCTGCAAGTAAGAGAAACCCTGCTTCAGATTACTTAAACAATAAGGAAAATTTGCATCATAAAACAAGAGGCTCAGAGAAAGGGCAACTCCAGGACTGATGGATTCAGTTACTCACATCCTCCAGGTCCGCATCTTGACCCTTCCCACTTTGCTAATGGACTTTGTTTTGATGGTGGCAAGATCAGCTTTTTGGCTGTAGGCCTGGTATGCACATTGGAAGAGGAGTGGACTTTTCTGTGCGAGAGTTAAATTAACGAATTTCAGGAAAAGTGTATTTCCATAACTGATTTAGTGAATCAAGATTTATTCTGAGCTGGAGATGGTGACCTTCCCTGAGAGGGAAAGATAATGGCTCTCTGAACAAAGGCAATAGTGGTGGAATGAAGAAGGCTTAAAGGAGGCAGAAACACTATGAAGGTACTATGTACAGAAATCAGTGATTTGCCTTTAGGGATTGAAGAGGGTGGATTGGAGGATGACTAGGACATTTAATTGAGGTAATTAAGAGGAGGATGATTTCACTTAAAGAGATGGGATATGAAAGAGGGAGGAGAAGAGGGAGAAGATTGATGTAGGTTAAGGTATAGCCATGCTGAGAATTATCTGTTAGTTATTTGATTTTTTTGTTTTGTTTTTGTTTAGAAGCTAATTGTATAGATATAGAAGTCATCCACAGACATGTTACAGTTGAAGAGATGGGGGTAGAGAAGACTTTGAAGGAAAAGAATGTAGAATGAGGATAGAAGAGAGGAAATCCCCACATTTAACAGGTGAGTAGAGGACACTAAGCCAGCAAAAGAAATTTAGAAGGGACATTCAGATAGACAGGAAGCAAACTAGTACTTTGTAGCTCTGTTTTGATCTGCCAATTCATTAAAATTATCAATTGATGAAAACTTTGTTTTATTTACACTTTGACTCTTTTTGATGCCAATGTTCAGTCAAGCCCCCTACAGTATCATTGACAGGGTTTCAGTGCATCAAAAAGTTTACAGTGTTTTATACTGGATGGGTTAGTTTTAATGGCTTTTGAGGATTTCTGTGATGTTCTAGCTGGCTGACTTTTCCCTTTATTTTTCATAGGATGGTTGGTCTGTTTAATTACATATTTGCTTTAAGCAAGTTGAATATTGGCTAAATGACCTGCTTTGCTATATGATGTAGGAGAAATGTCTCAAAAACTAAGGGATTGGTTAATAATATCTGATACTACTGAGACCAAGGGAGATGAAGAGTGAGATAAAGGTATTTAGCAATTTGTAAAGTTGGTTTAACCAAAAAATCATTTTAGTGCAGTTATGGGGAATGAAATTATTGGATGATTATTAAGGCATGAATTAGAATTAAGGACATTAAAATAAACACTGGACTACTCTTTCGACTTTGATGGTGAAAGAAAAATAGAAGGTGTGATGGGTTTACCAGGTGTGAAGGATATTTTGTTGTTGTTGATCATGTTTCAGGATTGGTGGACGTGTGAGTATCTTAGAAATCCATTAAACGGTGATAAGGAGCATTTGAAGACATGAGACGTCACGGGGAGATAACTGAGTAAGGAAGGAAAAGAAGGAATCGAGAACCAAGAAAGAGAGCCAGCTGAGTTAAGAGAGAAGCTAGAAAGTGGGTAGAGGTTCAGAGAAACATTGAAGAGGAAAAAGAAAGGATCCCCTCAGTAACAAAAAGGCTGGGTCATGCTGTGTCTGGATACTTAGGAGTAATGGAACAGTCTTGGTGGGACCAGTATAGGGAACCATCTAGGAGACAGAAAAGAACTGGCACTACTGCATTTTTCTCTAACCCTTTAGAAAAGGAGGGCATAAAACTCGAATGATTGGGTTGACCTAGTGTTGGGTAGGACTAAGCAAAGAATTCTGTGGTGCTTGCTGAGGTGTTATTGCAATAATTTCCAAAGGTTTTTAAACCCAATAAGGAGGCAAAGTTAATCCAAATGGCAGAGAAACAAAACAAACAGGGACCACAGTGTACTGTTGAGGGCAATACCTGACTCAAAAGAATGAAAGGAAGAATGAAGTATAAGGATAGGATGGTGTCCTCAGAGAGGGGAATTTTGTCACAGGAGGGAGTGGACAATTTTTCTACTTATTCATGGTTTATAATGGCATGACCTCTAATCCGCATAGAGGAGTATCAAGCTGCAAACTAATCATTTCCTATTTTAACTAGTAAACTTGAGGGAACAATAAACAATTTTAATGTAATATCAGAAATCTATTGTTTTATTAGCTGTAAAACCAGGATGACAGTTCATGAGGTGTATTAGTTTGAGATAGTTGTAAATCATGTTATAAATGTACTCTCATTTTTAGTAGAGAGCTTTTTAATGTACAGTTTGAGCTGAGAATAGTAAGTAAAACTCTTACTTTGTTATTCAGAATGTAAGTGTTGATTACATGGACAAGATCAGTTTTTAAATAGCAGGTGTGACGTTTCTCTGAATAATTAAAAATTGTTTTAAAATGATTCTTAAGTCAGGCTTCATCCCGGGGATGCAAGGATGGTTCAACATACGCAAGTTTATAAACATAATACACCACATAAACAGAACCAAAGACAAAAACCACATGATTATCTCAACAGATGCAGAGAAGGCCTTAGACAAAATTCAACAGCCCTTTATGCTAAAAACTCTCAATAAACTAGGTATTGACAGAACATATCTCAAAATAATGAAAGCTATTTACGACAAACCCACAGCCAATATCATACTGAATGGGTAAAAACTGGAAGCATTCCCTTTAAAATCTGGTGCTAGACAATATAGTATTGGAAATTCTAGCTAGAGCTAGAGCAATCAGGTAAGAAAAAGAAATAAAGGATATTGAATTAGGAAAGGAGGAAGTCAAATTGTCTCTATTTTCAGACGACATGATTGTGTATTTTGAAGACCCCATTGTCTCTGCCCCAAATCTCCTTAAACTGATAAGTAATTTCAGCAAAGTCTTAGGATACAAAATCAATGTGCAAAAATCACTAGAATTCCTATACACCAATAACAAACATTAAGAGAGCCAAATCAAGAATGAACTGCCATTCACAATTGCTCCAAAGAGAATGAAATACCTAGGGATACAACTAACAAAAGATGTAAAGGACCTCTTCAAGGAGAACTACAAGCCACCGCTCAAGGAAATAAGACAGGACACAAACAGATAGAGAAACATTCCATGCTCATGGTTCGGAAGAATCAATATTGTGAAAATAACCATACTTCCCAAAGTAATTTATAGATTCAGTGCTGTCCCCATCAAGCTACCTATGACCATCTTCACAGAACTGGAAAAAAACACCTTAAACTTCATATGGAACCAAAAGAGAGCCTGCGTAGCCAAGACAATTCTAAGCAAAAAGAACAAAGCTGGAGGCATCACACTACCTGACTTCAAACTATACTGCAAGGCTACAGTAATCAAAACAGCATGGTACGGATACCAAAACAGAGACATAGACTAATGGTACAGGACTGAGGCCTCAGTGGCAATGCCACACATCTAAAACCATCTGATCTTTGACAAACCTGGCAAAAACAAGCAATGGGGAAAGGATTCCTTGTTTAATAAATGGTGTTGGGAAAACTGGCTAGCCATGTGCAGAAAGCAGAAACTGGACCCCTTCCTAACACCTTAAACTAAAATTAACTCCAGGTGGATTAAAGACTTAAACATAAGACCTAACACCTTAAAAACCCTAGAAGAAAACCCAGACAAAACCATTCAGGACATCAGCATGGACAAGGACTTCATGACCAAAACACCAAAAGTATTGGCAACAAAAGCAAATTAGACAAATGGGATCTAATTAAACTCCAGAGCTTCTGTACAGCAAAAGAAACAATCATTAGAGTGAACTGGCAGCCAACAGAATGGGAAAAAATTTTTCAGTCTACCCATCTGACAAAGGGCTAATATCCAGATTCTACAAAAAATCTAAAAGAAATTTACAAGAAAAAAAACAAACCCATTCAAAAATGGCCAAAGGATATGAACAGATACTTTTCAAAGAAGACATTTACAAGGCAAACAAACATATGAAAAAATGCTCATCATCCCTGGTCATTAGAGAAATGCAAATCAAAACCACATTGAGTTACCATCTACGCCAGTTAGAATGTTGATCATTAAAAAATTTGGAGACAACAGATGCTGGAGAGGATGTGGAGAAATAGGAACACTTTTACACTGTTGGTGGGAATGTAAATTAGTTCAACCATTGTGGAAGACAGTGTGGCAATTTCTCAAGGATCTATAAATAGAAATTTCATTTGACCCAGCAATCCCATTACTGGGTATATATCCAAAGGATTATAAATCATTCTATCATAAAGACACATGCTTTATAGTATGTTCATTGTGGCACTGTTTATGATAGCAAAGACCTGGAACCATCCCAAATGCCCATCAATGATAGACTGGACAAGGAAAATGTGGCACATATACACGATGAATACTATGCAGCCATAAAAAGTGATGAGTTTGTGTCCTTTGTAGTGACATGGATGAATCTGAAAACCATCGTTCTCAGCAAACTGACACCAGAGGAGAAAATCAAACACCACATGTTCTCACTCATAGGGGGTTGTTGAACAATGAGAACACATGGACACAGGGAGGGGAGCATCACACACTGGAGTCGGTTCAGGGGGAATAGAGGAGGGACAGCGGCGGGTAGGGTGGTTGGGGAGGGATAACATGGGGAGAAATGTCAGATATAGGTGATGGGGGAATGAAGGCAGCAAACCACATTGCCATGTATGTACCTATGCAAAAATCCTGCATGATCTGCACATGTACCCCAGAACCTAAAGTGCAATAATATATATATAAAATAATAATAATATATAATATATAATTATTTATAACATAATATAATTATATATTATACAGTATATAATATAATATAATATTATAAATAATATATGTATACATATATAAATGATTTTTAAGTCAAGGATAGGCTTTTTTGAAAATTAATTTTGAGGTGAAATAGTTTCTGTCTTTAGCAAACTCTCTTTGCATCCTTTAATCCTGGCTTCAGTGGTGTGACTGAGCTCCACTCACTGAGTGGGTGGGACTTTCTCCTCTGTCTTGAGTTTACAGTTGCAAATATTGACCCACATGTGAAAGCAGTTAACCTATTTCCAATCCCCAAACACCATTTTTAGTAGCGTTAATATAAGAGGTACACAAACATTTTCTAATAAATTGCTTTTTTTTTTGACTCTTCTAAATATAATGTAACGGAGTCACTGTTCTGGCACTACAACTTTGACGTTTATTTGCATAAGTAGGAGGGGAAGTGGTTCTCATATACAGCTACAATACCCTTTTACAAAAACTCACTTTCTCTTAAATTTGAGTTTGAAGGCAGAGGCTTTCATTATTATTAATGCAATATGTTGGATAGTTTGTTTTGTTAGTAAGTTGCTAAAACCTGCTTAGCTCCCAACTTTAACCTACAGTCTCAAAATTACACACACCTTCCTTCTCCAGGGTTCACACAGTAATGGCTGAAGTGCCAGGCACTATAAGCTGATAAGATAAGAAGCACATGGCGCATTGCCATAAGCCAGGGGTCCCTACTGGGCCGGCTGACGCACGCAGCCTTCCCCTGATGTCAGAGGGCCGAGAAGTTAACACCTTGGCTCTGTTCCCAAATTTTGTGCCAGAGCAGGGAAAAGACTCTTTGTTTGAAAAGGCAGCTATTGAGGTATTTTTTTTTATTGCTTTTCTTGATTGTAGGCCAGATTCCTGTCTGTTTAAATGGTTTAGTTTTATTTCTGAATTATTTGGCAGAAATAATATTTGCTAGCAAAAATACGTTTAATTCATTATACATGATGCTTTATGATCAGTTTGTTGCCACTTATAAGGCTTTGAATTTGGCATTTTTTGGTGAAAAAATAAGCATGGCAAATTTGATGAAAGGGATAGTTCAATAGGTCTCACATAACCTGTTAAACTCTGTCACCAGTATTTGGATAGTGAACTCTGTCTTAATAAACTTATGAGGAGGGGGAAAGCTAAATGGAGACTAGGGTCATATTAGTAACATTTAACACCTGACAAGCTGTTTGTCTCAATTACTTATTGGCATTTATACTGAAATTTGAAAAATGTTAGATTCATCAGCTGGAAGTGTTCCAGACTGGTAGTAATCTGCTGATGCATATGCCAAACATACTCTCTCTACTGATAAAAATCCAGACATCAGAACATGCTCTACAGCCGAATTGTCATCATAGTGAAAAGTCTGAGCAGTACATCGTTCTATAAAATATTGTTAAACTGTTTTAATGGCTCCTTATGAAATCTGAAAGAATGAAGATAACTACAATCCTGTAATTTTATGGCTGCCTTCGTAGAAAGGGCAGCTTGAGGTGCCTGTGTCAGGATGAAAGATCTGAAAATCTAAATAGCCTAGCATATGATATATATAATTTTTAGACATTAATTATGAGATTAGCAGAGATTATTGATATATACCAAGTTTTGCATTATCATCTAAACTTGACAGTTTAACATGCACACTAGTTGAACACTGTGAGAATTGTGGATTACAGGTAGCACTCTACAGAATGGTGAGACATGCTGGAAATAAAGCTGAGGGGGACTGTTTTTTATTTTGTTTTGTTTTGAGACCGGGTCTCATTTTGTCAGCCAGGCTGGAGTGTAGTGGTATGATCATGGCTCATTGCAGCAGTCTCACCCACCCTGGGCCCAAGTGATTCCCTGACCTCAGCCTCCAGGGTTTCACCTTGTTGCTAAGACTGGTCTCAAACTCCTGAGGCTCAAACATGCCTCCAGTCTTGGCTTCCCAAAGTGCTGGGACTACAGGGGTGAGCCACAGCACCCAGCTGAGTGACTATTTAATGTTTACATTTTTGTCATTCAAGGAAGCAAAAATAAAGTGTTTTGGGAATTTAGAAATGCCACTGAATTGTTAAAATGACATTTTTTAATTGAAGTATTTTACAGAAAGCACTTTTATAGCCAGGTCATATTGTATCTTTTAATGAATGTTTTGTTCACTAGGTATAAACTAATTTTCTTATACTTAAGTGGTAATAATAGCTGACATTTTTTGAATTTTTAAAGCAATTTTCATAAATGAGGTGTAGATATTATTATCTCCATTTTCCAAATGAGGACATTGAGGTGTAGAAATGTTAAGTAACTTACTTCAATAATTTTTTAATTTCAGTAAATGGTAGAGTTAAGAGAAACTTGGTAGTTGTCTTTGGTGATTAGAATTTTATGTTTTAAATTAAATGCTGCCATAGAGATCAGAATAATAATGCCACCTTTCTTCAACTGCTAAACTTGTTCTCATTAAAGGATGAAGTATTAGGGAAGGAAATTAGAGATTTGGAGATAATAGGTGACATACATGAAACTTTCAAGAAAGCAGATGTGCCATGTTTAAATCTTTCTCTGTTACAAAGATAAGCCACACAGTTCTTCTGTGCTTCACTCCTCTGTGCAGTAAGTTCATGTTAGTAGGGTGTCCTGCTTAGATGCTTATATTTCTACTCATAGCATTTCTTAGTCACTAGGGACAATTTGGCTCCCATATGTTAAGAAAGAATTAGCAGCTGTTATAGTGGATGGACAAGATGTTTGACAGCAGCGTGGCAAGTTGGGGGCTGTGTAATGAATGATGTGAAGTGGAACAGCTATAGTGTGAACAAGTGAATAGAAACTTTTGAAGTATTTCCAGCACAGCTTCAAAATAAATACAGGCTGGTCAGCTGGTACTCAACACTTATGAATGGGGATTTCTTTTTATAAGCAAAATCAGTTTGCCCAGAGGTAAAGTGTAATGCTTCCAAAGGGTGTCACAATGTGTTAAAATGGCTAAGGTCACAAATTTGAGAACTGTATCTTCAAGAACAAAATATGAGGAGAGCTGTCTTAGGAATTCTGGCGTCTCTCACTCAGATAACATTATCCATAGCTGTGATACTGACTTTCAAGCATGATAATGCCTCAGTGGTGTGCAATTTCTTGTTCCAGTCTATTGGCAGGACTTGAATTCCTAGATTTCCCAACAGAATTTCATGGTGTTTTCTTCTTCACTATTTTCATATTTATTAGCAAAGATCTAGTAAAATAAATAATGAAATCAATTTTTTTATGATAAGCAAAGCAGAAGACAGATGTGGCTCCCAAAGACTCAGGTTGCTGTTCTGCTAACAAACAGCCTGAGTCATGATTTATATTGCTTTTTGTCCTGGTAGATTCAGTGTCATATAAGTGTCTTAGATGGAATCAGGATAGTGAAATTACTAGAAGTAATGAAAACACCTCAGTAAGATAATGGTTTTATTCATCTGTTCATTTGATTCTGAAGCATTTGTCGAGTGCTTAGTGTGTGAAAGCAAAGTTGATTCTCATTATTTTTGAATTCTGTATTTGCAGATTTGCTTACTCACTAAAATTGATTTGTAACCCCAGTACTCACAGTGGTTTTACTGTCATTTGTTTACAAGTACATGTACAGAGTAAGGTTATATATTGACGGGTTGATGAAAATGTCACCACAGGATTATAGGGACCTAACTTGGTATTTTCCACTAGGAGCAAGCATTGGTCAAGTATTTGTTAATTCATAGTTTTTGTGGACTTCATAAAACGTAATGCTACTAATAATAGTCGACTGTAATTACTAGTGTTGAGGATAAGAAGAGGAATACGACGTAGCTTCTGCTTCAAAGACCAGAAAAAGACTTTATATCAATGCTTAAGAAATTGATGTATGTCTTATATAGCATAGATTTTCTGGTAGACTCTTTTGTGTTAAGATTTCAGTTTATCATTAAAGAAAATCAAGTTATTTCCTCTTTTAAAATTAAGTTGTGTTTGAGAAGATTGGTTTTGATTTTGAAAATATCATTCAGCTTAAAAGAAATAATAATGCTGGTTCTTGATATTAACAAAGCAAAATCATGTGAATTGTAAAATTCAAGTGTATATATTTTGAAAGTATGTGGTAAAACATCACTATTGGCCCTGTATTCATTCTTACTAAGGGAGTATCCATTTATCATGATTGTTTCTCCTAGTGGCTTGAACTCAAATTTAACCGTCAGGCACACTGTAGCGCTACATTTGCTTGATTTAGATATCAGATTGATAGATTTTGTTTTAGCGTGCTTATTATTTTTGACACAGTATTTGTTCAGTCATTAAAAGATTCATTCTGCCATTAAAACAATTTTAGAAATAAGTGTAAGGTTTTCAGAAAGGAGAGTATTAGTTTGGTATGGCTGCCATAAGAATACTAGTCATACTGGATTAAGGACTCACCCTATGGGCCTCATTTTACCTTAATCATCTTCTTCAAGGCCCTGTCTCCACATACAGTCACATGCTGAGGCACTGGGGTTAGGATTTCAACATGAATTTTGGAGGAAAACAATTTAGTCTATAACAGAGAAGAATGTATATTTTAGTTTCTGTTCTAACTTTTCTTGGCTTTCCATTGATTAAAACAGGTAATTTTTGTGGTAGCTTACATTGGACAGTTTCTCCTGCTTAATTTTTTCCTCTGCAAAAAACAAACATTTTTGGCACTTTCAACTTTTTTCTTTTTCTCTTAACAGCAAAGAACATATGTGGGTTTATGTAGCTTTATCAGTTCTGCATTTCCTTCAACCATTTATTGATAGATCTAAACACACAGAGAACAGAAACCAGAATGAGAGTAGGGAGTAACATTTTCTGTGAAGCTTTCTTCCTTAATTAAAAAACAAATTTTTGGAGGAGATTTTGGAAGAGCATATGAGTTTTATTTAACAAGACAAGAGAAACATTTCCTATACAGAGACAGGAAGCAAGCAGTTTGAATGAGGGAAAGACTGTCTCTTTCACAGACTATGAAGGCAAATAGAAATAATTATAATACAAATTTGAATATAAGAATTTTGAGAAGACACAAACATTCAGACCCACAGTAGTCACTTCAACAATGGTGATATCAAGGTCATTTTTAAGAAAAGGTTGGAATATGTTCTTTGAATAGTGACACAATCTTACAACACTCTTGCAAAGGAAGAAAGAGTAATAAATTGTCTTCTTCCTGTGAAACCCAGGACAAATGACGGCAGTTATATGGGCTGTTTCTACTGTGAACTTTAATAGTCTAAATTAGGGACTATATAGTTTATTTCCTTGAATAAGGAGAAAAAAGGCCCCTACAGCAGTGCTGTTCAACAGAAACAAAGCATGTAGTAAAGATGACACATGCAAGTTAAAATATTCTAGTAGCCACTTTAAAAAAGTAAGTGAAATTAATTTAACAATAAAACTGACTTAACTAAATTTATTCCAGAATATTAGAATTTTTGCTTCTGATTATTATAGAATTATTTAATGAAATATTTTACGTTCTTACATTTGTTCTGTTGTCTTTGAAATCCAGTTGTATTTTACACTCACAGCACATCTCACTTTGGAGTAGCAACTTTCCAAGTCTCCAGCAGCTACTTGTCACTAACGGCTATTCTGTTGAGCGAGCATAGCCGTATAAACTTGGTGAGTTTCCGGAACAGTGTCTTTAGTTTTCTTGCCAATAACATTTTCAACAGCAAAACTAGCATGAATTTCTTTTTTCCTTCTTCACAATTTCTTGGCTAGATTTATTCCTACTGCAGGTCGCAGCAAGCTCAGCATACCTTTGTTCTTTTCTTTCCTTATTAAACCAAGAACTTGCACCCTTTAACTTAAAGGAACTACTTTATGGCTTCTCTATGATGTATCTGAATTGCCAGCATCACAACTGATGCATTTTGGGGTTATTATTAATTAAAATAAGCTTGACTTATCACAGACACTGGGATGCCACGACAGTTCATCTGATAAGCAAGATGGCTACAAGGTGAATGAGGGTTGGGGAGTGTCTACAGCATGGAGACGCTGGACAAAGGGAAAATTCATGTCTTAGTTGGGACTGAGCAGTACCATGTGAGATTTTATCACGCTACTCAGAGCAGTGCACAGTTTAAAATTATGAATTGTTTACTTCTGGAATTTTCCATTTAATATTTGATACTGTGGTTGACTTTGTGATTAACTGAAACTGCAGAAAGTGAAACCGTGCATGGTGGGGTACTGTACTTAGTTCTTTAAAACAAGAATTCCTTGTCGAGTACCTGTTGTGTGCTGGGCACTTGGCTTAGGGCAGATGTTGTAAAGGGAAGTAGAGACTCTTGCCTTCCAAAGAAATAAGAATCTTGAGGTCAAAGCAGGTAAATAGATTATTAGCAATTAAACAAGGTAAAAGATGGGAACATAATATAGTAGAAAGAGCTTTGAATTTGGATTCAGAAAGTTTTGATTTTGATTCTACTTTTAATACTTTTTAGACATGTGACCTGGGCTTATGTACATCTTGGAGCCCCTTTAACCTTATTGGAAAAATGCTGATAAAATACCTGGTACCTCATAAGCACTTGATAAATTTAAATATATATTTAATATATGTTAATTATATTAAATATATATTTAAAAATATATAATTAATATAATATATATATAAATATATAAAATAATATATATTTAATAATATAATAATAAATATATATTAATTATATTTAATATGTATTAATATATATTAAATATATATTAATTATATTTAAATATATATTAATACATATTAAATATATATTTAAATTTATCAAGTGCTTATGAGGTTTATATTTATATACGTATATTTAAAGCTTTGAGAGAGACAAACACCTCGTTACTTAGTCTGTTAAGTATATGGGGAGAGATTGGGAATGGATTTCATAATAGAATTAATAAGCAGGTGTTTACAGGGACGTTATCAGTGAAGAAAAGACACTGTTAGCAGTGGAGTCAGTGTGCATAAAGGCAAAGGACAATAAACATTGGTTGAAAGACACAGCTTTTCTGGGTCATTTTTAGCCCATGACTATGTATTTTTAAAAAACAGACATAGGTTTGAATGCCATTTCCACAACGTAATAGTTGTAAATAATTTTACCTGTGAATCTTGGCTTTCTTGACTGAAAAATAGAGATAATAGCAAAAGCCCCTCTCGTGTCCCTTTCCAGTTACGACCTCTTAAGGTAACACTTTTCTGACTTCTTACAGATAGCAACCTTTTTTCAACTTTTAATAAATAGAATCGTGCAGTATTTACTCTGTCTCTCGTTTATTTTGTTCAACATTATGTTTGAGTACTTCACTCATATTGTTCCATGCAGTTGTAAATAGTTTGCTCTTATTATTGTATGATATTTCATTGTGTGAATATACTAAGTGATTTATCTGTTCTAATGTTGATGAATATTTGGTAATTTCCATGTTTTGGCTATTGTACATAGTGCTTCTTTAAATACTGTAAAATATATATGGCTTTTGATGGACGTAAGTATGCATTTTTAAGGCTGCAATTCTTGGGTCATAAAATACGCATCTGTTCAAATTTTTCGGTAGGTTGCTGCCGAACAGTTTTTCACTGTGATTATCAATATACACTTCTGCCAATAGTGTATGGCAGTAAGGAATGGGGATTTTGGCTTACTCATTTTTTCATATTTCACTTAATAGAGTTGGGTTTGCTTTTTAAAAATATTATTATGATCATGTCATTACCATGCCTAAGCAAAGTCCTTTAGCAGCTCTTGTTGCCTTTAGAACAGAGCAACTCGTGACTTAACAGGTACTTGGTGATTTGTTCTGGCTTTGCTCTGTTTACACCTTTTATCTCTGGAAGCTTCTCTTTGGCATCGTGTCCCTCAGTGTAATTGAGTTAACTTGCAGTTTTCCTGTCCTTTGTTTTCTGGCATTCGTTTCCGGACTTTGGCCCACACTATTACCTTTGCCAGAGCTGCCAAACCGTCTTCCAAAGTACCATTTTACATTCACACAAACAGTTAATGAGATCCTGTTGTTCCACATTTTTGCTAGCATTTGGTGTTGTCAGTGTTCTGGATTTTGGCCATTTAAATAGGCATATAGTGGTATCTCGTTGTTTGAATTTGCATTTCCCTGATGACATATAATGTAGGGCCTCTTTTCATTTGCTTATCTGTATATCTTTTTTGAAGATGTATCTGTTAATGTTTTGGACTTTTTACTAATCAGGTTGTTTGTTTTCTTATTAATGAGCTTTAGAGTTCTTTGTCTATTATGGATAACTTCATCTGATATGTGTTTTGCACATTTTTTTCTACCAATCTCCAGCTTGTTTTTTTATTTTCTTGACAGTGTCTTTTGTCTCTTGAGAGTTTCTTTGACAGAGCAGAAAATCTTAATTTCACTGAAGTACAGCTTATCAATTCTCTCTTTCATGGATTATGTCTTAGTGTTGCTTCTAAAAAGTAAATGAGATGCCCAAGTCATCTAGATTTTCTCCTATGTTATATTCTATGGGTTTTATCATTTTGTGTTTTACATTTAAGTCTATGATTCATTTTGCTTTAATTTCTGTTATTGGTGTAAAACGTGTTTATATTCGTTTTTTGTCATGTGACTGTCCAGCTGTTTCTGCACTATTTGCTGAAAAGATTATCTTTTCTCTATTTTATTGCCTTTGCTCATTTGTCAAAGATCAGTTGAATATATTTATTTGGGTCTCTTTATAGGCTCTCTGTTTTGTTCCATTGATGTGTGTATCTATTATTTCCCTAATAACCACACTGTTTTGATTATTGTAGCTTTATTATAAAAGTTGGGTGTTGTCCAACTTTGTTATTCTCTTACAATATTGTGTTGACAACTGTGAGACTTTTGGCTCACAGTATTAACCTTAATCACTTTTCTAGTAACCATAAAATAAATTCCCAGGATTTCTATTTTGATTGCACTTAGTGTATAGATCAAGTTGGGAAGGACTGACATCTTGTCAGTTTTGAGTCTTCCTATCCATGAACATGGAATATGTGTCCACTTATTTAGTTAACTTTTTTTTTATCAGCGTTTTGTAGCTTTTCTCATATAGAGCTTGTATATATTTTGTTAGATTTATACTCAAGTATTTCATTTTTTGGGTACTAGTGCAAATGGTACTGTACTTTTAATTTCAAATTCTACTTGTTCCTTCCTGGAATATAGGAAAGATACTGATTTTTGGGTGTTAACCTTGTATTCTGAAAATCTGGTATAATTGCTTATTAGTTCCAAAGAGTTTTTGTGGATTAAAAAAAAATTCTATGTAAACAATCATGGCATCTGTAAACAAAGTTTTATTTCTTCCTTCCCAAACTGTAAACCTTTGGTTTTCTAGTTTTGTCTTACTGCATTAGCTAAGACTTGTAGCTCTCTTTTGCCTACTTTATGTATGGAATGTCTTTCCTATCCTCTTGCTTTCTGCCTATTGCCTATTTTTGTCTTTGTATCTAAATTGAATCTATTATAGACAACATCTAATTGATTCATTTTCAAAACAAATCCATATTGCCAATTCTTGTTTTTTTTTTTAACTGGAGATTTTAATCTATTTACATTTGAAATAATCAGTAAGTAGGGAGTTACTTGGCTATTTTGTTTGGTTTTATATGTTTACGTCTTTTTTCCATTTCCTTCTGATGCCTGTGTGTGTGTGTGTGTGTGTGTGTGTGTGTGTTTTGAGCATATTGTTTTAGTTTCTTTATTTCCTTTTAGTTTTTTTTTTAATATGAATATTCTGGGGGTTACAATTGACCTTACAACACATTATTTTGAATTAATATTAATTTAGCATTAATAGTACAGATAGACTCTGAGTCATAGTGGTTTTACTGATTATGTTTTTACTTTGTAGCAGTGCCAAAGTGATACACATTCAGAATGCTTCTTGACTTATGACTAGCCTATGTTTGGATAAACCCATTGTTAAGCTGAACATTTTATAAATTGAAAAAATACTTCCAGTTTATGATATTTTCAAGTTTAAGTGGGGTTATTGGCATGTAACCCCATTGTAAATTGAGGAGCATCTGTATACAGAAACTCTGATTCTATACAACTTTATTCCTCCTCTTTAATTTTGTTGCTATAAATCACATTTTTATATCTGTGCTCAGTAGCAGAGACTTAAAATTTTTGTTGTATGCATTTGGTTTGTAAATCACATAGGGATAAAAAGAGAAGTTACAAACAAAATACAATAATACTGGCTTTCATGTTTGCCTATGTAGTTTTTTAAAAGCAATATTCTTTATAGCTTAATAGTGTTTTGAGTTACTGTGGTTCTTTCTTTTCTACAGGAAGGACTCACTTCAGTGTTTCTTGTAGAACAGGTCAATTGGTGACAGAGTTCCTCACCATTTGTTTATCTGTGAATTTCTTAATTTTTACCTTTTTAAAGGGTAGTTTTGTTGGATATAGAATTCTTGGTTGGTGTTTATATTTGCTTTGAACACTGTAAATATGTCATTGTATTGCCTTTGACCTACGTGATTTCTTCTAAGCAATCAGCTATTAATCTTAATCTCATTGAGGCTCCCTTTTATGTAGTGAATTGCTTCTCTCTTGCTGCCTTCAAAGTTCTGTTTTTGTTTTTGTATTTCAGCAGTTTGATTATATCATGTTTTGTTGGCGATCCCTTTGCATTTATCCTCCTTGGAGCTCATTAAGCTTCTAGGATATGTAGAGTAATGTCTTTTATCAAAGTTGGCACTTTTGGGCCATTATTTTTTTCAAATAATCTCTCTATTCCTTTCTCATTTTCCTCTTCTTCTGGGACTTCTGTTATGCATATTTTGTATGCTTAATGGTATTCCACAGTTCTTTTGTATTAGCCAAGACTTGTAGCTCTCTTTTGGTTACTATATGTGTGGAATATATTTTTTCGTCCTCTCAATTTCAACCTATTACCTATTTTTGTCTTAGTATCTAAATTGGGTTTTCAGTAGAAAACATATACTTGAGCTATATGCCATAGTTCTCTTAGGCCCTGTTTATTTTTCTTTATTCTTTTTTCTTTCTGCTTGTTTATCTGTATAGACTCAGAGTATTTACTTTCTGCTTGCCCATCTGGATAGTTTCAGTGGGCTTAACTTCAAGATCAAAGGTGAGGGATTTGTCACCAGAATAATCTGTCCTTTAAGAAATGTTGAAGTAAATCTTCTGCCTGCTCATATCTGCTGTTGAAATTATCTAGTGAGGTTTTTAGTTCAATCATTGTTCTATTCAGCACCAGAATTTCTGTTTGATTACTTTTATAATTTCTGTGTCTTTATTGATATTCCCAATTTTTGAGACAATAATCCCTTGGTTTCTTTTAACTCCATGACTATGATTTCTGTTAGCTCTGTAATTATATTTAAAACAACTGATTAAAGTCTTTAGTATGTTCCATATGTGCTTCTGCCAGGATAGTTTGTTCATTTTTTTTGTGCAGGTGAATTGCCTGTACTGTCTTTTTTGCACGCTTCATAGATTTTTGTTGCAAATTGACATTTTGAATATTATAGCTCTGTAAAACAGATTTTCCTCCTCTTTATTATTTTTGTTTCTTACTGTGTGTTGTAGTTGTTTGTTTAGTGACTTTTTCTAGTCAATTTTTGTTGACTGTTTCATAGACTACTTTTCTAAATTGCATTCTTTGTGCTGTGTGTTATCTGAACTCTCTGCTACTTTAAATTTGCTTAGTTGGTATGTTGCTAGAGATTTTATTGAATATTTAGAGCCAAAAAGGAAGGAATAAAAATAATAGATAAAAAAAAATCTATCTCTGCATATTGGCTCTGGGTTGGAGAAGTCCTTCAGTGCTTAGTTAAGCTTTTCACAGCTCTGCCTTAGCCTCCACCCCCTGCTCTCACTGTGGCTAAACATCAGCCGGAAGTAAGAATTAGAGAGGTTAGTGTTTTCTTAGGCCTTTCTTCAGCACGTATCCTCACCTGGGCATGCATGTGGCTTTCTGAATTCTCTGGTATATGCCAAAGCTTTCAATGCCTTACTTTCCCTCAAAGACTATCTCTCCCAAGCTCTTCTTTGTTGTGTTTCAGTATGTCTGTTGTTTGCTTCTGCTGCAGTCTTTTGCCCTCAGGAGAAGTGTTTATCAGGATCACTTTCCATGTAGCCACCCTTCTTTCTGAGAAAGTTCTGAGTTAGGTGAAGCAAAGTCATATACTCAATGTCTGACAGATCAAAATGGAAAACCAGACTCTTTGAGAACAAGATCTGCTCCGTTCCCTCTGAAATTGAGACTGGGAATGTGGACTGCTACCTTCAAGACTACTGCTGAACCAGGGCATTGGAGTGGGGAAAAGGGAGATTAGAATGCTGCAGAGCTCTTCTACTGTTTTTAAGTTGCCTGTTTCTGGATTCAATGTTTGCCTGGTTGCTATAAACATTGGACCATTTTCCTGTTGTCTGACAAAGTTGATTTTGTCAGCTTTGCTTGGTTTTTGGTGTTTTTGTGGAAGGATAGGCCCTTTGAACTCACTGCATTGTCAGTTTATTTTAGGTTATTCTAAATGCTTTCTGACAGTGACCTGAGTTGATTTCAGCTTGTTCTCTTAGGATCAAATGTATTGCAGTGACAATTATAGTGCTTCCACCCAGGCATTCCAGAGATTATCTAAGAGATGCAAGCATTTCATTATTTAAAAAACATCTTCAGTTCTGTCCTAAATATTTCCTCTGTGAAATCTTTTGTACCAGAAAGTTTATACTAACCTATCAGTGTATTGTAGTATTAGAGTCAAGACATTTCTTGATCATCAGTAACATTATGGAACTCAGCATGCCATTTGAAAGCCACCAATGGACTTAAGGAGGGCCAGGCCAGGTGGGATTTGACTGTGACAGTTCTCCTGTCCTCAAGGATCTTTAGGTCTAGTAGACAAGAGAGCCATCTCCCTGCTAACCTACCATAGCATGGTCAGTACATGGCAGTAGTGGAGCAGTACAGTGTCAAGGAAACTTGGAGAGCAGAATTGTGACTCAGAGTGTGTCATAGGTGAGAAGAAAGTGATGGGACTAGGGAATGTAGGGGCTAAGGAAAATAATCAAACATATCTTGAAGAATTCTTAGTTGCTGTTTTTAATGGTTAGGACTTTCTTTTGATATTCCCTAAATTTTTTTTGTCTTAAGTTTTAGTTTAAAGAATATTCACTTGAAAATTATCTTGAGAAGAGTTAATACTAATGTCTGTGTTTTAATGTAAAACAGTTGGAAAATTGAGACCTTTTGTGTTGATGTAAGTCTAATTCATTACTTTTCTTCAGGCATATAGGTTTAACAACAGACTATATTCTATTTTATATATAATATAAATTATACCCTTTAAATATAAATTTGGTTTATATCTTTTGAACTATCTTAACATTACAATTGTCTTAATTATTAAAAGAATACATAGCTGTAGTATATCTAGTAAACTAACAGTTGTCACGCTGGTCTAGTCCTTTAGTTCCGTTCCTAGGGAACATGCTTTTGAGAGGTAATACTTGCTTTTCCAGACAGTAGCCTCAAGAAGATATATCATGTCAGTGTTTTTTATTTTTTTTTAATGCAGTTAGATTAGGAAATAGATTTTTGTCAGTCTTTTTATCTGATATAATTAAATTACATTATAATTAAATCATTTAAATTTCTAACATTGCAATTTTGAAACACTGTACAGAAACATTGAAAAGTAATAAAAGTGACTTCATACATGATTTGTAAAATCCAATTTTAATACTTCATAGAACTTTGTATGTTGGGGAAGATATTTTTTGGGATTTAATATAGACTTGAAGTTAATATGATAAATCTTCTGTGAGTTGATATTGGTGATTATTGACCTAGTTTCATCCATCAGTTATCGGCACAATGTTTTAGAGTAATTAAGATCTTACTATTCGTAAGTATTAAAAGCCCTCAGCATTGTAAGTCACAGACATTTTAGCCTTCCTTCTTCAAAATGGACTTATCGGTTTTTATTTTGATTTTCTACTGAGTTTGCTTGCTCTGTTCTTGCAAACAGGGAAGGCACTGAAATGTATAGGCATACTACAGAACAGAGGGACAGTGTGTTATGAATTTGCAGACAGGCTCAAAGCTTTCAGTTATTTGGATGAAGACTTGTTGAACAACAGAGAAGGTCAAACTTTGGAGAGAGAGGATAAAGAAATGTTTTTTTCAAAATTATAGTCTTGAATATATTCTTTTCATGTATGATATATTTTAGATTTTTAAAAATGACCCTTCTGGAAATCAAAAACAGGGCTTTTATTTTTCATTTAATTTACTGAAAGAAGAGTTGCATATAGTTTTTTCTTCCATGGTAATATGAATTTCTTCCTCTCTCTCTGTTTTAAGAGATATTGTAAATAACAGTTTGTGTAGCAATGTAAATGCACTTTTAGTATTTTTTCTCAAACTACATTTCTCTGATTTACTTTTCAAGGACTGACTTGTTAACTTTTATTAGAACGATTTTTTTTCCCAGAAATATTAGTTGTTATTATTATTATTTTTGAGACAGGATCTCACTCTGTCACCCAGGGTGCAGTGAAGTGGTATAATCATGGTTCACTGTAGTCTCAACCCCTTCCCCAGACTCAAGTGATTCTCTCACCTCAGCCTCCTGAGTAGCTGGAACCACAGGTATACTCTCTTTTGTTTTTATTTCTTGCTGTATTGCCCAGATTGGTCTTGAACTCCTGTGCCCAAGTGATCATTCTGCCTTGGCCTCCCTGAGTATTGGGCTTATAGGCATAAGCCACCTCACCTGACCAATATTAATTATTTTGGAAGTACATTGTTTTCTGAAGTTCAAATTTAATAATTTAAAATTTGTTTCTCTTATTTCTCTACTAGAATTTGATAAATAATGGTAACAACTTGGCAACTATTAAAAATAATAATGCTAAAATTTGATAGATGTGTAGTTTAGATTTTGTAAAAATATGATGTTTTTGTGAATAAACTAATAAGTGAATGTTGACGATACACAACAATTTTGGTTATTTCAATTTACAATTAAGACTTACTTCTTAAAATACTCAAAACACATTAATTAATTAGGCCAGAAAAAAATGTAATGCAACAACAGATGTTATGTTTTTGTTGTTATTTCCATTTTCTCATGGCGTATTTCTGATTCTTTTGGTTTACATAATTTTAATCAAGTTTTGCATTGAACTGTATACTTATTATATTACTCTATTCTCATACTGCTGTACAGAACTACCTGAGACTAGGTAATTTATGAAGAAAAGAGGTTTATTTGACTCACAGTTCTGGAGGTTGTATGAGAAGCATGGCTGGTTGGCTTCAGGAAACTTATAGTTATGGTGGAAAGTGAAGGGGAAGCAAACATGTCTTCACATAGTGGCAGGAGAAAGAGTGTAGGAGATAGTGCTACACACTTTTAAATGACCAGATCTCATGAGAACTCTATCACAAGACAGCATTATGGGGATGGTGCTGAATACCACTGCCATAATCCAGTCGCCTCTCACCAGCCCCCACCTCTAACACTTGGGGTCACAATTCAACATGAGATTTGGGTGGAAACACAGAGCCAAATCATATCACTTATTTATATAAAAATTAGCTTATTGGCCGGGCGCGGTGGCTCAAGCCTGTAATCCCAGCACTTTGGGAGGCCGAGGCAGGTGGATCACAAGGTCAAGAGATCGAGACCATCCTGGTCAACGTGGTGAAACCCCGTCTCTACTAAAAATACAAAAAATTAGCTGGGCACGGTGGCGCGTTCACGTAATCCCAGCTACTCAGGAGGCTGAGGCAGGAGAATTGCCTGAACCCAGGAGGCGAAGGTTGTGGTGAGCCGAGATCACGCCATTGCACTCCAGCCTGGGTAACAAGAGTGAAACTGTCTCAAAAAAAAAATTAGCTTATTGATTTTTAAATTAGGAGTTATTAAAAGACATACGTCTTCATTCATTCATTAGATATTTGTTGAGTATTTATTCCAGCCCCACTTACAGGCTGGAAATAGATCTGTGAAGAAAACAAACAAAACTTGTGTGTTAGTAATACACCAAAGGAAAGCAAGCAAGCAGGGAAGAGGCTTTTTTCTTTTTTTTTTTCAAGGGGGCTAATTGGTGATTTCAGAAAAGGTGGCTAGGGGGACATTGCTGAGTAAATGATAACTGAGTCATTTGAGATCTGAAGGATATAAAGGAGTGGGCCATTGGGACATCTGGGACAAGTGTTTCCTACATGAAAGAACCCAAATGCAGATACTCTGAGGCAGTGTTGTTGGTGTGTCTGACTAAGGTGGCTGTGGTGAAGTGAGCAAGAGGGACAGTGGATAAGTGAAGGTCAGGAAGTGCCACATCGCGTACACATAGCCTTGAAGGACATTTGGGAAACTGGCTATTTATTTCCCTGAGGGATGTGGGAAGTAATTGTAAGACTGAGCTAAAGGGTGACATGATCTGAGTGATATTTCCACAGGATCATTCTGTTGCTGTGTAGAGAACAGAATGAAGGTAGGACCGGGGGTAGCAGGACAATCATTTAGGATTCAGAAGACTACTGAAGCAGTGCAGTTAAGTGAGAATGTGCCTAGAACCTGGTCAGCAGCAATGAAGGTATTGAGTGGTTGGATTCTAGATTTAGAGCCAACCAGACTTAGGGCTAAGAGAGGTAAGTCATCCATGACATGAGAGATTTTGACATGAGCCATTGAGAGAATGGAGTTTTCATTTACAAAGAGGATGGAGACTGTAAAGGAGAGTGTTTGGGAAAGTTTTACTTTAGAAATGCATGCATTAAACAACTTTAGGTAGATTGGCATATTATGAAAGTGTATTATCAATTAATTTGCTTGAATTTGCTGTAGCCGTATAGTAAACATTGAACTCAGGTATCTAAATCTTTTCTTTCTTTTTGCTTTTCATTTTCAAAATTGTTTTGACTATTCTAGGTCTTTTGAATAGATATGCATTTTTAGATGATATTCTCAATTTCTACAATAAAGCTAACAGGGATTGCATTGAATCAACAGATCCATTTCGGGAGAATAAACATTCTAACAGCATTGAGTCTTCTAATCCATGTACCTGGCATAGGTCTGCATTGAAGTGTTCTTTAATTTGCATTTGCAGTACTTTTGGTTTTTGGTGAGTATTTCTTACCTGAAATGCATAGGATAAGAAGTGTTTCAGATTTTTGTTGCACCTTTTTTTCTTTTGAATATTTGCATTATACTTACTGACTGAGCGTCCTTAATCTGAAAATGCATAATTTGAAGTGTTCCAGTGAGCATTTTCTTTATGCCTCACATTGGTTCTCAAAAAGTTTCATATTTTGGAGGATTTCAGATTTCAGATTTTTGAATCAGGGATATTCAACATATGCTAGTTTTACATTTCTTTTGTTAAAGTTATTTGTACATATTTGATTTTTTTGAGATTGTTGTGTTTTGAAGTTTGACTTTAGTTTATAACTATAGAGAAATAATAGATTTTTATGTATTTGCATACTGAGACTTTGCTAAACATGTGCTTATTCTAGTAGTTTTTGTAGATTCTTTAGGATTTTCTACCTACAAGATTATATATGTTTGTTTGTGAAAAAAGACAGCTTTCCTTTTTTATTCTAACTGGTATGTTTTTATTTTTTCTATCTTAGAGGGTTTTTTTTACATTATTTTACTGGTGAGAATGTTAAGTGCAGTGTTGAATAGAAGTGGTGAGAACAGACATCTTTGCCTTGTTCCTGGCCTTAGGAGGAAAGCATTCCATTTTTCATCATAAAGTGTGATGTTTGCTGTATATTTTTCATAAGATGGCTTTTACCTGGATGAGGAATTCCCTTTCTACTTATACTTTGTTGAGAGTTTGTATCATGAATAGATGGTGTATTTTGTATTTTTTTCTGTCTCTATTTAGAGGATCGTAGGCTTTTTAAAATCCTTTATTAATTAACATGGTCATGTTAATTGTTATCAGGTGTTGAACCTTGCATTCCTAGGATAAGCCCGTCTTGGTCATGTTGCATACTCCTTTCTTTATGTTACTGCATTTAATTTGCTAAATTTTGTTATGATTTTTGCTTTATGTTTATGTGCAATATTGGTCTTTGGTATCAGGATAAAACTGACCTTGTGACACTAATGGAAAATATTCCCTCTAGTTTTTGAAAGACTGTGTGTGGGATTGGTACTATTTGCTTCTTAAATATTTGAGATAATTCAGTGCTGAAACCATGTGCTTTTTAAAAAACACTGATTTTCAATAATATTCTTGACTTTTTAACCTTTCATAGTTATCCTCCTTGGGTATTTTCTATGTACTTGCTGTGTCTGCTAATTGATATTCACATCTTTTAATCACTTATTCTCACTCAATCTTGTATTTTAATATATTTTAAAACTTTGTTATCTGCTTACCATTTAGAATCTATTGCTATTTTAAAATTTAAGCAAATTCAAAATGCTTTTTTAAAAAGAATATTATTGCACCAGTTGAAGCAATGTAAAATGCTTAGGTTGCGAACCTCTGTTGTATGCTCTTACCTCTGGGTTGCGTTTTCCTCATTGTGCTGTCTTATAACTGAGTGCTTATTATACTCTTCTGCGTCTGCTTTTCAGGGAAGCCTGGGTTGGATGCTTGTTACAGTCTATTGGGAATATTACAGGAGACAGTTATAAGTTCTTGGTAATGTTTCACCATAGCTTGGTGTGTTCACTCAAAATCATGGACTTGTTTCCTTAAGTGTGTTTAAAGAAACACAATTTCCTTAATTGTGTCTCTGTCACTCCTCCTTTTGTAACTAGTATGCAATTTGCAAAAGCATAGATGTTCTCCCCTGGGTTTGTGCTTACACTAAACAAAGTATTTTTTATAACTTGACAACTGTCAGCAGTAATAGTTTTTGCTTAATTGGTTAAGGGTGACACAGTTTGGAAAATATGTTTCTCTTTACTTACCTGGATTAATAGTAAAACTAATTCAATTTGTGAAGGTTTATTAGTTTTCTGTTGTGTTATAACGAATCACAATTTTAGTGACTTAAAACAATTCCCATTTATTGGCTTACAGTTCTGTAGACCCTTTGTAAGTATTTTATTTGCTTAGAATATCACAAGACTGAAATAAAAGTGTTGGCCATACTTAGTTCTCATCTGGAGGCTCTGGGGAAAGCTCCATTGCTCCATTTCAAAACTGATTCCTGTCATTGGCAGAATTTAGTTCCTGTGGTTGTAGGACCAAGAGTCCCAGTTTCTTACTGGCTGTCAGGTTGAGGTCTCTTTAGCTCCTAGGCGTTGGCTTGCATTTCTTAACATATGGCTCTCCATCTTCAAGCCAGCAATGAGTCTTCAAATCTTTCTTATGCTTTGAATCACAAACTTCTGCCACCAACAGGAGAAAACTATCTGCTCTTAAAGGACTCCTTTGGTTATGCCAGGCCCAGTTGAATAATCTTCCTATTTTAGGATCAACCTGCAGTATAACATGTCCTATCATATTGTGGAAGTAAAATATATCCTCACGGTCCTGGAGATCATGCAGAGTATGTACACCAGGGAAGAGTCTTGGGGACTCTATTAGTTTGTTTTCATGCTGCTGATAAAGACATACCTAAGACTGGGAGACAAAGATCTGAGACTGGGAAGACAAAGAGGCTTAATGGATCACAGTTGCACATGTCTGGGGAGGCCTCACAATCATAGTGGAAGGCAAAAGGCACTTCTGACATGACAGCACAAGAGAGAATGAGAGAGAGGTGAAAGTGGAAATCCCTTATAAAACTATCCCATTTTATAAGACATACTCACTACCATGAGAACAGTATGGGGGAAACTGCCGCCAAGATTCTGTTATCTCCCACCAGATCCTTCCCACAACACATGGGAATTATGGGAGCTACAATTCAAGATGAGATTTGGGTGGGGACACAGAGCCAAACCGTATCAGGGACTGTCTTATAATTCTGCCTACCACAAAAGGTTTTTCTGTGTGGTTTTGACTTAATGATTTTAATAAAGAAGGATTTATTAAAGGGCTTACTGTATAATCTTGTTGAAAAATATTCTCATAAATGTTCCAAAGTATTCTACAATGACTTAAAAATATTTCTAATGAGACAATATATAATTTTATTTTATGATTTAAACCAATAATGTAAGACAAAGATGAGAATTCACTTTTTCTTTGCTACATAGGATACAACTTACTATTCCTGGGAAATTGAATCCATTTGTAAATCTTGAGCTGTTATCAAAATGGTTAACTTCCAAGTATATCCCTCTTGGCCCCTATTTTCTTCTTTTCAGTTGCACATTTTTGTTTCCTACTTCTTACTAGAATTCACCATATAGATGTCCTATAGACAACTACATTTAAAGAGATCCCAAACCAAAACAATTTTCTTTTCTATGAATCCCTCACCACCTTCTATATTTTTAATGGTGTTTTAGCATCACTGCCTGGTCAGTTACCTAAACTAGAAACCTTGGAGTCACCTTTGACATGTCCCACTGCTTCATTGTCTATAATTTGTCAGCAGTTTGTCAGCTAGACTTAGCCGGGATTAAAGAGAATTTTAAAACCCCATCGGTTAGGCATATTGTTTGTTAAAGGACGTATTACATATCAAGATATGCCTGATTCATAGTAGGCACTCAGTAAACATTTTTTGAGTAAAAAGAATCTTACCTGGCAACATGGTTATCCATCTAACTATTAATCTTTATTTGTCTTCAGTTTTTGAGTCCCCTATTCATCCTAAAATACAATATAATGTCTGACCCATAGTCAGATTTCATAGTATTTTTAAGTGAGTTACATTGTATTGGGGAAGTATAAAGAGTAATATCCTTTTATAGAGGAAGTCTGAAAAATGACATTCTTGGGTGAATTGATAATCAAACATTTCTAAGAAGGTATATTTTCTAGCAAAGAAAGAAAAAAAACATGACTTAGCTCATTTTGAGAAAACCTGTATATTCTTTGATTTTTCTTTGTTTTCAAATCATGAAATATCATGATTTTTTAAAAAACTTATTTTGATAAGTGGAAAGGAATAGTTTATAGAAATGCCTAACACGTGGCATTCACTTTTACGGTATAATTTTTAAAGTCTTTAAATAAATGATAATACTCATTTTAAACAATATTTTCCTAGGATATTAAGTGAACATTAAGAAATTATAGTTGTTAGTCTTCTTGTCTTCTTTAAATCCCAGTTGAAATTGTGATCATGAAGGTTATTAAGTACAAGTCTGTATATAAGTTCCTTTCTTTGGTTTCTCTTTTTTCTATTTTTTGTTTGTTTTCCCACCAGATTAAATTATACTACCAGAAACCAATTTTCTTCTCTTTCCTTTCTAACATAGTTTAATCTTTCCTGAAACAGTGGATACTACTATAAGGTTTATTTCTGTGGGAGTATTAGATTTTTTTTTTTTTCAAGACGGAGTTTTGCCCTGTCATCCAGGCTGGAGTGCAGTGGCACGATCTTGACACACTGCAACCTCCATCTCCCAGGTTCAAGCAGTTCTCCTGCCTCAGCCTCCTGAGCAGCTGGAATTACAGGCACATGCCACCACATCCAGCTAATTTTTGCATTTTTAGTAGAGACAGAGTTTTGCCATGTTGACCACGCTGGTCTCCAACTCCTTACCTCAGGTGATCCACCAGCCTCAGCCTCCCAAAGTGCTGGGATTACAGGTGTGAGCCACATTGCTCGGCCCAGAATTTTTTTGTTTTAACGTTTAGCAAGTGCTTCACTGAAAATCTTCGTGAACAGTCATAGATTTTCAATTCTTGTGATTGTAAATGTGGAAAGTGATTCTAGACTCCCAGGCAAGGTTGTACTTGCCCTTTGTCACTGATCTGTTTGTCCACAGGCTCATTGTATGCGTTGTGGCTGGGGTGTAGAATGTATTTACTTAGCATTAGGCTTATTTGAATTTCATGGCTATTGTCTAGCCCTTGAGAATTCACTTTTACTTTCAGGTGACAGAGTTGGGTCTTAGCCATTTGGTTAATGTTATCATATAATGTCATAACATATATGTTACCTTCAAAGTTAGTGACTATTGTTCCCTTTAATCCAAATTAGCTATCACATCTCAAGAACCATTTGAACTATGTCACAATCCAAAGAAGGGAACTGTGTTTATCCCAGCTGTCTTCAAGGTAGAAGCCTCGGACTTCCTTGTATTACTTTCACCAAACCCTTGACCCCTTATTTTTTCCTGTTTTTACCTGTTTTGATTCATTGACTGTTTTGTGCAAGCTGAGCTCTCAAGTTTGAGTATTCACCTTAAACTGGTCTGAACCGTGAGCACTCTGTGGAGCATTGTTTTATGCAGTTCACCTTGAACAATGCAGGAATTAGAAGTTCTGACCCCTTAGCTCTGTCCTGCATATAACTTTTCACTCCCTACAAACTTAACTACAAAAAGCTGAATGTTGACCAGAAAAGCCTTATCAATAACATAAGTTGACTGATACATAATAGTCTTTATATATTTTTATGCATTTATGACTTACCTAATTTATTTCTTAAAAATTTTCAGTATTGCCTGGGCACAGTGGCTCACGCCTGTAATCCCAGCACTTTGGGAGGCCGAGGCAGGTGGAGATCACGAGGTGAAGAGATCGAGACCATCCTGGCCAATATGGTGAAACCCTGTCTCTACTAAAAATACAAAAAATAGCCAGGCATGGTGGCACATGCCTGTGGTCCGAGCTACTCGGGAGGTTGAGGTGGAAGAATCGCTTGAACCCAGGAGGCAGAGGTTGCAGTCAGCTGAGATTGTGCCACTGCGCTCCAGCCTGGCGACAGAGCAAGACTCTGTCTCAAAAAAAAAAAAAAAAAAAAAAAATTTCAGTATTTCTAGGCTATGCAGTTGTCTACAAGTTTTTTTCAAATTGTTGAAAATCTCCCATTTTTTCCAGTATAATTATTGAAAAGCTCTGCCTGTAGGATGAGTGCAGTTCAGACCTGTGTTGTTCAAGTGTCAGCTGTCCTCGTATGTCACTTCATAGTCCTCTGGCTTGTTCCCTGTAGCGAATTGGCTGGATCTGGCCCTTTGTGCTTTCCAGGTGAGGCGATGCTCCACCCTGCTTCCGCTCGCCTTCCTGGGGCTGCACCCACTGTCTAATCAGTACCAAGGAGATGCACCTGGTACCTCAGTTGGAAATGCGAAGATCACTTGCCTTCTGCCTCGCTCTCACTGGGAACTGCGGATTGCAGCTGTTCCTATTTGTCCATCTTGCTGTCTTTTGAATATAAGCCATTTTAACTGGGGTGAGATGATACCTCTTTGTAGTTTTGATTTGCATTTCTCTGATGATCCGTAATTTCGAGCATCTTTTCATATGCCTGTTTGCCATTTGTTTGTCTTCTTTTGAGAAATGTCTGTTTAAATCTTTTGGCCTTTGTTTGATTGGATTATTATACATTTTTTTCCTGTAGAGCTGTTTGAACTCCTTATGTGTTCTGGTTATTCATCTCTTGTCAGAGGAGTAGTTTGCAGATATTTTCTCCCATCCCATGGGTTGTCTCTTCACTTTGTTGATTGTATTCTTTACTGGGCAGAAGCTTTTGAACTTGATGTGATTCCGTTTGTCCATGTTTACTTTGCTTGCGTATGCTTATGGGGTATTGCTCAAGAAATTTAAGTGACTTTCTTAAGGAAAATAGCCTATATTTGAGCATCTGGTGACTCAGAACCCCCAGTCTTCCACTGACTTACTGAGTTACAGCTCCAGCTGGAGCTGTATTTATGCTGAAGGGATGGGACCACTGAATCCCTTCTATGGCATAACCTGTGCCTAAACGTTTGTCTGCATTTGAGACTTCACTGTGGAGATTGGTTTTCTGAGTCACCGAAAGGGTATATTTTGGTGGGTTTAAGCTTACTCTTGAGAATTCTATCAAAAAATGTTTTTCAGGCTGGGTATGGTGGCTCACACTTGTAATCCCAGCACTTTGGGAGGTGGAGGTGGGCAGCTAGCCTGAGGTCAGGAGTTCTAGACTAGCCTGGCCAACACGGGGAAACCTCGTCTCTACTAAAAATACAAAAGTTAGCCAGGCATGTTGGCAGACGCCTATAATCCCAGCTACTTGAGAGGCTGAGCCAGGAGTATGGCTTGAACCCAGGAGGCGGAGGTTGCACTGAGCTGAGATCCTGCCATTGCACTCTAGCCTGGGTGATAAGAGCCAGACTTCATTTCACACACAGAAAAGGTTTCTCATCTTTAGGTTATCACTTTGAGCAGCTCAAGTTTGTGGTTGACTTTCTCAGTTAAAAGAACCTTTCATTTTTGTCTTTAGGAGAGAAAGCAAGTAATTAATTTCACTTTGGTTTAGAAATACAGCAGTATGGAATTTATCTTCTGATAAGTGCAGATTATGAATGTTGGAAACAATGCCTTCTCTGCAGCTAAGGCACCCCTTGGGCTGTTAATCATGTGAAATAGGTAATCAATTATGTAAGTCAGAATGCTGACAGTATATTAAACCAAGGTTCATTAAATGACTGCTTTCTATGTCATAGGCCACTTCTCTTTCAGTGGGAATGTACTCGAATGGAAAGAAATTATTTAGTTGATGTATTTGGGGACAAGGATCATATAAGGCATTTGTTTTTAGTTTACTTCCTGTGTTTCCTTCTTGGTTAAAAAGAATGGTATCAGTATTGGTCTGGGGAGTTAACCAAAATCTAAAGCAACATCTTATCTGTTTGTTTCTAACAAAACTTTAAAGTTATTTTAATGATAGTGAAAACTGATGACATCTGTCACCTAGATAATCTCCATTCATTTCATATAAAAGACTATGCCTTTAAGAAAAAAGCCCCTCCCCCAATAAAAAAGAAATTTAGAGCCTATTTATCCCTTATTCAGTAAATGATTAGAAGGAACTGCTATATAAATCGTAGGTGAGCATTGACTCCTGGGACAAAACTCAAAACAAAATCCTCAGTGTTAAAAACAGATCTGTATTGCTCTGTAATTTATTGCTGTGTTATACCATACCATAGTATAACATAGGGAAAATACTTATAGCCAGTTTCTCTTATGTAAAGTATGTAAAATTAAATGAATTCTTTATAATAGAACTATACAATATATCCAAAAGCTATTTTATCCAGCCTTCATGTACTTTTACAGGAAAAAAAAAAAAGAAGGAACTGCTATATAAATTATGCTCATAAACTTTTATGTAAAGGGTGACATGTTACATATTAAACTCTTTAGGTGAAAGAAGGAAAGTGAAGATAGAAGTAAGAGAAAGAAAAGAATCTCATCTAGGCTTGGGCAGGAATGGGGATTCAGGTGGATACAGCAGGCTATGAGTGCAAGGGGGCGGCTCTTGCTCAGGTACTTCTAGGATTTGGGATTCCTGGTGAGTCCGTCTGTGATCTTGTGAACTGGCAGTTTCAGCAAACAAACCTATACCACTCCCTTGTTACTCTTCTGTGAAATCATACAAGACAAAGAATTACTAATTGATTAATTCAGCTGATGGTAGTCTCTCTTTGGGATCCTCAGGATTACCCCTAAATTGGGTGGTTTGCTGGAAGTACTCACAGGACTGGGCATGTAGTTGTACTCAAGGCTACACTTGATTAGAGCTGAAGTTTACAAAGCACAGTCTGCAAATCCAGACCTGGCACAGGCTTCCGAGGACACCTTAATTCCTCCAGCAGTGGGTGAAATCCAGGAGAGACCTGGCACAGACTTCCCAGGACACCTTAATTCCTCCAGCAGTGACTTTTGACAATGTGTGTCTAGTGTTGTCTACCAGGGAAGCATATTACAGACTCAATACCCAGTCTTTTTACTGGGGGTTGGTCATATAGGACCCTCTGCCTGGCATGTTCTAAACTTTCAGACTCTGGAAGGAATGCAGGTGTTCATGATGAACCCACATTGTTTGTACAAACAGTCTAGGCACAGTGGCCTGGCCTTCAGTTAACTGTTGACCACGGAACACCCCCAGAGCCAAAGTCCTTGATGCCAGCCAAGGGCTGACCTTGCAAGCAGCCTTTCTAAGGAGAGCACTGTCAGGCCTGCTGCATTAACCCTTTTTCCACCCAGAGCCAGGCACTGTGCTATGTGGAGAATGAGACAGATCATGGAGTTTATAGTCTAGTTGAAGATGCTGAAGTCTAATTAAAGTTCCTACTAATACGGAGGAGATTTCAGCTTGTGATGCATGTCTTGAAGTGTAAGAGCAGGGTACAATGAGATCATAGTGTAGCAGTGCAGTGAGAGGAGAGCGTGTGGTTACTGAAGGTGGCTCCAGTGAACCTGCCTTTCAATTGGCTAAATGTCTCACTCAGCGGTAAGAGTAGAGGGCTTTGAGGGCAGATAGCAGCAAAGATCGTGAATGAGGAGGGGAAAAGAAGGGCTTGGCATGCTGGAGGAATGAAATGGGGAAGCATGGGGCTGAGAGGCGTCATTGCACTGACCTTTTCCTTTCCATCCTACAATTAGACTGATTTTCAGCACTAGTTTGGGACTCCAAGGGGCTTCTGCTGCAAAGATCTCTTTCCACCTGTTTATCAAAGCCTGAGATTGGCAGTCAGAGTTTTCAATTTATAATTTGAAGTAAATGTGTAAAATGTAATTCCAAATTGGAGGTAGCCCTGAGCAATAACACTCCTGTTAAAATGTAATAAGCTCAGACAGGAGGAAGTGTGAAGAAACACAAGGCAGTTTGGCCCTAGGAGCTGACATCTTGCACTTGTATTTTCACTCCAACCTTAATTTTTGTTTCTGTGGCCAGTAAAAAACTACAACATATTTAACTTCTTTGTGCTTCTTTTTTTGTGTTTTATATTCTGGGGATTATAATTCATTTGTTCAGTAAATGTTTTGAACATTTATTTGCTGTGTGTCTCATACTTTATTCTCTGAGGCTTAACTGGGCTAGTATGTGTAATGTGTGTAACATAGTATCTTATATTCAGAGAGCATTCAAGATAGGCCAACTGTTACTCACAAATGCTATTATTAGCTGTTTCATCTTTTTCTTAGGGAAGGAGGTGAAATGGTTGGAGTATAGATGCAAGAGAGGGAAATACAGAGAAGGAGGTACAGAAAGTTGAATGTTGGGATTCTGAAAGCAAACTTACATGATTTTAAAGTCATCCATCTGCTGATCTTCATTTGCTTTTGGACAAATTAAGGGAAGGTTTTACATAGATGCATATGCATACAACCTAGAACAATGTATGCAGGTTGGGAGAACACACGCAGCTTACCAAGAGCATTGCTGTCGAGCAGTGTGGCAGTACCGCCCTGCTTATGTGTTACAAGATACTTTTGTTTTAACTTGACAGCTTCTGTTAAGGTGCGAAAGTTATTTATACAAAAATATATATTAAGAAAATTTACTACTTGCGGTATATGTTTGGAATTGTCTTTTGAAATTAGTAAGAATTTTTAGTGTAAATATATATACATATTTATCTCTTGGTGCTTGGAAAATATGAAACCATCTCACGCTGTGAAAGGTCTATAAAGTTCCTGGATTTTCCTTTCACTGAACATTTTGGTTGTGGGAGGACGTCCTCTCTGCTCATGAAGCCCATTGGTGTTGCAAAAGCCTTGTTTCCTAAGGATTCTGCCTGAAGTTCAGTTGTTATCTGACTCCCTCAATTATTTATTAATTCTAGTTTTGCCCCCTGGGTTTATAGATGGAAAAAAAATGAGAAATGAATAAAACAAAAATATGATACCTGTTTTACTTATTAACATTCAGATTAACCAGCAATCTTGTGTTCTTCAAACTAAAGAATCTTGTGTTCTTCAAACTAAACATTTGTACTCATTCACCCATCCACTCATGTGACATGCACTTCTCAGATTAAACAGCAATGACCATCAAGAATCTGTGTTCTTCAAACTAAATATTTGTACTCATTCACCCACCCACTCATGTGACATGCACTTCTCAGATTAAACAGCAAAGACCATCAAGAATCTGTGTTCTTCAAACTAAATATTTGTACTCATTCACCCACCCACTCATGTGACATGCACTTCAGCCCCCTTATAGTTCAAGCTGTTCTTTGATAACTGAACTGTTATAATTCAGTAATTAATAGCATGAAAGGGTGGTATTTTCCCCAAAATTATCTTACAGCTACACTGACACTTTAAGAAGCTGAAAGTGTTTTACTTATTCTTTGTTTCTGTACTAAACACAGAAGAAATTACAAAATTGAGATTATATGATAAATAAAAGATTATTGACTATGTATTCCTTAGATTTTTTTTTTTAATAAGGTTTTTCCTAACCTATCTGAGTTTAGTTACTTGACATACTGGAAATTTAATTAATTTTCCCTTTTCTGTGATAGGGGAAGGATAGAGGACTTGATAAGATACTTAATGGGGGAGGAAAGAATTCTTTTAGAACAAGAAGACGTGTTTTAGCGTATGTAAAAGCACTGTGATATGGAATTGGAGGAACCAGAACTCAGGTTTCATGGGGCAGAGGTATAATGGGAGAGGAGGAATGGTATACCGGACACTTGCCATATGCTTTTGACTGGTTTTTAAAATTAATACAGATACAAAATTTGGATTTTTCTCCACAATTAAGATGGTAGAATTAATACTGAAAGAAATGCTTTTCCCTAATTCTTACAATAGAGACTTTATTACCTATGATTACTAATTTAACATTATTTCTCAGCATGAGTAAAACAGTAATTTTTAGATTTTGATTTGAAAGTGACTTTTAAAATAAATAATTTCTATGGATATTAAGGTGGTAAAACTTAAGAAATAATAAAGGCTTTAGCTTATTATTAGGATAATGCTTTGTTTTAAAGACACGTTTGAAGATATATTCGAAATGAACCTACATTTGCATCTAGTTGGTGATATAATCACAGAGAGATGAATATTTCAAGTGACTTTAAAACAGTGTGTCTGGGCACGGTGGTGGCTCACGTCTGTAATCCCACCACTTTGGGAGAACGAGGCAGGCAGATCATGAGGTCGGGAGATTGAGACCAGCCTGGCTAACATGGCGAAACCCCGTCTCTACTAAAAATACAAAAAATGTGCCGGTCATGGTGACAGGTCCTATAGTCCCAGCTACTTGAGAAGCTGAGGCAGGAGAATTGCTTGAACTCAGGAGGTGGAGGTTACAGTGAACCAAGATTGCACCACTGCACTCCAGCCTGGGCGACAGAGTGAGACTCCATCTCAAAAAAAAAAAAAAAGAAAAAAGAAAAAAAAAACATACTAATGTGTATATTTTAGTGGTATATATCTTAAAGGATAAAGAAACTCACCTGATATGTTTGTTGTGTGATAGAACAATGAATGATGACGTAATTTAGTTCCATTTTCCTGAAATTAAAATACTGCTGTTTACTGAAAGGAACCAGAGATCCTGAGGAGAAATGTGTGAATCTACATCTGGGGCAGAAAGTGAACAAAAGGAGCCTAAGATATCTTATCCTAGCAGACAGGCGGAAACTGTTGAGACGAATAGGTTCTTGTCAGAATGACTGAACTCGCTTGAAGAGACTCTTCTGACTGGCTGCAAGATGGGACAATTTGAGCACCAGTTAAGGATAATAGTTACAATGGAAGAAACAGATCAAATTTATTCGAATATGTGATCTAATAGTAATACTATTATTTTTTAGTTGTTTACCCATGGGAGAATATTGCCGTATCCACTCATTATTTTGAAAACTGGGGAACAAATGAAGCATTCATCTTGTTTGATCTGGATGAACTGTCCCACTGGACAACCGCATAGTACATGAAGTTAAGTTTCTCCTCATATGATTTCAGCTAATACATGATGAAGGCAGGATAGAATGAGGAAAGTCACCATTGTCAAGCCCCTCTGAATTAATCACTCAGGAGCCACTGATGCTGCTGACATCATAAAAAGGAGAGAGAGCTAGATGACATGAGCTTCTGATAGAAGTATACGAAAGCACTGAGCAAATTGCCTCGACCTTCAAGTAGAACCTACTCTCTTCAGGCCTTGAGATCTGATGTTAATTTGGAGGGAATGCAGAAAGCAGAAGATCATGCTAACCCCCACAGGGATAAAGTCAGAAAAATCTAGATCAAAGCCAACCACAGGACTAAAACCTAATTTATCAAAAATAAGTTAGAATGGGGGAAAGTAAGAGATGGAGGGGAATATTACAGGACCAAAGGTACCTGAATATAATTTTAAAAATGAAATACAAATAAAAATAATAGAGATTTAGAGCCTGGGTATTTTTTGATGGAATTAAAAATAATAGGGCCAGGTGTGGTGAGTTATGCCTGTAATCCCATCACTTTGGGAGGCCGAGGCGGGTGGATCACGAGATCAGGAGTTCAAGACCAGCTTGGCTAAGATGGTGAAACCCCACCTCTATTAAAAATATAAAAAAATAGCCAGGCGTGGTGACAGGCACCTGTAATCCCAGCTACTTGGAGGGCTGAGGCAGAGAATTGCTTGAACCTGGGAGGTAGAGGTTGCAGTGACCCAAGATCGAAGATTGTTTCACTGCACTACAGCCTGGACAAAAGAGTAAGACTCTGTCTCAAAATAATAATAATAATAATTTATCTTTAGGAGTGATAGTAGCATTTGTGGTTAGAATAGTTTTATCTTTTAGAGATACATGTTGAAATGTATGAATATATTAATTTCTGGGATTTGCTTCAAAATTATATGAGGGGATAGTAGGGGGTAGAGATGGAGAATATTGACTATGAATTTGTAATTGTTGAAGCTGGCTGTTGAGTACACAGGACTGTTATATTCTTTGCATGGTTTGATAAAAGTTTTAAACGTATATTTATACATATGTGTACATGTACAGAATCTTCATCTGAAAAAGAAAGTTGAATTTGTGGCTTGCAGAAAGCAAAAGCCAAAAGGGTAGCATAATAACATGTTACATTATCAGAAGCGCGTAAGATTTCCATAAAGACAGAAGAAAAGTAGCCTCAATACTACGATATTTTAAAAAAGACATAAAAAGTGCACTATTGTTGGTGTTATTTTGTTACTGATATTTTGCATTAGTATTTATGGAAACTCAAAGGTGCCAGTCCTTTTCATTACTGCTCTATGGTTCAGTGTCAAAATGTTGAAGTAGAGCTATAGATATGGCTTTTATGTATTTCTTTAAAAGATATACTCAGCAAGAAAACAAAGTTATTTCTTATCCAGCCCTCATGTTGCTGGCCACAGAAGCAATTATCTTTACTAAAATATTTATCAGTCTTTATTATGCCGTTTGTTATGTGTCTTCAGGTCAGTGTTAAATCTAACCACTACATGTACCACTCTGCTTCTCAGTTTGGTTTTGTTTAGATTGTAATTTTTCGTGACATTTTCAGTGAGCACTTGCAAATTGCATTGTGAAAATTAATGAAATTCATCAGCTTTTCCTGGCTTACCCTTATTTAGTCTATCAATACCCATGTGCTTCTCTTCTATCACTCATTACTTTTAACCAGCCCCTGCTCATTAGTACTCCTGCCAGATGTTGAAAAATGAAATAAAGATGAAAGTCAGTTTAATTAGTTTTATCTGTTTGCACTGCGGCAAAATGTGACATAGATGAAAGGATGTAGTTTATTAGCAGGAATGATATATTTTAAAATACACTCATCCAAATAATACACAATTACCTTGGAATAGTTATCTGTATTAGTCTATGTGATTTACTGGTGGCAAATTTTAAATCATAGCCTATTCCAAGCTTATGCATTTTCTGTTCTTATCCTAAATTTAGCTGTTTCTTCATGGAGTCTTGGTTCCTTTTATTGTAGACAACTGATATTAGAAACCAAGCTCTAGGTGCCATATGTATGCAGTTGCACTGGGATATCGTTGCTTCTAGGCCCTCTCAGCTAACACAGCAAAGTGAGACTTGTGTGTATTAACTAGATATACACATCTACCAGTATCCTTATGTGTAACTATTTTTAGTATTCCGATGTGTAACTATTTTTACTTGTATTGTCGTACATGAGTTCACTGATATCTCCAACTCGAATTCATTACCACGTGGATCATTCTGAACTCCTCCTTTTTTCAAATCTGGAACATCCCACTCTACTATTGAGAAATCTTGTTTCCGCCTCCTACCACTCATTTGTTTAATTGGCCAGTGTTAAACTGTACCCTCCTGGGATAACAACTTGGTCAACTAGAGTATGGTGCTTATGTACAGTTTATTTTGCATTTGAGACCCCACTTATTCTCAGAGTTATGCAGGTTAGCACCTTGTCCTCTGCCACCCCCTTGAAGGAGGTTGTTTTATACATGTGTAATACATTTAGATCCTTTTGTTGTGTTATCCTTTCCATCCTGAGAGCCCCTGACCTTGTAAGTGATTTTTAAAAATTTACATACATGATAGTTTATTCTTTGTGCTATAAAGTTCTACAGATATTTGGCAAATGCATAGTGTCATATATTCATCATTAGAGTGTCTTACAGAATAGTTTCATCATCCTAAAAGGTCCCCTGTACTTTACACATTCATAGTTTGTCCTTTCCCCTTTAACTCCTGGCAGTCACTGATCTTTTACTGCCTCCACAGCTTATGCCTTTTCTCCAGTGTTATATAGTTAGAATTACATAGTATGTATCCTTGTTAGACTGGCTTTTTTTCTCATAGTAAAATACATTTAAGACTCATTCATGTTACTTCATGGCTCATATCTTTTTAGTGTGAAATATTTAGTTGTATGGATATATTACAGTTTGTTTATCCATTTGTGTATTGAAGGACGTCTTGATTGCTTCCAGATTTGGGTGATTATTAGTAAAGCTGTCAAAAACATTCACATGCAGGTTTTTGTGTGGACATTAGTCTTCGTATCCATTGGGTAAATGCTTACTAGTGTGATTTTTGGGTCATACAGAAAGACTATATTTAGCTTTGTAAGAAACTGCCAAACAGTCTTTCAAAGTCAGTGTAGCATTTTGCATCCTTACCAGGATTAAATGAGAATTTTTGTTGCCTTACATCCATGCCAAAAATTGGTACTGTCAGTTTTTTTTTTTTTTTAATTCCAGCCATTCTAATAGGTGTGTAGTAGAATCTCATTTTTGTTTTAACTTTAGTTCCAGATTAACAAATGATCATCTTTTAAAATATTTATTGCCATATCTATACCTTCTTTACTGAAGTGACTGTTCAAATCTTTCGGCTCATTTTTCAGTTGGGTTGATTATTTTCTTATTGGTGAGATTAAAGAGTTTCTTTGTTTGTTACATATCTAAAAATAGTTAACATATAAGAATACTGGTAGATGTGTATATCTAGTTAATACACACAAGTCTCGCTTTGCTGTGTTAGCTGAGAGGGCCTAGAAGCAACGACATCCCAGTGCAACTGCATACATACGGCACTTAGAGCTTGGTTTCTAATATCAGTTGTCTACAATAAAAGGAACCAAGACTCCATGAAGAAACAGCTAAATTGTCTGCATGCCTTTGACATGTAACTTGGCAAATATGACTTGTACAATAATGTGCTAAGATGAAATGAGATGACTAGGAGGAATGAGTCAGTTATTACTATATTTTTCAGCTTCAGTTTCTGAGAAAATGGAGAATAATAGTAACACAAAAAGGAAAACCAAGAAATAAAATCTCTTTGGGAAGAAGTATGAAGGAGATAACTCATGTAGTTTTGACTTAGGATGGTGCTTGAGGTGATAGGAAAACAGCTAGACTTGAGAAGAAAAATTTGTTAAGATACTTGATTTAGATTTTGGTGTCATCATTATCAATCGTTGAAGAGAAAGCAGAATTGAAGAGCAATTAGAAAGTTAGGACAAGAATCCTATAGCTGTGTGTCATGAAAATGATAGAAGAAAATATTAAGAAGGAATCAAGTATTGAACATGGAGGACATAAAGAGAGCATGAAATTTGCTTTAGCTGTCTTCTCAAAGGTCAAGTATGTCGTCAGTTTACTCTAGTCTCCTGCACCTTTTGTTTCTAGGGACTGTAATTTGCTGTCTCAGGAGAACACTTGCTTTATTGAGTCAGTTCTCTTTAGCATTTTATAGAATTTCTTACGCTGAATTTTATACCACTGGGGCTCTTCTGCAGGGTGAATGTAGCCAGGGGTGTCATTTTCATTTATCTTCTACAACTCTGTGTGTGTGTGTGTGTGTTTAAATTGACTAAGTACAAATTTCACTGAAAGAAGTCATTTTCCTTTTCAGTTATAGCATTCTGTTGCCGAATTCTAACAGTTGTGACTTCAGTTCCCAGCAGAATTAATTAACACATATGGATTCTCTGCTTGTCTGTTTGGGAAAACGTACAGCTTTCTTTCTGGAGTCACAAAGACGTGCTTCCTTCTTTTCTTTCTCATAGTGCAATTTTTCATTGCCTTTTTTTTTTAACGTAACAATCTCTAAAAAGGGTAATTTATTCAAATAATTCATAGAAAAGATATAGCAATAAAAATAATTACCATCACTGAAGGATGATAACTCAAAGCCTGTTTGTGTTTGGGTTAGTGAAATGACACCAACACAAAGCACCAAATTGAAAACTTTATATGTGAGATATGAAAACACGTGGAAGTACTTTGTTTGAAAATCTTATGTATATTCATTACTTATCATTAGACTATGAAAAGCATTTCAGTGAAGCTGACTACACACACACGATATTAGTGAACAAATGTCAAGATTATTCAGAACTGAACATTAGGTATGCCACTGGGTTTAATGCCTTTGAGGAAAAGTAGAGATTTGTATTATAAGGCAATAAAAGATAAGAATTTATTTATTAAACATTATAATGTTCTAGTGCTACATTTTACTGTTTACTACTCTTGCTAGAGTTTCACCTGCTTTGACCACTAAATCTATGGTAACTATATACCGAAAAATTAAGCACTGTGTAGGCCTCAGTGTACAGCATTGGATGGTGGCATTGATTTGTATATAACTCTGAAGTTTATTGTTAGAAAATAGCTATGTAGCATGATGTAATATCTGTCGTTTAAAGTTGCCAAACTTCTTTATTGTGGTCACACACATGAAAAATGCTGTTTTAACCATTTTAAATGCTGTTTTGAGCATACAGTTCAATGGCATTATGTATATTCATAATGTTGGGCAATATTCGCCTGTCTGGTTCCAAAACTTTGCTGTTATTCCCAATAGAAACTCTACCCATTAAGCAGTAACCTCCCCTTCCATTCTTTCCAACTCTCTCTCCATTAGATTAGTGGTCACTGGGTCTTAGCATAACATGTTTTTATACTGTAACTTTCATCTATATGAAGATGTTGTATAGGTGAATTTTATTCTTTTCAATTCTTTTACAGGCTTGACAGATGAAAAAGTGAAGGCATATCTTTCTCTTCACCCCCAGGTATTAGATGAATTTGTATCTGAAAGTGTTAGTGCAGAGACAGTAGAGAAATGGCTGAAGAGGAAGAACAGCAAATCAGAAGGTAAGATCTCATTTTAAATAAACTTTTTCTATCTTACAGCAAAAGACCAAGCATTTAATGTATTCTAGAGAGCGCAATATAAAGTAGACAAAAATTAACATTTTAATTCTATCAGACTTATTCTGTTTCAAAAGATAAAGTAAGTTAAAGAAGAAATAAATACAAAAGAAAGATCCTTGACTAATTAAAAACAAAAACAGCAAATCTTGAGAATTCAGTTGATTTAGTTACAGCCACATTGAAAAAATGCAGAAGTCAATATTACACTTGACTTTATTTAAGGATTATTTTTAGAGATTAGAAAAACATTATAAAGTAATATAAAAATGTTATTACGTTTCAAAGATAAACATTACATTTTACCAAAAGAAGTCTTTTACGAACATAAATCCTTTACAAAAAGGAGCCAATATGAAAACAATTTTTGTGTTGGGAAAGCACTGTGGACTTGGTCTTTGCCTTTCACTCATCCTTAGACTCCAGATTTGTCGTCAGTAAGCTTTCAGTAAAAGCTTTTTGATCTAAAGGCTCATGAAATGAGAAAATGAGTGGAGAACCACAATTTTAACTTCTGAGGTCCTGGCATTTGAAGCACATCATGGTTTAAATTTTCAGCGAAGTAGCTTTCTACGGTAGCAGTCCATCTGTGTGTTGTTCTGTTAGTCTCTGAAACACGTTTCTTTAATGCAGAGACTGCTTCAGAAGCTATTATATTCAGAATAAAGAACTAGAGGCCAAAGGGGATATAAAACCAAATAATTTCTCAAATTGAATGTATATGAATGTTTTTGATTTTTTGATTTCAATACTATAGTATAATTTTTATTTTGTTTCAGATGGATTTATATTTGGCTAAACTTGACTTATTTCTGTGAATATTGTTTTTATTGTGGCAATTTTATATGATTTTAACTGTGTACCTTTTTAACAAAATTGTACTTTAAGTTCTGGGATACACGTGCAGAACGTGCAGGTTTGTTGTATAACTTTTATATTAAAACACAAAAATATTACTTTGGGGGAAATTTTATTATTCATGTCCAAAGATGTTATCTTAAAGTTCTAAAATGTGTAATAATAGTGAATAAAAATGTAGCATTATTATTAAAATCTTATGGTATTAGAAGTATAGGTAATCTTCCTCACTAGTTTTTAAAGTTTCAGAAATTTTATTTTTTATAGTGTTAAAGTTTTTAAAATGAGTACTTTTGTGCTGAAATATGAAATAATTTTTGAAGTAACTGTATATGAATGTGTTTTTGTATGTATGCCTGTAAGTGTGGATTGAGAGGGCGGGGAAGAGAGAAGTAATACATTAGAAACAAGCATTTTCTTCTCAATCTTGGCATTTAATATCAAGTCTAACCTTAAAAATAGCTTGACATAGCATAATTTAGTTTTTATAAACCTCAAACATTTGAAAAGAGTTACATTGTTTGACACTTTCAAAAGTGTGGCTGAGCGTTGCTTAAGCGCTTCATAAATAAAGATGCAAATTTCAGTTTGCTATATAATGAGGGATAACATAGTGTATGAACATATGATCTTTGTGGGATATGAAATTGAATACAGGTCTTAGAAAATGATAACTTTTACCTATTGTTGTAGTGCTACCATGAAAAGTAACTCCTGATTTTTTATAAACATGTCAATGTGTCATTTCCTATCTCCCAAATCTTTGTTTTCTATATTAATCAAATAATACTTTATTGAACACATATACAGAAGACTTAAACAATTATTAAGACTAGCAATGTAGAACTGAAATCCTGCTCAATTATTTTCCTTTCCACTAATTTTTTTTTTTCTTATAAGGAAGTGCTTTTTATTTTACCTTGCAGAGGGCTAGGGACTGTGGAAAGAAGCTGAGTGAGATGTGACTTGGAGCTTACCATCTAGTTGTGGGAATAGACATAGAAACACAGAGCAGAGTGCACCAGTAGTAAGCAGGGATACAAGCAGTGGAAGTACATAAAAATGAACCTCCAATGCTACAGAACCTTCAGTGTGCAGCCTAGGAAGACCCCCTTCAGCCCATCTTCTGAAGGTGTTTATGGAAAGAATGTATCTCATCATATACTGCTTCACGTGCAGTGGAATTCTGTAGCAAGGCCCTTGACCATATAGAAACTGGACTTCCTTTCCTCCTCCTTTCCTTCCTTCTTTTCTTTCTTCCTGTTACTTTAAAAAATATCCTGTTCTCTGGGCGTGGTGGCTCATGCCTGTAATCCCAGCACTTCGGGAGGTCAGGAGTGTGAGTCTAGCCTGGCCAACATGGTGAAACTCGGTCTCTACTAAAAATAGAAAAATTAGCTAGGCATGGTGGCTCATGCCTGTAATCCCAGCTACTTGGGAGGCTGAGGTGGGTGAATCACTTGAACCCGGGAGGTGGAGGTTGCAGTGAGCAGAGATCGCGCTATTGCAGTCCATCCTTGGCAACAGGGAGAGACTCTGTCTCAAAAAAAAAAGTCCCGTTCTCAACTGTCCTTTATTCTCCTTCTGCGTTGCTTCACTGAAAACTTTTGAGGAAGAAAATTTTTGTGGAGAGGATTTTTCAGGGATTGTTCTCATTTCCATGAGTTGAACCAGGAACAGAAAATGTGACACATAGAACATAATTATAGAATAGCTTGTTAAAAATGAGACAGGCCTATCTCAATTCTTTCATTTGTGTCATTTAGAAAAAAAGTGAAGTAAAACTGTGTAACACACTACACTGTACCCTGTAAATATGTACAATTATTGTAAGTCAAAAAAAATAATAAAAGAACTGTAAGCAGTGTGAACGCCAACCATATATGATTTGAATATTGTAGTAGAATTTTTATTTTGCTTTATACTGATTTATATTTAGCTAAACTTGCAAAGGGAAGCTAAAGGATCATCTAGGGTCAAACATCTGAATCTCAAAAGACTCATGAGACACTGTGAGACCAGTTTGAAGGCATGAACTGTGTGCATCATAGTAATTTTTTATTCCTCACATTTTTGAATGAATGAATAAATTAGGTAGGGATAAATACTAAACCTCCAAGTGAAACAGCATGGTGGTCGCTATATTTGTTTCTCATACTATGGGGACACAGAGATATTTTTGTGCTTCTGTCACTCATAATCATTTAGTAGCCTCTTGAGGGAAGATATTATACGATACTCATGTATGTACGTATGTATGCATGTGTTGAGACAGGGTATTGCTCTGTCGCCCTGGCTGGAAATGCAGTGGTGTGCTCTCAGCTCACAGCAACCTCCACTTTGCAGGTTCAAGTGATTCTCCTGCCTCAGCCTCCAAAGTGGCTGGGATTACAGATGTGCACCACCACGCCTGACTGTTCTTTGTAATTTTTATCAGAGACAGGTATCAGGTTGGCCAGGCTGGTCTCCAACTCCTGACGTCAAGTGATCTGCCCACCTCAGCCTCCCAGAGTGCTGGGATTGCAGGCATGCAGCACTGCACCTGGCCAATACGTATTTTTAAATCCCACAGGTACCTTCTGTTTTCACTCATTCAGCAAACTGTGTGTCAAGTTCTGTTTAGGTACTGGGAGTATTAAATTGTTAAAGCGTTCTCAGTCTAAAAATAGAAGGAAGGAGTTGTAATTTACTCCTTTCTTCTAGTTAGTCTGGCAGTGGGTTTAAGTGTAGCCAAAACTTGTAGCTTCCCTGTCAGGGAAGTCTTACAGAGAAAGGGGTGATTACAGTGAGTTTCTGTCTATTTTGCTTTGACAAATAGAGAGGAGGAAGTTTTGGGAAATGTATAGCATGAGAAGTCCTCAAAAATTTACATTTCAAAAGTCTTTTATTCTGTAATTTTCAGTTTAATTTTATTGCTTTCATAGCCTTTTCATTTCAGATACCTAAAATTCTATCTATAGTTGAGAGGAAAATTGCCGTTTAAAGATTGATCTCTGAACCTAATTTCCAAACCGCCATTTTTTCAGTCTTTATATGGAAATTAGAGATCACATTTATTTCTTTTATAACCCATTGTATTCATTTAGGGAATATATAAAAACTTCATCAGAAAGCATTAAGGCCAATACATCTTCAATAAAATATAACTTCTAAGCAGAGTTTTAAACACATTTCATCAAACAACTGTAACTTCATTTTGAAAAAATTTAGGAAAAAAAGAAACTTACCTAGGACATTTATTGTCCCACTAAATGTTATATTTTTATGCAAAATAAAGTTGACAGTAAATTTGGCCCAGCTGGCAACCTTCAAGACTCAGATTACGAAATGATTTAACATTTATACATCTATATGTATACAGAGTATTAATATATTATTCAGTAAACATTAGGATACAATGAAGGTCCATTCTTTTGCATTTCTTATAAGAATATTCTAAAACAGAAAACGTTTTCCATCACTAATGCCATTCCAATATTTCAGTTATATATAGGAAGAGTCACAACTTACCTGACAACCAGCAATGTCTCCTCTTGGCTCCGAATAAGAAGTGGAAGTTACTATGACTATATTTGGCATCTTTTGTTAAAACGAGTGGATTAATTTCTTAACAATGTCAAATATAATTGTAACATTAATTTCTTAAAGGCAAGTTACTTAATATTCCAGAGGGTGATTGATGAACCCACAAGCATTTAAAAAATTGTAAATAGGATGCCACCTTTTGTGGTCAGTAATTTTTATTACTGTAATTGTATCTAAAATATTAAATAGTAGACCATATCACTATCATTGTACCTGTAAATTCAAATAATTAATAATGAAAATATTTGTGTTGCCTGCTACCTTAAATTTTTTTCAACAAATGAAGTTTTTTTAACCCTCAAATAATCGAGTTATTATGTCTCTCTTTTCAATGATTCTAGAAGTGGGATTTAATTTTTATATGAATAAAGCCGTTATTTTATTCTTAGAATAAGTAGGATTTAAATTATTCCCACTAAACCTTCTATTTGATAGCCTAAAATTCAGATTAAATTGCATTTGTATGGTTTAATATGTAACAGATGGTTTCTTTGCTAGTATATATAAGGTAGAAGTATATTAAATTAGTGGGACATAAATTACTTTGCCAAAACAGGCAGTGTTAGAAGGTTTAATAAGTGGGTTACTAGTAAATAATATATTAACTCTTAGTGTGTTTTCATGATAAAAAGCCACATTTTTGAAATGGTTTACGTAGAACCTAATTTTGGACACTTTTCTCTTTTTCCTTCAGTTTCTTTGTCTCAAATATTGAAATTACATTCTCACATAGAATTTTTATATATTTTATTTATATTTTTTGGTAATGGAAACCAGAAAATGTGTTGAATGCCTTGATCTGAATTATAAATAAACATGAGTCCACCATCTGGTAACTAAAAAGGAGATAAAGTTGATATGAATTCATCTATAAAGGGTTATTTGGCATATTCCATTATTTCTGTTTATTGTGTGTTCGAATTACCATAAAGATGGATCTTTGGTATTTCCATATTTAAAAATTTTTAATTATTATGAATACATATTAATTATACATATTTATGAGGTACAGGTGATATTCGATACAAGAATCCAATGTAATAATCAAATTTGGGTAACTGAGGTATCCACAACTACAGACATTTATAATTTCTTTGTGTTGAGAATACCCGAATCTGCTCTTCAAGTTTAATGATTGGTCCCCTTTTTGTTCTACCAAACACTAGATCTTATTCCTTCTATCTAACTGTCTTTTTGTACCTGTTAACCAACCCCTCTTAACAATTCCTTCTCACTGGTGTTCCCAACCTCTGGTAACTACCAATCCACTCTCTTCCTTCATGAGACCTCTTTTATAGCCTCTCACATGTGAGTAAGAACATGCAATTTTTGTCTCGCTGTGCCTGACTTATTTCACTTAACATAATGAACGCTAGTTCCATCCACATTGCTGCAAATTATAGGATTGTATTTTTTATGGCTGAATAATATTTGGTTGTGTATACATATCACATTTTCTTTATCCATTCATTCATTGATGGGCACTAGATTGATTACATATTTTGACTACTGTGAATACTGTGGCAATAAACATGGGAGGACACATCTCTCTTTGATATACTGATTTATTGAATTGGGATATATACTCAACACTGCCACTGCATTTTATGGTAGTTCTGTTTTTAGTTTTTTGAGGAACCTCCATACTGTTTTCCATAATGGCTGTAGTAATTTACATTCCTACCAATAGCGTATGAACATTCCCCTCTCTTCACTAGCATTTGTTGTTTTCTGTATCTTTTTTAATAATAATCATTTTAACTGAGGTAAGATATCTTATTGTGGTTTTGATTTGCATTTCCTGATGATTAGTGATACTGAGCATTTTTTCATATACCTGTTGAGTATTTATATGTCTTTCTTTTGAGAAATACCTATTCAGGTCTTTTACTAATTTTTTGCTCAGATTTTTTTAAACTCTTGATCTGTTTGAGTTCCTTATATATTAATGTTAGTAATTTTTTGTCAGTTGAATAGTTAGCAGATATTTTCTCCTATTCTGTGTGTTATCTCTTCACATTGTTGATTGTTTGCTTTGCAGAAGTTTTACACTTGAGGTAATCACTTGTCAATTTTTGCTTTGGTTGCCTGTGCTTTTGAGGTATTACTGAAAACAAAATTTGTGTCCAGACCAATGTTCTGTTGCATTTCTCCAATTTTTTTTCTAGTACTTTCATAGTTTTAGATTTTACAATTAAGTATTTAATTCATTTTGATTGATGTATAAGGTGAGATACAGGGGTGTAGTTTCTCATTCTTCTGCATATGGATATCCAGTTTTCACAACTCCAGAAGAGCCTGTTCTTTCCTCATTGTGTGTTCTTGGTTCCCTTGTCAAAAATGAGTTGACTAAAAAATATGGATTTATTTTTGCAATCTCTTCTGTTCTCTTAGTCTGTTTGTTTTAATGCCAGTACCATGCTGTTTTGGTTATTACAGATTTATAGTGTAATTTGAAGTCAGGTAATGTGATGTCACCAGGTTTGTTCCTTTTGCTCAGAATTGCTTTGACTATTATGGATCTTTTGTAGTTTCCATATGAATTTTAAGATTGTTTTGTCTATTTCTGTGAACAATGTTATTGGTATTTTGAGAGAAATCACATTGAATCTATAGATTGCTGTGGGTATTACGAACATTTTAACAGAACATGATTCTTCCAATCCATAAGCATAAGTTCATGTTTTTTGTTTTCAGTTTGTTTCATCAACATTTTATAGCTTTTGTTGTAAGTATCTTTCACTTCTTTGCTTATGTTTCTTCCTATGAAAATAAATCATTATATAAAAAAGATACCTGAACTTGTATGCTTATCACAGCACTCTTCACAATAGCAAAAATATGTAACCAACCTAAGTGTTTATCAACAGATGATTGGACAAAGAACACACAAACACTCCATAGAATACTACTCAGGGGTCTGAGGCAGGGAGCCAGTTGATCAGGCTCGGTCCCAACCCCACAAAAAAGCAACAATCTGAAGTGCTCTGGAATCAGAGGTTCACAGCAAGCACAGCTGAATCCGGGATGTTCCAGCTGTGTGGGGGAGGTGCGTCTGCTATTACTGAGGCAGTCCACCACTACGGAGGTAGTCCACCATTGCTGAGGCAGCCTGCCATTGCTGAGGCAGGCAACCAGTACAGAGAGAGTCCGCCATTACAGAGGTGGGCCACCATTTCTGAGGCAGTTCTAACTGTACCTGAATAAACAGGACTGCAGGGAAGTTCACATGGCATCTGGGTGGAGCCCATAGCAGCTCAGCAAAGCCTCTGCAGGCAGACTGTGACTAGGCTGCCTCCTCGCTGGGCAAGGCAGCCCTGAAAAAAGGCAGCAGCATGACAGAAACTTGTAAATAAAGCCCTAACTCCCCAGGACAGAGCACCTAGGGGGATAAAAAAAGCAGCAGACTTAAATGTACCTGCCCAGCAGATCTGAATGAACAATGGAGCTCACAACTCACCACTTGAGCTCCTATAAAGGTCAGAGTGTCTCCTCAAGAAGCTCCCTGACCCCCATATATCCAAAGAGTCACCTCATAAAGGAGAGCTCAGACTGACATCTGGCAGGTATCCTTCTGGGATAAAGATAGCAGAAGAAGAAACTGGCAGCAACCCTTACTGTTCTGCAGCCACTGCAGGTGATCCCCATGCAAACAAGGCCTGGAGTGGATCCCAGCAATCCTACAGCAGAAGGGCCTGACTATTAGAAGGAAAACTAAGAAACAGAAAGAACTTAATCATCAACAAACTGGACATCCACTCAGAGACCCAATCTGAAAGTCACCAACCACAAAGATGAAAGGTGGATAAATCCACAAAGATGGGAAGAAACCAGTGCAAAAAGGATGAAAACACCCGAAACCAGAAGGCCTCTCCTCCTACAAGGGATCACAACTCCTCACCAGCAAGAGAACAAGGCTGGATGGAGAATGAGTGTGATGAATTGACAGAATCAGGCTTCAGAAGGTGGGTAATAAGAAACTTCTGTGAGCTAAAAGAACATGTTCTAACCCAATGCAAAGAAACTAAGAACCTTGAAGACAAAATGCTAACCAGAATAAACAACTTAGAGAGTAATATAAGTGAATTGATGGAGCTGAAAAACACAACACGAGAACTTTGTGAAGCATACACAAGTTTCAACAGCCGAATTGACCAAGCAGTAGAAAGGATATCAGAAGTCGAAGATCAATTCAATGAGATTAAACAAGAAGGCAAGATTAGAGAAAAAAAGGTAAAAAGAAATGAACAAAGTCTCCAAGAAATATGGGACTATGTGAAAAGACCTAATTTACATTTGATAGGTGTACCTGAATGTGACAAAGAGAATGAATCCAAGCTGGAAAATATTTTTCAGGATATTATCCAGGAAAACATCTCCAACCTAGCAAGGCAGGCCAATATCCAAGTCCAGGAAATACAGAGAATACCATAAAGATGTTCCTCAAGAAGAGCAACCTCAAGGCACATAATCGTCAGATTCACCAGGGTTGAAATGAAGGAGAGAATGCTAAGGGCAGCCAGAGAGAAAGGTAGGGTTACCGACAAAGGGAAGCCCATCAGACTCCCAGCAAATCTCTCAACAGAAACCCTACAAGCCAGAAGAGTAGGGGTCAATATTTCAACATCCCTAAAGAAAAGAACTTCCAACCCAGAATTTCATATCCAGCCAAACTAAGCTTCATAAGTGAAGGAGAAATAAAATTATTTATGAACAGGCAAGTACTCAGAGATTTCATCACCACCAGGCCTGCTTTACAAGAGGTTCTGAAAGAAGCACTAAATATAGAAAGGAACAACCAGTACCAGCCACTCCAAAAACATACCAAATGGTAAAGAACATTGACACAATGAAGAAACTGCATCAACTAACGTGCAAAACAGCCAGCTAGCATGAAAATGGCAGGATCAAATTCACACATAACAATATTACCCCTAAACGTAAATGGGCTAAATGCCCCATTGAAAAGACACAGACTGGCAATTTGGATAAAAAGCCAAAATCCATCTGTGTGCTGTATCCAGGAAACCCACCTCACATGCAAGGTTACACAAAGTCTTAAAATAAAGGGATGGAGGAAGATTTACCAAGCCAATGGAGAGCAAAAAAAAGCAGGAGTTGCAATTCTTGTCTCTGATAAAATAGACTAAACCAACCAAGATGAAAAGAGACCAAGAAGGACATTACGTAATGGTAAAGGATCAATGCAACAAGAAGAGCTAACAATCCTTAATATATACGCACCCAATACAGAAGTACCCAGATACATAAGGCAAGTTCTTAATGACTTACAAAGAAACTTAGATTACCACACAATAATAGTAGGAGACTTTAATACCCCATTGTCAATATGAGACAGATCAACAAGAAATTAACAAGGATATCCAGGGCTTGAACTCAGACCTGGATCAAGCAAACCTAATAGACATTTACAGAACTCTCCACCCCAAATCCATAGAATATACATTCTTCTCAGCACCACATCACACCTATTCTAAAATTGACCACATAATTGGAAGTAAATCACTCCTCAGCAAATGCAAAAGAACGGAAATTATAACAAACAGTCTCTCAGACCACAGTGCAATCAAGTTAGAACTCAGAATTGAGAAACTAACTCAGAACCTCACAGCTTCATGGAAACTGAACAACTGGCTCTTGAATGTTGATTGGATAAACAATGTAATGAAGGCAGAAATAAAGATGTTCTTGAAACCAATGAGAACGAAGACACAAGATACCAGAATCTCTGGGACTCATTTAAAGCAGTCTCTAGAGGAAAATATATAGCAATAAATGCCCACGTGAGAAGCAAGGAAAGATCTAAAATTGACACCCTATCATCAAAATTGAAAGAGCTAGAGGAGCAAGATAAAAAAAACTCAAAACCTAGCAGAAGACAAGAAATAACTAAGATCAGAGCAGAACTGAAGGAGATAGAGACACAAAAATCCCTTCAAAAATTAATAAATCCAAGATATGGTTTTTTGAAGAGATCAACAAAGCAGACAGACCACTAGCCAGATTAATAAAAAAGAAAAGAGAGAAGAATCAAATAGATACAATGAAAAATTATAAAGGGGATATCACCACAGATTCCACAGAAATACAAACCAGAGATTATTACAAACAACTCTATGCACATAAACTAGTAAACCTGGAAGAAATGGATAAATTCCTGGACACTTGCATCCTCCCAAGCCTAAACCAGGAAGAAGTCGAAACCCTGAATAGACCAATAACAAGGTTTGAAATTGAGGCAGCGATTAAGAGCTTACTACCCAAAAAAAGCCCAGGTCCAGGTGGATTCACAGCCAAATTCTACCAGACATAGAAAGAGGAGCTGGTGGCATTCCTTCTGAAACTATTCCAAACAATCCAAAAAGAGGCAATCCTTCCCAAATCATTTTATGAGACCAACATCATCTGATACCAAAACCCAGCAGAGACTCAGCAAGAAAAGAAAACATCAGGCCAATATCCATGATGAACATAGATACAGAAATCTTCAATAAAATACTGGCAAACCGAGTGCAACAGCACATCAAAAAGCTTATCCATCATGATCAAGTAGGCTTGATCCCAGGGATGCAAGGCTGGTTCAACATACGCAAGTCTATATACATGTAATTCACCACATAAACGGAACCAAAGACAAAAAACACATGATTATCTCAATTGATGCAGAGAAGGCCTTTGACAACATTCAGTGCTTTATGCTAAAAACCCTCAATAAACTCGCTATTGATGGAACATATCTCAAAATAATTAAAGCTATTTACGACAAACCAACAGCTAATATCATACTGAATGGGCAAAAACTGGAAGCATTCCCTTTGAAATCTGGCACTAGACAAGGTTGCCCTCTCTCACCACTCCTATTCAATATGGTATTGGAAGTTCTAGCCAGAGCAATCAGGCAAGAAAAAGAAATAAAGGGTATTCAAATAGGAAAGGAAGAAGTCAAATTGTCTCTATTTGCAGACAACATGATTGTATATTTAGAAGACCCCATCATCTCAGGCCAAAATCTACCCTGAAACTAATAAGCAACTTAAGCAAAGTCTCAGGATACAAAATCAATATGCAAAAATCACAAGCATTCCTATACACCAATAATAGACTTAAAGAGAGCCAAATCAAGAATGAACTGCCATTCACAATTGCTAAAAAGAGAATAAAATACCTAGGAATACAACTAACAAGGAATGTAAAGGACCTCTTCAAGGAGAACTACAAACCACTTCTCAAGGAAATGAGAGAGGACACAAACAGATGGAGAAATATTCCATGCTCATGGTTAGGAAGAATCAGTATCATGAAAATGGCCACATTGCCCAAAGTAATTTACAGATTTAAAGCTATCCCCATCAAGCTACCAATGACCTTCTTCAGAGAACTGGAAAAATCCACCTTAAACTTCATATGGAACCAAAAGGGAGCCCGCGTAGCCACGTCATTCTAAGCAAAAAGAACAAAGCTGGAGGCATCACAGTACCGGACTTCAAACTATACTACAAGGCTGCAGTAATCAAAACAGCATTGTACTGGTACCAAAACAGAATTATAGACCAATGGAACAGAACAGAGGCCTCAGAGGCAACACCACATGTATACAACCATCTGATCTTTGACAAATCTGACAAAAACAAGCAATGGGGAAATATAAACAAATGTTGAATAAATGGTGTTGGGAAAACTGGCTAGCCATGTGCAGAAAGCAGAAACTGGTCCCCTTCCTGATATCTTACAATAAAATTAAATCCAGATAGATTAAACATAGGACCTAACACCATAAAAACCCTAGAAGAAAATCTAGGCAAAACCATTCAGGACGTAGGCATAGGCAAGGACTTCATGACCAAAACACCAAAAGCATTGGCAACAAAAGCCAAAATAGACAAATGGGACCTAATGAAACTCCACAGCTTCTGCACAGCAAAAGAAACAGTCATTAGAGTGAATCGGCAACCAACAGAATGGGAACAAATTTTTGCAATCTATCCATATGACAAAGGGCTGATATCCAGAATCTACAAAGAACTAAAACAGATTTAAAAGGAAAAAAACAAGCTCATTCAAAAGTGGGTGAGGGATATGAACAGACACTTTACAAAAGAAGACATACATGAGGCCAACAAACATATGAAACAATGCTCATCACTGGTCATTAGAGAGATGCAAATCAAAACCACCTTGAGATATGACCTCACACCAGTTAGAATGGCGATCATTAAAAAAGCTGGAGACAACAGATGCTGGAGAGGATGTAGAGAAATACTACAGATTATCATATGTTGATTTTGTGTCCTGCAACTTTACTGAATTCATGTATCAGTTTGAATAGTTTGTTTTTTTGGTAAGGTCTTTGTGTTTTTTGAAATACAAGATTGGGTCATCTGAAACCAGGACGGTTTGACTTCTTTCTTGCCAGTTAGATATGCTTTCTTTCTTTCTCTTGTGTAATTACTCTGGCTAGGACTTTCAGTGCTGTGTGGAGTAAGTCGTGAAAGCAGGCATCCTTGTCTGGTTACTTATTATAGGAAAGGCTTTCAGTTTTTCCCCGTTCATTGTGGTGCTAGCTGTGGGCTTGTTGTATAAGGCCTTTATTGTTTTGAGATATGTTTCTTCTATACCCAGTTTGCTGAGCATTTTTATTGTAAAGGAATGTTGAATTTTATTGAATGCTTTTTCAGCATCTATTGAAATGATATGCCTTTTGTCTGATTCTATTAATGTGACATATCATATTTATTGATTTGCATATGTTGAACCATATTTACATGTTTTGGTATGAATCCCACTTAATTAAGATGAATGCATTTTTAATGTACTATTGAATTTGGTTATGCAGTATTTTGTTTAGTATTTTTATATTTGTGTTCATTGGTGATACTGGCCTGTAATTTTCTTTTGTGTGTTGTGTTTTTGTCTGGTTCTGATATCAGGATAATGCTGACCTCATAAAATGAGTTTGAAATACTTTGAGTAGAATTGGGGTTTGATCTTAAGTGTTTTGCGAAATTCATCAGTGAAACCATCAGGTCCTGGCTTTTTTTTTTTTTTTTTTTTCCTGGAAGACTACTATTATGTCTGTCTTGTTACTTGTTACTGGTCTGTTCAGGTTTTCTATTTCTTCCTGGTCGTGTCAGTTTGTATGTGTCTAGGAATTTATTTGTTTCTTCTCAGCTTTCCATCTTATTTGCACATCTTTGCTTATAGCAGTCTCTAATGATCCTTTACATTTCTGTGGTGTCTGTTAAAATGTCTCCTTTGTCATATCTGTTAAAATGTCTCCTTTGTCATATCTGGTTTTGTTTGGATCCTTTCTTTTTTTTCTTGGTTAGTCTATGAGCATACCACCATGAAATTGCCTATTTTCATGATTTATTCTTTCTGAGAGTATTTGGCCGGGTTACGGAAATGGCTTGTGCCTATTAACCAAGGACCCATAGCAGTTCAACCAAATTGATTTGCATTTTGATAATTTTATAGATTAAGTCATATTATCACAATGTTAGAGATTATGAAACTAATTTAAATAAATGTAATAGATTTGTTGCAAAGTAGATTGATATTAGAAGTGATTTTTAAAAATAAACACCTGTGAAATATAAGCAGCAAAATGATTTCTCAGTTAAAAAGAATCTACTTCTTAAAAGCTTTCTGAAGATTTAACAATCATCTAAATTATTTGACCTAAGATTTAATAATTATTTCTAGAAACATCTAATTGAGAGGGTTCTACCTGGAATGTGCCAGAATTCTTCATGTTCTGGCTAGCCATTTAGTGTGCCAATGAGCGAGTGTTATATTGAGTAGCCTCTATGAGTGTATATTTGGAGAACAAGGAATATAATAGTCCATCTCTATGACAGTGGTCCCTTAAGACTGTAGTGCCATATCTTTCCTGTGCCTTTTCTATGTTTAGATATATTTAGACACAGAAATACTTACCATTGTATTATAGCTACCTACAGTGTTCAGTACAGTCACATGCTGTACAGGTTTGGAGCCTGGGAGTAATAAGCTATACCTTATAGCATATGTAGTAGGCTATACCACCTAGGTTTGTGCAAGTCACTCTATGATGTTCTCACAACAGTGAAATCTCAACAATGTATTTCTCAGACTATCTCACCATTAAGTAATACGTTACTGTATAAACTTGCTTCTCTGAAGATCACTTTCATATAGGGGAAGTCAGATAATAAACACATAATCAAATAATAAGGTTATTTTAATATTCTGTGACTGTGTATTTGAAAAATCCAGTATAATGTTTAGCAAGTACAAATTTTAAAATAAATTAGATTTACTTGAGATTAAATAATCCACATTGTTTCTTTTCAGCCATTCAGACTGGGCTGGGGTACTGAGTCCATGCTCTCTAACTGCTGTGTCCTGAATAATTTCTGTGTCACTGGAGTAATATTTATTGTGCTACTGCCCTTGAGAAACTTGTCATTTTGTAGTGAAAGAATATATGAAACCTTTAGAGAGCAGTGACTGAGGTGTGTAATCAATTGTTAAAGGGGATGGTGTGGATGTATACAGACAAGACTGTGAGACTTGAGGTCTGAAGAGGCACAATTGGGAAGGTGTTTTCTTGGAGTTGTTAAGGTAGACCACTGAATATAAAAGTGTGATCCCCAGACCAGTAACGTGAACATCACCCGCGAACTAGTGAGAAATGCCGTGGGTCAGGTCTCACCTCAGACTTGCTAAATCAGAAACTTTGGTGGAGGAGCCTGGAAATGTGTGTTTTGGCTAGTTCCCCAGGTAATTCTGATGGTTTCTAGTTTGGGAACTACTGCTCCAGACATTGGGGGCACATGGGAGAATAAATGTGCTGTCGAGGCCTGGGGAGCACCATGAGCAAAGGCAGGAAAGCAGAGCTCCTGTGATTGACTTCTACCAGAGCCGGAGAGGGGAGGAGTTGGCACAGACAATTCTGAGTAGAAGCCGGTTTCACAGAGAACAGAGGTCAGTTTAAAGCCAGTCAGCTAGCATGACAGTTCGGTTCAAACAACAGTTTGGATACAGTGATAATGCTCAGTTACTCCTTTTTTTAAAAAAAGTTTTTGGGTTTTTAAATTATTGTTATTCATTTTTGTACCAGTAATTTTTGTGTGCTGTGCTATGAGGTAGTTTCGTTATAGACTATAAATATTGAAATTATTTTTCTTATTTTAAGAATGTGAGAAGATTGTTAAAATTTTCGTCTTTTAATTCTCATTTCATATATTAGCCTGTTGGTGTTCTACATTGATTGTAATACAAAAAGTAGAAACAGCATAAACATTCAAAATAGGTGTTTAATTGATAGCTTAAATAAAGTATCTTGAATTACAGAACTACATATAATTATTTCCTACAAGACAATGATCAACACATAAATGCTAATAAAATATATTATTGTGGTTGTTTTGGATGTGGGATGTATAGGTACATTTATATTGCTAACATAAACACTGTTTTCTTCAATAAGAAAGAAATAGAAAAAGTATTTTAAAGGCATCTGGAAATTTTTTTGTTATGGAAGGTTTTGCCCCAACTTCTGTTTTTGTGCAAAGGATAATGAACATTTAGTCTACATCTATGAATCCTCTCTTATTGGCAATTTCCTTTTATTCCCTCAATAATATTAAGTCATTTCTATTGTCACACAGGAAGTTGATGGCTAAACTGGAATATAGAAAAGCACACAGCTCAGTTGTGGTCTCATTAGGTTTACAAATCAATTTATTTTCCTTAAATTTGCCAAATATCTAATATGTGCTTAACGCTTGCTAAGCATTAGATATAGATTCAGCTATAGTGGAGCTTTTAATCTAAATTGGGGCAAAAATAGTAAGCAACTAATTAGACCATAATTATTGAAATCAGTTATATAAGTGCTAAAAGGAAAGGGCAGTGTACCATGAGTGCATATAGTTAGAGTACATGATCTCCTCTTGGGGTTTGGAAGAGGTTCCTGAGACAGTAGAATTTAGGCTAAGGCACAAAGAATGACTGGAGTTGGCTAAATAGAAGGGAGAGGGAGGAAGTGATGCAAAGGCTCCCATGTGGAGGAGGAGGGTGGAGAAGTGCTCAGGGACTGTCATGCAAGGCCTTTTGGAATGTGTATGAGAATTCAGGACTTCATGCTGCAAGCAATGCGAAGTTATTGAAAGGTTTGGAGGAGATTTGATAATATATATTTTTAATGAATTTTCATAGTATTGTTCACTCCATTGAAAATATCAGTGGAATGAAATTTCAGTCTCCTTGGTTGATATATGCCTCTCCAAAACGTCAGCACACTTGTTCGATGGTTTGTCTTGTATCAACTGATGACTTAGCACATATCTTAATGCAGTGGCTCAACTTGTTAAAATTGAAGCAAAACCTTTATATATCTATATTTGTGGAGCATCAAGGAATAAAGTTTTGCTGGAAACTTTTTTTACATTTTTAACTTTTACTTTAGCTTGGGGTGTATGTGCAGGTTTTCTACATGGGTATATTGCATGATGCTGAAGTTTGACAGTTGATCCCGTCCCCCAGGAAGTGAGCGTAGTACTCAATAGGTAGTTTTTCTGTTCATGTCATTTGCCTACTTTTTAATGTGGCTGTTTGTTTTTTGCCTGTTGGTTTGTTTGAGTTCCTTATAGATTCTGGATATTAGATCTTTTTTGGATGCATAGTTTGTGAATATTTTCTCCCATTTTCTTGGTGGTTATTTCAGGGCTCTCTAGAGGGACAGAACTAATAGGATGTGTGTCTAAACCATCACAGGTTTACCCCTTGTCAACTCGAACCCATACACATTTCCTGAGATAATGCACAGTCTTCAAATAAAGAATAATAAGGTCATAATTATGCCTAACATAGTACAGCCATCCTTTGTACAACAGGCAGTGCACCAATCCCCAACCCAACTACTATTACATAAGGTTAGCAATATTTAAATGCCGATGTGAAGTCAATAAATCTTATGTCACATGATAAAAGGAAATAAAGTATTTTCTTAGTACAAGTGTATACCTGCACCAACCTGTTTTTAACAAAAGAGGAGGAAATACTCATGATAGTTACAGTCCTTGTTTCTGCAGCTGGTCACGTGGTCATAGCTGGCATTGATAACTGTCTTCTTCTACTGCCCATTCTGTATTTCTTTTGCCTTTAGCAAGCACCTTAGCAGGTAGTGTTTTGTTTGTTTGTTTTTGTTTTTTCCTGGTAGAGTGACCCGAATCTTTATTCCTGAAGAGTCTGGACCATTTGTAGTCCTGCCTGGATTGGGCTATTGTAGTTTTCCATTGACTTTAATCACAGAGCATGGTGATACTAAGAGATGTCCTAATGGATCTCCTGTATTCCCTGCATACTCTTCCTTACCTGTTGTGGAGTAGTAGACTGATTTCATCTTGATAGTCTGAGTCAGTCACCGTAGCCAACGTTGTAATTCCCTTCTTAGCCTGCTGATTTAAAGGTAGGAGGGGCCCAAAGTGTTCAGGTGGCAATCTTAACTTCCAGTTTAATGGAATCGTTGTTGTGTCTCCTGGTGTCAGTGTTTCTTCCTCTGGAACTAAGGCCTCTAGCCCAGCAGAATGTAATGTCGCAGGAACAGGAAGCAAAATTTTTGCTGGTGGATCACTAGGGATGATGGTGAGTAGTGCCGCTTCCACTTCCACCCCTTGATTCCTGGACCCAGGAATCCTGGCTATGGGAGAAACAGTACCATATATTGGATACTAATTCAGAGCATACACAGCCTTCTGGAGAATTTTGCCCAAGCCCTGCAAAGCATTGTCACCTAGTTGGCATTTTAATTTTGACTTCAGAAGGCTATTTCACCATTCTGTCTGTCAGTCTAGCTGCTTCAGGATGATGGGGAACATGGTAAGACCATGAATTCCATGAACATGAGTTTACTGCTGCACTTCTTTAGCCATAAAGTGAGTGCCTTGGTCAGAGGCAATGCTGTGTGGAATACCATGACTGGGGATAAGGCGTTCCATGAATCCATGGATTGTAATTTTGGCAGAAGCACTGCATGCAGGATAGGCAAATACATATCCAAAGTAGGTGTTGAGGACAGATGTCTGCCCTTTTCATGATGTAAGAGGTCCAATATAATCATTTTGCCACCAGGTAGCTGGCTGATCACTCAGAAGAATGGTGCCATATTGAGGGCTCAGTGTTGGTCTCTGTTGCTGGAAAATTGGGCATTCAGCAGTGTCCATGGCTAGATCAGCCTTGGTGAGTGGAAGTCCATGTTGCTGAGCCCACGTGTAACCTCCATCCCTGCCACCATGTCCACTTTGTTCATGCGCCCATTGGGTGGTGACAGGGGTGGCTGGGAAAAAAGGCTGATGGTGTTTACAGAACACGTCATCCTATCCGCTTGATTACTAAACTCCTCCTCTGCTGAGGTTACCCATTGGTAAGCACTCACATTGTATACCAATATCTTCACAGTTTTTGATCACTCAGAGAGATCCACCCACATACCTCTTCTCCAAATTTCTTTGTCATCAGTTTTTGAATCATGCTTTTTCCAAGTCCCTGACCATCCAGCGAAACCATTGGTTACAGCCCATGAATCAGTATATAATCACACATCTGGCTGTTTCTCTCTCCATGCAAAGTGCACAATGAGATGCACTGCTCAAAGAAGTTCTGTCCCCTGGGAAGATTTCCCTTCACTGCTTTCCTTCAGGGATGTCCTAGAAAAGGGCTGTAGTGCTGCAGCTGTCCACCTTCATGTGGAGCCTGCATATCGTGCAGAACCATCTGTGAACCAGGACCTAGTCTTCTCTTCCTCTGTCAACTGATCATAGGGAACTCCCCATGTGGCTATTGGTGCAGGCTTGGGAAGAGAAGGCAAGTGGCAGGAGTAGAGATCATAGGCGTTCGAGTCACTTCCTCATGTAACTTACTTGTGCCTTCAGGACCTGCTGGAGCCTGATCATGTATACACCACTTCCATTTGATGATGGAATGCCACTGTGCATGACCTACTTTATGGCTAGATGGATCAGAAGGCACCCACTTCATCATGATAGGTAGTTCAGGTCGCATGGTGATTTGATGACCCATAGTCAAACATTGAGTTTCCACCAAAACCCAGTACGAGGCCAATAACTGTCTCTCAAAAGGAGAGTAGTTATCTGCAGGAGATGGCAGGGCCTTGCTCAAAAATCCTAGAAGCCTCCATTGTGATTCGCCTGTGGAGGCCTGCGAGACTCCAAACAGCATATTTATCTGCCGCTGATGTTTCAAGCCCCGTTGTATCTGCTGAGTCATAAGTTGGCAGAGCAGCTTGCACAGCAGCCTGGACCTGTTGCGGAGCCTTCTGTTCTGGACCCCACTCAGAACTGGCAGCCTTTTGGATCACTCAGTAAGTTGGCCAGAGTAACACACCCAAATGAGGAATGTGTTGGCTCCAAAATTGAAAATGACCCACTAGGCATTGTGCCTCTTTCTTGGTTGTAGGAGGGGCCAAATGCAGCAACTTATTCTTCACCTTAGAAGCAATATCTCAACAGGCCCCACATTGCTGGACCCCTAGAAATTTTACTGAGGTAGGAAGTCCCTGAATTTTAATCAGCTTTATTTACCAACCTCTGGCACAGAAATGTCTCACCAATAAGTCTAGTGTATTTGCTACTTCTTGCTCACTGGATCAGATCAGCATAATGTCATCAGTGAGGTGGACCAGCATGATACCTTGTGGAAGCGAGAGGTGATCAAGATCTCTCTTAATAAGATTATGACATAAAGCCAGAGAGTTGATATACTCCTGAGGTAAGACAGTAAAGGTATATTGCCGGCTTTGCCAGCTGAAGGCTAATTGCTTCTGGTGGACGTTATGAACAGGAATGGAAAAAAAGGCATTTGCCACATCATTGGCTGCATACCAGGTACCAGGAGATGTGTTAATTTCCTCAAGCAATGAAACCACATCTGGTACAGCAGCTGCAATTGGAGTCACCACTTGGTTAATCTTATGGTAATCCACTGTCATTCTCCAAGATCCATCTGACTTCTGCACAGGCCAAATGGGAAAGTTGAATGGGGATGTGGTGGGAATCACCACCCCTCATCTTTTAAGTCCTTGATGATGGCACTAATCTCTGCAATCCCTCCAGGGATGTGATACTATTTTTGATTTACTATTTTCCTAGGCAGAGTCAGCTCAAATGGTTTCCATTTGGTCTTTATCACCATAATGGCCCTCACCCTCCTAGTCAGGGAGTCAATGTGAGGGTTCTGCCAGCTGCTAAGTACATCTATGCCAATTAGGCCTTCTGGCACTGAGGAAATGCCCACAGGCTGAGTCCAAGTCCCTGGACCTAGTAGACCCAGTTAAAGTAGGGGCTTATGGAGGTCAGGTAATTAATGAAGTTTCAGCTCAGTCTCAGCTCAGGTCCAAGCTCAAACTCCATTAATCACCTGACCTCCATAAGCCCCTAGTTTAACTGGAGAACCACAGTGACAATTTGGATCCCTTGGAATCAACGTCAGCTCAGAGCCAGTGTCCAGTAGTCCCCCAAATGTCTGATCATTTCCCTTTCCCTAATGCACAGTTACCCTGCTAAAAGGCCACAGGTCTCCTTGGGGAAGGATGGAAGAGTCACGCATACATTGTCAGTAATATAGTGAGGTTCTTTTCAAGGAGACCTGGCCTCCCCTTCATTCAAGGGGTTCTGGGCCTGTAAACTGGCTAAAGTATGGACATTGATTTAGGGGCTGTGATTCTCTGTTTTTATAATTCAAATTAGTCTTTTGTCCATTTGACCTAGAAGTTTTCTTCTCATATAAACTAAGTGGAATGCAGTAGGCTTTCTATCAGTTTCACTTCTTGGAACACCGTGATTAATTAGCCAGTGCCAGCGCTGTACATAAGTAAGAATATTCTGATTGCTGCTTTCTCTCTGCTGTCTATTATGGTATGTACACCTACCTTGCCTTTGACTGTTGAGTGCTGCCACTTGGCCCCTGCCACCTCATAATCCAATTATTCCCATTGTATTTAAATTTTGTAGTTGAGTGACTCTGGTTCCCATTGTTAGATCAGACATACAGAGAAGAGCAGTTACTGATCTCTTCATAGATGCAGGTGCTGCCCTTACAAATCTGTTTCACAAGGCATTGGTCAAAGGTATATCTTCTGTACTCACCCAGGTGGGAATGAATAGGTCTAACGCGATTAATCCACTTCACCATCCCAGTCTCCCTAAGCCTTTGGATCCCTTCCTTTATGTTAACCCAAGGGTGATCAGGCATTTTCAGTTTGTTCACAGTGGGCCATCTTTAATCCATATTTCAGCTAACCAAACAAACTATTAGAACCTTTTTTAATTCCCCGAGTTGCAACATTGAAAGCAGAGTCCCTATTTAGTGGACCCAAAATCAATAAATTCAGCCTGATTTAATTCTATGTTCCTTCCACCATTGTCCATTTCCATGCTTGTTCTCCAGAATTGTTTATATAAATTAGAGAACTCAAACAGTTCTTTTCGAGTATATCACACCTCCTCATGGATCACACTCTTAAGTTCACCACTATGGGCTCACTGCAACTTTCGTTTTAGGTCTAGAAGCAAACAGAGGTTTTGGGGGTGGCTCCTGAGGAGAATCAACATCATTTTGTCTGGCAACTGCCTCAGGGGAGGCCATCACTGTTGCCTCAGGCACCACAGGATTTATCTCCTCAGACAAAAGTGGAAAGGCTGATGGCAGCATGGGTCCAGGAGGGGATGTTGCCACTGCTGGGGATGGGGAAGCTGTTCTTTCTAGCAAAAAAGTTCATCAGAGTTTACAAACTCAGTGTCCCCAGCTTCATCAGGGTCCTCCCACATGTCCCCATTCCAAGTTACAGGTCCCATTCTTTCCCAATCAATGCCCTGACTTTAATAATAGACACCTGGCAAGGCTGTTCGTACACTTTTCATTGCAGGTCAGCCACTCGCTGATAAGAGTTTGTGTCTGTTTTTCCACAATTTCAGCTCTTTTTCTATAGGAGATAAGACTCTGACTCAGGGTGATCTTAGCAGATTTGAGGCTCAGTATCTGCTTCTGAAGCTGGGAGGCAGAATCCCTGAGTTCATTATTTTCTTTCATCACTTTGTCCAATGAACTGTAGGAGCAGCCAACCTAAAGTTGCTCCCAACTTTGCTGAACAAAGTGATGAAAGAAAATGATGAAATACACACACACACACACACACACACACACACACACACACACACACACACACATTATATATGTATATATGGACAGATGTATATATATTTTGCTAAGTCTGATGTACAGAGGAGTATTTTCTAGGGTTCTTATAGGATTTTTATAGTTTAGGTCCTATATTTAAGTCTTTAATCTCTCTTGAGTTAATTTTTATTTTATTTATATATATGTATATATATATATATATATATATATATATGTCCTATATTTAAGTCTTTAATCTCTCTTGAGTTTTATTTTATATATATTATATATTACATTTATATATATTATATATATATTACATTTATTTATATATATTACATTTATTTATATATATATTACATTTATATATATATATATATATATATATATATATATATATATATATATGGTCAACTTACTTGAAGATCAGATCGCTGTAGGTATGTGGCTTTATTTCAGGGTTCTCTGTTCTATTCATTGCTCTGTGTGTCTGTTTTTCTACCAGCACTATGCTGTTTTGGATACTGTAGCTTTGTTGGGTAGTGTGATGCCTCCAGCCATGTTTTTTTTTTTGCTAAGGATTGTTTTGGCAATTTGGGTTTTTATGTGGTTCCATATGAATTTTAGAGTAGTTTCTTCTAATTCTGTGAAAACTTATGTTTGTAGTTTGATGAGAATAGCATTGAATCTGTAGATTGTTTTGGGTGATAAGGCCATTTTAATGATACTGATTCTTTCAATTTATAAGCATGGAATGTTTTCCCATTTTTTTCTGTTATGTAATCATTTCTTTCAGTGTTTTGTAGTTCTCTTTTTGGAGATCTTTCACTTCCTTAGTTAGATGTATTTCATTTTTTGTGGTTATTGTAAATGGGATTGTATTCTTGATTTGGCTCTCATTTTGAACACTGTTGGTATATAGAAATGCTAGTGATTTTTATACCATTATTTTTTATCTTGAAATTTTATTGATGCTGTTTATCAGTTCTAGGAGCCTTTTGGTAAATTCTTTAGGGTTTTCTAGGTATAGAATTACATCATCAGTGATGAGAGAGAATTTGACTTCTTTTCCTATTTTGGTGCCTTTTATGATTCTTTCTCTTGCCTGATTGCTCTGGGTAGGTCATCTAGTACTACGCTGAATAAGAGTGATAGAAGTGAACATTCTTGTCTTGTTTCAGTTATTAAACTAGAAACAAAAGCTTCAGCTTTTGCCTGTTTGTCTGATGTTGGCTGTGGATTTGTTATAGATGGCTCTTGTTATTTTGAGGTTCGTTCTTCCAATGCCTAGTTTGTTGAGGGCTTTTGTGATGAAGGGATGTTGGATTTTATTGAAACTTTTCTATATGTTGTTTTGAGATATAATTTAAAAAAGACCTTTTTATGTGGTGAATCGTGTTTATTGATTTGTATATGTTGAGCCAACTTTGCATCCCAGGAATAAAGCCTACTTGAATGTGGTGAATTAGCTTTGTGATGTGATGCTGGATTTGGGTTGCTAGTATTTTGTTGAGGGTTTTTTTATTTATGTTTATTGGGGATATTGGACTGTAGTTTCATTTTCTCATTGTGTCTTTTCCAGATTTTGCTAGCAGGGAGATGTAGTCTGTAGAATGAGTTAAAGAGCAGTCCTCCTCGTTTTTTTTTTTTTTGGAACTGTTTTGTTAGGATTGGTATCAGCTCCTGTTTGTACATCTGTTAGAATTTGGCTGTGTATGCACATACACAGGACCTTTTTCGTGGTTGGTAGGCTTTTTGTTATTACTGATTCAGTTGCAGAACTCATTGTTGGTCTGTTCATGGCCAAATGTGGAAGAAACCCAAGCATCCCTGAACAGAAGAATGGATAAAAAAACTTGGATCTAGTCATTCAATAAAATATTATTCAGCCTAACAGAGGAAGTAAGTTCTTGAGGACATTATGCCAAGTGAAATAAGCTAGTTACAAACAGACAAATATTATGTGATTCCACTTATGTGAGGTACCTAGCGTAGTCAGAGCCAGAAAGCACCAGGTGTAGCCACGTCCATGAATCACCTTGGCTAGATCAACTGGATAACTTGCTGCAGCTTCTATATCAGCACTTTCTGCTTTGTATTGTACTTTTATGTTGTGGAGATGGCATCTTTCCTTAAACTTCATGAACTAACCTCTACTAGCTTCAAACTTTTCTTTTGCAGCTTCCTCGCCTCTCTCAGCCTTCATAGAATTGAAGAGAATTAGAGCCTTGTTCTGGATTAGGCTTTGACATAAGGGACCATTGTGGCTGATTTGATCTTCTATCTTAGACCACTACAGCTTTGTCCTATCAGCAATAAAGCTGTTTCTCTTTTGTATCACTCATGTGTTCACTGGAGTAGAAAATTTAATTTCCTAGAAGAGCTTTTCCTTTGCATTAACAACTTAGCTACTGGTTCAAGAGGCCTAGCTTCAGTCCTGTCCCAGCTTATGACATACCTTTCTCACTAAGCTTAATTATTTCTTGCTTTTGATTTAAAATTAAATTATTTATTGCTTTTGATTTAGAGACGTGTGGCTCTTCCTTTTGCTTGAACACTTTGAGGTCATTGTAGGGTTGTTAGTTGGTCTAATTTAAGTTTTGTTGTATCTTAGGGAATAGGGAGGCTCAAGGAGAGGGAGAGAGATGGGGGAAGGCCAGTTGGTGGAGGAGTCAAAACACATACAATATTTATCAATTAAGTTTACCATCTCATGGTTTGTAGCTCTCCAATCAACAGGATTAATATTATCAAAGATCACTGATTACAGATCACTATCACAGATATAATGATGAAAAAGTATTTTGAATATTGTGAAAATTACGAAAATGTGACACACAGGCACCAAGTGAGCATGTGTGTTGGAAAAATGGTGCTGATAGACTCGCTTGATGCCAGGTTGCCATAAACTTTCAATTTGTAAAAAACATACTATCTGTGAAACACAATAAAGAAATGAAGTACGCCTCTCCTAGGACTTCTCCCAGAGCCTGAAGGGGGCTCCTGCTGTGGGAGGGTTTGGAGAAAGCTTCCCTTTTCTACTAGTCTATTTCTGGGGATGTAATTGTCCAATGCACCCAATACACTGATGGCTCTTGGAGAACAAGCGGGTGTCCATGAATGCATGGACTTGTGTAATCTTGTTTCTTAATTCCTGACCAACTAGTAAGTCAGTAAATGTTGAATATATGAATTCAGTAATCAACTTACAAACTCACTTAAAGGGCCATTGAGGACTTCAAAAGAGACATTTCTCTGTTTCACTGTTTGACCTATAGCTAGCTCTGGGCCTAGAAGTTAGGAAGTTCTTAGTGTTTGATCTGAAAAATCTGTGGGCTCTGCTCTCCTAGATCCTCTGTCAAGTCACTTAGGTGCCCAAGATAGCAGCGGTCCTCATGCCCATCCCTCCCCTTCATCTCCCTACCCTTGTTCCAGCTCTCTAGCATGAAGAAGTTCCAAGTCTCCACCTCAGACGTTATATATATTACTGATGTCAAGAGCATTCTCCATGGTTTATAAAATGGCCTATTTGATAGGATTGAGATTCTTTTTAAAAGTAGAGGGTGGTACATGAAATTGTTTTATTTCTCATATCTTGGAAGTTAAAACAATTTTGAGATCACATTGGGGCTGTTTATTAGGAATTTTATGATAGAACATACTTCAAACTATTCTTCCCTTCCCATGAGAAACTAAAGGAATTCTGTGTAAGTCAAGAAGTACCTAATTACTCTTTAGAAGGAACTCGATAGTGATATCATTCAGCATTGACATTGGTTTTGGGGATATTGTGATTGTCACTTCAAACAGATTTTTAAAACTTGAAAAGGAAGCTTGGTGATCATATGTTTTCGGTCTGGATTAAAGAGAAATAAAAGCAAAGGGAAGACCACTGAGTTCCTTTCCACTTACTTGATTCTATGAAATAGACTTTCAAAACTATAGAGCCCCAATACAAAATGTAGGTGAGCATTTTGAAAAAGGTAACCATCAGACAGGACTTCGTATTTCTTCCCTACCCTGTTCATTACCAGCCAATGGGTAGAACATTAAAAAGAAAACCAGAAAAAGTTGAGCCACATAATTTTCTACCCTTCAACTTAAACGTGTATAAATATGTATATTGAACAACAGTCACACGTGTTACCATTGACACCTTAGGAGTTTTTAGAAATCACTTTCATAGCTTGAAAGAAAGCTAAGGGATGAGTTTGTCTGTTTTCTTCACATATCTGGGAATACTTTTAGCATGAAGCCAAATACATGTTCTACAAAGCAAGGCAAATAATAGTTAAACGAATTGAGCAGCAGGGAGTAGTTGGCTTCCAGCCATAGGTTGGAATAGATGTCAGTACAAGGTAGGGCCTCAGTCTTTCCTCTGGTCAGTCTTCTCAGTTATTATCCTGGCTGAGACAGACATTTTGATATTTGTTTGTTTAAACAAAGTAATGCCATTGGTATTAGAAGTTGTGATTTCAATAACTCTTAGGATTCTCACTCTTTTAAATTTCGGCTCAGTGATAGCTGAATTTACTCAAAGCCCATAGTCCATGGATCTATTTATTCTTCCTCTTGGGGGTAGTTGATCAGCTGTATATCGTAAGTGTGAACTTTCAGTATTACATATTGAAAATTTTCATTGAAGTTGAGGATCCAGTTTCTTCTGTCAAATGCAAAAATACTTGCTCCCTTTTCTAGCCTGTTGTTAAATGCCACTGATGTCAATATGCAAATGTTCTAACTTTATAAATCCAACTAAAATGTCAGTTTCATGATAAATTACAGAAATTTACTAACATCGTCTCACCCTCATCTTTTTTTTTTAATTCAAAACCTTTACATTCTGGTAAGTACATTGGTTTTCCTTTGCACTGATACGCATTTCATGACCCCAGTGGATGCCTGAAACCACAGATAATACCAAACCCTGTTGCCATCAATTGGAACTCGTTTCTGCACATGTCTTCCAGCCTCACATGTTAATGCCTTTCTCATCTTAGCGAAGCACTTACCTTGTGCTGCATCTGTAACTTTTGCAGTTTGAGCTCGGACAGAAAAATGAGTACAAATTTATTGTTCCTTCTTCACAGTTTCATGGACAGAAGATTTGTTCTTACTGCTGATCTTAGCAACCCCAGCAAATGTTGCTTTTGCTTTCCTTATTAAGTTGAGAACTTTCACCATTTCACTTAAAGGAAGTTCTTTGATGGGAGTCTATAAAAACAGAGACAAGAGAGCCTCTTTTTAATGTGCTCATATCTTTGAGAATAATGTGACTCGAAATTAAGGAGGGTACTTAGAGAGGAAGCATATATATAGTCTTATAACATTGGTTTTTTTTTTTTTTCTTTTTTGAGATGGAGTTTCACTCTTGTTACCCAGGCTGGAGTGCAATGGCGCGATCTCGGCTCATCGCAACCTCCACCTCCTGAGTTCAGGCAATTCTCCTGCCTCAGCCTCCTGAGTAGCTGGGATTACAGGCATGAGCCACCATGCCCAGCTAATTTTTTGTATTTTTAGTAGAGATGGGGTTTCACCTTGTTGACCAGGATGGTCTCGATCTCTTGACCTCATGATCCACCCGCCTCAGCCTCCCAAAGTCCTGGGATTACAGGCGTGAGCCACTGCGTCCGGCTTATAACATTGGTTTTGAAGGAGAGGAGATAGGGAATGGTATATGGAAGGTGACATTTTTGTTGTTTTTATTTTTAACATGGGCATATTAAGAGACTGTATGCTTATGGGGAGTACTTCAATAGAGAGGGGAAAATTGTTGGTGGAAGAAGGAGAAGAGATTGCTGGAGGCATGGCCTTGACCAGGTAAGGGAACAGGATACAGGACTAAGTGAAGGGGCTGGCCTTAGATAGGAGGAAACTATTTGAAGTATTATTTGAAAATGTTTTGTTACCTAAGGCAGGATGAGATAAATTATTAAAGCCAAGAAAATGATATTTTAGCAGCTTTTTATTTTTTATTTACAATTTCATCTAATTCCTTTGGAGTAAATTGCTCCCTTCCATAAATCAGAGAATCTTCTGATAGGTCAGTTTTATCTTGTTCAGTATTTTTAAACATAAATAGAAATAAATAAATAACAAATAAACATAAAAAAATAAATTTATTAAAGTTCCCCTTTTAAATCCAACGATCCAGTCTTAAATATAAAAAAACTATACATAAATTTTATTTTATGACAAAATAATATAATATTAAACAGAAGTACATTTTATGTTTTTATATAGGTGCAAGAAATTTGGGAATTTTTACATAACTATTTATTGGATGTTAATGATGTTGCATGGATTGCAATTGGTATAAATAAATATAGCAAATAAAAGCACTATAGAAGTATTGAGAACATAGTTAACCTCTGAAAACTAACATATTTATATCCTAAACCATGAACTTATAACCTTACAAACATTTTAGAAACATTAGAATGCAAAGTTTACATTTCATGGACTGTCAAAGCATTAACTAGCTTCTGAAAAATACAGTGTTCACTCCTGAGGGAATATAAATTATTCAGGTAACATCTTAGAGTTACTATGAAAATAGTTTTGATCTGTATGCTCTCTGAAAAAGGTGTCTAGGAGTCCAGAGGTCAGTGAATTATACATTGAGAATTGCTGCTGTGTAGTAAATATGAATAGTTTGGATAAAAGGTTGAATTTCTAACTAAGGCTAAAAGAAGAAAACAGGAAATCCTCTCCCCAAAAGGCAATTGTTAAGTGGAACAAATGGACAAATACAGCCATTTTAGAGCTCTGGACCTCTTTCAAAGGCATACAACAATCCAAGAATCATTTATACTGCAGTAAAAACTGTGGGCATTGTGGTGTTATGGCTTGGAGTACTTCCAGTACCCTCTGACTCTAGTCAGTTGTTATAGAGGTTCTGACAGCTTCTCTTTTGTAGTTGCAGAGACTCACTCAAGTTGGAGTTGTGAGCAATAACCTCATCCCCCATCAATGGCATTTTGGGGGCCAGGAACTAGGGGAGGGCTGGCCAGGCTCTATTAGCCTGAGATTTCTTTCAAGATTGGGGTAAACCTATTTCTGGCTGAGGATATGCACATGTGCAGTGGAGACTGGACAAGGTCCTCATCTCTTCACAGCTCCCACTGGTCAGCCCTTGGAAAGAGTCCTAGTGGAATGTAAAACCAAGCACACCTGAAACAGGCTTAGTAATTAAACATCTTCCCACAACAAACACTGGGTTCCAGATCACTGTGCTGGTGAATTTTATTAAATATTAAAAAATATTAATGCCAATCAATCACAGACTTTCAGAAAATAGAGAAAGAGGAAAAACTTTTCAACTTCTTCTATGAGTCTTATATTAACCTGATATCAAAGCCAACTAAGATATCACAAGAAGAGTATAGATAAATGTTGTTCATGAACAGAAATGCAGTAATCCTTTAAAATTAGCAAACCAAATTCAGTAACATGTAAAAAAGATGATACAGTATGGCCAAGTGGGATTCATAGCAGAAATACAAAGTTAGTTTAATATTACTAAATCAATTAATGTAATAGAACATAGTAGTAAAAGTACAACATAAAAATTTATGATAAAAATTCTCAGCAAAATAGAAGGACACTTGTTAACTTGAGCAATAAGGCAAAAGCAAAAAGGATCCAGATTTGATAGGAGGAACTAAAACTGTCTTATGTTTTTTATGAATGACAGCATCCTTTATGTAGAACATTCAAAACACTTCACAAAAAATTACTAAAACTAATGAATAAATATAGCAAGATCTCAGGATACATGGTCAGTGTACAAAAATAAATAATATTTTTGTATAAAAATGAACAATCTGAAAGAAATTAAAATTCACAGTAGTACCAAAAAATAAAATACTTAGGAAGACATTTAGCAGAAGTGCAGAATTTGTAAACTGAAGACTATGAAACATTATGGAAAGAAATAATAGAAAATTTAAATGAATGAGGACAGATTTACTGTTTATGAATTTGAAGATTCAGTATTGTCTAGATAACAGTTCTTCCCAAATTGATCTATAAATTCAATGAAGTCCTTATAAAAATTCTTGCAAGTCTTTTTATAGAAATAGAGTAACTGATTGTAAAATGCATACAGAAATGCAAGGGACCTATAAGAGTCATAATAATATTTTTAAATGAATTCATTATGAAGGATTTGCATTACATGATTCAAAAATTACTGTACAAATGCTGTATGTCAGTTTATTTGGTACCGTGCAAAAATAGACATACAAATCTATGAAAGAGAATTGAGAGTCCAGAAATAAATCTGCCCATGGTCAACTAATTTTCAACAAAGATGCCAAACAACTGATTTTTGGAAAGGATAGTTGGTAGGGAACAATTATATATCCACACATGTAAACAACAACTGTAAATATTTTATATGCTTCTGTCATATTGTAAGCTACATTAATTTAATATGAATCATATGCCTTCCTGTAAGAGCTAAATTCTAAAATTTCTTGGAAAAACGTATGATCTTTGGTGGGGCAAGGTTCGTATATGTGACACCAAAAGCGCAATCCATAAAATTAAAAACAAAACAAAACAGTAAATTGTACTTCACTAAGAACTTGTATCCAGAATATAGAAAGAATTCTTAAACAAAATCATAAGATAATTCATTTTTTTAAAAAAAAGTCAACAGATCTGAAAATAAATGATCCAAAGAAGATATATAAATGGCCAATAAATGATGCTTAATCTTATTTGTTGTTATGGAAATGCAATGAAATACTATTCTGTACTCATTAAAATAAGTATAATAACGCAGACAATAATGTTCGTGAGCATGTGGTGAAATGGTAATCATTATACATTACTTTTGGGAAAGTAAAATGGTACAGGTATTTCAGAAAATTTTGTCAATTTCTTCAAAGGTTATACTTAACATACAACCTCTTGAGAATCTACCTAAGGGAGAGGAAAACATGCCCACACCAAGAAATGTGTATGAATCTTCATAGCAGCATTATTCAATAGCTGCAAATTGGGAACAGTTCAAATGTCTGTCAACTGGTGTGTACATAAGTTTGATACGTTCATATAATGGGATACTATTGGAAACTCCCATCAGACTAATAATGGATTTCTCAGCAGAAGAGCAAAGTAACAGGCCAAGGGAAGGCAGGATGAAATATTCAAAGGGCTGATTTTTTTTTAAACCTGCTGGCCAAGGCTACTATATTCAGCAAAATTATCCTTCACAAATGAAGCAGAAATAACATCTTTTGATCATCCCTAAGCCAGTCCTACAAGAAATTCTCAAGGAAGTCCTAAACTGGAGGCGCAGATGATATTTACTCTTATAAAAACATATGAAAGTATAAAACTCACTAGTAAAGCAAACATGGAAAGAAAGAGAAAGGACTCAAATGGAACCACTACAGAAAACCACTGAACCACAATGACAAACAATGAGAGAAAAGAAAGGAACAAAGAATATATAAACAACCAGAAAACAACAATATGATAATAACAACTTCACATAGCAATAATAACTTTGAATATGAATGGATTAAATTCTCTACTGAAAAGATATAGACTGGCTGAATGGAAAAAAAAATAAAGAAAGAAAGAAGAACAAAAACACCACTACCCAACTATATGCTGCCTGCAAGAAATGCACTTTACCTGTAAACATACATAGAGACTGAAACTAAAGTGATGGGAAAAGATATTCCAATTCAAATAGAAACCAAAAGCTAGCAGGAGTAGCTATACTTAACATCAGATAAAACAGACTTTAAATAAGAAACAGTAAAGAAAGACAAATAAGATCATATAGGATGATGATATAGAGGATATATATATATATATATATATATATATATATATATATAATTCATCAAGAGGATATATATAACTCTAAATTCTTACACACTCAACAATGGAGCACCCAGATTCATAAAGCTAATAGTACTAGGTCTAAAAAGAGAAATACACTCTAGTAAAATAAGAGTGGTGAATTTCAACATCCCTCTGTCAGCAGTCAGCATTAGAGAGATCCTCTAGGAATAAAATCACCAAGTAAATTTTGTATTTAAACTGCTCTTTAGATCAGCTGGACCTAAGATTTACAGAGCATTTTATCTGACAACTTCAGAATACACATTCTTCTCATCAGCAAATGGAAGATTCTTTAGGATATACCACATGGTAGGCCACAAAACAATTCTCAAGAAATTAAAAGAATTTGAAATCAAGTATCTTCTCAAACTAAATAAAACTAGAAATCAATATAAAAGAAACTCTAAAAACTATACAAATGCATGGAAATTAAACAACATACTCCTGAATAACCATTGGGAAAATGAAGAAATTAATATGAAAATCAAAACATTTTTTGAAACATGAAAATGGAAACATAACACACCAAAATCTGTGGTACACACCAAAAGCAGTACTAACAGGGAACATCTAGCCACAAACACCTACATTAAAAAAGCAGGAGGAGTTCAGATAAGCAATCTAATGATATACTGCAAGGAATTAGAAAAGCAAGAATAAACTAAACCAAGAATTAGCAGAAGGAAAGAAAGAAATATCACCACGGACCTAAGTGAAAGATTTAAAAACTATAAGATTAAAAATAAATAAAAGGATCAATAAAACAAAACATTGGTTTTTGAAAAAGTTAAAAAAAATTGATAAACCATTGGGTAGAGTAACGAAGAGAGAAGACCCAAACAAACAAAATCAGAAATGAAAATGGAGACATTACAACTGATACCACAGAAGTGCGACATATCATCAGAGACTATTATGCACAACTGTGCACTAACAAACTGAAAAACCAAGAGAAAATGGATAAATTCCTGGGCACATGCATTCAACCAAGATTGAATCATAAAGAAATAGAAAACTTGAATAGACCAATAACTAGTAGCAAAATTTAATCAGAAATAAAATGTTTCCCAATAAAGAAAAGCTCAGGACCCAATGGATTCACTGTTTAATTTTGCCAAACATAATGAACTAATACCAGTCCTCCTCACACTGTTCCAAGAAATTGAAGAGGAAGGAATTCTCCCCAACTCACTCTACAAGGGTATCCCCTGATACCCAAACAAGCCAAGGACACAAGAAAACTGCAGGCCAGTATCTCTGATAAGCATTGTTGCAAAAATCCTCAACAAAACACTAGCAAACTAAATTTAACGGCACATCAAAAAGATAATACACTACAATCAAGTGGAATTTATACTAGGGAAGGAAGGATGGTTTAAGATATGCAAACCAATATACATGATACATCACATCAGTTGAATGAAGGACAAAAACCATATGATTAAATTCAGCAAACTAGGTATAGAAGGAGTGTATTTCAAAATAATAAACACCATTTATGCCACATTCACCGCTAACATCATACTGAATGTGGGAAAGCTGAAAGCATTTTATCTAAAATCTGGAACAAGACAAGGCTGCCCACTTCACCATGCCTGTTCAACATGCTACCGAATGTCTTAGCTAGAGAGCATCAATTAAGAGAAAGAAATAAAAGGCATCCAAATTGGAAAAGAGAAAGTCACATTATCCCTCATTGCAGATGACATGCTCTTTGTTTTAGAAAAACCAAACGACACCATCAGGAAACTTGTAGAGCTGATAAGCAAATACAGTATAGTTGCAGGGTACAAAATCAACAAAAAAGTCAGCAGTGTTTTATACACCAATAATGAAATATCAGAAAAGGAAATCAAGAAGGCAATCTCATTTACAATATTATATTTAATTTTTTACAAAATTAAATATAATACCTCAGAATAAATTTAACCAAGGAGGTGAAAGGTGTCTATTAGGAAAACTACCAAGCACTGAAAGAAAACAATTGAAGAGGATACAAACAAGTGGAAAGATATTCCATGCTCATGGCTCCAAATAATTAATGCAATTAAAATGAGCAAATAATTAATATAATTAAAACGAGTTGTCCAAAGCAATATACATATTCAATGCAATCCTTCTCACAATACCAATGCTATTTTTCCCCAAAATAAAAAAAAAATCCTAAAATTTGTATGGAATAAAAAAATAGCCAAAGCAATTCTGAGCAAAAAGAACAACACTGGAGGAATCACACTACCTGCCTTTATATTATATTACAAGGCTATTGTAATCCAGACAGCATGGTATTCGTATAAAAACAGATAAATTGAACAATGGAACTGAATAAAGTACCCAAAAATAAAGCCAACTAATTTTCGACAAAGGTTCCAAGAACATATGTTGGAGAAAGGACAACCCTCTTCAATACATGGTGCTGGGAAAAATGAATATCCATATGCAGAAGAATAAAGTAGCCAGGAGAAATTTAAATATTACAAACACACAGACATGATAAATACTCAAGGTAATGGGTACCCCAAGTACCTTGACTTGAGTATGACACATTCTGTGCATGTAAAAAATGCTTACATGTACCTCATGAATATTGAAAATAATATATACCAATAAAAGAAAACAATGAAAACAAAAAAGGAGTGAAGTGTGAATATATGCTTTGACACGGATGAACCTGAGTAAATTTGTGCTAAGTGGAAGAAACCAGAGGTAATTGACTATATATTATGTGATTCTATTTATATGAAATGCCTGGAAAAAAAATCAATCTGTGAAGATGGTAAGCATATCACTGATTGCTGAGCCCTCCATGGGGCAGGGATTTAATGTAAATGGTTATGAGGGAACTTTCTTTGGAGAGAATGGAAGTGTTTTAAAACTGGACTGTTATGATAGTTTCACAACTGTATAAACATACACTGAATTTTGTATACTTACAGTTGGTGAACTTTATGGTCAATAAATTAATCCTCATTAAAGCTGTTGATGATAAAATGCAATAAGGTATCACTGCATACCTCTGACTGTAGCTAAAATTAAACACAGTTACTATACCAGGGGTTTTCAAGGATGTGGAGGCCCTGGACTTTTCAAACATTGATTGAGGGAATGTAAAATGCTATCACCACTTTGGAGACTAGCTGGCAGTTTCTTAAAAGTTACGTAGACACTGAGCATATGAGCCGTCCATTCCTCCCTGAGGTATTTACTGAAGATAAATGAAAGCCCATGTTGTTGCAAAAAAACTCATACAGGAATAAAACTAGAAATAACCCAGGTCCACCAAGAGGTGAATGCATAAACTGTAGTATATTCATGCTGTGGAATACTGCTCTTCAATACAAAGAAGAAAGTACTGATACAGGCGGGAGTGCCATTGAATCTCAAACCAGTTATACTGAGTGAAGGAAACCAGACAAGAAGAGGGCTGTACTATGTTATTCTATTTATACAAAACTCTAGGCAATGCAGTGTGATACACAGTGACAGAAAACAGATCAGCGGTTGCTTGGGGTGGGAGTTGGCAGGGATTATAATGGATCTGCGGAAACTTTTGGGATGATTGACGTATTTCAGTTGCGGCAGTGATTTCACATGTATATGTGAATTTTGCAACAATTTAACTCAAATATGTGCATGTTATTTTGTCAAGTGTACATCAATAAAACTTTCTTGAAAATACAAGTAATGGCCTTTCAAAATACTACTTTTTAGTTTCAGAAAAGTCTTTCTTACTTCCGAGCTTCAGGTAGAAATATTCCTTAAAATGTATCTATGTAAGTTGAAATTCAAGTGGTTTGTTTTAATATATGTGCTTTCTTGAGGTGGTTTATTTGAAGTCTAAAGAAAACATTGTTTCATAGATGACATTTTGTATATAGCCTCAGAATTTGTTGATAAGACTTTAAAATATTTGTAGGATTTTCAAAGCCTTTTTTTTTAAGAGACTTAAAAAACTAAAATACTTGTTTTACCTGAAAGTCCCCAAAACAATAGGACCCATTAGTAAAACTTGATAGTTCCCAAAAAGTGTGTAGTTAAGTGTTTAGTTGAAAAATGAAGTGGAAAGGAAAAAGAAAAGGGGGAGCTAAAACTCATTCAGCTCTCATTATGTAATTTTTGAGCCATTCAAGTTAGTAATGGGGATGTGGACAAATCTGGCAGGAGATAGGCTGAAACCCTGATGAACATAGAACTTCTTCAAGAAATTTGCTGGACTAGGGCTTGGTATAGTTGGACACTGGTGTGTCTGTCTTCCAGGTGGATCATGATAGGGATCTTGTGACGGGTGCATATAAGGGGAAAAGGAGCATTAATTTACAAGTACTGTGCTAGCTCACAACAGAACTAAGGAGTGGGAAGTGGGGGAAGTTTGTCCTTTGGTTTCTAAAGCCCTTCTTCCTTGTACTGTGCTACTGTATAGTCAGTCGACTCCAAACTGAACTCTAGCCTGCCTTGATTGCCGGAACAAAGTGAGTAGGACCTCTTACTCTCTGAATGACTTCCATCTAAACTGAGAGCCTTGTTAGTGTTACTACTTGCACATGTCTGAGCCCTAACCACGCACGTTGGGATATACGTCAAAATTTTAACTCCAGCATGAAACAGAAGTACAGGGTAGGGAAACAGAGAAGAAAATTTAGTTGTGAGGCAATAGGATGGCAGGTAGTTTCTTCAGCCAGCCAAACTCTTTCCAGGATAACCAAATGGTGCTTTTCAATACAGTAAATTCAAAACCTCTATTACGGAAGGGGTGAAGACTGCAGACACCTCCTGAGCTGATGATTAGAAGAAAAACGGAGAGGCCGAACTTCTAGGACAAAGACATTCAGAGAATGCAATGGAAAGTAGGGCTAAGAGAGAAATCTTCCATGACTATAGCAGTATTTCAAGTGTGCTAGAATGAACCAGAGAAACCAATGTGTTATTTATAGCTGATGAGAGTAAAAATACTCTACAAATAAAAAGGGCTGTGAATACATGGAATCATTTTATAACTCTTTTGAATGACAAATAAGGCACATGGCCTTATTTTAGCTTAAAATACTTGAAATCAAGTGTCAAGGCAAAGCCTATGTGAGCCAGAAGTTTTAGTGAGATCGCATACCTTTCAATCAAAGATATATTCTCAAGAACAATTTTTCTTTTCACCGCATCAGACATGGCACTCTTAACTTGGAAATAATATGTTGGATGTGCCCATAAATGCTTATTTACCATTCATCTGTACTGATTTTCTATTATACATTATGTAAAGTCTCCTCTGTAGAAAAGTAACCTTGTTACTTTTTTCTTTTAGGAGAATATTCAACATTTTTAAAGTAGGGAGAATATTGAATATATACATGCCAAAATAGTTATGACAACATTGCTTACAGGGACAGAATACCGAAATCAACCTAAATGTCCACCTAAAGGGAAATGTTGAATTTATTGTGATATATTTATTTTCTGAATGTTATACATGTATTCAAAAAATTCAGTTGGAACTTTATGGTCTAGAGGAAAGTCTGTGAAGTTTGAAGTTTGTCTTAGTCTTTAGTATAAGATTACAGTACAATGCCATTTTAGTGGGGGGAAAAACAACAAAAGTACTTACATTGTTATGTTAATGTGAGAATGGAAAAAAGTGGGAAAAGACATTTCCCTGGCAAGAATATTGGCTGGAAATGCTTAGCATGAGTGGAGGCAGTGTAGAGTTAGAAAATAACATTGAAAAATGAGAGTAGTAATATTATTTCCTTTTTTCACTATATATTTGGTATTGTTTTATTGTTTGTATCTTTATGCATTTTACTTTAGAGTTTTAAAGAATTGTATGCTTTTTTCTTAGATTTCAGAATTTAAAATGCTTTGTGTATTGACCAGCTTTTGAAAGCAACCAGTTTGTAGCCTGATCATCGTGAAATCAAACTAGAATTCATGTGATCCTTCTGAGATTATATATAAGATTTTTAAATGTATATTCATTTCTCTGAAAGAAGGTCTATGGCTTTGCCTCAAAGGAATTTAGGCCCCAAAATAGTTATGGGCCATTTTTAGCTAAAAGAAAACAACAGGCATATTTAAATGTACCAAGTTTTAATATGTTGGAGACATCAACCGATTAACTTTGTGTTATCAGTCCCACTCGTTTTTATGCAGAACTCAGACAAAGCTTATCGTAACCTAGCTGCATATTTATTTGAACTTCTTTTAAAAGTCTCATATTTGTAGCGTTTTGGCTCTCATCATTTTATCTGAAAGTTGAATCAGTGTATATTTAATCACAAAATGGTATACCATGGTTGACTTATTGTATGTTTGGATGTTTCTTGTTATAAGAAATGCGAGTAGTTACGTGATTTAACTTTGAAAGAAACAATTTTGTAAATACATTTGAGCCATTTTAAACTAGAGTCTTTTGAATTTGTAAGGCAGTGTATTTTTTATTATTTGTTGGATTTATTATGCAATGTTTCATAATTTATAACATTTAAAAGTAAATTTTTACTAATAAAACACTTATATTTGGGTTTGGTTATAGGTAATAGAAAACAATGGAAGGTAGAAAGAAACATATTAGGTGACTTACAAAATTATTAGAAGGACTCAAGGGATCATATCTAGGCAGAGCTACGAAGAAAAGCTTTCAGGTTCCAGAATGTCACATCCTTGGCTGTGACTGGTGGAGTTGCTCCCTGGCTACGGGAAGCCTAGGCGACAGAAATCTAGTGGCTATGGATCCACACTGTCTCTACATTGACACTCCCCAGGAAAGTGGGAAACGCAGGCTCTGCCTTTCTTCCCACCTCATTCAGTTCTGAACTCAGAACTCACTTTAGTAATAGTATGTGATAAGGTGCTAGGAAATCTGAAAATTTAGTTTTCAGTTTTCCAGCCTAAGCAGAACAAAAGGGAGCTCCCGGAAGAGGTTGGAATTTATGTTGAGCCAATTACGATATCTGCCACCGTATTTCTATTAATCTGTTTAACGCATTGGGTTTCCACATAAAATCTTATATGGAAATAAAACCCTGTCCAATTGAGAAAAAAAATCAAAACTCAGCTTCAAAATTTAAATCACAGTGTTCAGCACCAAAAAGTTTAGATTTTCTGATAATAAATGAATGACTGTCTCAAAGCACATTGACTTGAAGCCCCAAGAAGCTGCTGTTATGGCTACAACTTTGCTGGAGAACCATCGTGAGTTTTAGAGACCTCAGCATACTGGGCCAGGATCATACAAGGGATGAAGAACATTCAGTCATTTATCTAAGTTAAATGATGGTGTAATTTATTTTTAAACAATTCTGGATATTTAATGCTATCATTCTTTGGCCAGTTTTCAATAGTTTCTTAAGACATCATAATATTGAGCTCTAATGCATTTTACTTTAACTGCATTACCTCTTGTCTCTGTTTAGTGGTTGTCCTCAAATTTTCCAGAAAATGATATTCTAAAAGAATTCTTCCTCCTTAAGCTGTAACTGTTTGACCTATCACTACTTGGTGTAGGGTTCTAGAAATATTCCCTGTCAGCAGTTCTTTCATAGGTTTTCGGAGAGCCGTGTGTAGCAATGCCTTTGAATTATACAGCGTTCTCTGCAGATTAATGTTCAGTTCACTTTTGTAATTGATTATACTTAACAGGTGCTAAAAAAATGAATTTTTTGACAATAGTTTTGAGTTTCTTTGTGGAAGTACAGTAGCAAGATTGACTCGGATATGCAAAATAACATAATTTTAGTTAACTAATCTTATTCTGCTTTTGGTTTATATTTCCCACTGTTAGTGGAAAACCGTCTTATCCATAAAGGTCTTTCAGTTACTTTTTTTTTCTTGCAGTAATTTCATTTCTTTTTGGATAGTTGGTCTTTTAGATACTTAGTCTTAGGTAAATATCTGAAACTAGGATTTCAGAAAATGCCCAACTATTTTCCAGAGTGGTTGGTCTAAGAGTTCCAGTCTTTAATGGCTTCTTTCTAACTTTTCTTCATTCCAGTGAACAGGTAGATATATTGGGAAACTTAGGGAACATCACAGTAGTGATGAAAAGGAACCTTTGGCCTTTCAAAATTGATTCTCTGGGTTCTTATTGAATGTAGTGCCAAGTTTCCAAGGCTTGTTATTTCTTGATGGGCAGAGACCTGTGGCTGTCCTTGCCCAACAGGCATCTGCATGGACCCTTGTTGTTCCTGCTGCCCCTTAAAGTGTTGCTTGAAACTGCCTACTGCCAGAATAGCTCGATCGTTCCCTGTGTAGATTGCTTTGGATTTCTTGCCTTCCAGCCCCCTGCATTCTTCCATGTGGATGTTGATGCTGTGCAGAAAAATTGAGGTGGTTTTAAGGGAAATGAATAATATTAGTCACATTGTGAAATTCTTAGTAAATATGGAGGAATAACCTTGAGGTTGTTTGTGGCTGTGAAAAGAATGGAGGGGATGAAGGACATGTTCACATCTCCCCACTGCTGCCCTCAGCTAGTGTTGAAGCGTGGGTCCAGAAGGACACCCTGGACAAGATGCATCCTTGAATGGAAAGCCAAGCCAAGAATGGAAGAAAGAAATCATGAGGTTTGCTTCACACCGAGTTAAAGCCTGAGGAGAAGACATACTTTTATTGTTTTTTCGTTTAGTCCTCTTTCTTGAAGTACAATTTATATACAATAAAATTCTGAGAAAAGAGAGACCAGTGGGCTTATTGCTCTTGAGAGGACCTGTCAGACAGATTAGAAGTTGAGTTGAGTTTTGAAGGACTTAGTATTTGGAAAGAAGGGTCATCTTCTGTGGCAGGAGTACGGCAGGCTGTACTCCTCAGCGTCTCAATGTCTTATGCAGGCTGATTGCTTTGCTTGGAGTGTTCTTCCTGGGTCACTGCTTTGTTTATTTTAGCTCAGCTTCTCCAGTAAACTGCTGCAGCCATCCTTTATAGTACTCTAGGCTGCTCCCTATTCTCTTCCCCCATTGCCTTGCAATTCTTCCAACAAAACATTTCCAACTTGCTGTATGATATAGTTACTTATCCAGTTTATTGAAAGTCACCTGTGTTTAGAATACAGCTTCATGAAGACAAGGATTATTGTCTCTTTTTTATTCTCCAAGATACTGTAAGCATAAAGAACTCTGATAGGCACTTAGGAGGTGTTCAGGAAATATTTGTTTGAAGATATAAAGATTTTGGGTGAAGAGCAAGAAAAACATATTTGAGAGTCTAGTGAAACAAGCGTCATTGAAGTGAAAACAGTTTTATGTGTTGTAGATTCCAGTTGGATGAATAGAACAACAGAATTTATTATTTGTATGAATGTTTTCTAAGTAAGATTTTATTTTGAATAACAATATTAATTTAATGATGTAAAAATAATATTCTTGTAACATTTTGCTGCATTTACAAAAAGTGCTCTCTTGAGTGTTTTTAGTTTTACCTGGTAAAAATGGCCTAATCAATAGGGAAATTAGCTATATTGCATATTAAAAATGTCCCTAAGTAAGGCAGGCTTCAAGGTTGGCTGATTAATTTGGCAGGAAATGTCTCTGAAGACTCATTTCTCATTTATTTCCCCTCTCTCCTTTTCTCCTTCTCGTCCTTTTCTCTCTCCCCTTTCCCCCCTACCACCCTCCCTCTCTCTCCTCCCCTTCCTGTCTCCCCTCTGTCTTTCTTGCTGGGTTGTTGATTTCAGGTCGATGCCCCTCGGGATTTCAGGGTGGCTGCCACCACCTCTAGGGCCAAAAAGCTTTCTTGTTTGTGGTTTTGAACCACAAACAAGATTGAGACATTTATTCAGTCTCTGGCACGTAGTAGACTTTTGGTAACTACTTATGGATGAATTGTTAAGATTGCATAATTGTTAGAAATGGCTGGGGGGAGCCTGAATAGGCTGCTTCAACTCCCAAGATATGGATGTCTGTAAAAAAGATTAGTAGTTTATGAATGTTCATGGAAGTGTATATCTCCCATAAAGAGAAGATAGGTGTGTTCTGCTTAGAAATACTAGTATAACCACAGAGTCTGAAGGGCAGATTGAGATAGGTAGTATTGAAGGATAGAGGTGCGGTGGTCAGTCGCAAAGGTCTCCATAGTACCAGTTTGTGACTTAGATTTCTTTTCTCATCCTATGGAATGAACATGGAAAGCAGGCTGCTTATTCACGAAAGATTTAGTAAAAATGGTCCTATATTAAACCTTAAGGAGATCAATCAATTAAAAAAGTGGAATTTGTTAAAAATGCATCCTCTGGAACTTTGTATCTAGTTCATATGAAAATCACAATTTTGAATTTGGAATGCAAAATGTGGTTTTTAATATTAATTTATAATATAGGCATTAGATGATCACCTTTCTTTATTCTGAATTTCTTCTTTGTTAATATTGACTTGCACACACGCATGCACACACACATACGGAATACTACTGTGTGTCTTGTGTGTATTATACACAAACATACACAAACACACACACACACACACCACATTTTCTTTATTCACTCGTTGATTGATGGACATTTGGGTTGGTTCCATATTTTTGCAAGTGCAAATTGTGCTGCTGTAAATATGCATATGCAAGTGTCTTTTATCTATAGTGACTTCTTCTCCTCTATGTGGATACCCAGGAATGGGATTGCTGGATCAAGTGGTAGATCTACCTTTAATTCTTGAAGGAATCTCCACACTGTTTTCCATAGTGGTTGTACTAGTTTAAATTCCCACCCACACTATAAGACTGTTCCCTTTTCACCACATTCACTCCAACATCTATTATTTCTTGATTTTTTTGATTATGGCCATTCTTGCAGGAGTAAGGTGGCATTTCATTGTGGTTTTGATCTGTATTTCCCTGGCCATTAGTGGTGTTGAGCATTTTCTCATATGTTTGTGGGCCATTTGTTTATCTTCTTTTAAGAATTGTCTATTCATGTACTTAGCCCATTTCTTGATGGGATTTCTTTCCTTGCTGATATGAGTTCCTTGCAAATTGTGTTACTAGTTCTTTGTCAGATGTATACATTGCAAAGATTTTCTCCCACTCTTGTGTGTTGTCTATTTACTCTGCTGATTATTTCTTTTGCTGTGCAGAAGCTTGTTAGTTTAATTAAGTCCCATCTATCTTTGCTTTTGTGGCAGTTTTGCTTTTGGGTTCTTGGTCATGAAGTTTTTGCCTAATCTAGTGTCTAGAAGGCTTTTTTCCATGTTTCTTCTAGAATTTTTATGGCTTTAGGTCTGAGATTTAAGTCTTCAGTCCATCTTGAGTTGATTTTTGTGTAAGGTGAGAGAGGAGGGTCCAGTTTCATTCTTCTACAGGGGCTTGCCAATTATCCTAGCATCATTTGTAGAATAGGGTGTTCTTTCCCCATTGTATGTTTTTTGTTTGCTTTTTCAAAAATCAGTTGACAGTAAGTATTTGGCTTTATTTCTTGGTTCTTTATTCTGTTTGCATTGGTCCGTATGCCTATTTTTATACCAGTACCATGCCATTTTGGTGACTTTGGCCTTATAGTATAGTTTGAAGTTGGGTAATGTGATGCCTCCAGGTTTGTTCTTTTTGCTTAGCCTATCTTTGGCTCTGTGGGCTCTTATTTGGTTCCCTGTGAATTTTAGGATTTTTTTTCTAGTTCTGTGAAGGTTGATGATGGTATTTTGATGGGAAGTGCATTGAATTTGTAGATTACTTTTGGCTGTCTGGTCGTTTTCATAGTATTGATACTACCCATCCGTGAGCATGGGATATGTTTCCATTTGTTTGTGTTGTCTGTGATTTCTTTCAGCAATGTTTTGTAGTTTTCCTTGTAGTGGTCTTTCACCTTCTTGGTTAAGTATATTCCTAAGTATTTTTGTTTTTTGCAGCCATTGTAAAAGGAATTGAATTCTTAATTTGATTCTCAGCCTGGTCCCTGTTGGTGTATAGCAGGGCTACTGATTTGTATCCTGAAATTTTGCTGAATTCATTTACCAGTTTTAGGAGCTTTTTGGATGCCTCTTTAGGGTTTTCCTAGTCTGTGATCGTGTCATTAGCAAACCATGACAGTTTGATTCCTTCTTTACCAGTTTAGATGCCCTTTCTTCTTTCTCTTGTTTGCTTGCTCTGGCTAGGACTTCCAGTACCATGTGGAATTGAACTGCTGAAAGTGGGCATCCTTGTCTTGTTCCAGTTCTCAGAGAGAATGCTTTTAGCTTTTCCCATTCAGTGTAATGTTGGCTGTGGGTTTGTCATAGATGGCTTTTATTATCTTAAGGTATGTCCCTTTATGCCAATTTTGCTGAGGGTTTTAATCATAATGGGATGCTGGATTTTGTCAAATGCTGTTTCTGCATCTATTGAGTTGATAATGTGAATTTGTTTTTGATTCTGTTTATGTGGTGTATCACATTTATCGACTTGTGAATTTTAAACCATCCCTCTATCCCTGTTATGAAACCCACTTGATCATGATGGATTATCTTTTTAATATGCTCTTGGATTTGGTTAGCTAAGACTTTTGCATCTACATTCATCAGGGATATTGGTCTATAGTTTTCTTTTTTTAGTTATGTTTCTTTCTTGGGTTTGATATCAGGGTAATACTGGCTTCATAGAATGATTGAGGGAGGATTCCCTCTTTCTCTATCTTGTGGAATAGTGTCAGTAGGATGGTACCAGTTCTTCTTTGAAAATCTGTTAGAATTCAGCTGTGAATCCATCTGGTCCTGGACTTTTTTTGGGTAACTTTTTAATACTATTTCAATTCACTGCTTTTTATTGGTCTGTTCAGAGTTTCTATTTCTTCCTGGTTTAATCTTGGAGGGTTGTGTATTTCCAGGAATTTTTCCATCTCCTCTAGGTTTTCTAGTTTATACACATAAAGGTGTTCATAGTAGCCTTCAGTGATCCTTTGTATTTCTGTGGTTTTGGTTGTAACGGCTACCGTTTCATTTCTAATTGAACTTATTTGGATCTTCTCTCTTCTTGTGTTGGTTAATCTTCCTAACGTTCTATCATTTTATTTATCTTTTTAAAGACCCATCTTTTTGTTTCATTCATCTTTTGTATTGTTTGTTGGTTTTTGTTTGTTTCAGTTTCGTTTAGTTCTGCTCTGATCTTGCTTATTTACTTTCTTCTGCTGGGTTTGGATTTGTTTTGTTTTTTCTCTGGGTCCTTGAGGTGTGACCTTAGATTGTTTATCTGTGCTCTTTCGGACTTTTGATGTAGGCATTTAATGCTATAAACTTTTCTCTTAGTACCGCTTTTGCTGTATCCTTGAGGTTTTGATAGGTTGTGTCATCCTCATAGGTAGTTTAAACCCAATAATCATTCATGAGCAGGTTATTTAGCTTCTCTGTATTTGTCTAGGTTTGAGGCTCCATTTTGGGATTGATTTCCAATTTTATTCCACTGTGGTCTGAGAGGGTACTTGCTATAATTTTGATTTTCTTCAATTTGTTTAGATTTGTTTGGTGAGCTATCTTATGGTTTACCTTGGAGAACGTTTCATGTACTGCTGCATGGAATGTATATTCTGCAGTTGCTGCATAGAATGTTATGTAGATACCTGTTAAGTCCTTTTGTTGTAGGGTATAGTTTAAGTCCATTGTTTCTTTGTTAACTTTCTGTCTTGATGACTGTTCAGTGTTGTCAGTGGAGTATTAAAGTTCTCCACTATTATTGTGTTGCTCTCTATCTCACTTCCTAGGTATAGTAGTAATTCTTTTTTTTTTTTTTTTTGAGACGGAGTTTCGCTCTTGTTACCCAGGCTGGAGTGCAATGGCACAATCTCGGCTCACCGCAACCTTCGCCTCCTGGGTTCAGGCAATTTTCCTGCCTCAGCCTCCTGAGTAGCTGGTATTACAGGCACGTGCCACCATGCCCAGCTAATTTTTTGTATTTTTAGTAGAGACGGGGTTTCACCATGTTGACCAGGATGGTCTCGATCTCCTGACCTCGTGATCCACCCGCCTCGGCCTCCCAAAATGCTGGGATTACAGGCGTGAGCCACCGCGCTTGGCCCGTAGTAATTCTTTTATAAATTTGCGAGCTCCAGCGTTTGGTGCATATATATTTACGATTGTGATATTTTTCTTTTGGACTAGGTTTTTTTTTCATTATATAATGTCCCTCTTTGTGTTTCTTAACTGCTGTTGTTTAAAGTTTGTTTTGTCTGATATAAGAATAGCTGGCCAGACACCATGACTCACACCTGTAATCCCAGCACTTTGGGAGGCTGAGGCAGGTAGATCACAAGGTCATGAGTTTAAAACCAGCCTGGCCAAGATGGTAAAACCCCATCTCTAATAAAAATACAAAAATTAGCTGGGTGTGGTGGTGGGTACCTGTAATCCCAGGTACTCAGGAGGCTGAGGCAGGGAATTGCTTTAACCTGGGATGCAGAGGTACAGTGAGCCAAGATCTCACTACTGCACTCCAGCCTGGGTAACAGGGTAAGATTCCATTTCAAAAAAAATAAATAAATAAAAACTACTCCTGCTGTTTGCTTTTGGTGTCGATTTGCATGTAATATGCTTTTCTGCCCCTTTACTTTATGTGAGTCATTGTGTGTCAGTTGAATCTCTTGAAGACAGCAGATACTTGTTTGGTGAATTTATTTTTTAATTTTTTGGAGATCGGGACTTGCTCTGTCCCCCAGACTGGAGTCCAGTGGTGCCATCTTAGCTCACTGAAGCCTTTACTTCCCACGTTCAAGTAGTTCTTGGGTGCCTCGACCTCTCAAGTAGTTGGGATTACAGGTACACACTACCATGCCCAGCTAATTTTTATATTTTGAGTAGAGATGGGGCTTCCCCATGTAGGCCAAGCTGGTCTTGAACTCCTGGCCTCAAATGATCCACCCACCTCAGCATCCCAAAGTGGCCTGAGCCACCACATCCAGCCTTGGTTGGTGAATTCTTATCCCTTCAGCGTTCTGTATCTTTTAAGTGGGGTGTTTAGGTTGTTTACATTCACTGTTAGTATTGAGATACGAGGGTTAGTTTTGAGATACGAGGGCAGATATGAGGGTCAGTAATGAGATACGAGGGTCGGTATTGAGATGTGAGGGTCGGTATTGAGATACGAGGGTCAGTATTGAGATACGAGGGTCGGTAATGAGATACGAGGGTCAGTAATGAGATACGAGGGTCGGTATTGAGATACGAGGGTCGGTATTGAGATACGAGGGTCGGTATTGAGATACGAGGGTCGGTATTGAGATGTGAGGGTCGGTATTGAGATGTGAGGGTCGGTATTGAGATGTGAGGGTCTGTCGAGGGTCGGTATTGAGATGGGAGTGTCAGTATTGAGATGTGAGGGTCAGTCGAGTGTTGGTATTGAGATGTGAGGGTCGGTATTGAGATGTGAGGGTCGGTCAAGGGTCAGTATTGAGATGTGAGGGTTGGTCGAGGGTCGGTATTGAGATGTGAGGGTCAGTATTGAGATACGAGGGTCAGTATTGAGATGTGAGGGTCGGTATTGAGATGTGAGGGTCTGTCGAGGGTCGGTATTGAGATGTGAGGGTCAGTATTGAGATGTGAGGGTCGGTCGAGTGTTGGTATTGAGATGTGAGGGTCGGTATTGAGATGTGAGGGTCGGTCGAGGGTCAGTATTGAGATGTGAGGGTTGGTCGAGGGTCGGTATTCAGATACAAGGGTCGGTATTGAGATACGAGGGTTGGTATTGAGATACGAGGGTCGGTATTGAGATGTGAGGGTCGGTATTGAGATGTGAGGGTCGGTATTGAGATGTGAGGGTCGGTATTGAGATACGAGGGTCGGTATTGAGATACGAGGGTCGGTATTGAGATACGAGGGTTGGTATTGAGATGTGAGGGTCAGTATTGAGATGTGAGGGTCGTTATTGAGATGTGAGGGTCTGTCGAGGGTCGGTATTGAGATGTGAGGGTCGGTATTGAGATGTGAGGGTCGGTCGAGGGTCAGTATTGAGATGTGAGGGTTGGTCGAGGGTCGGTATTGAGATGTGAGGGTCGGTATTGAGATGTGAGGGTGTGTCGAGGGTCAGTATTGAGATGTGAGGGTCAGTATTGAGATGTGAGAGTCAGTTGAGGGTCGGTATTGAGATGTGAGGGTCGGTTGAGGGTCAGTATTGAGATGTGAGGGTTGGTCGAGGGTCGGTATTGAGATGTGAGGGTCGGTATTGAGATGTGAGGGTCAGTATTGAGATGTGAGGGTCGGTATTGAGATGTGAGGGTCAGTATTGAGATGTGAGGGTCGGTATTGAGATGTGAGGGTCGGTATTGAGATGTGAGGGTCGGTATTGAGATGTGAGTGTCGGTTGAGGGTTGGTATTCAGATGTGAGGGTCAGTCGAGGATCGGTATTGAGATGTGAGGGTCAGTATTGAGATGTGAGGGTCTGTCGAGGGTCGGTAATGAAATGTGAGGGTCGGTATTGAGATGTGAGGGTCTGTCGAGGGTCGGTATTGAGATGTGAGGGTCTGTTGAGGGTCGGTATTGAGATGTGAGGGTCAGTATTGAGATGTGAGGGTCAGTCGAGGGTTGGTATTGAGATGTGAGGGTCTGTCGAGGGTCGGTATTGAGATGTGAGGGTCGGTCGAGGGTTGGTATTGAGTTGTGAGGGTTGGTCAAGGGTCGGTATTGAGATGTGAGGGTCGGTATTGAGATGTGAGGGTCGGTCAAGGGTCAGTATTGAGATGTGAGGGTTGGTCGAGGGTCAGTATTGAGATGTGAGGGTCGGTATTGAGATACGAGGGTTGATATTGAGATACGAGGGTTGGTATTGAGATGTGAGGGTCGGTATTGAGGTACGAGGGTCGGTATTGAGATGTGAGCATCGGTATTGAGATGTGAGGGTCGGTATTGAGATACGAGGGTCGGTATTGAGATGTGAGGGTCAGTATTGAGATGTGAGGGTTTGTATTGAGATGTGAGGGTCGGTATTGAGATACGAGGGTCGGTATTGAGATGTGAGGGTTTGTATTGAGATACGAGGGTTAGTATTGAGATATGAGTTACTGTTGTATTTGACCTGCTGTTTGTTGCCTTAATACCTTGGGGTTTTTTCATTGTGTTGTTGTTTTATAGGTACTATGAGAATTAGGCTTTAGACAGATTCTATTTTGGTGTATTTTGAGGATTTGTTTCCAGATTTAGAGCTGCTTTTATTAACAGCACTTCTCATAGTGCTGGTTTGGTAGTGGTGAATTCTCTTGGCATTTGTTTGTCTGAAAAAGTCTATATCTTTTCTTCATTTATGAACCTTAGTTTCGCTGGATACAAAATTCTTGGCTGACAATTGTTTTGCATAAGGATGCTAAAAGTAGAATCCCAATCCCTTCTAGCCTGTAGGGTTTCTGCTGATAAATCTGCTGTTAGTCTGACAGGTTTTCTTTATAGGTTACCTGCTGCTTTTGCCTCACAGTTCTTAATATTCTTTCTTTCATCTTATCTGTCTTTGGCTACCAGGGCTTGTCTTTGGCTACCAGGGTAGGTAGAGAAAGACCATCAGGTGAAGGCAGGGTTAGGCATGTCTGATCTCAGGCTTTCCTTGGGCAGGGCTTGCTGTGACTGCTGTGGGGAATGGGGGTGTGGTTCCTAGACAAATGGAGTTACATTCTCGGGGGGCCTCTGCTATCACATACAAGTCAGCCGAAAAGTGAGGTAAAACCAGCAGCACAGAACTCACCCAGCTCCCATGCAGCCCATAGTCCAAAAGGCTGGCCTCACACCCGCCATGCCCTCCTCACAGCATGGAGTTTACTTCCAGACAGCTGGTGAGCAGGGCTGAGAACTTACCCCAGGGTACAACCTCCCATCTGAGAAAGCAAGCGAAGTCACAATTCCTTAGCTGTCCCTGAGCCTGCAGCCACAATCCACCTCCTGCAAAGGGTCTGTGGATTCTCTAGGCTTTCCTAGCATGTTCCTCTGGTAGTTCTTGAAGCAAAAGTTCACAATGTGGGTTTCCACAGGCTGCTCTGTCCATCAGAGTTGGAGCTGCAAGTTAGGCCTGCCTCCTGTTCACCATTTTCACAGATTTTGATTAAATGATGTAGAAAACATTCAAAGTTAACTTTCACTGTGAAAGGTACACTATTATGTACTTGCTGTGAATGGTGTACTCACTATGAAATCCCCTTAGGGAATTTTTTCCCCATAGACTATTCTTGCTAAGATGTTTATAAAGTATTAAAATGAGGTTTGGATCAAAGATCCTTTATCTTTCTCCAAAAGTTAAATTTCTCTTTAACAAGCATAGACATTTATTTTCTGAAATTATTACATCTCTTTGTTTCCTTATTTATTCATCCCACTAGAATGCAAGCTTATTGCAATCAGAGATGAGTCCCTGCCACACCATGATTCACCAGTAAATATTTGTTGAATAAACATGTGTTTCTAAAAACCCTATGCTGCATAAAAATTACTGTTCTCTGGAACTTTTATTTTTAATTTTAGCCAATTTGCTCCTCATTGGTGACTCAAAATTTGGTACTCATGGCAATTTGCTTCTTCTCCATTTTTCTCTAGCATTTTATTTCAAAGAGAGCTTCATTGCTGATCTGAATGAAATGCTGCCTGGCATTTCAGCTGTGAGTGTGTGCTGGAAGTGTACAGGGAAGGGAGCATTCGACACCATGGCTTCTTAACCTGGAATTCCTATGCAATCTGCAAGGAGCCATGAACTGCAGAGGGGCAATATTCCCTCTGTGTTACCTTGAAAATGGGCTTCGTGGTGGGGGAGGGAGGCTCTTTTTCAGTAACAGTTTATATTGTTAACTTATTTCACTTTGAACTTGTAAGGTGGCAGAAGTTGGGCACCTTGCCCAAGGTAGTGACTGCAGGTCTGGGCTTCACACCTTAGTCCACGCTCTAAACCAGTGACTGCAGGTCTGGGCTTCAAACCTTAGTCCATGCTCTAAACCAGTGACTGCAGGTCTGGGCTTCAAACCTTAGTCCATGCTCTAAACCAGTGACTGCAGGTCTGGGCTTCAAACCTTAGTCCATGCTCTAAACCAGTGACTGCAGGTCTGGGCTTCAAACCTTAGTCCATGCTCTAAACCAGTGCTTCCCAAACTTTTGGCACCAGGGAGGTTTCGTGGAAGACAGTTGTTCCATGGACTGCTTGGAGGGGGTAGTTTCAGGATGATTCAAGCATATCACATTTATTGCTCATTTTATTTATATTATTATTACGCTGTAATATGTAATGAAATAATAACAAAAGTCACCATGCTGTAGAATCAGTGGAAGCCCTGAGCTTGTTTTCCTGCACCTAGACGGTCCCATCTGCGGGTGATGGGAGACAATGATACCTGAAATGTGTCACTTATGTCCAGGCTGCTCTGTAATCTTGTTTTGATCACTGTCACTACAGAAAACCCTACTTGACAAAGATAGGATGTTGGACATGGAAGCAGGCTTTTCAGTGCTTTTGTGGCAATCTCAGGATCTTCTACTTTGACTTTAATCCAGAACATTTGGAGATTTGAAGCTGTCTCAAACATATTTGTAAAGCCACTGTCATTTACCATCTCGAGTGATTCCCATCTCAAGCTCCCCTTCTAGCACAGACAGTTGATTCACCGGGCTTACTTACAGAAGGGTCACAGATCCATTCCTTCCCAGTTCAGGGCTCTTCTGTGGCTGGGAAGTATTGCTCAAGCTCCTCTGAAAGCTGAGGTAGGTGATCGTGTGTCAGCTGGGAGAAAGAAGGCCCTGGCTCAGTCTCTTTCACAACCTCTGCTAACGTTTGACACTTCTCAGAAATCCCAGTGTTCACCTGTCACCCCATAATTCCAGTGTGACTTTGAATGCAGCCACTTTGTCTGCTAACTTGAACAGAGCTATCGTTCTCCCTGAAGTGAGAGATTGAGTTCACTGAGCAAGTTAAATAGGTCGCACAAGTAAGCAAGTTTTGCAGCCTATTCTGTGTCACTGAAATGTTATGTCAATGGTGACTTTTTTTCTAAAAGGTATCTCTGGAGTGGTTCTCCTAATTCAAAAACTCTGGCCTGCAATCTACCTTTAGAAAGTGTTTCACTTCTGTGTATGAGAAGATGTGTGTTCTCTGTGTCCATCTCCTCACAGGGCTGTGCAAACAGATGTACATTAAGGGCGTGTACTTTAATATGGTCTATAATTTGAATCACATTCTGTAAAACATTGTTAAGTCCATGTGGCATTTTTCAGCTATGTTCCTTTGGCTTTTTCTCTATGGATGACACAGTGCATAGACTCACATTCAGAAGCTACCTAAAGAGCTCCAAGTGGTACAGTCAGTTACCGCGGGGTACTTATACACAGAATTGACCTGTTTGACCTGAATAGTGAAACCAGTCATGGCAGCTGCTCTGTCCATGTGAATACTGACACAAAATGACCAATTTGGTTTTTCTGATATGTAATCATTCGTAGACTAGAATAGTTCTGCAGCTGTGGTGTTGGTTGGTAATGAAAGTACACATAACATATCCTCATGTGCATCCCCTGAAAAATAGATCACACATAAACAAGCACTGTTGCCTTGCTGTCAACATCGGTAGACTCGTCAACCTGGATTGTGTATGCCCCGGTGGCTGATTAATCCTCTTTTACAATTGTGTCCCAGTATCCTCTGCTGTTTCATCAATTCATCGAGTTATGGTGCTAGGTGAAAGACAACCACCTCCCACCTTTTGAACTGCAGCCTCTCCTAAAAGTTCACCAAAAATATCTTTAGCGGCAGGCAGGATCAGCTCTTCACCAATAGTAAAGGGCTTCTGAGCTTCAGCAATGAGGTTAGTCGCCAAGAGTGATGCACTCAGAGCAGACACGTTTGCTGAAGTGCCAGCCTTCAATAATTGCCCGTGTTATGGGTGTACACTCTTCTTTTTCTTTTGAAAACTCCAAAGGCTTGTCTTTTATTGCAGGGTGCATGGTCTCCACGTGGCAACGCAGTTTTGAAGGAAGGTTTCATGGCTTCCTTGGATAGCTGGTTGCCACATATACAAAGTGGACTTGGAGAATGTGAATTGCTTGTTGCAATGAATCCATAATTTAAGTAGGACTTGGTATTTTCTTTCAAATGCAGCTTTCATTTTGTTGGCAGTCTTAGAATCTTCTGCTTTCTCATGATTGGGTCTTCCCCCTTTTCAAAGAAGCTCTACCGTTGTATTTTTTTTTTTTTTTTTTTTTTTTGAGACGGAGTTTCGCTCTTGTTACCCAGGCTGGAGTACAATGGTGCAATCTCGGCTCACCGCAACCTCCGCCTCCTGGGTTCAGGCAGTTCTCCTGCCTCAGCCTCCTGGGATTACAGGCACACACCACCGTGCCCAGCTAATTTTTTGTATTTTTAGTAGAGACGGGGTTTCACCATGTTGACCAGGATGGTCTCGATCTCTTGACCTTATGATCCACCAGCCTCGGCCTCCCAATGTATTTGTTTTTCACTCATTTTGGTTAGGGTTAGCTTGTGGGCTTACGGAAACTGTGACTGAGACAAGTGCATAGTGTGGGAAAGAGGTGCAGATGGAAGTGACAAACGAAATAATAGGCAGGCCACATGTGGACTAAATATGTGTCAGATTCCGACTTAAAGCCTGCCACCAGAAGCAGCTGTGCAGTTGAAGTAAATCAGCTCACTTGCCACTGGATGCAGCTTGTCACTTGCCACTTCCTGAGAGAGTTTTGATATGAGTCTGCAAGAAGTTAATTTACTGAGGTCTCTGTGCAGGGAAACCTGTCTGCTAATAATAATCTGTATCTGTGGCCACTGCCCAGGGCTAGCACCACCACCTCAGCTCTGGCTCAGGTTATCAGTCATTAGTTAGATTTTCATAAGGAGCACACAACCCAGATCCCTAACAAGTGCAGTCCACAATAGAGTTTGTGCTCCATGAGAATCTAATGCTGCTTCTGATCTGATAGGAGGCAGAGCTCAGGTAGTAATGCCAGTGATGGAGAGCAGTTGTAAATTCGGATGAATCTGCGCTCACTTGCCACTGCTCACCTCCTGCTGGGTGGCCCCGTTCCTAACAGGGATGGCCCAAGGGTTGGGGACCCCTGCTCTAAGCCACTGTCTATCATATGCGGTCCCGCAGTGCAACTCTACTGTAGAAGAGAGAGTAGTTGCTGTCTTCAACATGCTTACATTTTTCTTGGGCAAGAGATTTTAACTAAGTGAAAATTCCAACTATTAAGAAATAGAAGGCCAGGCCCAGTGGCTCATGCCTGTAATCCCAGCACTTTGGGAAGCTGAGATGGGCAGATCATTTGAAGTTAGGAGTTCAAGACCAGCCTGACCAACATGGTAAAACCCCATATCTATTAAAAATACAAAAAAAAAAAAAAAAAAAAAACTAGCTGGGCGTGGTGGCACATGCCTGTAGTCCCAGCTACTCCAGATGGTGAAGCAGGAATATTTGAATCCAGGAGACAGAAGTTGCAGTGAATCGAGATTGTGCTACTACATTCCAGCCTGGGAGACAGAGTGAGACTCTGTTTCAAAAAAAAAAAAAAAAAAAAGAAGGAAAGAGGGAGGGAAGGGCAATGTTCCCTTACACAAGGAATCCCACTGTATTCATTAATTTTCTCAGTTAAGTAGAGTACTATAGTTCTTAAATACGCTAGACTTAACATTTATTTAACTAAAATTGAGTGTTAAGTTGGAGAAATGGTTTTCTAAATTAGCTCCTAAGGAGAAAAGCCAGAAATCAGCTATAGGTAATCTTTTTCTTTCAAATACTTTAAATTGCCCATAAAGCAAAAAATTGTTGATTTTGTAAACACGTCATAGGATTTCTTAGACACACTCAGTTTTGAGAAGTACTAACTAATCAAGACTAGGAGAAAAAGAAACATTGATGTACAGATGTCTGGACATTCACACTGTTCTTGAACTAACTTTCAGATCTGTATTGAGGACTGGCAGAGGGTGAAAATTCCATAATGTCATAGCTAGATGCTGCCATGCAGTCTTAGTCTTAAACCTGTTCACACATTGCTCCTTTTCATTGTATACCTTTTAATTGTTTGACTTTTTCGAATATGCTCATTAAATGTTTTAGATAAAAACTTAAAAAAATTAAAAGCATATATACATAATAACTTTAGAATCTGTAAATAAATTTGTTGTAATCATTAAACTCAATGTCCCATCTTTAGAGAGGCTTAGGAGAGGATTAGCAGTTGAAGAGTAAATGAAATATTTCTATGGTGCCACTTCAATGTAGAATATAAATTTTTTTATAACATTGTTAACATATGTTACATTCTTGGAAGTCAGATGCTCTACTTTAACCATTATGCAACAATGATAAAATATATGAGCAAGTATGTATTAAAACAGTAATACAAAAAATAGTTTACTGTCTGTTTGAATACCTACTGTCCTATAGCATTGAGTTTGGTATTTTAAAAATAGTGACTCCCAACATTTTTGGAACCAGAGCACCAGGGACCAGTTTTGTGGAAGAGGATTTTTCCATGGACTGGGGCGGGTGGTGGTGGGGGCCGTAGATTCTAACACTAGGTAACTCTCTCTCATGCACAGTTCAGGATAGGATTTGTGCTGCTGTGGAAGGCTAATGCTGCACTGGTCTGACAGGAGGCAGAGCTTAGGCGGTAATGCTCCCTTGCCAGCCACTCTCCTCCTGCTGTTGTGCAGCCTGGTGCCTAACAGGCCACAGACCAGTAATGGTCTGCAGTCTGGGAGTTGGGAACCCCTTAAAAACTGAGTTCCCAATGTGAGTGGATCACCTGAGGTCAGGAGTTCAAGAGCAACCTGCCTAACATGGTGAAACTCCATCTCTACTAAAAACAAAAATATTGGTCAGGCATGGTGGTGGGCTCCTGTAGTCCCAGCTCCTTGGGAGGCTGAGGCAAGAGAATCACTTCAACTCAGGAGGTGGAGGTTATAATGAGCCAAGATCACACCACTGCAGTCCAGCCTGGGCAACAGAGGGAGGCTCCATAGTAAAAAACAAGCGAAAAAATACCCAGTTTTCTCTCCAAAGTATCTCTGTTTAAAAAGATCCTCAAGTAAAGTCAGTGTTCAGCCTGTGTTGAAATCTAGTTATTTTAGGTTCTGAAGCATTTTAGGGGCATCGTAGAAGGAAAATTTTTGAAAGACAAACTGAGTGCATGAGAGAGAGAGCAAGTATGTGCATGTGTGTATGCATGCATGCGTGTGTGTGCATGCGTGTGTGCGTGCATCATAGGCGTGATTGCACATGCTGGGAACATACTCTGTTCAGGGACCAGTTTGGAAGATACTAGTTTATATGTGATTTGGGACTAGACGTGGTGTCATCTGAGGAGATGAGTGATAAGCTGTAAGTCTGAGAAAGATGAGAGAAAACAGGAATCATTGGTACTCAGTGGTTTCGCTAATATGGATATTGAAGGAGAAAGGAGAATTGCAACCTTGCCTGAAGTCTGGGACGGAGGCTTGGGCATATTTTTGGCTGTGTCAGGTGAAGTTGGGCTGTGCTTTGGAGTGACACTGAGTACATTCCATTTTTGGTACGTTAAGTTCGTTCCGATGGTGACAGACAACGGGGTTTGATTGCTTAGAAAGACACAGGAACTGAAATGACAGTGCTTACAGATCTAGAATTTATTACAGGAAAAAGATACAATATACAACAGCACTAGATTGAAGGCTGCCTCCAGGAGAGAGTCTGTCGATGCCAGGCTGAGCTCCAGTAGCCCCTCCTCTGTTGGGGATACACACTTTCTCACAGGTCCGAATCATGACCTGTGTGTGCAACACTCAGAACCAGTGGACCGAGAGGGGCTATCTGCCAGCTGGTTTATACCCTGTTGGTCACACAGACATTTTCTTGCCTGTAGCCAGCCCCAGTGGGAGAGCCTTCCAGGGATTCTCACCTAGACCCTGTGCAAACCACCCCAGTCTCACTTACCAATCAGCAATGCTGACAAGCTGGCATAAACAGACCCCCAATTCCTCAGACACATGGAACAAAGCAGCACTATTATTAGTGGGTGTATTTTACGCCCTGACCAGAGTTCCATGAAGGTACATTTTTTTTTTTTTTAATTTTAAATTTTTATTGCATTTTAGGTTTTGGGGTACATGTACAGAACGTGCAAGATAGTTGCATAGGTACACAATAGAACCCACATGAATATCCCAAATGACCTTTAACACTCATGCTTCGAAGGCTAATTCCAGCAGACTCGGGGCTGGTGTGAGCTGTTCTGGGTCTGCTGGAATTAGCCTTCGAAGCATGAGTGTTAAAGGTCATTTGGGATGTTCATGTGGGTTGTATTGTGTAGAATACTGCAAGTGTTATAAACCCCGTTGTGCGCATGTGTAGCTGAATATACCACAGTGTAGCCATTCTTGCAGGCATATCATATCCATTTTAGAACCTCTAGAATGGTAATCTGGTGGTGGTATTTCATTTTCCCTGTGAAATTAGTGTATACTTCTTAACTTGTAATTTGTTATGTTCAACCTTTACAGTTTAAAAAAATCAAATTCATACATTTTGTAAGAGGGAGCATTGCAAAATACCCTTCAACTTTATTGAAAGCAAATGACATGTTTTGTATTTTAAAACTTACTCAGTCTCTAATTGTGTTTTCCCCCTTCCTTCTCTGTCCCCAGATGAATCGGCTCCTAAGGAAGTCAGCAGGGTAAGTAATGTGAATATTATTTCTACTACTGCAATATAGGAAATGAATCTTTTTTGTGTATTTTTTAGTACTCTAACACATTAAAGTATTAGCAAAATAATGGCAAGAGCTGAGTTCCCTCTCCAAAGTATCACTCATTAACATGGAGTAAAGTCAGTGGAGAGGTTGCAAATAGTGGCCTCAAGGCTGAATACAGCACACTGGTGGATTTTGTTTGGTCTGCGCCTGCTTATGGGGTTTTCTGGATCAGTTGCTGACATTTAGAAATTCAGAGACTGTATGTAAAGATTGGATTTCTGGCTTCTCTTGAACCAGAAGGTAAGGTAACACCAACACAGCACTCTCACAGGGCTGCAGTCTTCTTGGTGGGGAGTGGGAGCTGCCTTCAGATGCATGACCCTCTCCAGTCAGCCCTAGTCCTCCACACAGCTGGCTTCACTCATGTTCACTACCTGCCCAACCTCTGCCTTTGAGTTCATGCACTTTCTTTTTGGGAGAACAAAAGATGACAACTCATGTGTTGAAAGCATGATATTGCTTAGAACTTTTAGAAATCTTAAAGGTACTGTTTTCATATCCTAGAGAAATAATTAGTGCTATCTTTAAGAGTCTTAGCAAGCTTAAAAACTGAAAGCATTTAGCATACTGTGTTTGTGCTATAAAAGTATAAGTGATTACATTTGAAAAAAAGTCTTAGTTTTTCTGTATTATGCAGATAAAGATCTTCAGATTAAATACTGAAAATACTAAGTTTGACTTGAACTTAATGCAACCTTATATATCACTTTTTATTGTAAGATCTAAACTGAAAAACTGTTAATAGAATCACATATGTAGATATATTCTTTTATTTTTGATCATCTGAAGAAAGAAGTCTCTAAAATGACCTGGGCCAGTGCTAGGGGATAGGGGAGTTGGAGATAGGGGAGGACAGAATTCCTTCTGTCCACAGCAGTGCAGGAGACTCTTGAAGTTTCTGTGAGTCTCAGGGTTTCACTGGGTGCCTTTGCTGTTAATTTCATATTTGTGGAACTCACCATTTTGGTCTGGATGCCCAAAAGGGACCAGGAAATGATAGAAGAGTGAACCTAGAATTTTTGGCAGCTGCTAGGAACAGCAGAAAATGCTAAAAAGTGACAGTTGAGGAGAAGATAGGTACTTTGAAAAGTGAGCTTTGGCAGAGTCATACAATATTACAGTGTTGATATTGCCAAAGCTGCCATGTGTTCAGACAGTGTCATTGATAGTACCACATACTGCTTTATGAGGCTGTTAGAAAAAAATGATGAAACTATATGTAGTGGGGTTGGTCTTTTTTTTTTTTTTTTACTATTATTTATAAGATTCTCTTACATTATGCCAAATTTGGAGAAAAGAAAATTTCTTACTGAGAAATACTGAAGGTATAAGCTGACACCCTAGAAATCATATCAGTTTCCAAGAGCTCTATAAAGTTTTTTTGAAAAAATGTACCCCATGTCTTGATCGATGCTTATTTGACTAATACTCAGTTTCCTTTATGAGATAGATTTAGAAATTCCTGGGACAGCCTTTGGAAGATGGTGACTGGCCACAGGACTTCTGTTCTAACACATCCCTGACAGAAAGCATGCCATTCAGTTCTGCTAATGGCGACGGTTATACTGTCAGGCAGTTCTGTTTTGTTTTTGCTTTCTTTCTCTCTTCTCTTTTTTCATATACTTTTTTTTTTTTTTAATTCAGACAGAGTCTCCCTTTATCATCCAGGCTTTCAGGCTGCAATACAGTGATACAGTCTTAGCTCACTTTAGCCTTGACTTCCTGGGTTCAGATGATCCTCCCACCTCTGCCTCCTAAATAGCTGGGACTGCAGGCCTGTGCCACCATGCCTGGCTAATTTTTTGTATTTTTTTTTTAATAGAGATAGGGTTTCTCCATGTTGCCAAAGCTGGTGTCGAGCTCCTGGGCTCAGGTGATCCTCCTGCCTCAGCCTCCCAAAGTGCTGGGATTATAGGTTTGAGCTACTGAGCCCAGCCTAGGCAGTTCTAATTATTATGATGTACTTTCTCATTTAGAACCAAGCAGCCTCCCAGAATGGCCATTCCCCAGTATTTGTTTTGACTTTTATGTCATATGCAAACTCTTTGAGTACAGGGATGATGTTATTTCTTTTCCAGTAAAACATCTTTCTTTCTAAACTGTATTTTCCAGATGCCTCCTTAAGATGTGGGTCGACATTCTTTGGACAGACCATATATTATTAATGCATATTTAAAGCACTGCGACCTTAACATAACAGCACAGACTGATGTGTCTTGACCCTGGTAAAAGGAGGTGTGACAGACACCTGTCTTAGTTTGAAACTATGTATCTGTCAATACAGTTTCAATGGAGAATTAGTTTTTTAAACTACATTGCATTTTTGGTTATTGAGCTTTGAATAAACTATCATTATTTTTTCATGAATTCTAGTCAGACTGGTGGGTCTTATGTTGCTCCCCTTCCCTTTTCCCTATTTTCCCTTTCTCTCTTTGTCTCCCTGTCTGCTTACTCATCATCAATGACCAATATTTTTGAGCACTTGTGTTCCAGGCATTATTCTAAGGTGCTGTGGATACAACGGGGAGCAAAATAGACAGTATTCAGGTTCTCATAGCATAGAGTGGAGTGGTGGAAACAGCTCAGAAAATCTCTATGACGTGTATATGTGTGTTTGTGTGTGTGTTCACACCTGTCAGGCAGTGATAAGAACATGGAAGAATAAAGCAGAATAAGGGGCTGGAGAGTGATGGCAGGTTTGGAGGAGGCTTATTGGCTTGTTGCACATCTGCAGTGGCCAGGAGAGGTTAATTTCTTCAGGGAAATTTGAGCAGGAATCGGAAGAGAATGAGAGAATCAGCAGAAGGAGGAGATGGCAACTGCAGAGGCCCTGATGTAGGCCATTTGACTGGAGCAGAGGGAGTCATGGGGAGACTAATAAGAAATGAGGTTGGAATGGAATTGAGAGTATACACAGTAAGAGTGGAAACAGGTAGACCCAGGGGCAGTCTGGGAGTGTGATGGGGAGGGTGATGTCTAGGGTTAGGGTTGTAATACAGGTAGACCCAGGGGCAGTCTAGGGGTGTGATGGGGAGGGTGATGTCTAGGGTTAGGGTTGTAATACAGGTAGACCCAGGGGCAGTCTAGGGGTGTGATGGGGAGGGTGATGTCTAGGGTTAGGGTTGTAATACAGGTAGACCCAGGGGCAGTCTAGGGGTGTGATGGGGAGGGTGATGTCTAGGGTTAGGGTTGTAATACAGGTAGACCCAGGGGCACTCTGGGAGTGTGATGGGGAGGGTGATGTCTAGGGTTAGGGTTGTAATACAGGTAGACCCAGGGGCAGTCTGGGGGTGTGTTGGGGTGATGTCTAGGGTTAGGGTTGTAATGGTGAACTATGAACAGAGGTTGAGTGTTTAAGAAGAAAGAGCAGACAGGCTTTGTTTATGGGTTTGTAAACCAAAATGTATCCGAGACCTGTCTCAGTCAACTTAGAAGTTTATTTTGAAAATGTTAAGGACATGCCCATGACACCAACTCAGTAGGTTCTAATATGTGTCCAAAATAGTTGGGCTACAGGTTGCTTTTGTGCATTTTAGGGAGACATAAGGCATCATTCAGTACATATACCTTGGTTTTATCTGAAAAGGTGGGACAGCTGAAAGCATGGGGCGCTGGTAGCATCCAGGTCATAGGTGGATTCAAATTGGTTGAAAGAGTTACTATCAAAGATCTGGAATCAGTAGAAAGTAACATCTGGCTTAAGGTAAGATTTTGGAGACCAAGGTTTCATCATGCAAATGAAGCCTCCAAGTAGCAGGTTACAGAGTTCTTAGGCTTAAAAATGTGCCAGACTCTTAGACTCTCCTGGATCAGAGAAAAGACCTGGAAAGGGAAGGGGCTTCTCTACAGAATGTAGATTTTCCCTACAAGAGACAGCTTTGTAGAGCCATTGCAAAATATGTCAAAGAAATATATTCACGGTAAAATACGTCAGTTTCTTTCGGGGCCTGCTATCTGTCTTGTGACAGCGCTACATGAGATCAGGCTGGAGTCTGGTGTCTTACAGCTACAAAAAGTCTGTCTCATCAGTCTTAAAATCGGTTTAGTGTTAATGCTGTTCGGCTGTGTCTGAATTTCAAGGGATGGAGGTTATAATGAGGCATGTCCAACCACCTGCCCCCATCATTGCCTACACTGGATTTTCAGGTCTGCTTTGCAATGCCCTTGGCTGAGAGGAGGGTCTTTCAGTCAGCTGAGGAACTTACAGTTTTATTTTTGGCTTATAGTGTATATGGTGAGTTAGACGAGAGGAATCAGTAATGATTTCCAACCTTTTGGTCTGAGCACTTGGTAGAACAAGATTTCTCTTTACTGTGATTGAGAAGACTACAGGAGGAATGGGGTTGAATGAGACTGGGAAAGTAGTAAGTTTAGGGAATCAGATACGGAATTGGAGATTTTCAGAAAACAAGGGCATATATGGTCCAATTAAAAGGAAAGTTTGTAGGTAGAGATACACATTTGGGAGTTTCTGGTGTATAAATGATGTTAAGGCCATGGAAGAAGGTGACATTTCTTAGAGAGTTGTCTGTGGAGAAGAGCCAAGACCCGAGTACTGAACTGTGGACACTCCGCTGTCGAGCGGCGGAGAAGATGGGGAAACGTCAGCAGAGGAGAGGAAGGACGAGAAATCAGCGACGCCAGAGGAGACCAAAAAGTTTCTTTGTCAACAGATTTTGTTACAGAATTTTAACCGTAGGACTATACATTTATTTTACCTTCATTCCATCTTATTTTGATCCATCTCAGCCTATTGAGATGAGTCTCAGTCTTATTTCTGTTATCTAACATAGTATTTATTTCTCTGTTTTGAAATCTCAAATTTGAGTGTTTTTTTCCAAGTTGTTTTCCTGTGCCCCCTTTACAGTGATTGTCATTAGGAAATGCTGAGTGTGGAAATGTCACCTCTGAGAATAATGTGAGATCGTGTCAGATGCTTGGTTGAAACCAGTGTATGTTAAGCTACTATATTTTTCTAATCAGACATTGCCATTTAATTAAGAAATATTAGGTGAGTCCCAATTCATCTAGGCTCCTAAGATACATCAAGGAGAGACTAGACAGAAATGCCTGTGCTCGTGGCATTTACATAGTGTGCGGTAGAGCCAATAATCAACAAATAACACATGCACTGTGCTCAGTGGCAGTGAGTACTATGGAGGCAGAAGAGTGAGGGGTGGGTTAGATGATGTGGGCCAGGCAGGCTCACTGGGGACACATTTGAGGAAAGACCTAAGGGAAGTGAAGGTGACCCATGCTGAGAACTGGATAGGGGCTTTCCAGGAAGATGGTACAGGAAATGCAAAGACCCCAATGCAGGAGTGTGCTTGGCACATTGCCAGAGGCACAGCAAGGTGGCCATCTTGGCTAGATCTGAGTAAGTGAAGGAAGGAGCCTTGGTCAGAGATGGTGCTGCTGGGAGATTTGAGGGATACCATATCAGTCATATCTCTACTGGTCATTTGTTCCCATCTAGTCCACAGTATTAATCCTTTGTTGTGTTATTACTGTTACTCTTTTTAAGTGGTTTCAGCTCATAAGTCAAAAAGATTTCTGACAAGAACAGGGAGATAAAAGTGTCAGAATAATAGGAGTAGTTGGATGCTGACTTGCTAGAAAATGCAAAATCTCAGCCACATCTAGAAATCTTTGGTGTAGACTTTGCCCCCCCCATACTATAATATTTTTCATTACAGTCTTGTATTTAATGTTTTCCAGGAGAAATCTGAGACCATTCTGATTCTTCTTAGTAAACATTGCTTTTATTGTTTCTGAATATGTTCATAAGTGTTTCATTTGCTCTTTGAATTTGTTATTTTCACTAGGTCACATAGATGCTTTAATTTTGAGTAATTTAACCTGGTACACGGTGAGCTTTCTCCACATTTTAAAAGTCATTTTTAGCTCGGGGTACTATGCTCCTTGTTTCTTGGTGCATCGCTTTTTTCCCATTTATTTTTTTCTCTTCAAGATCACCAGAAATATCCATGTATTTCTCCTTCCCTGATTCTTTTACTACACATTCTAGAGTCTCTCAGATTTATTCTCCATGTCGTTGACTTGAACTTCTTTTCTCTACTGTTTCTCATTCTGCTTAAATTCATAATGACTCTTTTAAAATTAAAGGTTACTTCGATATTTTGGGTGTTTCTTCTTCATTTCAATCTGTCTTATACTATTGATAACTCTTATTGTTAATTCTTTAATTTTCGTGATAGTTCAAAGTAGATGCTTTCCTAGTACTCATTTTGCATATTTTCCTTCTCCAGCAACACCCCAAATCTGTTGCTCTCCTCTGTATTCTAGTATAATACTAACACTTCGGATATTTTTCGTAGTTTTTTTTCCTACTTTTGTCGTATGTGTTGAGAAGTCATTTACTGATTTTTTTAAAATAAATGTATTTATTCTTGAATGATGTTAGCTCTGTTCTTCATTAATGGATTATTCTTATCTCTGTTTACTATTCATGTACATACATGTCCTTAGAATCCTCCTGTTTATTGTGTTAAAGAGCTGGATAATGAGTTTCAGTGGCACCAGTTCAGTCTGCAGTGACTGAAGGGAACCCCGAGGAAACTGGAGTTGCGGACGTTCTCACAGGGAGGAGTTGACCACAGTGATTTTTCTCAAGTTTGATTGAAACAAATTGCTCTACTGGAATCCAGATTTCATTATCTTGTCTTCATTTTGACTTGGCCTGGTAAACAGTATGACGGTATCCATTCTGTTTAGTGTTTCTTTATGCCAGGTTTTAAAATAAATGCTCAATTCAGTTAGTGAATCATTAAATTTCTCTGGATTTCTATTCAGTGTATTTCTAAATACAGGGCACTGTGGCAGACATAAGCATGAACTCATATCCAACTTTCAGTATATTAAATGGGATCTTGTGTTATTACTTTCTTCAGAGTATTTTATATACTTATTTATTTTATTAGTATACTTTAAGTTCTGAGATACATGTGCAGAATGTGCAGGTTTGTAAACACATGCCATGGTGGTTTGTTGCATCCATCATGGGTGCATACCCATCATCTACATTAGGTATTTCTCCTAATGCTATACCTCCCCTAGCCACCCACCTCCCAACAGGTGTTGGTGTGTGATGTTCCCCTCCCTGTGTCCATGTGTTCTCATTGTGCAACTCCAACTTATGAATGAGAACATGCACTGTTTGGTTTTCTGTTTCTGTATGAGTTTGCTGAGAATGATGGTTTCCAGCTTCATCCGTTTCCCTGCAAAGGACTTGAACCCATCCTTTTTTATGGCTGCATAGTATTCCATGGTGTATATGTGCCACATTTTCTTTTTCCAGTCTATCGTTGATGGACATTTGGGTTAGTTCCAAATCTTTGCTATTGTGAACAGTGTTGCAGTAAACATACATGTGCATGTCTTTATGGTAGAATGATTTATAATCCTTTGGGTACATACCCAGTAATGGGATTGCTGGGTCAAATGTTATTTCTGGTTCTAGATCCTTGAGGAATCGCCACACTGTCTTCCACTGTGGTTGAACTAATTTACACTCCCACAAACAGTGTAAAAGCATTCCTATTTCTCCACATCCTCTCCAGCATCTGTTGTTTTCTGATTTTTTAAATGATCACCATTCTAACTGGAGTGAGATGGTATCTCAATGTGGTTTTGATTTGCATTTCTCTAATGACCAGTGAAGATGAGCTTTTTTTCATATGTTTGTTGCCTGCATAAATGTCATCTTTTGAGACGTATCTGTTCATATCCTTTGCCTACTTTTTGATGAGGTTTTTTTTTTTTTTTTTTTTTTTTGATTAGCCCTCTGTCAGATGGGTAGATTGCAAAAATGTTCTCCCATTCTGTAGGTTGCCTGTTCACTCTGATGACAGTTTCTTTTGCTGTGCAGAAGCTCTTTAGAGTTTAATTAGGTCCCATTTGTCAATTTTGGCTTTGTTGCCATTGCTTTTGGTGTTTTAGTCATGAAATCTTTGCCCATACCTATGTCCTGAATGGTACTGCTTATGTTTTCTTGTAGGGTTTTTATGGTTTTAGGTCTTATGTTTAAGTCTTTAATCGGGTCTATTTTTAGTTTTCTGCATATGGCTAGTCAGTTTTCCCAACACCATTTTTTAAATAGGGAATCCTTTCCCTATTGCTTGTTTTATGTTGAAGATCAGATGGTGTAGGTGTGCAGTCTTACTTCTGAGGCCTCTGTTCTGTTCCATTGGTCTATATATTTGTTTTGGTACCAGTATCATGATGTTTTGGTTACTGTAGGATTGTGGTGTAGTCTAAAGTCAGGTAGCATGATGCTTCAGCTTTGATCTTTTTGCCTAGGATTGCTTTGGTTATATGGGATCTTTTTTGGTTCCATGTGAAATTTAAAGTAGTTTTTTTTTTCTAATTTTGTGAAGAAAATCAATGGTAGCTTGATGGGGATAGCACTGAATCTATAAATTAATTCGGGCAGTATGGCCATTTTACGATATTGATTCTTCCTATTCATGAGCATGAAGTGTTTTTCCATTTGTTTCTGTCCTCTTTTGTTTCCTTGAGCCATGGTTGGTAGTTCTCCTTGAATCAGTCAAGAGAAAGAAATAAAGTGTATTCGAACAGGAAGAGAGGAAGGCAAATTGTCTCTGTTTGCAGACAACATGATGGTGTATTTAGAAAATGCCATCATCTCAGCCCAAAACCTCCTTAATAAGCAACTTAAGCAAAGTCTGTAACAGAATCAATGTGCAAAAATCACAAGCATTTCTACAACTAATAACAGACAAACAGCCAAATCATGAGTGAACTCCCATTCACAATTGCTACAAAGAGAATAAAATACCTGAGAATACAACTTTCAAAGGATGTGAAGGACCCAGAATATTTTTTATGGACTTGATGCAACAGTATCATTTTCTTGGGAAGGAGAAATTTTTGCTACATTCTTGGGAATGTATTGAACATTTGCTGTCGTTGGTATTATGTCCAGCCAAATTATCTTGAATTTTATGGCATGTATCAGCCATAGTCACCAAGTTTCATCACTAATTCAGCTTTCTTCTTGTTTTTACTTTTCTTTGTTTCATATTGAAGGGGGAGATTTTCATAGGATATCAACTTTAAAATCTTTATTTTTCCTGGTGTAGCCTGTCTTTTCTTCATATTTATAAAATTTCTGTTACTGCATTTAAAAAACTTCTGAATTATCTGTTAATACTTATGACCATATATTATGCAGATTAATTTTATGTTATAATCAGTTTTGTTATAGGAAGGAGTGTTCTCAGGAGGGCAGGAAAGGTTAGGTTAGGGCAAAAATGTGTAAAAGTCCTTACTTTCACTGGACTTTGAGAATAGAAGGGGATTGTCAATGCTAGTGAGTACCAGGGCACCGTGAGAGGAATTGGTCAGCAGCGGGAGTGGGAGGTGGGCCAGCTTGGCAGATGTGTGGAGTAGCAGGGGCTGAGGTCCAGTGATGCAGGTGCATTTGTAGGGCTTAATTTTCGTATTATTTTATGGAAGCTTGAAAAAGTAGTAGCCTGAAAACACTTAGAACCTCACTCGTTCTGTTTTTCTGTCTCTTGCTTTTTTCTCTGTCTCAATGTCTGGCATTTATTTAAACTTTTTCCTTACAGAGTCTAGTTTTATTTGGTTGAAGTCATACTTCTCTGTATAGTAATATCATTAAAAAGTTAGAGTGTTAAATGTATGTCTGAATACTTACAAATACTAACAGTGGAATTAGAACCTCATTTAGCCTAACAAGAAGTTGAGTAAAATGGATTATTTTTCTTGTTTCTGACTTTTATTTTGGGATCAAGGGTATATGCGCAGGTTTGTTACGTGGGTAAATTGCATATCACAGTTTACCCATGTAAATTGTGGGGGTCACTGTACAGATTATTTCATCACTCAGGTAATAAGCATTAATAATCAGGCCAGGCGCGGTGGCTCAAACCTGTAATCCCAGCACTTTGGGAGGCCGAGGCGGGTGGATCACGAGGTCAAGAGATCGAGACCATCCTGGTCAACACGGTGAAACCCCGTCTCTACTAAAAATACAAAAAATTAGCTGGGCATGGTGGCGTTTGCCTGTAATCCCAGCTACTGGGGAGGCTGAGGCAGGAGAATTGCCTGAACCCAGGAGGCGGAGGTTGCGATGAGCCGAGATCGCGCCATTGCACTCCAGCCTGGGTAACAAGAGTGAAACTCCATCTCAAAAAAAAATAAAAAATAAAAATAAATAAATAAATAAATAAATGATAGTTTTTCAAATTTTTCTTCAAAATGTTTTTGCTACAAATTTGAACTGGAAGAGAAATGCTAAGTTTACACAGAAGGAAAAAAGTTTATACTGAGGCAAACATCTTTAAGGAATATTTTGGTGATTTCACACAGGAATTTCTCCCTGCTATTCAGATATCTTGTTAATTTGTATTATGCATATTAATTCTTCTTTGCAATTTAACTGTGTGTGTGTGTGTGTGTGTGTGTGTGTTTTGCTTAAAATATTTTATAGTGTTGGGCCACATGGGACTGGATGGTAGAATTTCCTTAATTGGCATCTGTTCTTACAGTGCAGCTTAAGAATCTCGTGGGTGCAGAATACCTGGGGGTTGGGGGATGCTTTGTTGCCTCAGCTCTTTCAAATGTATCCCCTCTCAGAAAGTGAGAAAACTCCATGCGGAGGTTCCCCGAAACAGGATTAACAAAATCTACTGTATCATGTGACTTCAAATGAAACTTTGGCAACATCTGACTAGTTGTGATCATAGTTACGCTCTACAACTAATCAGTCGCTGAATATAGAATTTGGAATTTTCAGGGTTTCTGTATTAATCTGCTCATTACCTTAATTGAGTGAATGACTTGAAAATTGAGAGTACCTGAGCCTTGTGGAAATCATTAAACCACTGACCAGATAATTATTATGCAAACATATTATTCCGTGAATAGAATTTTCTTAAAGTAGATTGCAGTAATGGTAGAGAAGACACTCCTGGTACATGGTTGTGAAAGCCATTATTTCTTTAGTGATTATTTATGTTATTTTATTTTTTTCTATTAAAGATGAGCTTTCTTAGCTGATTAGCTGTAGTGCTTTCCTTAGCTTGAAAATACAGGCGTGCTGAGATTACATGGCAGGTGTTTTAAATTTTTTCTCTCCTGACCTTGTCTCCATCATTCTTATTTATAGCATCCCCTCTATTTTTGAGAAGACTGAGGTTATGTGATTTGAGCCCCTGTCGTTTTGTTATTTTGTATATCAAAATGTCTCTCTGTTGACTCTCTTCTTATTTCTGTATTTGGGGTTGAGAGTCACACTGTAATTTATGTTTCGGAGACTACTTCCAACGCCTGTGCTTGGATCTGCTCTTCCCGACTTTGTCTAGAGCTACTTTTACTCAGTTAAAATCATTTCTACTTGTGTTTTCAGGAGATCAGAACTCTGTCTCTAAGATATATTGAAACTACTATAATCAAGTCAATTATATCAATTTCGAATGTTTATTTCCAGTGTCTTCTTCACATGCACATATATACTTGCTAATAATTACAATGCACATATTGTTTTCATTTCTGTTTTTTATTATCCTATAAGCATTTCATGATTTTATGCAGTCTAAAATTATCTTTGGTGACTAAAAATGCCCCATTGAGTTTCTGTGATAATTTTTTTACTTTTTTATTTTATTGGTAAATCTTTAGATTGTTTTTATTTTCATAGACTACTTAAATTTATGTATATAGTAGTTTTATTCTTTTTTTTTTTTTTTTTTTTTGAGACGAAGTTTCGCTCTTGTTACCCAGGCTGGAGTGCAATGGCGCGATCTCGGCTCACCGCAGCCTCCGCCTCCTGGGTTCAGGCAATTCTCCTGCCTCAGCCTCCTGAGTAGCTGGGATTATAGGCACGTGCCACCATGCCCAGATAATTAGTAGTTTTATTCTTTTGAAATATTTCCTAAGAAACAATACCTAGGACCCAAGGTTACTGGGTCAAAGGACATGACTGGTTTATATTTAACACAGCTGCTAAGTTGGTTTAACTAAATTACTGCTATGGTTGAATGTTTTATTGTAGTCCCATTTAAATAACAATTATATATCTTTTCATGTGTAAATGGTATGAGACTGTTTTAATGTTTTTATTTAAAGCAAATACACATATTTCTATATGCTATTATTTGTATTTCCTTTTGTGAGAATGCATCTCTATTTCTTCTCTGTGTTACACATTTAGAAGAACTTCTCTGGTATTAATGTAAATGACACTTAGATTTGAATTCCTGCTTTGCCATTCTAATCTGAAAGACCTTTTGATAAATGGCTTTTTAAAGCCAAATATAAACTGGGGATAAAGTCTACCAAACCTGACATAGCCAGAATAGGGTTAAAATGTATGTCCATATAATTATTTATTAGAAAACCCAAAATACACTTAAAAAGCAGAGGGGATGAATTAAAATAAGATATGAGAATAAATTAATGGAGCAGAGTGTAAAATGTAGACTTGATTAATAATGCAAAAGATAATTCTTTAAAAAGATCAATTCCATAAATAGATTGCCAAAGACAATCTATTTAAGAAATAGGAAATATAGGCATTAGGAATGAGGAAGGGAATATAAATATGAACATCAGGGAGATTATTGATAATTAAATAGAGAATACTGAATACTATATATTAATATAATTGCAAATTTGTATGAAATGGCCAATTTTGAGGAAATAACAAATTATCAAAATTGACTGAAGAAGAATTAAGAAACCTACTATAATGAAAAAACTGGAAAATTAGTAGAAGGCCACCTAAAATGACATGAGGCCCAAAAGCTTTTGCTGAATAATTTCACAAAACATTAAAGAGGAGAAAATGTCTACATTATATGAAGTGTGTATTTTAAAAGCTAGGGAAACAACTCATTTCAAAAGAGAATACTATTTTTGACACAAAATGTAGAGCATTAAACAAAAGAGAAAAAAGCACTAAGAGACTGTTAACCAGTTTTATTAGTGCAAACATAAGTTCAGAAATTCTAAGTAAATGAGTTCAATGACGCTTTGAAAGAATAATCCTTCGTTGTCAAAGAGGATTGGCAAGTAGAAGGCCAGCATAGCAAGTCTAGTAAGAGATTAGACCAGGCTGGTGGTAACGGAGGTGGGGGAAATGCTTGGGTTTCATAGATAGGATGCTGTGTTTATTTTGAAGGGAGGCCTAACAAGAACTATTGATTAATTTAGATGTGTGATATTAAAAAAGAGGGAAGAAGGAGGCATCAGGGTTTTGCCTGAGCCGGTGGAAGGGGAGCTTGCCATTCCCTCGGTGGGAGGGCCTGCGGAATGGACAGGTCGGGGTGTGTGTTCAGGAGGTGCTTCCTTTCAGACAATCAGTTTTGAATGTCCTAAGTTGGAGCTGTCTAATAGATTTCTAAATGGGAGATATTAAATAATAAGTTATACATATGAGACTGGGGTTTAGGTCAATGTTCTGGGTTAGAGATACTGATTTGAGATCATTAGTAATATGGATTATTTAAGAACCATCCACGTATAGGTGGTGTCTGAAGTCACGGGGCTAGATGAGGTCACTTGACAAGTGGGTGTTGCTCAGCCCTGGAACATGACATTTAGAAGGCTGAGACTTCTGAGCGAGGAAGAACTAGGAAGGAAGACTGAAAGCAGCTGTCCAAGAGGTGGAGAGAGAACCAGGGGCATATGTTTCTTTTAAATAAGGTATTATTTAAAATAAAATAGAACAATCGACTATGTCAAATACTGCTGGAACTTCAAGGGAAAGGAAGACTGAGGGTTGACTTTTAGTTTGGCAGTTTGGGGTCGTTGGTGATCTCAATAAAAGGTGTTTTTTTGGAGCAACTGGAGTTTGTGAGAGAAGAGAAATTGTAGGTGGCAATAGATACAATGACTTTATGGAGTTTTAACTTAAGAGACAGGAAATAAATGGGTGGGAAATATATAGAAAAGCTATAAAGAGGCGACAAAACGTGGTTTTGTTTTAGTTTTTTTCTCTTAAAATATGAGATAAATGCCAGCATGTTTATATATTTGTGGAAATGATACAGTAGAGAAAGTGATTGTGTGGGACCGAGAGAAGATGGCCTAAACAGTCTTTAAGTGCGGAGAGAAGCTCCGTCAGCCTCCCAAAGCCTCCCCATTGCAGCTCTGCCTGTTCCTTCACAATTGCCATTTACTCACTTTCCAGTTCTTTTCTTTCTATATCATTTAAAAAGAGGGTTTCTAATTGATGACCAGAGAAACAAGCATAACCAAATACAACAGAGGAAGAACTAGAAAGAAAACAGTTTGTAACAGGTAATACTTTTCTATGAATGTGTAGAAAATCTGGCTTTCAATTTTTAATCAGGTGAAACGTAAACCAAAGTTGATTTACTTATTCTCTGAGGGAGGATACCAGTCAGTCTTTTTTTCAGGGCAAAGTTTTTAATACTGGATTTTATAAAAATGCAAATAAGTTTACATATCTGATTTACAGCAATAATTCAATAAGTTTCAAAGACATGATATTGCAATGTGGTTCGGTGTTCAGAAAGTGCAGGTGTCCATACAGAAGGCTGGACTAGAATAGACCCAAGTTAGAACGACCTGGAGTCATTTCCTGTGACCTCTTACTGTGGTTTGTATATGGCTTTTTCGGCCCTACCAAGTCTCCTGGTGAAACTCCACTCCTCTTGCCTCCTCTCTGGTCCTGTGGTAGCTGTACACACTGGTTCCCCGTTGCTTCCTCTGGGAGTGGAAGAAGTCTGAAGCCCTCATCAGCATATCTGTGAGCCAAATAAACCTTTTATATTTCTAAATTACTTAGCCTCAGGTATTCCTTTGTAGCCACAAACATGGACTCAAAATCAACGCCCTCACTCATTGCAGCTGATGCCACAGGGCTAAAGTGATGTGGCCCGGGGCAGAAGTGAAAGCGCTGTGCAGGAGTGGGTAGAAAGCCTGACTGTTTAGATCTCCCTCAGGAGAATTTTCTCAAATCTGGCATTGGTTAGTGGGCTTTGAATTGTTCAAAATGATACTTAAAAACAAATACCTGGAGTGCAGGCAAATATCCTGTCTTGCTGATTACCAACACAGGATTTAGAAGCCAGAGGAACCAGTTGACATATATTGTTCCAGTAAGGTGAAATGATATTCTGACATTTTGAATTTTGAAAATTAAAGAGCCCAATAAGAATTTCTCACCCAGATGGAAAATCCCTCATTCTTAGTGAAGAAGAGTCCCATAGGGTGACTGTAAGAAAAGTCCATATTCACCTTATTACACAAATTGAAGTATCTCCAGGCATTCAAATTCGTGTTTTGTGAAAACCAGAGAGAAAAATTCTTAGCATAAATTATGGATTGTTTTAGGCTAAATTTCTTTTCAGGAGCTTTGCTGCTCCTTATTAACCACAGTCATGGCAACCTCAGAAACCATGTGAGCATCCCTCCTAAGCACGTTGGCTTTCTGAGCATATTAATGTGAAACCCTTCTCTATCTAATTGAATACAATATTCTGCTATATGGAAATAGTTCATATTGACCACTTAAATACTAGGAAATGTTTGCTAAAGACAGTTTTGCATAAGATTATGCAAAACCCATAATCTTAACAATAGATTACAGACATAAACCATTTGTCCCAATTCCATAACGATAAAGTGATGCAAATGATAGATAGAAGACACATTTCTTATTCCTCATTATGCTAGTAGGCAAGGAGTCATCTTATCCAAAAAATGATATCAAATGATTATGACAAAAATGTTAAAATTGGGAACTAAACACATTCCTCTTTCACAAGACTCTAAATTATCACCTGTTTTGCCACACCGTCCTTGGCAGCCACAAACCGATGCTAGACTATAGATTTTGAAAACTGGTGTAACGGAGGAATCTATTTTAGGCCCATTAAGATGGTGGCCCTAATTCGTAAATTCAAGGGCTGTTTAAAGGTTGTTTGGAGAGCATTTCTTCATTGTGTAAAACAGAATATAATAATGATCCAGTAATGTAGTAGATATGCATAAAATCCAGTTGCCGAGATGGTGGTTTGTTAACAATGGCAACAAAGGCATCAGATACTTTTTTGGTCATAGGTATTTTCACGAGTTGACATTTTCTTGTTTATCTGTTCCCCTCTCTCAATAGGAGTTAAACTCCATGAGAGTAGTAGCCTTATCTGATAATGCTTGAAACATTGCTAAATAAATATTTGTTAAAAACCTTACATATGGTCATACCTAGACAATATTGTGGCTTCAGTTTCAGACTGCTACAGTAAAGCAAATATCACAATAAAGTGAGTCACAAGAGTTTTTTTGATTCTTCAGTGCATATAAAGTTATCTTTATACTGTACTGTAGCCTGTAAAGTATATATATGCATTATGTCTAAAAATGCAAAGTGCATTCACTAATTAAAAATAGTGACCGGGCATGGTGGCTCATGCCTGTCATCCCAGTGCTTTGGGAGGCCGAGGCAGGGGGATTGCAAGGTCAGGAGTTCGAGATCAGCCTGGCCAACATAGTGAAACCCTGTCTCTACTAAAAATACAAAAAATTAGCCAGGCACAGTGGCAGACACCTGCAATCCCAGCTACTTGGGAGGCTGAGGCAGGAGAATCGCATGAACCTGGGTGACAGAGGTTGCAGTGAGCCGAGACTATGTCATTGTACTCCAGCCTGAGCAACAGAGTGGGATTCCTCTGTCCTCTTGACCCCCCCAAAAAATAATAATGTATGGCTTTATTGCTAAAAAATGTTAATGATTATCTGAGCCTTTGGCAAGTTATAACCTTTTAGCTGGAGGAGATTCTTGCCTAGATGTATATGGCTTCTGATGTATTAGCATTTTGATTGCTGAAGGTTGGGGTGGCTCTGGCAGTTTCTTAAAATAAGGCAAAAATAAAATATGCTACATCAGGGGACTCTTCCTTTCATAGAAGATTTCTCTGCAGCATGCAATGCGGTTTGAAAGCATTTTGCCCGCAGTAGAATTTAATGCAATATTTGGGTTCATCCTTTCAAACACCGCCTCTGCTTTATCAACTAAGTTTATGGAATATTCTAAATCCTTTGTTGTCATGTCAACATTGTTCATAGCATCTTCACCAGGCATAGATTCCACCTCAAGAAACCATTTTCTTAGCTCTTCTATAAGAAGCAACTCATCTGTTCAAGTTTTATCATGAGATTGCAGTAATTCAGTCACATCTTCCAAGTTCCACCTCTAATTCTGGTACTGTTGCTGTTTCTACCACATCCACAGGTCTTGAACTCTTAAAAGTCCCCATGAGGGTTTGAACCAACATCCTTCAAACTCCTGTTAACATCGATATTTTGACAACTTCCCATGAACCACGAATGTTCTCAACAGCATCTGCAAAGATGAATTCTTTCTGGAATTTTTAGATTTACTTTGCCCAGATCCATTAGAAGAATCACTGTATATGGTAGCTATTAGGTTTACAAATTTATTTCTTAAATAATATGACTTGAAAGTCAAAATTACTCCTTGATCCATGGGCTGCAGAACGGAGGTTTTGTTAGCAGGCACGAAAACCTGAATCTCCTTATGCCTCTCCATCAGAGCTCTTGGGTGATCAGGTGCATTGTCAATGAGTAGTAATATTTTATTACTCCAGAGATGGAGTCTCTGTCACCCAGGCTGGAGTGCAGTGGCGTGATCTCAGCTCACTGCAACTTCTGCCTCCTGGGTTCAAGCGATTCTCCTGCCTCAGCCTCTCAGGAGCTGGGATTATAGATTCGCCAGCATGCCTGGCTAATTTTTGTATTTTTAGTAGAGACAAGGGTTTTTCCATATTGGGCGCACTGGTCTCAAACTTCCAACCTCAGGTGATTTACCCCTTCAGCCTTCCAAATTGCAGGCATGAGCCACCGCATGTGGCCAAGTAGTAATATTTTGAAATGAATCTTTGTTTGGAGCAGTAGTGTTCAACAGTGGGCTTGATTTTTGTTCAGTAAATTATGCCAAACACAGATGTGATGTCCTTGTGGCTTTGTAGTTCCAGTTCTAGAACACAGGCAGTCAATGTAGTATAATTTGTATTGGCCCTAGAATTTTTGCAGGGGTCAGTGAGGCTTAGTTTCAACTTAAAGTCGTCAGCTGCATTTGTCTCTAATGAGGGAGTCAGCCGTTCTTTGAAACTTTGAAGCCAGACACTGACTTCTTGTCTCTAGATGTAAGGGTCCCAGATGACATCTCAATGTAAGAATGTTTGCCTTCTTTGCAAATCTGCCATTTAGGATAGCCACTTCCGTCCATTATCTTGGCTAGGTACTTTGGATAACCTGCTGCAGCTTCTCCATCCGCACTTACTACTTCACATTTCACTTTTATGTTATGAAGATGGCTTCTTTCATTAAACTTCACGAAGTAACCTCTACTAGCTTCAGACTTTTCTTCTGCAGCTTCCTCACGTCTCTCATCTTTCTAATTGAAGAGGGTTAGGGCTTTGGATTAGGCTTTGCTGTAAGGGAATGTTGTAGTTGGTTCGATCTTCTATCCAGACTGTTGAATCTTTCTCCATATTGGCAGTAAGGCTTTCTCCTTCTTTTTCATGTGTTCATTAGATTAGCAATTGTAATTTATTTCAGGAACTTTTGCTTTGCATTCACAACTTGGCTAACTGGAGCAAGAGACCTAGCTTTTAGCTTGTCTTGGTTTTTGACATGTCTTCCTCACGAGGCTTATTTCTAGTTTTTGATTTAAAGTGCGAGACATGTGACTCTTTCACTTGAACACTTGAAGATCATTGTAGAGTTATTAATTGGTTTGTGTAATTTCAATATTGTTTTGTCTCAGGATTAGTGAGTTTCAAGGAGAGGAAGGGAGTTGGGAGAATAGTTACAGATAGTTAAATATCACTGACGGTAGATCACCTTAACCGGTGTAATAATAATGAAAAAGTTTTGAAATTAGTGAGAATTACGAAATGTGACGTGGAGACATGAAGTGAACACTGGCTATTGGCAGAGTTGTGCTGACGGACGTGTCTGATGCAGGGTTGCTGTGCACCTTCCCTTTGTAAAACATGCAATATCTACAAAGAGCAGTAAAGCAAAGCACAATCCAAATGAGGTGTGCCTGCGCAGACATTCACAAATACATCTGCTGGGGAAAGAACTTAAACTACATATTTCGTTTTCTTAATTTTCTCATGATTCAGCTGCCCTTGAAAACTTAATCCTTTTCTACTAGCAGTGTTAAACTTAAAAAAGTGTAGTGATTTAATACTGTTTTATCTCATGGATCGCTTTTACCTAAACTTGTTAGTGTGAAAAGCCCTTTTCACCTCGTGGACCTTTTTGTCCTAAATGAGATTCATTAATTTATAAAAAGCTCTTTGAGGCCAGGTGTGGTGGTTCATGCTTACAATCCCAGCACTTTGGGAGGCCGAGGCAGGCGGATCACAAGGTTAGGAGTTCGAGACCAGCCTCTCCAATATGCTGAAACCCCACTTCTACTAAAAAATACAAAATTGCCTGGGCGTGATGGCACATGCCTATAGTCCCAGCTACTTGGGAGGCTAAGGCAGGAGAATTGCTTGAACCCGGGAGGCGGAGGTTGCAGTGACCTGAGATTATGCCATTGTACTCCATCCTGGGCAAAAGAGTGAGACTCCATCTCAAAAAAAAAAAAAATGCCCTTTGGAAATTATACTGTTCTTCTGGAATACTAGTTTTTATTATATCTGTTTTATTGAATTGAGCTGATAATGTATTTTCAAATTAGTGCTTCATTGATTTGCAGAATCCCTGCCTATGTGCTTTCCACTTTAACATGAATTAATTGTCCAGGGACAGTCCCAATAGTCAGCCATGATCGTTTTGTCCTCCTGCCCTGCTTGCCTCTCTGCTACCCTCTCTTTTACTACTTCCTCCTGCAGTTTCCTTCACCTGTGCTAGCATTCTTTTTTTTTTTTGCCAATCAATGAGAGCTTGTAAGGTTGCTGAGGTTGGTTGGCCTTGAACACTTGGCCTCGCCTTCGCAAGCGCCACGACATCCGGCCGGAGCCACTTTGGGCCCCCGTGTGCTAGCATTCTTTAAGATGCATTCTCTCAACTCCTGAATTATGCTGCTCCTAAATCATACCTGATATGATTTGGCTCTGTGTCCCCACCCAAATCTCACCTTGAACTGTAATCATCACCGTGTATCAGGGACTTGACCAGGTGGAGATAATTGAATCATGGGGTGATTTCCCCCTGTTCTCATGATAGTGAAGGAGTTCTCTCTAGACTTGATGGTTTTGTAAGGGGCTTCCTCCTTTGCTCAGCATTAATTCTCTCTCCTGCCGCTCTGTGATGTGGTGCCTTCCACCATGATTAATAGTTTCTTGGGGAAGTCAATTAAACCTCTTTTCTTTATACATTACCCAGTCTTGGCTATGTCTTCATAGCAGCATGAGAAGGAACTAATACAGCACCTTCCTTGCTCTCCTGTAATGCTTTGAAACAGCTCTGTGTGGCATTTCTTCTGTGCTCAGTTAAACTGTAGAACAAGTGAAAGTGGCTGCTTTTTCTCTTTTCCCCATAGTACTGGGATGAGCTCAGGATGACTGTCTATTGGTCCTTTATTTGCTGTTTCGGATTTTCAAACTTTTTAAAGGAAGCATTTGCAGATGAGTGGCTTCCTCTGTGTGAAGCCCAAACTCTTCCACCCATGCCTGCATAGCTTGCAGATTTCCTTCATGGGTCGTTACAGTTGCTCATTGTAGAGTAGTTAGGATTTTCAGCCTGTGCCATTTGTGTGATGTAGATCACCTTTATTTTTAACTTCTTTTCTTTAAAATGCCTAAATCATTTTGATAACTATTCTTAAGAATATAAAGCATGATACAAAAAAGGTTTGGCACCTTCTTGTAAAGTTAAACATACATTTATCTTGCAACCCAGGAATTTTACCCTGATATTTGCCAAAGATAATTGAAAACCTGTGTTCACAAAAATACTTCCATAAGAATGTTCATAGCAGGCTTTATTCATGATAGCTCAAAACTGGAAACATAAGCATCCCAAATGTGCAACAATAATGTGACAGATAAACAAGTGGTAGTACGTTAATACAGCAGAATGCTACCAGTAATGGAAAGGAACACACTACTGGAACATACGGCACCATGGCTGAATTGCCCCGACATCCTGCTGAGCCCATGTAGCAGGTTCAAAAGAGTTCATATTGTCTGACTCCATTTACAAATAATTTGAAGCTGGCAAAACTAATCTATGGTGGGAAAAAGTCAAAAAGATTGGCTGCCTCAGGGACAGGGATTAATTAGAAAGGGCTGTGGGAGGGACTTTATGAAGAGATGAAATGTCTGTCTTATTAGGATGTATCTTACAAGGATTTATGGACTTGTCAAAATACAATGAATGGTTCATTTAAGATTTATATATTTCAGTGTTTGTAAATTTTGCCTAAAAAACTAGAAAATATTAACCTGTAGTTAATACATTTACTATTTGAAGTGGTATGGCTTAGCAGTTCTAAAACTACCTCTGTGTATCCTAGTCTTGAGAAGATGTATAAGAATGTTAAGGATAGTGACAGCCAGATTTCACATGTTAGGTGAGCTAATTACATATATGGAAATAAGGAACACTGGAATGTACACTGTAGTGTTTGGTTGGAACCAGAGGTATCAGAATGAGTCATGATTTTCCATCTCTCCTTATATATATATATGTAAGTAGACAAATGCATGTAGAATGACAACATAAGATTATATATGTATTTATGTGTGTGTTTGTGTATTTATATGTAAGCTTCTTTTATATACACACATACATATGTATATTTTATGCATTAGAAGCATTGGCAGCAGTGTGATATAGCTCCAACTCTTGGATTTTAAATACCATTCTCTACTAAAAGGAACTGAGATTTCTTTGAATTAGAAATGGCTGATTCAAGGGCCAGTGAAGTATGTGACAAAAAGGTAAGGAAGTGTTGAAGGAATCATTAGGACGTGTCAAAAGGATATAGGAGCTATCTTGAAGAGGTTTCTGCTGGCCAAATATGGGACAATTTGAGCATCAAGTTAAATGACAATAATAGGGGATCATAGCCTGTTGTGTAAAATAAGTCTTTGATTCCATGTTCATATGGAAGAAGTCAGGGAGGGAGGCAGGCAGGCAGGCTCACTGTTCTTTGGATGATGGCTTTCTAGCTTCATCACTTTATTGTATTGCTGACAAAAACTTCAAAACTTGATACTTTTGAAGAATACTTGATACTTCAAAGAAAACTTGATACTACAACAACAGTCTGAGGAACTGTTGTACATTGAAAGATACTAAAGAAACATGACGTGACTCCTAAGTACTGTATGTGATCCGGGATCTGAACTTAGATGGTGGGGAGATAATGATCCTTTACATATGTGATCTGGGATCTGAACTTAGGTGGGTGGGGATAATGATCCTTTACATACGTGATCCGGGATCTGAACTTAGATGGGTGGGGGGATAATGATCTTTTACATATGTGATCTGGGATATGAACTTAGATGGGTGGGAGCATAATGATCCTTTATAGGACATTTTTGGGACAACAGATGAACTGAGAATGTGGTTTTTTAATTAGCTAATACTGTTGTAGAAATGTTCAATTTTCTGATCATGGTAACTGTATTTAACTTGTAAAATAAAGGTCTTTTACTTGGGAAATGCACACTGAAGTGTTTAAGAATAAAGGGGCATGCCAACTTGCTTTTAATATTAAAACACTTATTTCACGTGTGTGTGTGTGTGTGTGTGTGTGTGTGTGTGTGTGTGTACAGAAAGATTGATAGACAGAATTTACTGATAGAATGCTAAGTCAAATAAGACAAACCAAATTATTGGTAAATCTTGGTGTTCTAGTTTAGCTGCTTTCATAAAAATCCCCTAGACCAGATGGCTTAATAAACATCAGAAATGTACAATTCTGGAAGCTGTGACATTCAAGATCAAGGTGATGTCAGATTTGGGGTCTGCTGAGGACCGTCTTCCTGATAAATATGCAGCTGTCTTCTTTTGGTGTCCTCACAGGGTGGGAGTGCTCAGTCCTTAATCCCAGTCATGAGGGATCTGACTCCTGACCTAATCACTCCCCTGAAACTCCCACCTCCTGATCACATCACTCTGGGGTTAAGATTTCAGCAAAGGAATTTTAGGGGGAGACAGAGATACAGTCTATAGCTTTGGGTAAAAGATGTACGGGTGTTTCTTGTACTTCAAGATCAAAATTATGTCAAAATAAAACATTATAAAAAATAGAGAAAAGAAACAAAGGAATAATATAAAGAATGATGAGAAGATATTATTCCAATATTGAAGTTTATATTAGAAACTGAGGAGCTCCTCTTTACCATTAAATATTTATCCAATTTAACATTTGTCTCATTATGCCTTCCTGTTCATTGCTGCCCTTCAAGATATGTTGACGGCACCTCATAGAATCACAAACTCTTGGGACTCACAGGGGTCAGAACCTCCATGTGATTAATGAACTGCCTCTAAATTCTTTTGGCCAAGTGGCTGTCTAATGTATGTTTACATAACGAATTCGTTTTAGCAAGCATGAGAACGTTTGTTCCCCTGATTAAACCAGCTTTTACTTTCTTTCTGAACCAACATTAACACTGATTCATTTATTGCCATTTTATTTTGTAAAATATTATTTCCCCTATGCAAGAGACTGGTTTTCCTCTAGTTCCAAAACTGTGTTCCAGATGCCCTGAGGCACCACAGCAGATACACGAGGGTAATTCAGGATATATTAAAATTGCATGGGAAACACAGTGACATTTGTTGGACAGAACCTGATGTAGTTCAGTTTCAAGGTTTGCTTAATATAGTTCACTTTTAATATTAGGTCACTATAGTTCTTTCCTTAAGGTCATATCTTTGTGAAGCTGTGTTTTTAGTGGTGGCTCAAATAAAACACAGGTACTGGGTGAAGTCAGCATGGAACAGAATATGAGGATGGTGGTGTCCAATTTGATTTGGGAAATTGTGTAGCTGCTAACTTACTCTACTTTGGAATTTTAACTCATCTTGAATTATGAATGCTGCAGTGACACCCAGTATAAACTTGTTGTAGGTTCTCTTAGAAAAAGCAGTGAAACGACTTAATGAAATTAAAAATGCTGTAAAAGTTCAAGTTCTTAACATCTTTATTAGATGCTTATTATAATTGTTGTTAGTCAACCCATAGAATTCATGTTTATTCAGTCGAACAGAAATGGATTCCTTAGTAAGCTTTCCTTATCAGGGGATTTCCATAAGAGTGTCTTAGTAGTATGTGACTTGACAGTCGCATAATTTGTCTTCTCAGCTTTGCCTTTCACAACAGTCTTGATGAACAGCAGAATGACCACAAGTCTAACCACAAATAACAACTTTGCTTGTCCTTGTACATCTTCATGTGATTTTATATTTTACAGTATATTACACTTTGAGTGATTTTTTAACTATGTAGCTAGACCTTTAATATCTGAAAGTTAATATGTCAATACAGAATACTAATTATAGTCGAAACATTTTGCTGTTATAATATTTACACAGTTATAATGAGCAACAAAAGGAAACAGGATGTGATGTGCTAACATATTCTATTAGATTAAATATTAGAATTTGAATCTTCTTTAATATAAATGAAAAAATTTTAAAACCTGGTCATAGCTTATCTTAAAAAGTTAGTGTTGGAAAGGGAAGGTATTTTATAGACAGTATAATTCAGCCTTCTTATTACACAAATGAGAAAACGAAAGCCCAGCGACATGAAATGAAATCTCATGGTAAACTGTCCCCATCCCAGAATGTCTTCTTGTTCTCACTTGTTTGTAACAACCCATTTCCTGTCCAAAAGAGATGAAAGACAGCTGGTTATTGATCTCAGTATGGCACACAGGTCATTATTAAAGAGCCTGTTCTCAGAATTATGTGGTAAGAGGAAGGAGTCAGTCTTGTATCATTTGCGTAGGGATTGAATGACAAAAAAACTCACCTTAAACTAACTAATACTCCTTTCTTCCACATGAAGAATGAAGAATTCAGAGAATGTATTGATTTGTTTAAAGAAATACCTAGTGATTTTTACACATGAAGGCTCTGGCATAGCTGGATCTCGGGGTTCAAAGTCTGTCGTTATGACTTAGGTCTCTTACTATCTTTTGGCTCAGCTTTCTTTCGGGCTGGCTCCATTCTCAAAGAAGCGCTTTTCAAGGACTATTCTATAAAGAAAACGCAAAGCTAGTGGTTGGAATAAGTGGTAAGGAAGAGAGGGTATGATAGAGTAGAATATTTTATCTGGAGTTTTTCGGAACTTGAAATAGCTCAAATAGGATCTGGTTCCAGATAATAAAGAAAATAACATAAGTTTTGGTGACCTCAAACAATGCTCTCATATTTCAGAGTCATTAGAATTTTAACTGTTCATGATTTTTATGTAAATTCTGTAATCATGTAAATATCTATCAACAGGTACCTATGTAAGAACAGGACTTAGAAATCTGGGGCTAGAAAATAACGGAGAAGTTTTGGCTGTTAAGATTACATTTTAGCAATAAAAAGTAAAAAAAACTGAGTTGGAGACCAGTGACTTACCGTGGTCAAGTGTGCAACAAAGCAAGTAGGATCCACAAGGCTAAAGGGAGGTGGCATCAGCCCTCAGGAGTGTTAGGCACCACCCAGGAAGGCAGCAGATGTGAGAAAAGAATGCACACACCTAAGAGAACCTCTTCTACAACGAGACTCTCAGTGCTTCGGAAGAGAGCAGGCAGTGGCTACCATAGGTAAAAGCCTTGCAGCAGCAGTTAGTAGTTTTTGAAGTTTAAATGCAGCCTAAGAATTGCTTTGGGCCATAGTAATTAATTGATTTATCCTGTTCACTTTACTTGGGAAGCTCTTCCCTCAGATTTCTCCAAGTCTCACTTCTTCCGCTCGTTCCTACATGAGGATCCTTCAGTTGCAAGTTCTGTCTGCTGCTGAGTATGTCTGTTCCAGAAGTGCATTCCCAAAGTGCACTCACCAGAGGGTGTGTTTGAGAACCCATTGTGGCTCATTTTTTTTTTTTTTTTTTTTTTTTTTTTTTTTTTTTTTTTTTTTTTTTTTTTTTTTTTTTTGAGATGGAGTTTCGCTCTTGTTACCCAGGCTGGAGTGCAATGGCGCGATCTCGGCTCACTGCAACCTCCGCCTCCTGGGTTCAGGCAATTCTCCTGCCTCAGCCTCCTGAGTAGCTGGGATTACAGGCACCCGCCACTGTGCCCAGCTAATTTTTTGTATCTTTAGTAGAGACGGGGTTTCACCATGTTGACCTGGATGGTCTCGATCTCTTGACCTCGTGATCCACCCGCCTCGGCCTCCCAAAGTGCTGGGATTACAGGCTTGAGCCACCGCGCCCGGCCTGTGGCTCATTTTTGAGACAAACTTTGAGCTAAAACTTCATCGATCATCTGATCTCCAAGATCCCCTTTGATTGATACACCTCAGTGGAGTTTGGGTCTCTTAATAAATAGTGCTGCATTCCAGCCTGGGCAACAGAGCTGGACCCTGTCTCAATAATAATAATAAATAATTAATATCAGGGTAGAGCTAATTTCCAGTGGTCCTCCAAGTCTAGTAATTCTGCCTCCCCCATAATATCCAGTTACCCAGGCAAATGACTGCAGACCTCTTTGGGAAAGGTAGACAGAAGAGCTACGCTATAAATTGTTGGCAGCGTAGCAAGATTCTTCTTCAAGGGGACCTTGCTTCCTCTTGTTTAAGGAGTTCTGGGCCTGTGAATTGGCTCATGTCTGGGAATTCAGTGACGTATTCTGACTTTCTCTTGTGGTCATCAAGTCAGATTTTTGTTCATTTAAGCCACAACTTTCTGTTTAGACAAATGAAAAAAATATTCCAGCAGGCTGCCCTATTCAGTTCTAGGGACACTGTTTTCTTTGTTTTGTGTTGCTATACCAGAATACCACAGATTAGGAAATTTATAAATAAAATAAACTTATTTCTTACAGTTCTGGAGACAGAGAAGTCCAAGGTCAAGGTGCCTGCATCTGGCAAGGACCTTCCTGCTGCATGATTACATGGCAGAAGGTGGAAGGGCAAGAGATCATGCTTTAGAGAGAGAGGAAGGTGGCCAACCTCATCCTTCTATTCAGAAACCCACTACTGAGATAACTAATCCACTCTCCCAGAAACGATATTGATCTGTTTTTGAAGACAAGGCCATCATGACCTGATCACCTCTTAAGGTCCCACCTCTCAGTACTGTTATATTGGGGATTAAGTTTTTAACACAAACTTTGGAAGATACATTTAAACCACAGCATTTCACCCCGGCCACAGAAATTCATGTCCTTTTAACATGCAGTATCCATTAATTACATCCTAGTGGCCTCAGAGTTCTTAACTTGTACAGCATCAGTCCGAGTCTCATCTAAATCCGGTACGAGTGAGATGAACAATTCGTCCTGAAACAAACCCCTTCCAGCTTTGAGCCTGTGAAATCAAAACAAGTTATCTACTTCCAAAATTCAATGGTAGAACAGGTATAGGATTGATATTCCCATTCCAAAAAGTAGAAATAGACAAGAAAAGGGGTAACTGGTCCCAAGTAAGTATGAAACTCATCAGAGAAGACAACATTAGGTTTTAAAGCTGGAGAGTAGTCTTATTTGACTCCATTTCTTCCATTCTGGGCACACTGGAGTGGACGTTAGGCTCCCCAAGGCCTTGGGTATCCTTGCCCCTATGACTTTGTTGGAGCCAGACCACACTTCGGCTCTCACAGGCTGGCGTCTCATGCCTGAGCTTCTCCAGAGTTGTGGAGTTGCACTGGTAACTCTCCATTTTGGAGTCTCTGAGATAGCCTTGTTCCCATGGCTTCGTTAGGTATTGGCCTAGTAGGGGCCCTCTGTGGTGGCTCCACTGCTACAGGTTTGTCCCTGGGCCCCAGGCTATCTACTACATCCTTTGAAATGTAGGTGGAGTCTGCTGTGGCCCCATAGCTCATGCAGTGTGCAAGTTTGCCGTTAGTACCGTGTGAGTACCACTATGACTGACTGTTTGTGCCCTCTGGAGGTGTGGCAGGAGCTGCACTTTAACTCACTAGAGCGGTGGCTGGGGCTCACGTTGTACAGAAATGCAGGGAGTAGAATCCTAAGTTTCCTGGACAGGAAAAGCTGAGATTCCGTGGACACCTTTCTGGAAACCTTGCCCCCAGGCCCTGCTCTAGGCCTGTGATGGGAGGCATGGCCTCCAGGATCTCTGAAGGAGCTTCAGGGTCTTTATCCCATTGTCTTGATGAATAGCACCTGCTACTTTCTGTCTCTACTTAGCTCTTTAGAAAATGGTCCATTGCCCACAAACCCTTGTTTTTTTCTACTAAACATGCCTTTTCACACTTAATATTGCCAGGCTGCAAATTTTCCAAAGTTTTCCATTCTGCTTCCCTTTTAATTATAAATTCCACCTTCAGTTTCTCTCTACTCACATCTTAGTATATGCAGTTAAGAGTAGCCATGTAGGTCTTTCGTTATTTTGCTTAGAAATTTCTGCCACCAGATACTTGAGTTCATTGCTCTTAAGTTCTGCTTTCGATAAGCCCTGGGGCATGGCTACAAATCAGCCAAGTTCTTTGTGACTTCGTAAGTACGGCTTTTACTCCGATTGCCAGTATCTTGTTTATTTTCACCCGAGACCTCATCAGAATGGCCTTTCTTGTGCGCTTGTACCAGCATTCTGATTGTGACCACTTAAGTAATTGCTAAGAAGGTTGAAGCCCTCCCTGCACCTGTTGTCTTTTTCTAAGCCCTCACCAGAATTTCCCTTCATGCTTCCAGCAGACTGGGCTTCTTACAGCCATTTCCTCCATGTTCTTCTAGTCTCTACTCATTGCCCAGCTCCAAAGCTGCTTCCACGTTTTTAGATAGTTGATATAGCCACAGCCCTAATTCTTGATACAAGTTTTCTGTTTTAGTGTATTTTGTGATGCTGTAACAGAATATCTGAAACTGGGTAATTTATAAAGAAAACAAATTAATTTCCTATAGTTTTGGAGGCTAGGAAGTCCTGGGTTGAGGGGCCTTCCTTTGGTGAGGGCCTTCTTGCTGTGTCATCCCATGGCAGAAAGCAGAGGAGCAAGAGACAGTGTACAAAAGAGAGAAAGGAAGGGGAGCAAAGTCATCTTTTATCAGGACCCTGCTCCCATGATAACTAATTCGCTTCCCCAGTGACGGCGTTATTCCACTCATGAGGGCTCTGCCTTTCAAAGGCCCCACCACTCAACACTGTTGCGTTGAGGATTCAGATTCCAAAACATGGACTTCGGAGGAAACATTCAAACCACAGCCACCGTGATCAAGGAGTCATGGTGAATATTTCTGTGCTCAAACTCCTGCAGCTTTAGTTCTGGTGGTTGTGCTGGCAATACCCACCTTGTCTCTGGATGCTAAGTGCTCCCACTTGTCCTCTGCCACACTAATATCCCATCTTCTGGGTGAATTCAAGGAACCCACCCAGATGGTAGCAGTTCCCACATTAGTTCCTGGCCTACACCAGAAACAGGTGTATATTCGCAGATGCCAGGGATACCCCTTTAAATGTATTTCTCATGGCCTTGGTGAAGGAGGGCATCCCTAGGACATAGCCAGGGGATTGGCAAACAGGTCTCCCGTCATCAGGCAAATCCAGCATTCCAATCTTGCTAAGCCTTTGAGGGAAGTTCTGATGTTTCAACTTGATTGAGCTTCGTCCACTTTTGGAACAGATTTCACCCAACCCAGCACTGACACACTGAACCCAAGTTGGTGCTCTCATGTAAAAACCTGCCTTATTTACATATCGATTCTCTTCCAACTAGAATGGGAGCTCATTGAAGACAATAGATGTAATGGCCCTTTCCACTGTTGACTAGAAGAGGGCCTACTATAGTGCATTGTCAGGATGGTCAGTGGTATTTGTTGAATCAGGGACTGGTTGGTTCCTTATGTGTTCATTCAACAGATACTTATTGAGTATAGTGCCCAAGAATAACAGCAAGCAATAGATCTTTAGAAGTGGAAGTTATCTGAATGATTACGAAGCAGAAAGACGGCCAGTGTTGTGACAGCAAAGGTAGAGGGAGTGGGGGTGTGAGATGAAGTTTGGAGGTAGCGGTAACCATGCTTTGCAGCATGTAGTAGGTTACTGTGTGAGGAGTTTTCGTCTGGTATTCCAAGTGCAGTAGGAAGCCCCAGGAGTGTTTTAAGCCAGGGAGTGGCAGAATTTTATATTTCAAGTTTACAGTGCCTGTTGTTTGGAGAATAGGTTTAGTAAGACAAATTTGGGAACAGGGAGATTAGTTGGAGGACTGTTTTTTATTCCTTTAGTGAAGACACAGTGTAGCTTGAACTAGGGCAGGGTGGGGATTGACATCTTGTCCACCTGCTGTTGTCACTAGTGCCATAATGAAGCCTTGTGCTGTGGACATGCTGTGGGGCTGCTGCTGTGGGACAGTGGCTGCAGTGCAAGCGTCTCCCTCTTGTTATGGTGGCAGGGTTGAAAGCAGACCAAGGTGGAGCCGTATAGACGGAAAGGGGTGGAAGGTTAGAGCGGCAGGCAGGGTGCTTGTTTCACCCAGTGCAGCGACTGCAGCAGACTTTTTTAACCTCTTACAGAGTACACTCAGCAAGCGCTCAAATGATACCATTTTTACTAATCAAGTTGCCTAATATATATAAAACTTAAGAAACAAAGTTAAAATGTGCACTTCTTGCTATTTTAATATTAATAGCTGCAAAGATGCAGTCTATGTATGATTCTAAATAAGAAGTTGGCTGGGCGCAGTGGCTCATGCCTGCAATCCCAGCACTTTGAGCAGCTGAGGCAGAGGGATCACTTGAGCTCAGGAGTTCAAGACCAGCCTGGGCAACATGGTGAAAGCCCATCACTACAAAAAAACACAAAAATTAGCCAGGCATGGTGTTGGTGGTATGTACCTATAGTCCCAGCTACTTGGGAGGCAAAGGTAGGAGGATGGCTTGAGCCCAGAAGGTGGAGGTTACAGTCAGCTGAGATAGTGCCACGGCACTCCAGCTTGGGTGACAGAGACAAACCGTGCCTCAAAATAAATAAATAGTCATAGCAATTTTAATTTTTAATCTACTTGTTTTATAAGATGGATTATAATATTTAAATCATGCTCTATAAAAGTATAATGAACAGTTTAGTATATATATTAATAATTACATATGTTAATAGTATGTTTTACAGACTAAGGAATTTTTATTGTATTTTATTTAAACGATGTTTTTTTATTTTTAATCCAAAGTACCAAGATACAAATATGCAGGGAGTTGTATATGAACTAAACAGCTACATAGAACAACGGTTGGACACAGGAGGAGACAACCAGCTACTCCTCTATGAACTGAGCAGCATCATAAAAATAGGTAAGAAACATTTTGTGTTCCTCTTAGAAAAATTGGGCCAAGATTCTTTTACAAAAAGCAGCAAAGAATAATTTACTATACTAAGAGGCAGATGAAAGTCATTTATATTTACTTCTATTTCTGGAGTAAATTTGAAATGAAAATATTTTATTATGAAATTACCAGAGTGAGTCAAACCTAAAAATTTCTAAATTATCTAATCCCAAATATCTGCATGATACATACATGTAATATATTATTCTTTCTAATTAACACCTAGTTTCCTTTGGAAAGTATAATTTTATTGAATTAAATCACATCTTTATAAGAGATATTAATTTTAAAGAGAGAATAAGCATTTTAAATGTATTTGGGTAAATGACAGTTTTACTACCTAGACCATGTCAGAAATGTTCTATGCTCTGAATAGAATGGGGAAAGTTATATCAAAAAAGTACTATTTTAGAGGGAAGCACTTATTTTTAGGACATAATTTTTCAGAAGGATACCCACTATGACAATTGAATGTTTTTTAAATTTGAAAATCAAAATATTGATGATACCAACCATAATGATTACATTTATTATTTTATTAAACTATATGCTATGCACTTGTATATGCATATTATATGCATTAACTGACTTATTTTTATTATGGCCTCATGAGGTTGTTTTTATTATTACCACCATTTTACTGATGAGAATGCCGTAGAACAGAGGGGTTAAATATCTTACCCAAAGTCACACAGGTAAAAAGCAGTTAAGTAGGGGTTTAAATTCAGGCAGTCCCTCTAAGATTTATGCTATTAACTGCTTTAGCTGCCTTCAGATGACCCTGAAGCAATCTTAGGTAAGTTAAATTATGTTTGCTTCAGCGACAGTTACAGATGAATACTCCAGCTTTTTTGCTTGATGCTTATTTTGGTTATTTAATATTACAAATATCACTTTTGGTATTTTAAAGACTTTAAAACTTAAATATAATTCTCAAATTTGGAAAATATTTATCAATAATTCTGAATATTTAAAGTCCATGGAATATGTTACTACATAGTACATTGACTGCTATATGCATTTAGGGATGTCATATCTTAAATTTTATACTCTCTGATGAAAAATATAGAAGATATTTTAATGATGCTGTTGAGTAAAGCTATAAATGATTTTGTTCCGTTTACTGCATGACCATTGATTCTGTTAACAAATCAGTTTGAAAGACATCTGCCTGTCACTGTAGAGAATGCACACATGTTAGATTCTCCGACTGAGCTCAGTTTCTTCCTTTTCTTATTACTTTGGCAGCCACAAAAGCTGATGGATTTGCACTGTATTTCCTTGGAGAGTGCAATAATGTAAGTATCTAAATTTAGATTTTGGTGCTCTAGATAAGAAAATATCATAAGCTCTTTTTTTTTTTTAAAAAAAAAGTCACAAACAACAGACATTTCATGGTTAATTACTTTTATTTTAAATTGATTTTGTATTTTGTTTCTGTATTTGATTATTACCAGTCAAGAATTTTACTGACATGGCAACATTTAAGCATAAAATCCTGTGTGTGTGTGTGTGTGTGTGTGTGTGTGTTTCTTTAGCTTTGGTTTATGGCACCCTACATTATAAATGTCGTTTCTAGAGTTAGTGTTTTGTACAAAAGTGATTCGGCACCGTGAGCTGGGATGTTGTGGAGGAGTGCCTGTGCCCTCCCTACACATGATCTACAGTATAATAAAAGGAGAACAAAAAGCTTAACATTTTTCTGGGTGAGTTTTAAAGCTTTTGCAGATGACTGAATGTTCTAGGGTGTAGTCCTAGGCTCTGAGTCGACATCCCTAAACTGCCTTGCTGTAGTAGGCTCAGGCCAGTCAAGGCATGGGTATTCTCAGCTGTGGCTGTTCCAGTCTTCTGCCAGCAGGCCGGATTCTGTGTTTCTGGTCTAACTTACCTAGAGCACAGTCCACCATAAAATGCAACATGCACAGGCACTTTCCAAAGTATTTCAGGATGTTCAATTACTGACATTTGATTTTTGATACAGTATTAATTCTCAGCAAACTGACACAAGAACAGAAAACGAAACACTGCAGGTTCTCACTCATAAGTGGGAGCTGAGCAATGAGAACACATGGACACAGGGAGGGGAACATCACACACTGAGGCCTGTCTGGCGTGGGGAGCTAGGGGAGGGATAGCGTTAGGAGAAGTACCTAATGTATATGTACCTAATGTAGATGACAGGTTGACAGGTGCAGCAAACCACCATGGCACATGTATACCTATGTAACCTGCATGTTCTGTACAGGTACCCCAGAACTTAAAGTATAATAAAAATAAAAAATACCATATGCATATTTTAGCATAATCTGAGCCAATAATACTAATATAATTTTAACGTAGAAATTCCTTCATGACTTTATTTGGAAGATTTTTACTTTGTATTTCTTATGTATTAGGCATTAGTATTTGAGATTTGGAGTGTATTTTTGCAATATGCTACCTGTATTCTTGAATAATCAAGATATATGTTATTTACATTATATACAATGTTACTAGGAATAGAGACAAAAGCATTCTGAGATTTTTGATAAGACTCTTAAAACAGTTCTGCAAAGTGTGTAAATAGTTACACACAAATCTTTATTGGCTGATTTCATTAACTTATAGCTTATTAATTTCCATGACCATTGTTTACCCTTGTATTGTAATAACTTATGCTTGTTACTTCACAAAACTAAAGACTGATATAGGGCAAGGAACTTTTTGCATTTATTCTTGTATTTCCCAAGCCCCACTCCTAGTGCCTTTCATATAAGCAGTCAGGTAACAGTGTTTATTAATTTGAATTACTCAGGTATTACTACCACTTTATTTCAGACACTGGTAGCATTCTAAAATGGCTAAGCTACTAAAATAACAAATGTATATTTTTTTCTGTGCATTAAATATTATTTTTTAAATGTTCAAGTTTTTATTAAAAGTTAATAATTTCTTTTAGAAAAAAATTCTACAGTTCGCCATTATTTTTTAATTGGCCGATAGGTGTGGAATGCAGTGTATTGTGGTCCACGTCCCGTTACTGCTCCTGGGTCACCACCGGCGGCTGCTAGTGTGGCCACGCAGCTGTGCTCACATCCAGCCCCTTACCCTCAGGTCTCTAGTTCATATCGAGGGCCCCAGCAGATTATTTGCTAAAACCTGTATGTTGGACTTAACAATTATAGCCATTCACCTGAGTAAAAGTGGTAACAACGCTGAAATTGAGGCTGCCTCTACAGGATGCTCTTCCTGCCCCATGGAAAGAGAATAGAGAGAGCTGCTGGGCAGAGACCAAAAGGTGCAGGCACCAGGCACCCTGTGGGCTACAGTGGGTGGGAGCCCAAATGCTGACTTTGCAGGGCTTGGATTTAGGTTCCAAAATCCACATTTTTAATCACTTGGCTTTTCAACTAATTTTTTTTTGCTTTATTTGCAGACTTTATACATTGACCTCAATGAAGTAGTTTCCTCTTAGATTCAGCAAAAAGCTTTTCTATCTACGATATTTAAATTGTAATTTTATGTATATCAATTTGAATTATTTCATCTTAACTCACTTTTTACTTTAGTAACTTAAAGGACTTGGTACAGTATTCTGTGAGTTTTAGTCTGGCTTCTTATTCTAAACTCCTAAGGTCAGTCAATTTACTCTGCATGCTTCTCTCTAGGGGCACTGATTCTCTGTTCTTTCTTTCCTGCATCTCAGCGACTGAGTCTGTCTTCTTCAGTGTAATATCCCTATGAACAGCAGAGTAAATAGGAAAATTATAGCTGTCTCTGAGCTTCCCAGGTCAGATCCCACTGTATTTTGCTTTCTCAATGTTATATACTTCTTTATGGAACATAACTGAGTCTGTGATTATGTTTGTCTTTGATTTGAGTGACTATTTGTTTATCTGGCTTTCTTGCTAGAATGTAAGCTTCATGAAGACAGATACTTTATCTGCCTGGGAGAATAATTCTTGGGGATAATTACTGTGTTTTGCTCACTCTATTTTTCCCTTTATGCATTCCACCTTCATAGCTAAGCCCTTATTATTTTCTTAACCCAGGGATTTCTGTGGGTAAGAAGGAGACATCGCCTGAGAAGTGTTTCTTTCGATGTATTTACATGATTCCTACTTTCTTTGTTCTTTGTTTCTTCTTGTATCTCTAGTCATCCATTTGGGATCATTTTTTTCCCATCTGAAATAGAACCTCTCGAATTTCCCTTCGTGAGAGTTTGCAGATGGAAGGCTCTCTCAGTTATGTTTGTTTGAATTTGTCTTTATTTAACCCACGTATCTTTTAGGTACAGAGTTCAGGTTGATAGCTCTCTGAATGTTGACTAAAATAAAGATATTGGTTTTTAATTTATTTTGGTTTTTATTTTAGTATTTTATTTCCTGTACATAGTTTCAAGCTTGTCTTTTATTTTTTGAAATACATTAACTGTTTGCCTTCCATGTTCTTCTGAATTTACAGTTTCTTTGGTTTTGTTTCCTTTGACTCTGACAGGTGGTGACTACTTTGCTCATGTGATGGTGACTACTTTGCTCATGCATTTTATGGTTTTCTTTTTCTTTTTCCTTCCTCTCTCTCTCTTTTCTCTCTCTGTCACTGTGAATTTATTCTTCCTTAGGCCCCTTAATGGATACTCTCAAGGCTTGTTTGAAGAGCCTTTTGCATTTGTTTCTGCTAGTCCCTTGAGGTGCTGATTATCTGGTTGAGTTTTTTTTTTTTTAGACTACAAAATAGTATGGATTCAAGGGTCAAATCCACGTGATCCACAATTACGACTTCTCAGAGGAGATTTTTATTTTCCCTCCAATACTAATTTCAAAATAATTTGGTTTCCTTGCAGCTTCTTTGCTGGATTAAGTGTATTTGTCCTTCGACCTAGGAGGAATGTTTGGCCTGTTGCCTGTCCTGGCCCTCTAAAGTGGTCTCTGTTTAGACTTCCCTCACAAAAGGCCCCAACTTTTCTCTCTTGTCATCTCCTACTCTTCATGTGGCTTTCCCGGGAGAAGACTAATCTATTAAGTCCTTAGTTAATACCCTCAAGAGATAGCTGGCTTTGGGATCTGGTTACTTCCCATGCTTCCTTTATTTACTTCCTTTTAGATTTCTGTGGATTCCTTCCATTCTTCTCAGCCCAGCAAAGCAACATAAAAGATGGCTAAAATATATTTTACGCAGCCTTTAAATAAATTTGGAATTGTTTTTGCAAAAGTATCAGTCAAATGATTTAATCTGGTGTATTGATTGCAATAGAAGATATGATTCTAAAATGTAACTAACCATATTAAATAAAACATCTCTTGCATAGGTAAGCAGATACATGTATATATTTTTTTATTTCATCTTTTGCACATGAAAGGTAACAAAGTATACATAATTATCAATCTTTTAAAAATGTGTCTGGATAGCAAAAAAAGTCCTTCTTAAGTAACTCAGTTTCACAACAAAAATTATATACTTTAGTGACAAAATCATAATAAAACCCAAATAGACTGAGAAAATTTTTTGCCCATATCAACAAATACTAAAGGTTAAAAAAAGAGGGGATTATACAGTTTTTACACTTATTAAAGTACTAATTTCTTTTCAGTCAGTAGAAATAATTAAATTTCTGAAATTGACACAATGAGAAATATAACTTAAATAGCATTTAAATATGTCAGAAGTTCCAGTAGAATTTAAAAATGCACATTCATATAACCAGAGAGGAAAAAATCTATGTGTTTTCTTCACATCGAACATTTAGTGGAAGATAAAAACAAACTAAATACTAAAAAGCACTAAAATCAAAGTATAAAATATCACTGTGGAAATCATTATGTGATTGTAACAAAATTACTTGTAGAGAAGATCCAACTGTTAAAAGAAAAGAAATTAAATCAGGTTAAAAAAAGCAAACTGTCTTTTATCATGGTGCATTTAAGTTTCTGAAGCTAAATGCAGAAAAGGAACAGAATTGAAGTAGTATTTTGCTTATTGAGAGAACACGAAAACAACTTACAAGAGGTTATCAACACCATTATTATTTATCTGAATAATATACATATTAAACTCAGTATATTAGGTAAGGATCTACCAACTTGTGGTTCCTTTTCTTCTCTGGGCTAGACCCTACTTTAATGTATTTAACTTCTATTTAAAAATTCTTCATGGGATTCCTATAATGGCTAAAAACAAAGGAGATTGGAAGGCTCAGAAGAAGATAGGAAGATGAGGGAAAGTTCAAAACTTCTGAGAGACTTGTTGAATGGTTGTGACCAAAATGCTGATAGTGATATGGACAATAAAGTCCAGGCTGAGGTGCTCTTAGATGGAGAGGAAGCCTGGCTGCTCCTAGCCATGCACAGTCATATGTGTTCACAAAGAGAGGGTCTGAAATGGGAACTTACATTTAAAAGGGAAGCAGAGCCTAAAAGTTTGAACTATTTGTAGCCTGACCATGTGATAAAAAAGAAAAACCTATTTTCTGTGGAGAAATTCAAGGCATCAGCTGCAGAAATTTGCATAAGAGGAGCTAGATGTTAATCATCAAGACAATAGGGAAAATGTCTCCAGGACATTTCAGAGATCTTCACAGCAGCCCCTTCCATCACAGGTTCAAAGCCTAGGAAAAATGGTTTCATGGACCAAACCCAAGGCCATGCTGCTCCATACATGGCACCTTGTGTCCCAGTCACTTCAGCTCTAGCTGTGGTACACAGAAAGCAAGAGTTTGGGAGCCTTGACCTAGATTTCAGAGGTTGTATGGAAATACCTGGATATCCAGGCAGAAGTCTGCTGCAGTGGCAGAGCCCTCATGGAGAACCTCTGCCTTGGGGCCCCCCACACAGAATCCCCACTGGGGTACTGTCTAGTGGAGCTGTGAGAAGAGGCCCACTGTCCTCCAGACCCTAAAATCCACCAACAGCTTGCACCATGTGCCTGAATAAGCCACAGGCACTCAATGCCAGCCTGTGAAAGCAGCCATAGAGGCTGTACCCTGCAGAGCCACAGGGGCAAAACTGTGGCTCTGGACTTGGGAGCACACCCCTTGCATCAGCATGAACTGGTTATGAAACATGGAGTCAAAGGAGATTGTTTTGGAGCTTTCATATTTAATGACTGCCCTACTGTGTTCTGAACTTGTCCAGGGCCTGTAGCCCTTTTGTTTTGGCCAGTTTCTTTCTTTTATAATGGGGGCATTTATCCAATGCCTGTACCCCCATTGTATCTGGGAAGTAACTAACTTGTTTTTGATTTTACAGGCTCATAGATGGAAGCCTTGCATTGTCTCAGATTAGACTTGGACTTTTTTTTTTTGAGACAGATTCCTGCTCTGTCATCCAGGCTGGCATGCAGTGGTGTGATCTTGGCTCACTGCAGCCTCCACCTCCTGAGTTCAAGTGAGTCTTCTGCCTCAGCCTCCCGAGTAGCTGGGACTACAGGTGCATACCACCATGTCCAGCTAGTTTTTTTTCTATATTTTTAGTAGAGATGAGGTATGGCCATGTTGGCCAGGCTTGTCTCAAACTCCTCACCTCAAGTGATCCACCTGCCTCAGCCTCCCAAAGTACTGGGATTACAAGCATGGACCACTGTGCCTGGCCGTGACTTGGACTTTCGAGTTAATGCTGTAGTGAATTAAGACTTTGAGGGACTGTGGGAAAGACCTGATTGGTCTTGAAATGTGAGAAGAACATGATATTTGGGAGGGACCGGGGGCAGAATGACATGGTTTGGTTCTGTTTCCACACCAGAATCTCATGTTGAATTGTAATCACCACATATCAGGGGAGTGACCTGGTAAAAGGTGATAGGATCATGACCTGGTGGGAGGTGATTGGATCTTGCTTTTCTTGTGATAGTGAATGTGTTCTCATGAGATCTGATGGTTTAAAAAGTATGTGGCACTTCCCCTCCTTGTACTCATTCTCCTGCCATCATGTGAAGAAGTTCCTTGCTTCCCCTTCACCTCCTGCCATGATTGTAAGTTTTCTGAGGCCTCTCAGTCATGCTTCCTGTTAAGCCTGTAGAACTGTGCGTCAATTAAACATCTTTTCTTCACAAATTACCCAGTCTAAGGTAGTTCTTTATAGCAGTGTGAGAAGAGACTAATACAGAGACAAACCGATTTTGACAGTGACAAACACAGAGAAACATAATTATATATGTTTAATAATTGAAAAGCAGGTAAAACAGTAAATATAATGAAAATGAGAAATTATGACGGATTACTTTTACTAACAAATCTGAAAACCTAGATAAAAATGAAGTTTTCAAGGAAAATAGAAAATTTTATTAGTCCGGTAGCCAAGGAGCAAATTGAAGACACTGTTAAAATATTACCTTTCTGCAAACCCATTGATTCATCTGACTTTTTGAGCACCGGTCATCACCAGGCACCATGGAGATGATTGTGACCCTGGGAGATACTGATATACCCCACAGCCTGGGATCCTGTGTCTGTCTACATTGTCTGTTTGCTACTGGGGAAGCCCTTTAAGAAGGGGAATTTCTGTACTCATTGCACTTTTTCAGAACGTGGGAAAGAAAGGAAAAATTCCCAGTAAGTAGTTTAGCATTGAATTAATTTTGGTTCTCGAGTTAGGTTGTGTGGGATCTGTTTCACCCCTTAATGATTGTGTAATTAATAATTGTGTGACTTGGCAAAATTCTTAAACTTTCTATCCCTTAATTTACCATTTACCCTCCATTAGTTAAGTGTTACACAATAAATACTGTTTAACAAACCATTTGAAACATCTGCTAAATACCAAAAAACTCTGCTAACTTGCTGAGCATACAAAAATAAAAATAACATTATTTCTCACATAAAAAAATGTACAACCCATGCGGAAGATAGGGAAATCAACCACTAGTTACAGTACATGATTGTTATGTGCTAACAGAGAGGAGCTCAATTTATGTAATCATGAATTTGATGGGGCTGCAGTACATAAAAACAGATTGGATGATGAGACAGTATTTGAGTGGGGATTTAAAGACCTCTCACTTAGTAGGTAAGAAGTGGGAAAAAAAAGGAGTATCTTTTGGGCAGAAGAAGCAATTAATGAGAAATCTGGAGTTATCAAAGAAAACATTGTATGTTGTATCCTGGCCCATAGCAATGTCTGCTGTAGACAAAGTGCTCTTGAGAAGTTGTCTGGGGGAAAAAACAATTTTTTCATGATTGAATTTTTGCTTAATTCAACTTTTATCATTTTTACAGCTATACTTAGTCACGTATGTAACATACTTGATAACATTATCCTTAAGTTTTTCTACTGTTATCTGTAAGAGTGTTTGTGAAAGCTGAAAACCTTTGTACTTTATACCTGAAAAGATTTAAATCAAAAGTATATTTATAGTGTTATATATAGGTTATTATTAAAATAACCTCTCCATAATTTATAGGTTTGATAAATTAGCTTAGTTAAGACCTTTATTTCTTATTTTTATTTATAAGCATGAGCAACTAGATAACTATAGAAGTCCTAGATTTATGGAATATTATAGCTAAAAGCCAGTTCAAAAATTTTTAATATTTTTATTTTAGTGATGAGGTAACCAAGGTTCTCATATGGGTAATGACTGAGTTCACACCACTAGTCAAAAACTAAAATCCAGGCTCTCATTCCAAAGTTACTGTGCTTTCTATAAAGAGCAGCGATGCTCTCTCCACCCTAATACAGTACCTCTTTTAAGAGCATAGCTTCCCCCACCCCTTTGTTACTTGATTTTTATTACCCACAAACTGGGAAGAACACATTTCAATTTTGTTACTTGGGATACAATTGGGAAAAATGGAAGAGCAGAAGAATCTTAAGTTTTACCTTCAGTGTGTAAACGTTGAACATTCGCCTGAAATATTGCATTCTTCATATTCAGAGTTGGTAGTTTTCAAGTGCACAGTGAACTTCAGCAGATTTATGTTTAGGAATTATGCAAACAAAGTTAGTCATCCATATATCAAGTTCCAGGTAACTGTGGGAGGTGTTTACTTACGGCCCTTTACATAGATCTGAATTTGTTTACTATCCAGTGCCATCTAGTGTCTTGTAAGGATAATAGCCCATTGGTAAACCTGAATACTCTTCTCCTTTTTAAAAAGTGTTTCTAAAATTTAACTGTTGTGAGCTGAAGTCTTAACATTGAAATGACGTCTTGTGAATAAAGTGATCTTTGAATTGTGTGTGGAATGAAACATGAAAACAAGTGTTAATCAAGTGAAGTAAACATCTATTTGGTTGATATCAATGAATTGGATTTTTCTATTTCGTTAAAAGATGGTGTTTTATAAATCGTATTCATCTACTCTCTTGTTCATTTTCCACCAAATCTATTTATTTCCTAAAGTTTACACTTATATAATTTGAATGTTTTTTAATTTTTTTATGAAACCAACCAATTGATTATGACTTGTGCTCCCAATCTTTTCTAGTTTAAATTACCTCACTTTAAGGCCAGGCGCGGTGCCTCACTCCTGTAACCTCAGCACTTCGGGAGGCTGAGGCGGGTGGATCACAAGGTCAGGGGATCGAGACCATCCTGGCCAATGTAGTGAAACCCTGTCTCTACTAAAAATACAAAAATGAGCTGGGCGTGGTGGCGCATGCCTGTAGTGCCAGCTACTCAGGAGGCTGAGGCACAAGAATCGCTTGAACCTGGGAGATGGAGGTTTCAGTGAGCCAAGATCACTCCACTGCACTGTACCCTGGCAACAGAGTGAGACTCCCTCTCAGGAAAAAAAAAAGAAAAGAAAAGAAATATATATAAAAATTTGCTGTTACCACAAAAATATCAGCTACTTCATAATGAGTTTCTTAGAAAAATTTAAAAGCTGATTTCCTCCCCTAGGACTTCCTGGCCTCTGATAGGATTATTTTCTGCTCTTCAGAAAATCCCATCCATGCTAGTTGAGAGGTGGAGGGATTAGTTGTTACCATCACCTCTAGAACTCTCAAATACTGAAGAACTGTAGCAGCCTTTTGTCAAGTTGATGTCCTGAAGGCAGTTACTTTCTTCTCTGGAAGGGATAGAGGTGGTTAATATTTGAAACTTTCAATCTTTTCCTTGTTTTTTTAGTTGTAGTTTTTATCTCTAGACTCTTAAAAAAAAAGTTTGTCCTAATAAAAGGTTTTATATATTTATGTAATAAGGGAGAAGGAGCTGATCTTAGAGACTCTCAGTTCAACCCGGGATATTATAGATAAATTCGATATTGTAAATATATGTATAAGAGGCTTAATGCTTCCTAAAATAATGCCTGATATTTTCATTCATATAGTGAGCATATGGTTTTTTTATCTTATTAATCTGAATATTCCAGTTAAATCTCTAATTCAAAAATTATATTGATTGATTTTGAAAAATTAAGTCCTTATTTTCTGTGTAAATGTCTTTAGAACTTATTTACCTCAATCATTTATTAATGATTTATTAATTTATTCATGTAGTTACTTCACCAGTGAGAAATGCAAAGTATATATCTTTGTTTTTTTTTTTTGAAGCAGGGTCTTGCACTGTCACCCAGGCTGGAGTACAGTTACACAATCTTAGTTCACTGTAACCTCAAACTCTTTGGTTCGAGTGATCCTCCCACTTCAGCCTCCCTAGTAGCTAGTGCTACAGTCATGCACCACCTCACCCAGCTAATTTTTTAAATTTTTTGTAGAGATTGGGTCTCGCTGTGTTGCCCAGGCTGATCTTGAACTCCTAGTCTCAAGCTGTCCTCCTGCCACAGCCTCCCAAAGCCCTGGGATTATAAGTATGAGTTACTGTGCCCAGGCCAAAGTGTATAGCTTATAAAGTAAATCATGATTTTTTTTGAAATACAACTAAGTCAGGACTTGCCTGGCCAAATCACAAAGTGGATTGTAAACTTTTTATAGTAGTTAAAACAGTGTGGTACACAAGTAAACCCAGTGATCAGAGTGGGGAGTTCAGAAACAGACCCAAGTATATTTGAGGATGAAGTGTGTGATGAAGGGGGCAGTTCAATTAGTGGGAAAATGATAATTAGTCATTACATGACCTTCTACTCGACAGTATCTGTGGAATAAAGGGAGTTTGAATCAACTTTTCTCTATCCCTGCATATGTGTAAAATTCAACCTCTATGTAGAGGTTCGTTACTGACTTTTTATATTTGTGACAGGTGGCTACCTATCAATGCATTCAACCACAAAAATCATTTAAAAAGTGCTTCTGCACAACATGTGATTCAAACCAGTGACTGATCCTCAATTAGAAATGAATGTTAAAAAGGGAGCTTTAGCAGGTAAATTGTATGAGGCAAACAAAACAAAACCACAAAGTAGGGACCCCTAATGCAAAGGAGAGAGTGTAGCCCTGAAAACACGTCAGCAACGTGTGTGTTTTTAGCTTAGTCAGTGTTCTCCCTTCGGCCGGAGGTTTCGGCCTTAATACTTCAATGTATTCAATGTGTTGTCAGCACTTACTGTCAGCTCTCACTGGAAACGCTTCTGTTTGATTAATATGAACAAAAATCATGAGCGAATTAGGAAGACAAGTAAAAGTTTCCAGAGTAAAGGATTATTCAGCTATTTTAACTAGATGGAGAAGTTTTTTCATATTCTAGCAAGTAGTTGAAAGACTTCTAAGCCTTTTATTTTCAGCAAGTTAATAGTAGAAGAGCTTTCCATATATTTTTGGGCACAGTATTTGCTTACCTGTTTCTTGTGTATCATATGCAACCTACACAGAAGCAATACATGTTTTATAATACTAAATATATGATCATCGAATACTGTAGGAATGTGTAAGATAGTCTATCATTATTGGATTATGAAACTATATATAACTTGAACATGTGATTAAGTTCAGCCTTAAAGGGCCTATGGCTAAGTCATTAAAAAAAAAGATAAATATATTTTCAAACAAACAAATGCAGCCAAACACTGTGACTCCCTCCACACACCGCCATAAAAAGTAGAGAGCTAAGGCCGGGCGCGGTGGCTCACGCTTGTAATCCCAGCATTTTAGGAGGCCGAGGCGGGTGGATCACGAGGTCAAGAGATCGAGACCATCCTGGTCAACATGGTGAATGTTGACCGTCTCTACTAAAGATACAAAAAATTAGCTGGGCATGGTGGCATGTGCCTGTAATCCCAGCGACACGGGAGGCTGAGGCAGGAGAATTGCCTGAACCCAGGAGGTGGAGGTTGTGGTGAGCCGAGATCGCGCCATTGCACTCCAGCCTGGGTAACAAGAGCGAAACTCCGTCTCAAAAAAAAAAAAAAAAAAAATAGAGAGCTACTGTTGGAAGCTTGCTCCAGAGTTCACCTTCTGTTTTTATTATGATATGTTCTTCTTTAAGAGTTATCTGAACCCCACTCAGTTCAGTTTATGTTCATTTCCTGCAGTTCTGTCTTCGGTAGAGAAAAGGGACTATTGCTTTCTTATGGTTTGAGAAAATCACTGTCAATTCTAATTTTTCTTCATGCTAGATATACCACGTTTAAAATTTTTTTGCTCCCATTTGTCTCTTTTTGTTCTTGAATTTCTTTTCTACTCTTTCTGTCTTAAGAAAGGGTGACGAGCTGCATTGAACTTGTGCAATGATAGATACTAAATCTAATGACAGTCTTACTCTATGCCATGTGTATATTGGTGCCCAACATAATTATAGTAACTACAAGGTAGTTTTTGTGGCCTTTTAAAAAAATAGCTAAGTTCAAACTGTCACTCATCATATATGTATTTTTTAATCTGTAAGTGTATACTTTGTATTTAAACAAAATATTAAGCTTATTTTTTAAAGAATTACTTAAACATATTTTTCACATGCATTAAGTTGTACTTAATAGCAAGTACAACTTAATTACAACCTATGTAGATATACTTGGAAGTACAAGTATTTTGAACTTAGCTTCTAATCATTTTTAATTGTTACTTATTTAAAACACCCAGGGTTAAAGCAAAGTTTTGCATTCTTTCTTCCTCCTTGTTCATTAAACCAAGTTATGCATTTCATTAAGTCAAGTTTATGGGGTTCATTCTCTTTTGATTTTAAGATGTTTAAAGAAAGAGTTCTCTAATTTTACAAAGCTTAAATAATGTATCTGTCTCATGCTTAGAACTACCTTAGTAATAACAAGTATTATAGAAAGGTACTTAGGTTAAAGAGGTGTACCTGGTGCTTAGTACTTCAAATTGTCTTCATTCTTTGTTATAATAATCAAACATAGGATAAAAATAATGTGAGGTCTGTGGGAAATTTACCCAAACCTTAGTATTTTATAATTTTGTAGATAGTCATAATACAATTATATAAAAATATTGCCCCCAATATCTACATGATTTAAGTAGCAATTCTTATTTAGTAGAAAATAATTTGAAAATATGTTTGGATTTCATTAAAATAACTGCTTCTACTATTTAAAAAAAATAGTTTCAGGACTTTGCCCTCTCACCAGTCATTTGAAATGGAAAGATCACTCAGACTTTTCAAGATTTGTGCTCAGAGAAGAGCAAAGTTTTCATCTAGAGTATTCTGAATCTGCAGTTTTATAACCTAGCCAATTGAAGCAATGTGAGTGAGTCTTACAAAGAGAAGGCTGTAAGAGGGAAGATTTCTAATGAAAATGAAAAATATAACTGAATGATTTGACTTACAGGTACTGATTCTATCTTCAGGTAACACGTGTCAAGTCTGTAGGGAGGTTGGACCCTTTGTGGTCTGATAGAATCCTGATCTCAATGACAGGATGTATTTTTTTTCCCATTTCACTATTTTCTATGTATCAACATAGGACCTATTGGAAGAGTGTTTCTTTGCCTGTACATTCATTTTGGTTTTAAATTTGAGTGTGTGTTTTTTGTGAACTGGAAATGTGAGATAGTTTCACTTTAGATAATCTGGTTTGATCATGGCAAAGCACCTTTCCTCATTTTATGACTCTTCCTTTAATTGGCTCACAGATTTACTCTGACTATTGAGTGAGATTCGCATGTGTCTTTTTGTACTATGTACATGTACAGGAAAGTCTGTAAAACGTCTTTTGTTCTCCCTAGAGCCTGTGCATATTCACACCACCTGGAATAAAGGAAGGAAAACCCCGCCTCATCCCTGCTGGGCCCATCACCCAGGGCACCACCATCTCTGCTTATGTGGCCAAGTCCAGAAAAACACTGCTAGTAGAAGACATCCTTGGGGTAAATGGCTTTTTGACTCTTTGCAACATTTTTAACCTAAAGTATTTAATTAAGAAAGATGGCATATCATTTTGATGTTATAACTTAAATCGTTTCATTTTAAAAAGCATTAAAGCTGGTTAGAGATCAATATATTAATGTGTAAATTAACGGTTTGTACTCAGAAAATTTCTTTTAGTCACTAAGAACTAGATTTGAACAGTTCTTATTTCAACACATGCCAGTTCAGTTAAACACAAAAATACTGTCTATATTTATATTAATATAAACTAAATGATTACTGTTGTATGTTTCATATTTTGCTAGGATGAATATGAATGAGTTAGCTATTGCTATATGACAAACTACCTCAGATTTTAGTGGTATCATACAGCAGCCACATGTTGTCTCTTAGGAATCCAAGGACAGGGTCATCCTGCTGATCTGGACTGCTGTCTGTTGCACTTGCCCAAGCGTCTGAGGTCAGCTGGCCACCAGTTAGGTGCTGGCTGGCTTCTTATGCCCTCTGCTTTCCATGTGTCTCTCACCCAATTCCAGTAAGGCCATGCTGCATGTTTTTGTGATGGTAGTAGGAGTCCGAGAGAAGTAGTGGGAACATACAAGAGAGTTTTCAAGCCTCTGCTTCCATCAGATTCACTGCCCTCCCATTAGCCAAAGAAAATCACACGGACAGGCCAAGAATCAGTATTGATCACTAACAAAGGACATAGATACAGAGAAACAAGACAAAGCGGAGCCCTCAGTCTGGTCTTCCACAGTACACGTGGACATTTTAATGAAATTTTACTACATGGAGTCTAGACTTTAAAGGTAACAAGGCAAACAAGTACATAGGTGCAAAAAATTGCTCTAAGTGCTAATAGGAGTAATGAAACCCGGGTTTTAATTTTGTTTTTTCCACCATTATATGTATGACCTTGAATAAATTGGGTACCTAGAGGAATGAAGGAAGATATGGAAGGAGAGAAGAAAAAGAAGGAAGGAAGGGAGAAAAGAAGAGAAGGAAGGCTCCATGCTATCTAAGTTCTCATTTGAAAATGTTCTGTTGTGTGTGTAAGCTTTCAAAAGATCTGTAAATTACAAATACAGAGTTATACTATGTCATGAAGTTCTAATTCATGCCTGATAGCTTCCTACAGACAGTAGAAATTGAATAAGTAGAATTGGTGCTTTTGATACTAATTCATTCATTTTCCCTGTACTTCCTTTGAGTAAATTTGCTAAGCTAGAAAATTATTTAAATCAGTGAACCAATTTCATTTCTTATGATAAATAATTGATCATTATTAGATGATTTGAATAGTTAATATAGGTCTTTGAGATTCAATTAGAACGATTGTTATTAACATACACTTGTGTTATTCTAGGCATAAAAATAGAAAAAAGCTTATATATAATTTTCTTCACATAGTATTTACATTTGGAGTAATTTTCTCTGTGGCGTTGTACCTGTAAACACCCTAAGACTGTTCTGGCACAGAGAAGATGATGAATAAATGTCAGCATTTATGATTATTTTAATTATCATATGGAATTAACAGTCATTCATTCATTAAATTTATACTTCATAGGGATAAAGAAATATTAAAGCAGTGTTTGGGCACAAGTTCCGTGAAAAAGTAAGCATTTTCTTACATAAGATTTATGGTGGCTATCATCATTTGGTTTTTCTTTGAAAAGTACTACTTATTATTGATTACAAGTATCCTGGCAATTTCTGATAGAAATAGGAATTATAACTTAATGATCATTTCACTGAATTTATATCTTTTTCTCTTTTTGTTTTTCAGGATGAGCGATTTCCACGAGGTACTGGACTGGAATCAGGGACTCGAATCCAGTCTGTTCTTTGCTTACCAATTGTCACTGCGATTGGTGACTTGATTGGTATCCTTGAGCTGTATCGGCACTGGGGCAAAGAAGCCTTCTGTCTTAGTCACCAGGAGGTGAGGTCTTTAAATGCTGCTTGTTAGAATTTTTAGTCCTACCTAGCTCATTGAAGGTGCTTGTTAGTATTGCTAAGTAATACTAAACTGAAAATATGTGAATGAATATTTAAAATCACAGTTTGCTTAACAGCGCTTTGATACTAATAATGGTGATTTTTAAACCTGTTTCTGTTTAGGGAGGAAACTGGTTACATTAGGAATATAGTCCTTTTGTTAAGTAAGAATAAGAATCCAGGTTGGGTGCAGCGGCTCATCACAAAGTGTAATCACAACACTTTGGGAGGCTGAGGTGGGCAGACCACGAGGTCAAGAGATCGAGACCATCATGGCCAACATGGTGAAACTCCATCTCTACTAAAAATACAAAAATTAGCTGCGCGTGGTGGCGCGTGCCTGTAGTCCCAGCTATTTGGGAGGCTGAGACCAGAGAATTGCTGGAACCCAGGAGGCAGAGGTTGTGGTGAGCTGAGATCATGCCAGTCACTGCACTTTAGTCTGGTCGACAGAGCAAGACTCTGTCTCAAAAAAAAAAACAAAAAAAAAAAACAAAAAAAAAAAAACAAAAAAAAAACATACACACACACACACACACACACACAACCACAAAACAAACAAAAAAGCAATCCATTATATCAATAAAAGGTATGCCACACTCTTAGTCATAGAAAGTAGTAGAATGACTTTGGAGAATTTTCACACTCTGGTTAAGTCATCTTTAAAATGTCTTTTTCTTAGCTCGTGTTCTGAAAAAAAGTTTCTGATGTCAAATCCATTTAGAACACCATGAGTTCCATTCACTATTCACTGAATTGGCTCATTAATACTAAAACCAAATATTAAAATATTTATCACAACCAATATGAACCAATTCCCTTCAGTGACCTAATTCCTGTCCACTTGCCTGAATGACCGCATCCCCTGCTACTCCAGCTGGCCTTCACTTACTTCAGCCACACTGAGTCCTTGGGCAAGGCTGACCTACTGCATCTGACCCTCACTCACTCAAGCCACACTGGGTTCCTGGGCAAGGCTGACCTGCTCCAGCTGACCCTCACTCACCAGCCATGCTGGGTCCCTGGGCAAGGCTGACATACTCCAGCTGACCCTCACTTAGCTGCCACACTGGGTCCCTGGGCAAGGCTGACCTACTCCAGCTGACCCTCACTCACCAGCCATGCTGGGTCCCTGGGCAAGGCTGACCTACTCCAGCTGACCCTCACTCACTAGCCATGCTGGGATCCTGGGCAAGGCTGACCTACTCCAGCTGATCCTCACTCACTCTAGCCACACTGGGTCCCTGTGCAAGACTGACGTACTCCAGCTGACCCTCACTCACTCCAGCCACGCTGGGTCCCTGGGCAAGGCTGACATACTCCAGCTGACCCTCACTCAGCAGCCACGCTGGGTCCCTGGGCAGGGCTGACCTACTCCAGCTGATCCTCACTCAGCTGCCACTCTGGGTCCCTGGGCAGGGCTGACCTACTCCAGCTGACCCTCACTCAGTTGCCATGCTGGGTCCCTGGGCAAGGCTGACCTACTCCAGCTGACCCTCACTCAGCTGCCATGCTGGGTCCCTGGGCAGGGCTGACCTACTCCAGCTGATCCTCACTCAGCTGCCATGCTGGGTCCCTGGGCAAGGCTGACATACTCCAGCTGACCCTCACTCAGCAGCCACGCTGGGTGCCTGGGCAGGGCTGACCTAGTCCAACTGACCCTCACTCAGCTGCCACGCTGGGTCCCTGGCGAGGCTGTCAGGCTTCTACTCAGGCCTTTGCATTTTTTTTCTCTCCACTTTTCCTCATCATGGCCACATCCTTCGGGAATTTCTTCAAATGTTGCCTTCTCTACAAGGGCTTCCCTGAACACTTCATGTACTTTTGAATGGCTCCTATCCAGTATGTCTTTCTCTATTCCTGCTGCTTTTTCTCTGTGGCACCTGTCTCCATCTAATATATTATGGGCTACACTTACTTCCTTTCTTGTCTTCCTCCCTGAAGTACAAAGAAAGCTACTCCATTTCTATTCTTTACTACAGTATCTCCAGCACCTAGAATAGTGCCTGGTACATAATAGGCACTCATGAATATTGGCTGAATGAGTGAATAATAAAAGAAGTAGAATAGTAATTTTGAGCAACTCATTAGCTAGTGTGGATGTATGTACGTGTGTGTGTGTGTGTGTGTGTGTGTGTATATATATGATTTTTACATTTTAGAAATATTTAATTTAAAGTGGTCATTAGATTTCTTTTTGGTAGTATTTTTGTTAAGCTGAAAAATAATAATTATGTTTAAATCATTGGGCTATAGCTCTCTTGACAATCAGTTTGTTTTCCATTTTATCCAAAATTAAGATGAACAAGAGAACATTAAAGTCAATTAAATAGAAGAGGAAAATATAAAAGAAAAACCTTGTAAATAACTGGTGCTTTGTGTTTGGCAAAATGTTCAAAACTCAGTGATCTCAGAAAATTCTTTATATACATGTATGCCACAGTCCTTTGTTGAGATGACTAATAAAAACTTGTTATATATGTATAATGTATTGTTATTTATAGGTATGTGTTTCCAATTTTTTTAGGTTGCAACAGCAAATCTTGCCTGGGCTTCAGTAGCAATACATCAGGTTCAGGTGAGTCTTTGGAATGCTTTTGCAGGGGCTTCCTAAGAGAGAAGAGTTTTTTAAAGTGTAGCATTGTGGTTTGCCATGTATGTACCTATGCAAAAATTTTGCATGTTCTTCACATGTACCCCAAAACCTAAAATGCAATAAAATATATATTAAAAAAATAAAAAAATAATAAAGTGTAGCATTGAAGACTGAAGTAGAGGTTAAGTCACCTAAAGCCTTATTTTGGGATATTAGAATATTCCATTGTTTCTAGAAATTTTAATTTAACCATTTATATATGCTTACTCCCACCTTATTTTGCAATTATATGTGTGTATTCAGATACATATATATCTATATATAAAATACACACATACACAATTTATGCAATAATTGGCATATGTCCTGCTATAGTATTTTCTACTGAAAACCTAGGAGCAATCTTCTACTGGAGTTGCATTGATATATATATGATTCCATTTCCTAAATTAAATTTTCCTCTAAGTAGTCTGTGAAACATTCTAACTTTAAGATACCTGGTTCTCTTGAAGGTATTATTTAAAAATCACCAGCTGCTTAGAGTTTTACAGGTGGTTAGACTTTAAAGTTCAAGAACATAGTAGCAATATGACATTGTTTTGTATTTTCTCCCTCTCTCTTTTCCATTTTTGGTGGTGGTTTTATTTTTCTACTTCTGTTTCAGCAAATTTAGGTTGATAAGGGAGGAACTGTATGCAAGGAAGAAAAACCAAGCTGTAGGATAAAGGAGTAGAAAAGACTCTTGAATTATCAAGTATAGGTGGAATATGTGCTCACCTACAGTTTTTAAAAGGACAGTGTAAAGCAGTTCTAAAGAGGGACTTCAGTAGACTACCTGGACCTGAGTGCTGCGTCTGTCCCTTATTACGTCTACAGCCTCAGTATGTTCGTCACACCTTTAGACTTCAGTGTGAAACATAAATTCCAGACCTGTGATGTTTTGTGGTGACTGAGACAATAAATATAAAGTACTTAGAACAACGTTTAGCACATTTAAGTATTCAGTAAATAGTAATGGTTGTTGGTATCACTATTACATTGTAATGCAAGTGATTGTGTTAGGCCTTCTTTCAATAAATAAAGGAGATCGTATCCTGGAAGTTTTATTTTTGAATAAGCAGAATTCTTTTATAATTGTAGTTTTTATTTTATATGGTAGGTATGCAGAGGCCTTGCCAAACAGACTGAATTGAATGATTTTCTACTCGATGTATCAAAGTAAGTGTTCATTTCTGGTTACGTAGTAGTTCTTAGTGGTCAGTGGTTTAAATTAAGTGCCGCCTGTGGCAGAAATATACTACGGTCTATTGCAGCTGATAATTGAAGATCTGTCTTTACAGGTAGTCTGGGAAGTGTGGATGATCATATTATGGACTGTGGAGTTATATTCCCATTTATGTTCACTCTAAAGTGAAGGGTTGCAGATATACTTGTGATGATCTTAATTTTCAGCTTGATGTTTATTGTCTAAATAGACTCTCTTAGAACATGTTAAAGACACTAAATATATCTATTTTTGCAGGAGAATAATGGCTACAGTAGGAGAAAAAATGCTCTGGTTTTTTTTCCCCCAAAAAATTCCTTTTTGGTTTGTCTAACAATGTCAGTAGATTAAACATTATTAATATTATTATCTAAACGTTCCCATATATAGTATCTCAGTTATCATTTCTGAGAAAATGTTCCATTTGCCTGGTTTAACCTAGAAAAACTCTGGCTGGTAGTGGAAGCACTTATATAATAGGCATTTATTAAATCACATGTTTTTATTGGTTTTATTTATCACAGGGGACATCTTCTATATATTTGACCCGTATAATTAATCACTGAAATGTAAAATATGCCCCAGGGTGTGGTAACTTTAGGGTCATGTCCTACAAGCTTTCTAAAGGAGTAATGTACTCTGTCCCGCCGGGGCCTCCAGCAATAACTATGGCATGTTATGTCTCATATCACTGTGTATGCACTTAACAATTGACTCGTCAGTAATTATTGTTGATCCTCAGCAATTAGTTTGAAGTTACTAGTTTATGTTACATGTATTTTTTGAAATAATACAATTAAAGAAGTATGGGACTGAAAAAGCTCCCCTTGGTTATGCTAGCCAACTAGGTAAAGCGTTACCTAGACAGTAGAGTCTATCTTAAGAGTTCTTCTTTACTTTTTCTGTATGTTACATGCATATTGATTTATCTTTTTTCAGGTTTACATTTTAGTATATGTACTATTTGTCTCTGAAGCATTTACTTGCTATTCGTAATAATGAATATATATTCATATAAAGTCACTAGATCCATAACATTAGTTGTAATCTGACATTTCTGCTCAAATGATTTATGTTACTTTCTTAGTACACTTAAACTAAATATTAACTTTCTCCAGTTTTTCAGTGATAATTTATATTTAACTATTGAGATTTAGCACATTTAAATATTTTTATTTTAGATCAGAGTTATTAATGAAAATATTAAATATGGTGGATGAAATTTTATTTCTGCATACTTTTTAAATGCAATAAACTTTCTCTCTACACTGATATCTATCAGTAAAATAAATACTGATTGCATTCTCTGGAATTAGAATTCTCATGCTAAGGTCAATGGATAAGTTTTATTTGTCTCTTTAAAATAATATTACCTAAAATATTTTTTATATATCTTTATGGTTTTTATTCGAATGTAGACAAAACCAGGAAATGTATTTGAAGTTTAATATGTACTGTGATCTAATAAAATTACTTACAGGATTTATGTTTCTTTTCTTTCAGAACATATTTTGATAACATAGTTGCAATAGATTCTCTACTTGAACACATAATGGTAGGTTGTTTTTGTTCTGAATATGATTTTATTTAACCCTTAGACCCGTGGTGGTAGTATGTGACAGAACATTCAAACTTACTCCTCTACAGGCATTTTTAAGTATTATGCAAATGTGGTGCTTAGGAATTCACCTTGATCTCTGTCACTTCTGTTCATTTTGGGGGAGTAAGTTTGAATAACATTTTTAAAAATCTCTGAACTTTTCTTTATTAATGGAGAGCTGTGCTTAGAAAAGACATTGGTTTCTTTTTATGTTCTTCAAAACACCTCTTATATATGGGATAAGTTAGGAATTCTCAACTGATTCTTTTTACTGATCTTCAAGTTCATTCTACTTAGTTCTAGTCTTAATTCTTCTTCTCTCCTAGATGTTCTCAGGCATTTGTGAGCCAAAAGGTGAATGATGTTGAGTTACAGGCATATTTCCCAATGCTACTCTCTTAGATCTCTAGTGAGACTTCATTCGGAAGTGACTCTAGTTGTCAGAATGTGTGGGTGTATGTCATGGATGCCCAGGCTTTCTTGGTACTATTTGTGCCCTATTAAGTACTTTAATAAATGTTATTTCTTCTCATTTTTCTGGTGCATCTCAAAATACAGTACTCTTCTGCAGTAAGGAGTGCTCTCATCTAGAGATTTTATGATGCATACTGATAGATTTTTTTATTTGACATAATAAAAGATAAGTATGAAGTGTGCTTTGTGCAGCATCTTGCAGAGACAGAAAGTTTACTAAGGGTAATTAGAGAAAAACACAAGTTATTAACTTCAGCACACTCGTTGTGTGATAAATCATTTCTATGGTTTTATCTAGATAAAAATAGAGTAATTATACATTTAAATAACTTTTCTCTTGTTATGAAACAACTGAAGGAATTTGTAAAGCAATGAATACCTTTAGGAAAAATACAAAGTTATAATGTAGACTGACACTGAGCTTATACCAGGGGTACAAGAAGCAATTATTGATCATTCCTTGTATTATTAATATTTTTTAACTTTCAACAGCTTTATTGAAATGTAATTTACATACTATACAGTTCATACATTTAAAGTATTCAGTGGTTTTTAGTATATTCATGGATATGTGCAGCCATCATCAGTCAATTTTAGAACACTTTCATTACTTCATAAAGTAACTTGATACCCTTTTAGCTATCCCCTCCTTAGCTTATCACTTCCTATTCCTCTATTTCCCCTTGCCTCACCAGCCCTAAGCAACTATTGTCTGCTTTCTTTCTCCTTGGGTTTACCAGTTCTGGGCGTTTTATACAAAAAGAATCATACAATATGTGGCCTTTTGTGCCTGGCTTCTTTCACCTAGCATAATATTTTCAAAGTTCATGCATATTATGCATATGTCAGTTCCTCATTTCTTTTTATGACCAAGTAATATTCCATTTTATGGATATATATTCCACATTTAAAAAATCCATTTATCTGTTGATAGACATTTGAGTAGTTTCCACATTTTAGCTCTTGTAAATAGTGCTGCTGTGAACGTTCCTCTACAAGTTTTTGTTTGAATGCCTGTTTTCCATTGTTCAGGGTATATTCTTAGGAGTGGAATTGCTGGGTAATGTAGTAGTTCTATGTTTAACTTTTTGAGGAACTGCCAAACTTTCCATGGCAGTTGCCACACTTTTCATTCCCAACAGCTGTGCACAAGAGTTCTGGTTTCTCCACATCTTCACCAACACTTGCTATTATCTGACTTTTTCATTATAGTGGGTATAAACTGCTAGCTTAGTGTGGTTTTGATTAGTATTTATCTAGTGACTAATGATGCTGAGCATCTTTTCATGTGCTTATTGGCCATGTGTATATTGTCTTAGGAGAGATATCTATTCAGGGCCATTGACCATGTTTTAATGGAATTCTTTGTATTTCTATTATTGACTCGTTAAGAGTTCTTCATATATTCTAGTTGTAACTTTGTCTCATATTTGCTTTGCTAATATTTTCTCCCATTTTGATAGGTTGTCTTTTAACTTTTTTGATAGTATTTTTTGAGGCACAAATGATTTTAATTTTGATGAAATCCAATTTAGCTATTTTTTTTTCTTTTGCTCTTTATGCTTTTTGTTTTATATCTGAGCCAAATCAGAGACCATAGGAATTTACTTAGTTACTTTTGTCTAAGAGTTTTATGGATTTTTAACTCTTATATTTAGGTCTTTTATCTGTTTTGAGTTAGTTTTTGTATATGCCATTTGGCAAAGGTCCAGTTTCATTCCTTTTCATGCAGCTATCAAGTTTTTTCCCAGAACATCAGTTGAACATAAAATGTGGTTCTATATCTGAATTCTCAGTGCTATTCTGTTGCTCTGTATGTCTTTGGTAATGCCAGTACACTTGTTGATTACTGTGGTTTTATAGTAAGTTTTGAACTTAGGAAGTGTGAGTTCTCCCACTTTTCAAGATTCCTTTAGCTCTTCTGGGTACCTAACAAATACATTTAAATTTTAGAAGTATCAGGTCAATTTCTACAAAGAAATCAGGTGGGATGTTTATAGGAATTGTCAAATCTGTAGAGTAATTTGAAATTATTGCCATCTTAACAACAAGAAGACAATTAAGTCTTCTAATATATGAACATTTTTGCATTTATCTAGATCTTAATTTTTTTCAACAATGTTTTATGATTTTTGAGAATAAGTATTGCTTTCATTTTAGCCAATTTATTACTAAGTATTTTTTTAATGCTATTATAATGGAATTTGTTTTCTTAATTTTAATTTTTGATTTTATTCTGAAAATATGTAGAAATAACATTGGTTTTTATACATTGATTACGTATCCTGCAAGCTTGATGAACTCATATATTAGTTCCAATAGTTTCTTAGTGGATTATGCATATACATGCATATGGATATATATACACACATGCATATACATACACGTATATATATACACACACACACACACACACACACACACACACACACACACATATATATGATCATGTCTTCTATACTTAGAGATAGTTTTACTCCCTACTTTCCAATCCAGATGCGTTTTATTTCTTTTTCTGGCATGATTGCCCTGGCTAGAACCTACAGTATAATACTGAAAAGAAGTCTAAGTTTGGACATTCTTATCTTGTTTCTGATATCAAGGGAGAAACATTTAGTCTTTTGCCATTAAGTATAATGTTATTTGTGGGTCTTTCATAAAAGGCCTTTATCAGGTTGAGGAAATTCCCTTTTGTTCCTAGTTTTTTAAGTGTTTTTATCATGCAAATGTGTCACATTTTGTCAAATAATTTTGTACATCAGTGTAGATGATCATATGGTTTTCATTTTTAATTCTATTGATAGTGTCTATTACATTAATTGAATGTTGGATGTTAAACTACCCTTGCATTCCTGTGATGAATTTCTGTTTATTATGGTGTATAGTTTATATTGGAATTGCCTTAAATTTATAGAAAACTTGAATTGATATCTTCAGCACATGGCATCTTCCTATCCAAAGACAGTTTCTTATTTTCAGTTTTTAAAAAATAACTCTCCATTCAAAAGTGGGCAAAAGACATGAACAGACACTTTTCAAAAGAAGACATTTATGAGGCCAACAAACATATGAAAAAATGCTCATCATCACTGGTCATTAGGGAGTTATAAGTCAAAACCACATTGAGATACCATCTCATGCCAGTTAGAATGGTGATAATTAAAAAATCTGGAGACAACAGATGCTGGAGAGGATGTGGAGAAATAGGAGCATTTACACTGTTGGTGGGGGTATAAATTAGTTCAACCATTGTGGAAGACAGTGTGGTAATTCCTTAAGGATCTAGAAATAGAAATTCCATTTGACCCAGCAATTCCATTACTGGGTATATACCCAAAGGATTATAAACCATTCTGTTATAAAGATACATGCACACATATATTCATTACAGCACTGTTTACAATAGCAGAGACCTGGAACCAACCCAAATGCTCATTAATGATAGACTAGACAAAAAAAAATGTGGCACATATACACCATGGAATACTATGCAGACATAAAAAAGGATGAGTTTATGTCCTTTGTACAGACATGGATGAATCTGGAAACCATTCTAAGCAAACTGACATGAGAGCAGAAAACCAAACACCACATATTCTCAATCAAAAATGGGTGTTGGACAATGAGAACACATTGGCACAGGGAGAGGAACATCACACACAGGGCTGTGTTGAGGGGTGGAGAACTAGGGAAGGGACAGCGGATGGTGGGGAGGTTGGAGAGGGATGATGTTGTGAGAAATGCCTGATGTAGGTGATGGGGGAATGGAGACAGCAAACCACCATGGCATGTATGTACCTATGCAACAATCCTGCAAGATCTGCACATGTACCCCAGAACTTAAAGTATAATTAAAAAAAAATCTCTCTTAACTGAATGTATTGAGCATGGGTCCTCCATAGTTAACTTATTGTTCCAGTTTATAGTGTTTAGTTTTCAAGATAAACAGTGATTTATAATTCACAATAGTAGTGGTTCTATTGGTTCTTTTTTTTTTTTCAGTTTTTATAATATTTGTTTGTTAATGTATTAGCTAGAACCTAACGAACACTGTTGAATGGAAGCAACAGATTATCAAAAAGAGGATATATTTATTTTCCTTGATATTTGTACCTCTAACATTTCATTGTTAAATATATTTGTTGTGAGTCCAGAGCAGATATAATTTATCAATTTTAAAACATTTCCTTCTATTTCTAATTTTCTGTGAGTTTGCATCTGATTTGGCGTTGGGTATTATCACAGTTTTGTAAGCTATTTAAAAATGATTAGAGGAGACAATTATACTGTTACTCAATGTTGAATGACTCTTACATTTTTTATATAAAGGCTATTTAATAGTAATGTTTTCTTTATTTCTGGATTGGTCTTTAATATTTATTTCCAAATTTTGCATCTATTTTCATATATCAGATTGCTCAGTGGTTCTTTTTGTCTATCCTTGGGTAGTATTGGTATTGGGTTATGCTACACTTAGAAAATTAGCTAAGAAACGTTCCATGCTTTTCTATGCACTGAAGTGGTTTAAATAATAATATATGTATTATTTGTTCCTTTAATGTTTGATATAAATAAGTCACATTAGGGTCTTACTAGGAGTAGAACTCTGATTCTCTTTTCAGTTTCTTCCATGACATTGGATCCTTCAGGTTTTCTTTCACCCTTTTCTGCTATAATGTTTCTTGGGAATCTGTTATATTCCTGTGATACGTAGTAGCTGGAGTTATCAAATGATGAGCAAAACCCTTCAGTCTCCGTCCTCGTTGGTCTAGTGGATGTGTGGAAGTTACACAGGCAAA